>OZ010736.1:43982138-45217138 GCA_963932295.1 Tipula lateralis
AAAAGCTTCGTGCCACATGTAACAGTATGGTGGATTTGTTACACAATCGTGCACCGTCAAATTAAAGGTCCAAAGCGGACGTTTGTAAAATGTTACAGATATTTGTAGTAGTGGAGTTGGAAGGCATTGTTGTAAATCGAAGGTATAACACACTGTTGTATTTTGTGATGTTTGACTTATCTTACTTTTTAGCATCGTAAGCGGCTTTGTGGTGTGCCTTTTACTCATTTTTCAGGATCAAATTGTCTTCCACATTTGTTGCAATTTCAACTTTTGCTTTAAAAACGTCACATTTATTACATGTATCCAATTTTGGTTTTTTTAATTTTATACCCATGTTTGAAGAAAAATAAAACTGTAGGTCAAACACAAATTCCATTACATATTTTAAGTTTACCTTTAAAAACTTGGGAATATTTGCTTAGCGAAGCAGGATGATGATTTATTTCACAGTACAATTTATGCATCTTGGTTACATTCAAATCTGACTGAAAATATATTTGTCTGGTGTGTCTTCGAGAGTAGTGGCTTTCATAAGCTGGAAACGAAAGAATATGAGGTTTTATTTAATTTTAGCATCATTGAACTTTGTAGCTGAAGTTGAAGAACCACGAAAATCACGTAACTAGCTGACATTTGAAGATTTTAACTTTTTTTTCGCAACCGATTTGTTAAAATTTTCTGTCTCTGCGAGTTGTGTATAGAAAACATTTTTGACAGACCACTTGATGAACAGCACCCACTTTAACGTGGTGCACATATGCGTTCTCTCTATTTCTTTGGTTAATTCCTGATTTTAAAGTAGTTTTTGTTTCATTGACCTGAATTAGACCTGACACATAAATCACCCGCAGATCGTACTTTCCCAGCAACCAATACTGCATGAATATTATTTGTTGTTGCTCGAATGAAATTCGATTCATGCACATGTTTCTACACTTTTGTAGTGGAATACATTTTCAGGCCTCTATAATTTTGTTTTCGCACCCTACATATGATTGTCCAGTATTACGCCTTCGTTGAATTTCTTTTTTTGTTGCTGAAATTGAAGACGGGGTATCGGTGTTTGGTATATTTCCCTCCCTAACTAAATCAAGCTCCATTTAAGTTGCTGGGTTTTCAATTCCACCTGAACCCTCTTCAATGGTTTCTGCACACAAATTTCTCTCAATTGTTGCTCCCATTTGTTCAATATCAGATGATGTTAGTCGCTTGCCTGCAAAAAAATTAAAAGGTTCATTTGCAATCTACCGTCTAGATAAGTAGTGTAATTACTGAACTTTTCCTGATTTCACATTAGGGAACGAGGGATCACTTTTTATATATTCTTGTTCTGAAATGGAATCAGAATCAGTTGCATTAGGTGCGTAACTTCGATCGATGTCACTCTCATCAAAAGTGTTTTCGTTATCACTAGTTTCTACGAATGTTGATGCAATTTCTTCATTGATTGAGCCTATTTACCCATTTTCTTAAAACTCGTCCGTTTCATTCCTGTTTGATTGGTTTTGTATGTCCTCTAGCATAAAGAAATTACAAAATAAATAAAAAATATATTTCAGATATAACCAAAAGTTTAAAAATATAACTATCACATACAACTCGATCAGATTTGTCGTTCAAATTAACATATATACATATATATATATATATATATATATATATATATATATATATATATATATATATATATATATATATATATATATATATATATATATATATATATATATTTATATATATATATATATATATATATATATATATATATATATATATATATATATATATATATATATATATATATATATATATTTATATTTATACTTATATATATATATATATATATATATATATACACACATATATATATATATATATGTATATATATATATATATATATATATATATATATATATATATATATATATATATATATATAAATATATATATATATATATATATATATATATATATATATATATATATTTATATATATATATATATATATATATATATATATATATATATATATATATATATATATATATATATATATATATGTTTTTGTGTGTGTGTTAAAAACACTATAATTGATATTTGGCAGCTCATTTTGGTTTTTGATAATAATATTAACAGTCAATATTAAGAAATTTGTGGCTGAGGCTCACCAAATGGCTGACACTTATGGTGAACCGTTTAGTGACGTAACATGTCAGATTAGGTTCCAATGCTTTCATATCGGTTATTTACACCCGGCATAGTGATGGAAGAACAGAAGTTTTTGAACATGAAGAATTTCAGACATTTCTTAAAAAATACTTAATGGCAAGAAGATTTAGAACGATCATTGCAAAAACTCAACAAGCAATTTATTAGGTGAAATAACTAAAGTTGATAAGTTTGACTTTTGTTCAGTGTCTGAGGCGTCAATAATCCGGATACCGCCAATAAACCGTGAAAGTTGTAATAATATATATACATACTTATAACTTACAAACTCAATACTCGAAGATGAATGATTTGTTATATCTAACCTATTTAATATAATGTTAACATTTTTATTACTAATCAAGTTTTTCTGTTTTGCGTACCCTGAGCCCACATAATTTTGGAATATGCTAAACTTCATGTATCAGTCTATATTTTAATGCACATATTCAAGGTATGTGATATACATATAACATACCTATGAATTTCCGAAATGGACACCTATAAATCTCATTATTCCATATCAATTTATAATTAAAAACTAATGTCTTATCGTTCGACAGAATCTTATTATTGACTTGGCGCTAATATAACCAAATCTGATTATTGACTTAGCTTACTGAATTATTAAAGTAACTTATTTGGTTATATTAGATATTACAGAACAAAAATTACAATAGTGAAACAATTCACTATTGTAACTTTTGTACAATAGGAATTGTTGTCTAAGGTCTCAGCATTCTAGCTCGAGACCGCGTCGTGATGAGAAATTATCTTAACCATTAAGCTACAACCGGCGACATATTGATACAGTTTAACCAATTTTCAGCGTTTCCTTGTCCTTTTATCAAAAGTTTTCCATATCGATATAAGTTTTTTTTTTATAGAAGAACAGACATCATTCCACTTATTGTTTTAGGTCACGCAGATGTAGTTTTCTTTATCTATATACAAACACATTTTTCTGTAATACTATCTGATACCTTTCACATTTCTTTAAGACCAATACAATATATTTGCACATAACCGAAATGAACCACACAATACTTTCTAATTAATGTTGTTGGTTTGTAGGCGGTGTAAATGAACATTATATGGTTAGACAGTCTGTTTAAATGGAGATCTTATATCGTGCTAATTAAGACGTGGTTGGAACCTAACAAACTATTAACTCAATTGGACGGTTCGATACTTTCTTTTCTACGAGAAGTATGTACTTGGAAAATAAAAATAGAAGATTCAACATAAAATTTGTAAAATATACAAAAGTTTTTCCTTCGTGCTTTTCATTTTATTGGTGTAAGCTTTTATTTGATATTTTTTGCGTTCTGTGTGCCGTTTAATAAAAAAAAATTACTATAAAAAAATTGTAAAGTAAGATCATAAAATTTTGTTTTTATTTTTTTTTTTGGGTGGAAAATTTAGATTTTTGGTTTCGTATTAGAGGTATTTTTTATGAGTGTTGTTAAAGCATAATATTATGTGTGGTTCATGTAATTTTTCCATTACTTTTCAAAAGTAAAAGTGAAAAGAGCACTTAATTGAATATGATTACAGGCATTATCGTTGATTTGGGGTAAATTAATAAATGAAATTGGTATTTATATGAAAAAAAGAGAATTCCAGATTCACATATTAAGAACTAAGATTGGTATATTTACATATATTTAATTAAGGAACATATTTTAATTTATAATAGACTAAAAAAGTTTTTTTTTGATATAATAAATAAATATTAAATAAAAAATAACTTTCATAGATTGAAATAACAGTTAATTAACCCTTAATATATATATATATATATATATATATATATATATATATATATATATATATATATATATATATATATATATATATATATATATACAGTGAAGCTTCCAAAAGTGACCACCTCCCTATTTTGACTACCTCGTTATATTGACCAATTTTTGGTAGTACATTCAATTGTCTATATAAATTGAATAAAAATGTTCTTTGTAAATTGACCACTATAAAGTGACCACAATCTGCAAAGTGACCACTTTAAATAGTACACCACAAATAAAATTGATTTATCTAAAGTGACCAAATATCCTTGAACATGAAAAATTAAAATGTAATTTTTATTTAATGAAATAATGCAGCTTAATTGGTTTGCAATATGCACTGGCTGTTACATGTCATGAAATTGCGTAATATATTGCCATAGTCGGCGTTGAAATTTCTATGAAGTAAATAAGATCGTTTAATGAACTTTTTAACTGGAACACAACTGTTCAAATTTACAGTGTTCTATAAGTAGAAAACGTTTATGTTTTGTTTTAGTTTCGTGCTGCAATCAGTTAGAGCTAACCGAAATTTCGAAAAATGTCTACAAAATATAAAGAGTTAGACATAAAGGAAAAATTAGAGGTAGCTAAGTTTTTGGAAACTCACAGCGAACGGAAAGCAGCTAAACATTTTGGATCATATGACCACTGCGCATAATTAAAAAAAACGAAAACATGAATTTGCGTCCAGAATGGAAATTGAAGCGGATTCACCAAAGCGAAAAATGACAAAAAGAACCGGTTATGAAGATGTCAACAATGCCACATACCTATGGTTTAAGAAATTTAGAAGCATCAACGCACGAATTTCGGGACCTATGATACAACGAGCTGCGCTAAAATTTGGATGGTTGAACAAGTTTACTGCGAAAAGAAGCATTAGTTACAAAATGCTATGAGGTGAATCAAACAGTGTTCCGCAAGAAGTTATCGACAATTCTAAGGAACGAATTGCGGAGTTTACTGCAGGTACATTCACATATTGCGATGCAACTTAACGATTTTTTCACAAATTTAAAAAAAGAAAGACGAAATTTAATTTTATCTTAATAAAAATTTATTATACTGCAGTTTATAAAACAAGCGAAATTTTTAATGCCGACGAGTGTGGCTTGTTTTTTAAAGCACTGCCAGATCGGAGCTTTGTATTAAAAGGTGATACATGCAAGAGTGGAAAATTGTCAAAAGAACGATTTAAGGTTCTACTATGCGCAAGTTGTGAGGGCGAAAAAAAATATTTAAAAATAAAAAATATTCATAAAAATATGAAATTGGATCATTTACCCGTAATTTGGCGAAATAAGCAAAAGGTGTGGATGACAAGTTCATTGTTTGAAGAGTGGTTGCAAACTGTAGACAAGCAGATGAAAAAATCTCGACGAAATATTCTTTTAATTGTTGATAATTGCCCTGCCCATAATACTACAATAAAGCTAACTAACGTTAATTTGAAATTTCTGCTACTGAACACTACCTCCGTGATTCAGACCATGGATCAGGGAATAATCAAAAATTTTAAACAACACTACCGAAATTTGATGATGACATCGATTATATCCCAATCCATTCTTATCGATACAGCATTATCGGCCATGAAAATCAACGCTTTGCAATCAATTAATTGGATGGATTCTGCTTGGAAAGCTGTTAAAACAGAAACAATTTGCAATTGCTTTAAAAAGGCTGGATTTATTTTACACAATGAACTGTCATCTCCTGTCTTAGAAGAAGAAGTAACTTTTGTTTCCGACCTGACACAATACGAAAACATGAATGAATTCATTGGAATTGATGACCTTCTCTGTGTTTGCGAGTAGCCAGATTTATCTGAAATTCATCAGGATGTAGTAAACGAGATGAACGGTCAATCATGAAATTTTGTGAACAATCGGATTCAGACAGTGAAGAAGATTTGAATGCAATTGCCCCGAAAGAAGAAGAAATTGCCAATATGTTGCGCAACATAAAAAAGTTTGCATTAATGAAATGTGCCGAATTACTACCATCTGTTCAGGCGTCAGAATTAGTTTTTCAAAGATTCTTAGTAAATAATAATCAAAATTTTATCCAGACCACTATTGATAAATATTTTTCATCAAAATAGGTAGGATTTTTTGATAAAATTGAATTACTTATGTGATAAGTAAAATGAAGAAATGAATTGCAATGTACTACGTACTGTGAGTCACGTTATGTACATACATATATCTATATATATATATATATATATATATATATATATATATATATATATATATATATATATATATATATATATATATATATATATATATATATATATATTTATATATATATATATATATATATATATATATATATATATATATATATATATATATATATATATATATATATATATATATATATATATATATATATATATAAGTATATATAATTGTTAGACGGCACAGTTGTCTGTGATGCCAGCATTTAGAAAATGTATAATTCATAATTTTTTTGTCAGATTTATGAATAAGAATAGTTATTGTATAGTTTTGAAAATTAAAGTTGTTCCAGTTAGTAATTTAACTCTAATGTTACTGAGGTATTTTGTGTTTATACATGATTTATTTTTTTACGGTTTTACAGACCATTATTGGCCCGTATCGCGCCCGTGGTCCGTGAACAATCTGACTTTATCGGTTTTGATCACAAGCCAGCTCTTCATACTGTAGTAAAGTATAAGAAAATGTCATTGTTCTTTGTGCCGTGGAGCCATCCTCTTCGCCTACCGAAAGACTATTGATGAGAATTAGAATATTGTGAAGCACACAAGCCTTATCGTTTTCCTTAATTTCTTGCACGATATCAGGAATTCGTATTAAACTCCTGAATTCGTGATTGTAATGAATTCGGTACTATCAATGTCGCGTTTTAGGCTTTATATCACACGCATTATTCTTGTCTCGAATGTTAGAAGCAAATTTTTTAATTTATTCGTCTCCTTTTGACGTGTGCAGATTTGACTAGATGTAATTACTTGTCCATATGCAGATCAACTGCAGATATAACCTATGCATATTGTAAAGCAGTTTAAATTTGGGATTTTTTTTAGGTGAGCTATACCTAAGAAGAGAATAAACAGTTTTTTAAAAATATGGATTAACTTGTTGAATTAATACCTATAAGTACTGTCTAATTGATGGGTTTAATTGTAAATTTACAATAAAGTGTATATCTGAAAGAGAACGGTCTACAATACAGCTTGTATTTTAAAAAAAACAACGCAGTTCAGCAAGCCGCGTATTACAAAATAACATGTTTTAAAATAATGACCATGCTTCGACTACATGATGCATTTTGAAATAGTAAATCGATAATTAATCATGACAACATACCAAATAATACAATAAAAATTATTTTTGTAATGCTCTTTAAAACCCAAATATAGAAAGATGCCAGAATGCTTGCAAATTGTTGAAATATTTAATGGAAATAATGGTTCAATTTACCAAAATCATTATCAATTTTATGGTCGTCATAATTGTCCATCGCAGCGGTTAAAATAGGAAAACCAAAATCAATTAATTCGAAGTCGTTTTCAGCACTGGTGATTCTCCATCCCCATTTAAGGATGATTTTATCTAATGATCTTTGTTTTCCTGCACGTCGCCAATTCGACCAATGAACTGAAACACAAATTATTATTAATGTTGATTTTACAAACAAAGTTTTACTGCACGATGAAACACACTTTTGGTGAAGATAATCCACAAGCCTTTGCCGAAACATCATTACGTTCAGAGAATAAAACTGTTTTGTGCACTTTATTGGCCGGCGGAATAATTGGTACCGAACTCTTCAAAGACATGGTCAGAATGTTAGATACATCGGTGAACCTTATAGATATAGTTTCTATCTTTTTGTTCTTCATTCGAATGAGATAAATGTTGCTGATATGTGGTCCCAACAGGACGGAGCCACATGCCACAAGATGTTCCACCAACTAAATGGCTTATGGGTTGCATCATCAAATTAGTTCCTCGTGGAGATGGTTTAGTGCGAGTTTTGGGCATCAAAAATAAATATGGAGAAATACTACGACCAATCTGATGGGTGTATGTAACAACACACTCATCTCACAGTCATATCGACCCGCCTCCTTTCTTTCGGGGAGGGTGCGCGATATCGCAAAACTGATTCAACATTAGCCGTGTTTCTTGACGCACAGTGATCCGGATCAGATCACATTTTCCATGCAAACCAAAGACACATTTTGATCCAAAATGAAATTTGGATCAAATTGTGTCTTTGGTTTACATGGAAAATGTGATCTGATCCGGATCACTGTGCGTCAAGAAACACGGCTATTGTTTTGATCCGGAATGCTTACATTTCAAAAGTGTGAGGCCCTCGGTTTTGGTGAGCGGGTTTGTAGCCGGTTGAGACCTGTGGGCGCCGGTTTTTTTTTAAATTTTTGAAACGAACAAATTTTTTCTTTTAATTTTCCATGTTTTATGAATAGAATAAATGAAAATACAATTTATTTTCTTTAAATTTTAAATTTTTGTGATCCATTCGCATAAGATAAATAACAATTTATTTTCTTTGCATTTTCCATTTTATAATTTATTTTCATTTTATTAAAAACTATTTATTTTCCATTTTTTATTATTTATTTGCTTTGACATCTACCATTTTTTAAAAAATTTCATCAAAATTCTCATTGGATCTCTATTTAGAGAGGATCTTACCTATTAGTTAAGTTTTGTCAAAATTGCGATACGACAAATATTTACGGAGATATTAAGTATTTTATATTTGACAACTAGAATTTTTTCAAAAATATCGTCAAATTTCCCATGGCCACTGAGTTCGTGTGATCTTACTCAATTAGATCTATGGGGATATTTTAAATCACTTGTCTGAGCCAAAAAACCTAAGTATTAGCAAAATACGTTAATGATTGAGCAATCTGTGGCGTTCTTGAGCAACTCCAACAAAATTTACATTAAAGCTACACGCTTTCTTCATTGGTGACCCCAACGGCCCTGTTTAAGGCATTACATGTCAAGATCTTCTAACACAAAACACCCGATAATTTTCATCCTACCTCCTGCCTAACCTAACACGGCAAAAGTTTTACTTCCCACAATGGAATTTCCCGGCCTTCTCTTTCAATACGTGGTGGTTTCGTTTCACGCTTCAAGGCAAAGATATTTCCAGGAAGTTCGTTTCATGCTGCAACAAAGCCAAATTCAATAAGGTGGGCGAATGTGGGCACCCACAAATACAGCATGCAGTCAGGTTCGGTTCATGTCGCAACACAAGCCTATACTTACTAAGCGGGCGAATTAAAGGCACCCGGCAATACGACACAGATATTCATAATCATCTTTCGGAGGGGGGAATTCACTTTCGGGGAGTTATGTGGCGTTCTTGAGCAACTCCAACAAAATTTACATTAAAGCTACACGCTTTCTTCAAATCTTTCACCACTAGCGGTAATGACCCTATTCTTTAGTTTACACATTAGTCAACATACACAAAAATTTATTGATGACGAGATAGTGTTTTTGTGGCAATATGATTAATATTTTGGAGGATGAACATTTATTTACGAAAATTGTATAATCTACATCGATACATATGTGTATACGTGTAGTATAAATTACTTAATTTCCTCTGAGAATTACCAAAGGAATCAAATACAAATTTCACCAACTATTCTCAAAATTTCATACTCTGAAATATTTATGATTATGTTTTATGTTCCCAAACGGTATACTCGCGTATGTACACAAGCAGGACATATGTAACATAAATCGATGAGTTTAAACATCTCAAGGGTTCGATAAATTCTCGTATCTATGTTTAATGTCTTATAATATAATAATACAATTATTGCAGAACGAAGACGTATAAAAGGCATGCGAGAGTTTTAGGCTAGTGGTACATACAATTAAAACCTCCTTTTCTTAAGATGTTATACTCAGTTTGCTGTCATGTTTTTTTGGAAACCAGTTGAGGTTGCAAGTTTAACTAAATAACATTTTTTAATTTGAACCGGGTTATTCATCTTATACTCTCTTTTGTCGGAGTTTTTCAATAGTAGTGAGTGTCCACAGTCTTTTTCACCATCAACACTTCTTTACTAGAGGATTCCTCACCGTTTTATCACTATCCATCCAGTCTCACTTCTTGTGCAAAAGTGACGCATTGTACGTGATGTCATTTTATGGCTTGGCGTAGAATCATCAATAATGATAATCTTTTTAAACTTCTTGTAATATAATTTGGTAGATTCATCGTCTGGGTCCCCATATCAATTACCACCGTTTACCCTATTTGCTTTCAGCAACTGAACATTACAATTCAATTCAAATGTTGATGCAATGGCGATGAAAATACAAGTTAATCCTCTTAAGAACATAAAATAAATTAATTTGAATAAAAATACTCATGGAATTACATACTACCACGTCTGGCACTTCCAGTTTGGTCCAACTGCAAATGATAATACCAAATAGAAAAACATAAAGCTCATTTACTTCATTCATTTACAATGTAGAATTTGATGTTTGAGTTGTTAAATTTTATTATTTTCCATGAATAAATTAGTTTAAATTAGCTCCGAAGATGATGATACTTTGCATAAACTTTTATTTGCATAGCAACATTGAACATATTATTAGGCACACAAACATAAATATACATACGTATGATTCTCTAAATTGAGATTTCATTTAGACAACAAATCAGGACCCTAATAATACATTGGTAATAAAAATTGATATAAAAAGTGTTAGAGAATAATTGTCTAACTGTCGAATCATAAGTTTGTAAAGACTAAACTGTTTGTTTCTAATTTAATTAGAATTGAATTCTACCTATTATACACAATATTACAAATGTACACATTCTATAATGAAAATTATAAAAGGTTTGTTGTAACATAATTTGTTCTGAAATAATTTCCCAACTAAATATTTATGTCAAAATAAATAAAACTCCTGTTTAGATTATTTCAAACTTTTTCATTAAAAATAAAACAAAAATTGTACTGACAATCAACATTTTTTCCCTATTTATTCAAATATATTTGGGATGAAGTCAAATGTCAAAAAGTTTGGATTGAGAACGAAAGCACAAAATTGTGAAATAGCTAATTATTAAAAAGTTTCAGAATTGTTGGAATGCAATGAAATTAAAATAATAAAACACTACTCATCCTCCCGTATCTATTTACCATTGTTTTGATAACTGGAAATGTTAAATTGTTATAGAGATTAATTTCATTAAAGTATAACAAAGTTTCGATAAATTTCAGTTGACGCTAATTATCTGAAAAGCGCCATGCTTGATAAATTTGATTTGTATTTGAGTATGTTTCGGATAACGAAAATGACGTCACTGCAGGTCAAACCTATCTCAGGAGGCATATGGTACCGGACTTGCGGTTAGTATAAATATAGTGTTCAATCGTTTCGCCACACTCTGCTAGCGCATCATAAGATGCGAAATTTCGATTTATTAATTATTTAATTGTGACATGATAATGTATTACCTGAACGAATTATATTGGTGAAATAGGACTCCGTTTGATTGTGATTATGTATCTATACCGTCATTGTGTTCGGGTACCCGATTTCGCTGTTTATAGTGATAATTCGTCTACCTTAGTGATGTTTGGCTTTGTTGCAGCATTAGACAAATTTTCTGGAAATATCTGTTTTTGAGGGCGTGATCAGGACCACCACCATTGAGAGAAGGCACACTATTTTATAGTGAGAAATTATTTTTTCCCCATCTGATAACAACGTTTACAGATTGTTCAGTTTTACTATCAAATTTTTTCGTGATTCTTTTTCTGACCGATGCGGTAAATAAACAAAACTGTCGATTGACTATTTGACCTTTGACTATAAAATTGGTTGTATGCAGTGTTGTGCAATTGTAGGTAAAAAACTGTTATATACATTTTTACGCATATATAGGTAAATTACATTAATTTCAGATTATTCAGATATCGCGGAGATTTTCAATTACAAAATATTGTTAAAATTTTTTTTTAGTTGTAAATTATTTATACCGGGTGTTTCTTTTAAACTGAGAAAATTTAAATATCTCGAAAAATAGCCACTCTACGGAAAAAATGTCCATAATCAAAATATAATCATACCGCGAGGGAAATACATTAGTGCAAAAATTCAGTCCCGCACCCCCCGCTTTGTAGGTGGGGCGGGGCTAACCTTTAAACTAAGATTGGAAGCCATATTTTTTATTGCAGATATGGATTTTACGACTAAAAGTACGTATGATTTGAATGAAATATTTTGTTCGGTTCATGATAGATGGCGTATAGTGTAATCGACGAAATTCAATATTTTCAGTTTCTTCTTCTCAGATCACATGCATTCGATTCTGTAATACGTTTGAAATAAAAACCATCACGTTTTCATTGGAAATACTCGAAATTCGTCATCAAAACAATTTATTAATGTAAATGGCAGGTGAATAAAATATTTTTACCTTAAAATAAGTGTTCAAAATGATGGCCTTCGACTTCAATTCACTTATTAATACGCATTTCAAATGATTGTACACAACTGAGTATTGTGTTTGGTTGAATTTCAGCACACGCATTTCTGATTCGGTCTATCATGTTCTCACGTGTTGTTGGTTCTTGATTGTAAACTTTGTCTTTGAGATAGCCCCACAAACAAAAATCTGGCGCAGTAAGATCTGGTGCGCCAATTTATCGGATCAGCTCTACCGATTCAGCGACCATTGAAATCACGATCAAGTTTTTCACGTGTCACCACCAAATAGTGTGCAGGACAACATCATGTTGAAACAACATGTTCCGACTCACTTCTAAGCTCAAAATTTCAAGTAATATTGGCAGTTCATTTTCCAAAAAGTTTCGGTACATTTGACCATTCAAGTTGCCTTCAATAATGTTGGGGCCTATGAGTTTGTTGCCAATTATTCCACACCACACGTCGACAGTCCAAGGACGCTGGTGTTCAACTTGACGAAGCAAGTGCGGATTTGTAACACTCATTGTATTGAACCACCTTCTAGTCGGACCTATAGATCGCTTATTTCGTTTGATTTTTGTTTAAATACCTTTGAATTAGACCATTAAGAAAACTAAAATTTGATTTTCAGGACTTCTTTATTACACATTCGCACATAAATGGTTAACAATGCCCCGTAGTAAAAATTTGCCTTTGTCTGAATTTTTTAAGCAAGAGAAGGCTTTAAAGAGCTTCATAACCTGCCGTTAGGTATCTCTGTGGATGTAAATATAATTGACAAATATCGCGATGTCAATTGACTCATGTATGCGAGAGAAAAAAAAATTTTAATTTGGACGAAACCGGCTTATCTTTTCGATCTAGTCCATCATGTACCTTACAATTAAAAAATGAAAAGTGCAAAGGTGAAAAAATGTGGTAGGCAATATATCGATAACTTTTAATGAATCGTCTAGTCTACTCATATCAACATGTGGGTCTAATGGCGTAGAGGAATTATTGAAACAAATAATAGTTTTAGATGCGTGTTCATGGTTGTCAAAGAAATGAAAAAATTCAACCTTGGAAACAATTTCAAATTGTTTCAGACATCCAGGGTTAAAAGAACAGTCTGATGAGGAAATTATTCCAGGCCGATGCAATTTGAACCAGATAGTGAGTATGTTGGTGTTGAAGAAAACATGATCTAGATAAATAAAATTATGTAATAAGTGGTAGTGCGACGTCTAATGGAGAGGAGCGACATTAGGAATATCTTTTAACCATTACATTCACCAAAGCTCAACAAATTTAAAAATTTAAACAGTTGCAAAATTATGCCAGTGACCAAGGGCTTGATGAGATGTTTGTTTATCTAGAAAGGTCTGAGCAGAAGCTATTCGAAAGAAAAATTTCTTTGAAAACGGTACCAACAAATTTCCGCGTATTTTATAAAAGCACCCTTGAACAATTGAGTAATTTAGAAGAAATTGTATAGTCAAGTACGAGCACAAATAAAAATAAAACATTTTAATCGGATCAATTTTTTTTGGTCCCGAAGAGGTTCGTTTAGCTGTTGACTGTATTATAATTTGTTCTATTGAACGTCCTATTCGAATCGGGACATACTACTTGATTTACTGCAAAGATATTATTCTTAAGGGCCTTAATAATTTTTAGAGAAAAGAAAATAAAACTGCCACAAAATATGAATTTTCTTTTCCTCGGAAACTACAAGATTAGAACCACAGAGGACTAAATGGTAATAAATGAAAAAAGCATGGCCTTATAAAGTTATAGATTCATAATTTATTTAATGATTGCTAAGGAATGGTACAAATAGTATACAAACATGTATAAAAGTGCAAATACCCTTTAGTGGACATTTTAAAAAATATTCTATTAACTTTTGATGAATTTAATCCATTAAAAGAGGATCCTGTTAGGAAACCACAAACTTTAGATTAAAAATTTAAAATAAAAAACAATAATTAAGAGGACCTTTGTTATAGATTAAGTCCCTTTGCTATAAAATAATATCTCTAAATATTATAAAACTTGCTAATTTAAGCGTCTTTATCACCTTAATGAGATAGTTAAGATAACGAAAATAATGTATTTTATAAGACAGTGGTTTGCTTGATAATAAAACGAATATGTCAGTTGGTCTCAGTTTTAACACAATGATAATTTTGCAGAAATTATTATTCGTAGTTCCACGAAAATTGAGAACTGGAATATGTGTTATATGTTTTTATACTATGGGAAACACCGTCAAAATTTTAGCTGTACTAGTGAAATTTAATCCCACTGCGGGTTAGTAATATATTTTTGACAGATCCAGGTACAATAGACAGTAAAAATCATTAATCTGTTTTCGAGTAATAAACACAAACATCGTTATTTATTTAATAATAAAACGTCCACCCTTTATCAGTTTAGCTATGGTGGTTTTGCTTCTTATTCATTGCGCAGCATACCTATACCTAAAAATTCACGGGTGGTCAATCTTAATAATAAAAAATAAATCGAATAGTTCGACTGTATTTAAAATTCAATGCTGTCAATATCATTCAGAAAGGTTTACATTTTCCTTTATAAAAAAAATAAATTATATAGTAAAATAAATATTTTACAATTTAAAAGTAAATAAAATAACATTTTTTTAATGGAAAAAAATGCAATTTATAATCTGAATACCAACTGATTTTATTTAAAAAAAAATAAATTGTTATTTTAAATTCAATTAAATATGCAATTTTGTTCTATTTCAGCTTTCGCTCTCCGCTGAATCCAGTAATTCCATTATGAATTTTAAATTCAGTAAAATATTATTAAATTTTTTATACGAGGTTTTATTTAATCAATTGACATAGTACTCGAATATTAAACTAGATAAAAGTTTAAAAAAAATGTTAGAGACGTTTTATTTTTGATAAGATTATCTAGAACAGGTGATTCTACACTAATTTGTGTCTCCGTTTGTTACAAATTTGATAAAATACTAAGAAAGTTGAGATGTAACTGACACTAATTGAATATGCAATATTTCCATTTTCCAATTTACTTTAAAAATAATTAATATCATTAATTATTATTTTTATTATTATTTACACGCGAATGCGCATATGTTCAACTGAAGATAGGAAATAAATATTAAGTTCCAACAATAAAATGTTGAAGAAAAGTTAGCGTTTAACTATTGACTTATTGATAAATTTTATTTTGGATACAGTGAAACCCTGATTTAACAAATTTCGTTTTTAACGGACCGAATCGGGTTAAACAACAAAATTAATGAAACGAGAAAAATTTGACTGTGAAGCAGAAGTTAGATGTGCTTGAAAGTTAGACTCAGGCATGACAGTAGCACGAATTTGTCAATGTTTAAGAATTATTAAAAGAACCGTTTCTGGAAATTATAAAATAGCGAAAAATAATTAAAACAATTTGTGTTCATGAGTGATATCGACACACTTCTAGAAAATATTTAAAATTTACATAAGAGTCGTCAGCACAAGATACAACAGCGTACATTAACGCTACAGAATCGCGTTAAAAAGATATCTGCGGCAAACACTTAAGCTGATCATATGAAAATAAAATAAAAGCCAGTGATAGTTAGCTTTGGTGGTATAAACGGGCCTCTGGAGAATGATTAAGTGTTCCAACTGAAGTGCACCATTTCATGAACAAATTCGAAATATGTTTTTTCTATTTTTATCCGTCACGTGTTTATCCGACTATATTGGCCTATTGTGACATACCACTATGTTACTTTACGTTCCGGCTATAGGTCTGATTCACGTAGAAACTATCTGCACATAGCTTCATGCCAGCATATAGTACTGACATGGAAGATGGGACAGCACACGGATTCTAACCTCAACTGGGTCTCAGATGAGTTCATTCGCACCACCGATCGCACCTCCCAAACGGTCGATGATGAAAATCCTTTTTCGCATCCTACCCCTATCGGGATTCGAACCCTGCACCTCCCGCACCACGCCGTAGCGTTTTAACCACTGCGCATTCTGGGCGGTCAGTTAAAAATCATAGTGCAAGCTGACTGTTTTCTGTGTTTGTTTAAAATTAGCAATGAACGGAATTCAACCCTACTTTGCGCTAATGCAGATGGATCATATCAGCTAACTGCTACAATAGTTGACAAATCACGTGAACCGTTCTAACTAATAGTCATAAAAATACCATCACAACATGCTACAGCAATTTTATTTTGGTTAATGCACCTGAGTATCGATCAAATATATACACGAAAGATGGCAATTTTAAATATATTTTTCTACCGAAACCAGAAAATAATTCTTTCAGTCTCCACAAAAAAATTTTTAAGATTGAGGTAATGGCTGAAATTGTATAAAGGACTCTGTTTATAATTTTGGCTGTTTTGGCGTCAGCATGGGAACGAGTTACATAAACCACTTCAACAAATGCCTGGAACAAGCTTTAAGATACTTCAGAGGAAGAATTCACTTTTAAAGGAATAGAAGTGTGACTTTTATTCAGCTTTGACCAGTACCAAAAAAACAGATGTCACCGTAGGTGGCGTGCTGTAAAGACCCTAGTTATCAAATTATGACTGAAGTAGAAATATATAATTGAATAACATAACAAGCGCTAGCAGAGGTTAAACTAGATCACACAGATAGAGTGGTCGCAAAAAATTTGTCGGAGTAAATATCTCATTTAAGACATTCGGATTTAACAGACAATCTGCTGCAATCCCGGACTGGTCGATCCCCAGTGAATCCGTTTAATCGAGGTTTTGCCGTATTTGCCTTGTGCCGAAATCCGAGTACGCTAAATAGAAAGCAAAACCTAATATAAAATTAGGTATTTCTGAGAGAAATTTTCGGAAGAAATTTAAAAAGAGAACAGTTAATAAACTGTTTAAGCTATCATCAAGACTCAAGACATTTTATTGTGTTGTGATGAGAGATTATCCAAAATCTGCAAAATGTATTATTTGTCAGTTGCAGATCGCATTTAACTTTAATGATACTTATAAAAAGTAAGCCCATGATTTCATTCCAGAATTATGTAGTGGCATTCTAGGATTTCCATCTAAAGATTTTGTACCAGAATGAAACTGGATTTAATCCCAATAAAGAAGATGTTTTCTGCCTTGAAACAAAGTTTAAAAATTATAAAATATACAATATAGACATAAAAGTATTTATGAATCTATCAGGAAACATTGGCGCAAAAAATTGACAAAATCCTTCCGTTGTCTCTAGGCACAAATAAAATAACTATACAGATTGAAACCTACGAGTAAAATATATTATGCATACAAATTTGCGAGTGAACCTTCATTGTGTACATATTCTACGACGAAATGTTAGGATAATAATCCGAGTAAGCTTTTTGCTTTGCGTTTTTGCTTTGTGTGGGTTGCCTCGCAAAACATTATAAAAAATGAATTTTATTCGTAGGTTTCTATCTGTATAGTTATTTAATTTGTGGTCTAGGCTAGTTTGATAAAAGTTCATCCAAATTCATGTGGGTGGCTTTTATAAAACTAACCCACCGAGCGAGGGTTATAGTGCACATGCTTGTAAACTTTCTTTCGAGTTGTGAACTAACCATCCTCGAATGAAAGTACATACAGGGTGAGTTTCCTAATAAATGCAGGGCTTTTATCTCGAGAACGGTGCTAGATAGAAGAAAATTACTCATAATGAAATTTATTAAGAGTCGAGGGGGACGTCTGGTGGTGATCTTCAATGACCTTGAAACTCATTAGTTTCGGAGTAAGGTTTTTTTTAAATTAGAACCTATACTTTTGAGTGTTTGTTTTTATTAAGCAATTAAAAGTAAACACTTTTTGCTTTTAAGCAATTAAAAGTAAACAACTCACCCTATATATATATATATATATATATATATATATATATATACATATATATATATATATATATATATATATATATATATATATATATATATATATATATATATATATATATATATATATATAAAAATATATATATATATATATATATATATATATATATATATATATATATATATATTTATATATATATATATATATATATATATATATATATATATATATATATATATATATATATATATATATATATATTTATATATATATATATATATATATATATATATATATATATATATATATACATCTATATATATATATATATATATATATATATATATATATATATATATAATATATATATATACATCTATATATATATATATATATATATATATATATATATATATATATATATATATATATATATATATATATATTTATATATATATATATATATATATATATATACATATATATATATATATATATATATATATATATATATATATATATATATATATATATATATATATATATAACAGCTATCAATCAAATATCAGAAACTAATTTGAACCAATAATCCAATTATATTCAATATTCAATTATCCACCCTAAAATTGATGAAGGTTTCAAGGAATGAATGCAAATATGCATCAGCATATGTATTCCGAGAAAAAATATAAAAATTCGCCATCGTTTTATTTTTACTTTTACAATGTTTATTAAACAATTTATAATTAAATTATTATTTTTTTTATAAAATACAAAATTAAAATTGATATTGTACATGTTCTGAATTATTTTCAGTTATATAAATTAACCACTAATTAAGCCTTTTTGCGCATGACATGGTTCCATTGTACCTGTTTTTTTTTTAATTCAAATTTTATAAATTAAGTTATCTACAATTAATTTTTCCAGGTTCAGTATTTGACATTGTTTCTAATATGTGAGTGTCCTGAGAAAAAGTCAACGCTTAAGTAGCAATAATTGATATCTTGACATATTTTGAATTAGCGGCACTGTTCGTCGACTTAACGAAGACTTAGTGATAACCTGTATAGTTTAGGAGTATAATGAGGATTCCCTTGCTCCTTTTACCTTTCTCTATGATGTACTTGTGATAGGATGTTGTTCTAAACGCAGAAAATTTTAACGAATATGCCTTAGTCAACATCAAGCCAGTCAATAGTCGAGTGATTAATATACACGGTATACGTATTAGTAGTCAAAATAGGATCTGTTTCGTATCCAACCTTTATTGGATTCGAAACAGCTTCTTTATTCAATATATGTAATATTTTTATTTCTGTTTCGGAGAGCGAGTGATGCTATCCGTGCAACGCCTATTAAAAGTTGATTTCAGCTTGAAAAGTAATATCAGTTGAAGAAAGCGATACCACTATGCAACGAGCGTATCAATATCAGGTGAATATAGACAGTGGAAGAATAAAAGCCAGTTGGAAATATTACTACAGTGGCGCATGGAAACATCTTTTTAACCACTTAAGTGTTAAAGTAGTGAAGTGAAGACTAGAGTCATAGCCCTCACGTTACCAACTTTTTTCCCGGTAATCTCACGTTTAGTGAGTTACGACCAACACTTTTTTTATAATTAATTATGCATCGTTAAATTGTAAGGCTAAGCCGATCTCATACCAAATAAAATTATAAATAAATTTTCAGCTTCGTTTATCTTCTGGGATAATAGTTTATATCGAGAGCCCGTGATGATCCGTCAATGATATATAGAAAGCATCAGTTTCTTCAAATTTTTTTTACAAACTTTTGTACCAACTTCGTACAAATTGACATAATATAATTTACATAATATTGTCTGTTTCTCGGTTGTGACGTGTTTTTTAAGCGTCTGGGTCATTTTATGCACAACTAGGAAATCCTTTATTTCTAGGATTATACGATCCCAATGACCAGTAATTTTATTTTTGCATTTGTATCTACAATCTACGAACGACACTATTTAAGATATTTTAACTGATGACGTACATTGCAATTGGCTTAGTTAAATATTTATTTCTTACTTAACTCTACTATACTAGAAACATGTAAAAACGAGTTTTTACCATTCGATTCCGATCGGTGATGAGACTGAACACACGCCTTGTTAAAGTGCAGAACTATTGGGCCGACACATCTTCCATGTCAGTACTATATATATTGGCTAACATGCAGTATCGCAATTAACATATGATCCTAAGTCTAAAGTGGACATATAGCCGTCCATTCTCGATTTGGCTTGCGCGTTAAGTAATAAACCGCAGGAAATAAAAGGAAGGAGAGATATAACGAATTTCCATCGCGCCAGACTAACTTACTTTGGTGACTCACCATTCTCATAACGGGTTTTTATATTCTTTTGTCATTCCAAAAAGGTTATAGCCGAGCAAAGTTAACAACAACATCGAATTAAGTTTAACCAAAATATAAAATAAAGTATATTTCATTACCAAAGCATTAATAACATTCATATAAATTTGATAATGAAGATATCTTAATGATATTGAATTGATACGACATAATTACAACTAACTAAAATTGTATTAAATATTGAAAAGATTTACAGTGAAACTTAGTAACTAACAACCATAATGCCTACTTTAAGTCCGGACTTTAATTTATTAACTAATCAAAAGCATAAATAATACACCAATCCCTCACTTAACGAATTATTTCGTTCCCGAAAACTTGTAGGTAAATCAAAATTGCTTTAACTGAATTTTAAGTATATTTTTGAGTATTTCGGTCAAGTCTTAACTAAGAAAAATCGGAGAGGAATAAATACATCAATGAATTAGCAAATAAATATTATTTAATTCAAACTATTTTCATATTTATCAATAACAAAATAAAACAATAATCATAACTTCCAAGGAACATTAAAAATAAATTTAATAATCGGATGAAATTTATATTTCTAAACATATGTGCATATTTCTGTGGCCTTTTATGATGAAGTGCTGTAATTTCAGATCTACTTAGAAATCGACATCAGATTCCGAATTGTTTTTAGTTTTATTATTAGTAGTAACTGAAATGAAGCCAATCGGAGATAAGCACTTTGTGGTAAGTCGTTGTTGAGTATCTTCAATATCGTTTTCATCCTGCTGCTCTTAGTTGATTTTGTTCCAGTGCTAGTAAAATTCTCATCTGAAAGGCTGCCTCCGTGAGATTTTAATAACTCTGTTACATCAGATTCTGCTAAATCTTCAAACCCTAATTAATTTCTGAGACTGACAATGTTTTCACCTACTTTTGAAAGATTTTGAGACTGAATATTGTCTTCATTGATAATATCTGGCCAAATATTCTTCCTACTACCTCTAATGTGGACGGCTTTATTTCATCCGATGCTTTCCCAATGCACATTATCAATAGCCCGTTGTAGTTTAATGGTTAAGAAAGTTTCTCGAGTTCGATTACCGCCGTTGACTAAATATTAACATGCGACCGGAAGACATAAAAACGCGTTTGGTGTGTAAAAACATTCGTTGGGCTGACCACCTACAATGTGCACCAATCGTTAAGAAACTGGCTCGTAAGGTTGAGACGCGGTAAGAGGCGTTTACGAACTTTAAGCCATAGATTTAATTATCAACAGCATCCTTAATGTTATAGGATTTTCAATATTGTTTAATAAAACGTTTCCATGGCCATCTATTTCTTCAATTAATTTTTTAAACGTCCTTCTTAAGTAGTATGCTTTAGAGGTAGAAATGACTCCTTGATCAATTGGTTGGATCAGTACCGTAGGGCTTTTAGGTAAATATTCTACCCTTACGTTACCAGATAAATCGCATAAGTTGACAGGATGACCGGGACCACTGTCCAACAGTAACAACGCCTTATGTTATCTAAGTATTTCTGTTGAAGATATGATGTAACACTAGAAGGACAAAAACACTTTTTAAACAAGTCCTTGAAAATACTCGATGTCATCCATGCTTTCTTATTGGATCTTCAAATGACCCGCAAAAAAGATTTATCGAAATTTTATTAACTTATTGGATTTTCGGATTGGTATATGAACAGTGGCTTCAGTTTGAAGTCCCTACATCCAATAATAAGCGTTAAGCGCTCTTTAGCCACTTTCAAACCCGGTATCGAGTTTTTTGCTATCGAAATAAGACTTCCATCTGGCATACGTTTCCAGTAGAAACTAGATTCATCTACGATAAACACCTGTTCTGGAACGTATTCTCCCGCTTTAATTCTCTTTTTAAGATTATTGGGATATTCACGAGCAGCAGAAGTATCGCTGCTGGCTGCTTCTCCTTTCATTTTTATGTTATGAAGATTGTGACGTGTTTTGCATTTTTCAAACCAGCCGTTTCTCGCGCCTTCTTCATCAGCTTTTCTTAATGTTTCAAAAATTGTTTTGGCTTTTTCCTGGGTGGTCATCCCTAGTAAAAATAAAAATATAATTCGTAAATCGAATTTTTTTTTCGTTGACTTGGGTTTATTTTATAAATTATCTTATAGCGAAATTTCGTAAAAAAAAGACTTCGTTAAGCGTGGAATGGGTGTAATATTTTAATAATGTCTAGAACAATTTAAAGGTAGTCAGTTAAATCATAAAGGTTTTTATAATATGTATGAATTTCTTTATTTTTATTTTTTTAATAACATATTATTAACTGTAAATATTGACTTTAATTAACTGACTAAAAAAAATAAAGAAGACATAAATTATAACTATAAATAAAAGATACTTAAGTACAACTCCATCCCTCTGTGGTTCATTGGGAACACAACATCCGTGGACCAGGTGTAATATGCTCATAAATCTCGGCATTTCAGCAGCATACAACTAGTATCGTATAATTATTTTTTTTACTATTGATCAGCAGCCAATTACCTAGATTACATAACTTTGTAATAAATATCTTCAGATGCAATGATAAACGGTTTTATCTATTAAACTTTTGTTGTTGGAAAGATGCTGTGCGTTATGAGATTTTATTTTCTCTAATATACCGTACACCTTCACTTAGCGTTGGGTTTAATGTTTATTTTTATTTTGCACTTTAAGATGATTGGGTATAGTGTTTAAACTAGAAAATATTTTCAATTCAATCTAATTATGTGATTTTGGTTAGTTTGGTTTTACGATTAACTTAACTGAATTGTATGAGTAAGTTTCTATTTCTTTTTTTACCATTAAAACCAACAAAAAAACCTTTAGCACGTGAACAGATGGAAAGAAATATAATAATTTGTTTTTCACTCGATCTTCTATAGCACTTGGAAATGCCGGGCACCAGGGGGCAAAGAAAATTATAAGAAGCATATAATTTTGTACCTTATCAACGCGTTTGTTTGATCAACAGGGATTTCTTATAAGCAGATAAACTTTAGTCACACTTGTGAAAGTATGAATTTAAATAACATATTAAGCTAATTCGCTTAACAAAAACTAATTCCTGACTTACGAACGACTTACGGTTTTTTTTCTTTCCCTCCTCCCAGTTCGCAAAAATTCCGAACATGCATTTTGTTCGATTTTTTTTATTGTTTTGCCTCGGTCAATGCTAAAAAAAAAGAAGAAATTTCTCTACGGACAGCGCAGGGTACGCTGACTACCGCGGGCATCGTTACAATCAGTGTTTTAACATTTGATAGGCAGGTGATAATTCTGAAAAACTCAAAAAAAGCCAAGTTTTAGAAAATTTGTTCTCTCATTTACACCCAAAATGTTGTTTGGGATCGAAAATTGATTCTACACCATTAGGAGTGGATTTCCAATAGGGGCACCGCGATAGGGGCAAAATGGATTTTTCTCCATTCGATTACGATCGATGATGTAAAACACTCCGTAAAACACAGTTTTAAGTGTAAACCCGTGAATTTGGTTGGCTATTTTATGTTGTTAACTAACCAAATGTACGTACATCTAAACATTGCGACAGAAATGGACATATCATAATAACACAATCACCACATTTTCTTTTCGATAACTGTACATGGATGTAGTACATTATACCAGGTTATTATTTAACTTTTCTTTTACATTTTTGTTTTCTGTTTCGTTTTGTTGAGTTAATTTTACTTTGCTGTAATTGTGTTTCCATTGTTACAAAGAATGCTAACAGCATTCCCATCTATCTCCCAACTTTTCACTTCGTTTCTGTTTTTTTTGTACCTTAATTTTCCTTCGTTTCAGGTTTTTTTTTCATTTAGGTTTTTCGATTTCATTCATTTAGCTGATGACTCAAGGTATGTACATATTGTGTTATTTTTTTTACTTTTTTCTTATTGTACGATAATTTATGGTTGAGATTTAATAATGTTTTACTTTACTTTGTCGTTAATATTACGGTATTATCGTACTCAAGATGAAAATGTAAAATTGAAGATAATTAATTTTGATTATGAAATTTAAACAATACGAGTAGTCGAGTACATACCAGCAAAGCAATGTTAAAGATGAAAATTGTCTTTACTTAGGTTTTTAACTTTAAATAAATATTTTTTCTACGTTTGAATGCCTTCTCGTTGGTAATGAAAAAATCGATTTTCATTTTAAACATCAGTACAGGAAGTATTTACTTAATGATTTCTTATTTTTTTCTTTTAATTATATTTAAAAACATATATATTTAGACAATTTTTTATGAAGGGGAAAAGTTTTTAATTTTCTTGTTGGTTTAAGCTTTTATTTTTTTTTGTAAATTCAAAGTTTTTTCTTTAAAAACTGTTGTTTTGTTTTTCACATCGCTTTTCTCAATACTTGTATATAACGCACCCCGATAAGTTAACTTTTTAATTTATAATACAATAATGTTCTAAATTAATTGCGTTTTTCACACATTGAGAAAATGGAAAAAGATAAAGCCTTATCCTAATTTGAGTAACTTTAATATTTTTATACAAATGAATTACTTGTTCTTGAATATTAAAGTGCTGTTTAAGAGAATTCGGTTGTTATTATGTGGGTAAGAGTTTTGAGTAGTTTTAACAATTATTTTATTTAGATTCACCAAACAAATTGTTTAGTAAGTAATGCTGGGGATGTGGGAAGCAGAAGATAGTTTGTTCGAATCCCAATGGCATGGATATAAAACTTTTCAACAATTGTGTGCAAAATATTTCTGTTAATCAGAGTTACAGTATCAATTTGGTTGGGAACTGCGTATGGTAAACCGTTAAAAGTGTACTGTTTATGGCGGGAAACAGAAGTGTTATGATGAAATGGATTGCTATGATTTAAGCTTGACACAAATCCCTGCACTTTTAGCGCCCGTGTTCTTTGTGAATTGTTATTCGAAGTTGTGATGTACGATGTTAAAATGTTGTTGGAATTCGCTAAGGCCGGTTTCGATTTGATGACGTCATCATTTCATCAGGCATATGCTACCGGACTTGATGTTCATACTGTGCGATTCGTATATGTACGGTTAGTCGTGACGCAACAATTTTAGTGAATTATAAGAACACAACCTGAAATATCGATTTTATTTGATTGTGGCGTTTATTGTACGAATTAATTTTTTTTGGTACTTCCTTAGAACGCCACACACTTCTGTTTTTTAGTAATGGGAGCTGGATTCGACAGAAAACGGTATATGGTAAAATAATTCAAGCTTCAATTCATATAATTTGTTCATAGTAGTCATCGACTTGTGACACGGACCATAGCCATGGTTAGTCAAGATATTTTGAGGATTATTATCTTTTGCATTTTCCTTCAACGCCATCGATGAATAAACCACTTTATTTATTCCAAAATAGGGAGGGAAATATTACCATTTTTGATTGGATTGTAATTAAATTTGAAAACTTATATGCGTCTGTATATGTGCATGCTCAGGGATTTATTATGACCTAACACAGATAATAAAGGGTCCGCCAAATAACTTTTTTTTTTGGAAAATGCTATTAAAAAAAAACTACCGAATATTTTCTCAAATTTCTTTTATTATTTAAAAGTACAATCCTTCCGGTTAATAATGGAAAATAATTTCATTCAAATGGCTGCCTCGGCTGACCATGCAGTAGCCTACACGATCGGTCCAATTTTTAAGCACATTATCGATTGTGTGCAGCTGTATTTCACCAATGGCTTCACGAATATTGTCCTTTAAAGCGTCAATTGTCTCTGGCTTGTCGGCGTAACACTTATCTTTGAGGGCACCCCACAAATAATAGTCCAACGGTGTCAAATCACAGCTCCGATGTGGCCAAACGACATCAGCTCTGCGGCTGATAATGCGATCTTCAAAAACAGGGCGCAAAACACCGAGTGTAGCTTCAGCTTTGTGGCACGTAGCGATGTCCTGTTGAAACCAAATGTTGCCAATATCCTCCTCTTCAATTTTTGTGAACAAAAATTAGTTCAACATGGCGCGATAACGATCGCCATTTACTGTAACGGCCACTCCTCGCTCATTTTCGAAGGCCCAATTATGCCTCTGGACCAAAATCCGCACCAAACAGTGACTCGTTTTGGGTGTACCGGCTTTTCAATGTATGCGTGCGGGTTTTCCGTGCCCCAAATGCGACAATTTTGCTTGTTTACATACCCGCCAAGATCAAAATGAGCTTCATCCGAAAAGATTTTTTGGCAAAATCGGCATCTTCTGTAAGTCGATCGCAGGCCCACTCAGCGAAGCGAAAACGCATTGGATGGTCAGTTGGCCTCAATTCCTGAACCAATTGGACTTTGTATGGCGTCATACCAAGGTCTTTATGCAAAATTCGTCTCAATGATGTCTCCGAAATGTTCAATTGTTGAGCACGACGGTGAATTGATGTTGATGGCACATCACGCACACTTTCTGCCACAGAATCAATATTCTCGGGTGTACGCACTGTTTTTAGCTTTTCACGCTTTGGATTATCGATGAGGATGCCAGTTTCTTTCACTTTATTCACAAGATAACGAACATACGGAGCTGACGGTGCTTCTCTTCTTCCAAAATCCGTACGCAATTTTCGCACACATTCTGCAACATTACCATGATTTTCAAAGTAATGTCGCAATATTTCCCAGCGTTGTTCCAGCGTATACACAACCATATTCGTTCAGCGGAAGGATAAAACTAATTATCTGTCAAATCAAACATGAGCTTAGTGTTACCATTCACGAAATAAGCACTAGTTGAAAAAAAACTTTAGATGGCGGTCCCTTTATAAACAGTGTTAGTGTTACATTAATTTATAAAAAGCTAGCTTTTGAAATTTCTCGTTTAAAATTTTGTGTTGAGGAAAGCAAAATGATTCAATCCTATAAATAATCCTGCTTAGTGTCTCACTCGATCCAACAAAAAGTATTTTTATAAAAAACTAAGTAATTGTAGAAGTGTAACTACCATAAGATTATCGAACAATATTTAGCAACCCAAATCGTATGGATAAATCAGTTCATCATACCATAAATAATCAGTTCATCATACCATAGTATACAATTTTCGATCATATTTAAATCAGTATCCTTTTCTTAGTATGAACGTTTATTTACTGCCTTTCAGTTACGAACTGATTGATTATGACAAACTGCTTTCGATTGTTATGGTAGCTTTCAAGTTGATGAGATGCTAATCCTCGGAATCTAAAGAAAATAATTTAACTAGAAGTAACACTTTTCTTAGATATCTTTTTGAGTATCAAAAGCTCGATATATCAGATCAGTAATTTAAAGTGACATTCGTAGTTAATCCTTCTCGAAACCCGTATTTATAACAATAAAATAAATTTGATTTGTACAAGTATATTGAAGCATTCAATTTGCAATTAATATTTCTAAGATCTTATCAATCACAGACAACATAGAAATTATGGCGATAGGTAAATTGAATCGGAATATGGAATGATTGGATGAAATTTATTAATACTGTGATGCTTGAGTTGGAGTTGATTGATGATAAAGAAATATTACTGACCTTTACGAACAACTCATTTAAAATAATAACAATACAATTCGTTATAAGGTCGTTATAAGAGTTTGTCTTTTAGAGACATATAATAGTTTTTTGTCTTATTTTATAATTTTTTTATAAAAGCTCACTGACATATAAATTTCTTTATTACATCGTTCTAGTATTGCGCAGTTTATTTGTCAGCTCATTTTGATTAATTGACAATATTGATTGATACATTGTACTAGAATTTCTGATTTCCTTTCTAACAGTTGGTATTTTAAGATTGCTATATGACATATCACTGAACACGAAACATGGTGCATTTACTATAATTTGTTGGAATGAACCATATGTCACCAAATAGGTTTTATCGTCATTTTATAAAGCAGTAGTCTATTATCAATTGACGACGTTGATTTAACCAATATATTTTTGATAGTTTTAATACTAATTGCTTTCTTGTTGCTCATATATGTTTTGTGGCGTTCGCAAATACGACGAATAGTCACGCCACAATAGTGAAGTATAAACAAAAATAATCGAAAAAAGATTTCGAGTCAAATACTGTAAATTCGCTAGAACTGTTGCAACATAGCCTCACAATATATATAGAAACGAAATGCAACATACATCAAGTCCGGTCGCATATGCCTGATGAGATGGATTTGATCTTTTCGATCACACAACGAGTCAATGACGTCATCAGATCGAAACCGGCCTAGCGAAACGAATATTACAGACCCAGACCTCATACAAAGATGCCATACTTTTCAAGACAAACGTCTTCATCGGCTGGTTGATCCAGCGCCCTAGCTGTCAATCAATGCCACTCTGTGGAGTCGAAAGTTTAACTCCCGCCATTTATCATTTAGCTGTCACGATTACAGCTCCCTGCATCATTATCACACTTCAACAGCAGACATTTTTTGATATGAATACTTAAATAGTTTACTTTATCATTTTGAGGTATGTCCTGGTATATGGATAAATTCAACTTCATTGACTTGAATTCCCTTGGTTTCATCCATATCTGAGCATGTGTAGCTTATAAGTTACTTCTGTAGTTTTGTTGGAGGTCTTGATGCGATGTCATCTGCAATTATTGATTCATTGTAGGTATATCCGCTGTATACAGCGCATATACAATATACGGGATGGGAATGCGATATTTGATTAGTCGAATTGTTGTAGATATACCTTGGTGTTTTATACCAAAAAATTCGTGGTTAACACTGCCTCATTTTGTATTGCAATCGAACACTATCAAAATTCATAGGAAGAGTAGAACCATATTTTTCCTCCACAGCCTCTTGTATTAGTGTACTATTCTATGTACCAGCATTATTATTGAATCTTCTCATCTGAATCTGAAACTGATGGTACGGTATCAGTTATTTCTCAATCGAAATGGCTTTTAGATACCTTTATTAACAATTTTCAAATAATTTAGACATAGTTGATCGTAAAATTATTGGTATGTTACTTCTTCTAGTGAATAAGTTATTGCAGTGAATAAGTTATGAAATTCAAACCTTTAGTTGAAACCCCTTTCTTTATGATGCGGTAAAATTCTGGTGACTTTCTGGTGTTCATTGTTGGTTTTACTTCTGAAATAAAAGAAATTTGTAATTTTAAGACTCATTTGCATTGATGAAACCAAATAACTTCCAATGGTATTATTTTCGTTTGTTGTTTCTGACGAACATGGTTCAAATACTTTTGCAAACACAGTAACCATTACTTTAACGTAATGGCGGAAGTAGTGCTGTAGTTGATATAGCGGTTCAATTGCTTTTCATAGTAAATAATCCGAGTCTGATCTGATGATTTGCCTATTGAACAACAATCGCTTAAACTGTTTATTGGAATTTTTAAACTTGGTATCTAGACGATATTATTGCCATTGCTGTCTCAATTTTAATTTTCCCCTAATCATATTCTAAATGACTTTTGAACATTCATTTTCCTTAAGTGCTATTGTGAATTTTCAAACTGGCAATTGACTAAATTCACTGAAGTTCTTTTGACAACACCTGAGATTTTTTCCTGTTCGTAGGCTAATAGGTTAGTTGACTGATGGACTATGATGATTCCGATAATTTTTTTGAAATGACTGTTATAGACGACATCTTGTTGCTAATCTCGATCTTCACTGTTAATGTTATGCATTAATTTTGTTACGTTCTCCATGATATTTGCATCTCGATAAATTAATTTGTTCCGAACATCAACGTTATTTGCTTCTGATTTCTTTTGTAAGTATTTGTCTATGTTTATGTTTGTTAGTAAAGTTAAGTGGCAATATCAACCCACAAAAACGACTAAAACGGTACAGGAACTTGAAGAAAATGTAGAAACCTTCACTGATATCATTTAGATAGCCGCGTGGATTAATACTAAAGGAACAGCGTCCAAAACTATTGGTAAGTTACCCAAGTGAAATTTGGAACCTGGTCTCAAAAAATGCAAAACTATAGGAAAACATGGCAACAAACGAGGAGGCCATTTAACAAGATGATTCTAAATACGATTTATTTGCTTAACGTTGTTATTAGATTAGGGCATGTACCTTCTGCCTGGAAAACTGCGATTATGTTACCGAAACTGGATACACCACCATCCCAATTAAAGCTAATGGAGAGACTACTGAAGTGAAGAATGAAGCCAATAATAGAAAGTAGCTAATATCGGACCAGAAATTAGGATTCAGATGCACACATTCAACAATTGATCAAGTTCACAGAATTATAGATATTAAAGAAAAAGCGTTAAACAAGTTTGTTCGACCTTATTTCTGGATGTGGACGCAGCTTTTAATGAGATATTGCACGAGGGTTTAAAACATAAAGGTCATATTTCCGAGACCGTTTGTTGATCTTTTGAGATAATTTTTATCTTTTTAGAGTAAGACAAGAACATGACGAGAGTATTCTGGACTGAGAGATATGACCAGGAGTCCCGTAAGGCAGCGTTCTCGGTCCAGTCGTAAACCTACTATACAAGTGATGTACCACAGACGGATCACGTAAGCATAGCAACGTGCAAATGAAGAAATTCCAAAGTGGATTAAGCGATGCAAAATCATAATGAATTAATATCTGCACATGTCAACTTTACGAACAAACCAGTGGTTAATCCGCCGCCAATCAGATAAACGGCGTGATGATGCCGTACGAGAACTCTGCTAAATGATTCGGTATAACACTGGTTATTAAGCTTAAATGGAAAGAGCATATGAAAAAGTAAAGAAAAGAGTTTGATCTTAAATATAGATAATTGTTATAGTTAATTGAACGAAGGTCAAAATTAGACATCTACAACAAAATACTGATTTACAATCAGTTCCTAAAGACATTGTGCCGCTTAAGACATTCAGCTTTGGGGCATTAAACTTATACGAAACATTCAGAATAAGGTACTTCGGAGAACAGTCAAAACCTGGCACCTAACACGAAATAAAACGTACGGTAAAAATAATAAGTATGTGAGCAGCTACCTACCAATAAATAGTTATTGGTGCATCGCTGGATCAACAGCAACCACATTATAGTTTAGTTTTTAAGACTTCAGATGTAAATTGATAGTTAGTCAAGAAAGATGAGTTTCGATAAAATAAATATAAAATAATACATCTCATTTTAGGGTTAAGTTAATATTTTTAGTTATTTATTATTACAACTATTGCACATTGAGTAATAATAGCACTAGCTCCACTTACTGAAATAATGATACATCGAAATTCGAAACCCTAGGCAACCTCATCATCATTTTGAATTTAATCACACTGAACCAAATGTATCACTAAATATGACAAATTTTACCGACAAAAAAATTGATAAATATTGTGTTTTTGAAAAAATTATTTCATTCTGATAATTTATTTTCATTTTGAATTAAAATATTACAGTTATACCGTTTATAATTTTCAACAAAAATATAATTTTTTATTATCTTAATGAAGATTATTATTAACAATATTTATCACTATGATAAAATGTATTCTATATGATAAATTTATCAGTTTTTCTTAAATGTTCTTGCTGATAAGTTTGCGTTGAAAGTGAACATCATTCTAGATCGATAAGAAAAAAGAAATGTGCGAAAATGATATTTCGCGTAAGTTCTTGTAATTTGCTAGCACTGAACGTACTCGACTGAACATTTATATAAGAATTGCACATCATGTCAGGTATCATGCGCATGAAGAGATGGATTTGATCTATTCACAGCCATTTAATATGACGTCATGCAGACATCCAAAACCGGCCAAAGAAGAATGTATTATTTGGATATTATTGGATAGATTTTAGAAATAATTCCTTACTCCGAAACCGATCTTTAAAAACAAAATGAGTAACTTTATAAACAAAATGAGAAATGAGAGGCGATTATGGAGTGGAGAAGTTCAAAATATGTGTACACTGCCACTCGAATGAATGTTCCAAATTAAGAAAACTTCGTTTTTCTTATATATTAACTTTAAGCATGTATTTTTATGTATAATTCATAAATTGCTATGGAAGTTAATTTAACGGTATTATTAAATAAGAAATTTATTAAAATCAAAATATAAAATATTTCAATCGATAAATTAACTTTTTTTATTGATAATATATCTGTTGAACTTTTTAGTTGGTGATAAATTCGTATATCTCATTGATAGGAATCTTTATCGGTTATTGATAACGAATTTTTCAATGTGACCGTAATTTTTATCAATTTGAATAATTATATTTTTCAGTGGCAATCTCCACGTATAATATTAATGCCGTTACCAATCAGAAATGGTTGCTATACTTTGAATAAAACTTATAATTTAGTAGGTGTCACTTTTAAAATAATTCGGGTAATGCAGTCCATCTTTGAATTCCGACTTTTTCTAAATTAATTTATCACCAAATGAAATATATTAACCAATGTTATATATGGTATGTACAATATAAAACATGTTAAAACATTGTGAAAGAAATATGTTTTACATCTAAAGAACAATAAAGTAGAAATAGGAAACTCTCAACATGGCTATGTACATACATACCTATGTATACAAACCTGCCATTACCATAATATCTATAATTTTTAATGTAACGTAACAGAACCAATAACATCATCATTATGTTATAGGTTGGCAAAATAATAAAATAAATTCTATAGAGAAAATATAATTTTACGATAACATAACCTAGAAATCCCACAATCCATAAATATGTATGTACATATTTATACACATCTGTATGAGAACAAACATTAGGCATGTATATTCTAGCAATTGATAAAGAACATAATACGTATACCAATCTCCATCTAAGCAATTACTATACTAAAAGATGGATAAGATGAATATAAATAAAAGCACATATATGTTTTATTGTCGTATGATAAAGGTAATATTGATGACAATAAATGTTGGATAGTGGTGATAATTTTGTTTAATAGTTTTTTATCGCCGCATTAGTTTCTTGTGCTGTGATTCCTGTAAATATACTGCAAAAAAAATAATGATTCAGAATAACTTAATTAAAATCAATATTGTAAGCCAATAATGTAAAAAATAATTAAGTTTTTTAATTGTGTAATACGAGTACATACTCGCTAAATCATTAAAATTTCAATCAGTTGCAGTGCAAAAACTATAATAATATTTTTTAAAATAAAATTTCAACTTGATGTTAATTATAAAACAAAACTACACAACATTCTATTTTTAATTAATATTTAACTAGAGTCGATCTGGATATTTATGCTTATTAACATCAAATACGCTTTTGGTTTATCTTGATGCATTTGATGGTGTCTTTATTGACTGACTTATTACTGTTTGAATCATATGATATTCTTGGTGGACTAACCTAAGCAAAGACTTATACATATCTCAACCATCTTGTTTTTCCAATATTTGCCGAACAAGTTAACTAGGTCACTATTATGTTTAGCTGATCTTAAAAGTTATCTAATGATAAATCATTAGCTAAATTAAAATTAATTGGTGCTACGGTGGATTGTTTTATATTAATTTTGTGAGGTGTACTCACGTCAATTAATAATTAGGGTTTAGCAATTTTGGTGCATTTTCATCTCAACTTAATCTTCACATCACAAATAGTTTTTTAATTATTTTCATGATCGCAAACACTAACTGTTGCCTACCTTTCCCATTATTTTCAGACCATAATAATAAGGTATTTTTCTTTACGTGCTCCCTTACTAATTCTTAGCCAAATCGAGGACGTATCGGTCCAATTAACGTACAACCATCCTCACATTGCATGCAATTACACCGATCGTATGTTGAAAAATTCCTTATTTTTAAATTCTCAAAAGCCCCTATAGGGACTTGAAATTGGAACCTCCCGCTCCATATCTTTTGGTAAACCATCTGAATTGTTAAAACATATTAGCAATAATTTAATTATAGCTCGTTCTGTAAAACATGTAACTCTACTATACGAACAAGGAAGGTGTAATACTCACAGTGATAAAATAGTGGAATGAAGGAACTTACGAACTACAAATATTGACCAATCAGAACAATTCTCGCTGCATCTATTGACAGTTTTTATCACTGCAGAGGATGAAGCCAAAAATAATCAGGTGATTACTGATGTACCGCATACATATCGAGACACAAAAACGATATTGTCAATAAGTTATTTCTGATAATTCGATGAGAATAATGAAATCACTTAAAAAATAAAATTTTATTAAATTATTAACGATTGCATGGTCTGCTTGGTACACAACACAGAATCTACCCGTAATGTAACAAACTCACACCCCTCCAATCTAAATTATATCCTGAAACGAAAATAACTAAGTGGGGAGATACAATATGAAGTTATTTATGGAGTAAGGCACAATCTTATTATCTAAAGACAGGGTGTCGAAGGTATTTTCGATTCATACTTTAAACGACATCAACAACATGTTTATGGATATTTATGGAGGTTTATGGATATTTCTGATGTTGGACGTATTGTGAATGTCAAGCTTAGGATACGGGTATTTTGTGTTTATTTCATCAGGTAGGTGTTTCGTAACCGTCGGTCCACAAGTGTTTCACTATAAGTGTATTTTCAATGAAACTTTTTCATTGCCTTGTCCTTATTATACTAGCTATACTAGCTTCTGATTGGCAGGGTCGTTCTTCTTTGCCAGGCCAGTGCAAAGGGAAAACCCGAGAGTAGACAATTTATGGACTGAGGTATCTCCGACCAACTGGACAACACATTTTTAGAACCGGTTTTACTATTTTTATTCGTCAAAATGAAATGAATTTTTGTGGAAACGGTTTCTCTAATTGTTGAATGAAAAATTTCGTTGGTTCGACACAACGTCAGCCTATATACATAAAATAAAATAGCTAACTTGTACATACAGTTAAGATTTCTGTAATGTACGAAAATTAAGCCATATCATTCTCGTCTTAGCCGTTAAAGGTAAAATATTTGGCCGTGAGTGTTATGGTATATCACAACTGTGCTGTGGCGAAGGCAATATCCGCTACAAATTACGTATCAATCCACTCACCTCAGCTATAACTCAGCGGTAATTTAATTGCAGATTGGTTTTACTGATTATTCCTTGGACTCCCACTGTTTGATAAAACAAAATAAAAGCATTATGAAAACTTCAAGTTGACCTCGATTTTAATTTGGTCCTTTCTGAACTAACTCTACCCGTCGTGCACTCTTGTTCGAGTTCTTGAAACAAACCATATGTTAGTTCTGCGAAATAATTTGAATAAAATAAAATTCTTAACCAGAAGTCTGAGGTAAAATAATTCAACTCACCAATTTCAATTAATACTACCAGCACCCATATGACCCAGAATCTAATAATATAAGCAATCACCTCGACAATTCTTTATCTCAATCGATCATAATCATAACATGAAATAGGCTGGTGTTGCTGTCACGTTGTTATATGGTTTCCACTTCCGTTTATATTATATTTTTTTGATGATGGTCATAAATTTTACCATCATAAATGGTAGAGACGGTAATTGTTCGCTCAGTAATAAATAGTATATTTCTATATCACTTATCCACCATATAAATTTTAACTATAGTATTGCTATTATAGGTTCAATTATTGCAGAAATATTAGCAATATTATTTATAGTTTATTCGTTAGTTTGCTGACGAGGTACTCTTGCCAAACACAGAAAAAATAAAATTCACTCAAAAAATAAAATCACTCAATCTTTTACCACCTATATCCAAATATTCAAGCAATCTCTCCCCGTATCATTTTGGTATACCCTTTTATAGCATCCCAAATGACATGCCGGATGTTGCCAAGTGTTTTTCTTTCTCCCAAGCAATTGAAGTTCGCATATATTTAACTCAAGAGTACGTTCAGTGTCCAACAACTGATTATATTTTCGGAAGCTCAACCAATTTTACACTGGTAGTAAACTCGGGTAGAGCTTTTGACAATCAAGTATCGTATTATTGTAACAAATAGTACTTAAAATTAATATGATCATCAACCTTTTACTCGTCGAATCGTTTTAGTTCAGACTCTTACAAGAAAACTTTTAAATTAAATTAAAACATATAAAAATTAACCAACGAAAAAAATGTATCAATCTCAGTTAAATAATTTAGAAGAAAACTTTATCAACCATGAAAAAAATATTAGAAAATTTATATATAAGATGAATTTACCTGTAATATGATATGTTGAAAGCGCTTCAATTTCGTTTAGTTCTGCTCGATACAATAATGTGAAAAAATTCACCATTGATTTCTGAGGTTTCAGTTATAACCATTGCAATTTCTTGTTTGTGGAAAAATACATCTCTAAAGATATCACTTACTCTTTACGTCACCTCTGAACGTATTATGAAAACTGTGGGACATTCCGAGTCAAGGTACGGAAGAACCGAGTAAATTGCATCACCGACAATTACACCCTCTTAGATGCCTATTTTGGTTTAGAATTATGGCTGATATAAGTAGCATTTATATTTTTTTTGAAAATGAAACTGAGAATCGACGAACCGTCTCTGTGACAGTATACCGGAACATGTTAGAAAATTGTTTACGTCCGGTATTTTTCAGCAAAAGATCATATCGCGAAAATCAAAAACTTTTTTTTTGAAGGAATGGAATTACGTAGAAATAAAAACAGAATATTCGGAATGAAATTGCAAACTTTCATGCCATTAGTTCCAACAGAAAATGGAAGCCATATAAAGGATACCATTTTACTTTCAACTTTAAAAAAATTTAATAATTTATCATTTCAAATAAAATTTTAAATGTAAAAACATTATAACCATTTCAAATCATCCATGTTTATCCACCCTGTATCTTATAAAAATTATGACATCTTTTCAAATTATTTTAAAGTTTGCCACTTTGCAACTTATTCATAAAATAATGCATTGATTAAAATTAAAGAAGGCGGAAATTATCCCAGAATTCAATTGTCACGAAGGGCCCACGATTCAAACCCACACACATATACTAACACATTAAATACGTGATTTGTGTGGTCACCACCGGTAATCGAACCCGAAAGATAGAGCAAGCACATTCAGTACTCTGCCTTCGAGGGCAACGCATTGATCATGGTCTTTAAGTAAACTATATAGTTTATATTGCTATATCAATAGATCAATCTATGACTCGATCAATCGAGAGAGACTATGGTATGCGCTTGGATACTTAGAAGTACCAAACAAATAAGAACATCTGTGTAAAATATAAGAAACGCAGTCACAATGCTGTGTTGAGATGAGAACAGGCTATCGAGAACATTTGCAATTACTTTTGGTGATCGACAAAGAGATGAACTGTCTCCGATACTTTTTAATCTTATGTTGGAATACATCCTTCGTTAACTTGAATCATCTGAAGACAATAACTTATTACGACAATCCAATCAATATTTGCATATGCAGATACATCTACGTTTGAGAAAGTAATAAGATTCGAGTATCCTGGGTCTCTCATTACTTACGATCAAATTGTGGGAGAGCATATCAAGGTCCGTTTCGCTTCTAATCGGGCTTTATATCCTCTACGTCCACTTCTGAAATCAAAATATATTGTAAATTCGGATAAGCTGAAATTGTACAGATTGTTGATCAAACCCGTTGTCATGTATGGATATGAAAGACGTACCGTGACGGATGAGTACAAAAGATGGCTTCTAACATTTGAGAGAAATATCATGCGTGTAATATATGGCCCAAAATGCGACGTTGATGGCACATACTGAGTTCAGATCACTAGATCAAGAAACAGATGCAAATTCCTGATATCGTGCATGAAATCAAAGAAAAAGTACACTGGCTCGGTCACGTTCTGCGTGCTGATACGAACCGAATGCCTTTTGGTAGACGAAGAGGTCACTGTCGGCAACGATGACACCACGGCATAAAGAACGATCTGGCATCTTCTAATTACTTGCAACACTATGAAGAGCTGGCTCGTGTTCGAAACCGACGGAGTCAGATTGTTGACACGATACGGGCTTATAAAGTTATTTAATCTTTTTAATTAAAATAATAATTTAATTATAAATTCTCGTACAAATAAAATAATTATCTAGACAACATGATTTCACAAATAAAATATAATATCAACAAATAAAATATAATACCACAAGAAAAATGATTTCATTTGGTCACTTTTCACTCGTTTACAAATTATAAAAAGAGAACAACGCATTTTTCCTATTAGTTTGGGACGATACTACCACATAAAGTAGTTTCACTTAATACAGAGAAAATATGACCAATGAAATTGAAATTGCAAATTCCTTGTAATTTAATATTTTATCAAAATACTGAAATGATCTTGTTTCATTGTTATAGAGTCCATTGTATTTTTTAACAAAAACCGTAAAAAATTACAATTGGTAAAAAATTAAACTAAGTTTTATTGTTTTACCTTTTGTTTGTGGGTTGATGTAAACTGCTTTTCTCTTTTATAACTAAAGGATATACTCATGCATGCTTGAATTCTGGAAAAATATCCCATAAATTCGTGCTTTTGAATTTGTGTTTAAACTTTTTCATATGTCTGTTAATACAAATAAGAACAAATTTCCTATTATTTATTTAACTATGTTTACTCTTATATATATGTGCATAATATAGTATGTATGTTGAATTATAATAAGTATGTGTTGGTGGAGTTGCACGTTTACCGTGCTTACGATTTCTATTAGCTAACACAATTTTAAGAACAAAAGATTTCATAAAAAATGTTTAAATCAAATTAAATTATTTTTTCGCTTTCAAGTATTGTTTGAGAACCAATTGTTGGTTTGGAATTTTTTAAAGATTTAATTAAATTAAAACAAATTGGAAGTTTCATGAAATTTAACATCCCAATTTTTAATATTGTAAGGTAACTATTATGCTGGTATTAAGTGTTAACCAAAATATTTCTGATTATAATGAATCGAATATCCAAAAAACTGGCCTCAAGGCACTATCAGCTCTTTCATGGATCCAGTTACTTACGTCCTAATTTATGCCACTATAGCCAAATCGAGGCACATTGACTCCATGCCAACCGCTAGTACTCACATGGAAGATCGGTCGGTCCAGCGATATTGCAATCAAAAGAGGTCATATATCTGTTTATTCACACCACCCATGATAAAAAACGTGCTCATATCAGCGTGCTCATATCTAACCCAGTTTTAACATTTAGTCGGTTTGCCAATTTTAAAAATTGAATTATGGTACGTCGTTTTATATTATAGAGGTATACCTCCTTTACAACTCATTTAAAATAATCGTTTCTCAGTGTGTATCACATTACCAACATTAGTTTATGTCAAAAAGATGATCTAATCTTATTTTTTAATTTTCATTTAAGATAGTATTGAAGTGACATAACTTATTGGTGGTACCAACAGACTCCAAAAATACATTGATCGAATTTTTATTATACTTAGTTTAATTTGTAAGCTTAATCAATATATCAAATTTGTCATTTTACCTGACTTTTTATAGACTCTACTATCAGTTTTGAAGCCGAATTACTCCCAAAACTTCGCAGCAGCATTTTAATTTCTACCTTACAGCGAAGTCAAATCATAGTCGTATCGCTGGCTAAGGGATGAATTTGCAACCTGTAGATACGGTTATCCACAACGTAATCGAATGAGTTTCACCTTGATTTAGTCTCTCTCAGTTTCCGAACCGGTTCCTTCTACAACAACTACCAGAGCTTTAATCATTTCTCCATTTAGTTGATACATTTGGTTGTAATATATTACTACAACGTGTGATTTATGACATATAATTGAGCTTCAAATCTAAGCCTCCTGTTTTACAGTCGCTTTATTTGTGTCAGAATGGGCCGGCCTGATTGATGTCACAAATAACTTGTTGGTATTTTTCTTGCCAAGAGGTGTCTGTGGTCACGAATTCTTTTCTCTAGATCCCTTATGTGTATCACCGTTTATTCTTTTTGGTTACTGGAACTACACCATCAACCTTTCCTGCAATCGCCTCACTAAGAGTCTGGCTTTAGTGTTTTCCTTCTTTATAAACTACATATCTCCTATCTCTTCAATATCAACACCTGATTTCACATTATCCTTAGCAGATTGGCATACGATTGCCCTTCCATCTTTACTATAACCATCTCTTATCTGTTCTCCTTCTTTCTTTATGCCCATTCTCCTCAAAATAATCGTTCTCTAGCTTTTCTCTAGTCTATCAGTATTGGGTTAATCACCTTTTTTCCAGTGCATGGCCTTTATGGACTACCGCACTCGTCTTGCATAGCAGATTACATTTGTCCCGCCGTCGATAAAAGAGGACGGTAATGTTTTCCACAGTTTTAGCATCTTATGGGAAATATTCTTCCCATAAGGTGCCGAAACTGAGAAAGATCATCTTATGGCAACAACACTCGTTCCCTTTACACCTCTGTTGATTTACGTATATCTAACGAGTACTGTTCTTATGTCGTTTTCTTTTCTTCACTTCCCTTCCAGAAGAAATGTATCGGCGCTTTATATTAGTGATACTTCTCTCGCTTTAAAGCACTGAAGTCCTCAAATTGTTCCTGGGCTATCAGTTTAGACAAATCTTTATTGGTTAGACAACGTGGGTATTTTAAAATTCTCCGTACTAGTTGGTTGTTGGACCGCAAAAAGCTATTGTGTCTCATTACTGTCTAAATTTTCTTTATACGCTCCTGGTATGTATTTTGAGTGCCATTAGCTGGTTTTATATTTCATACCTTATGCTGTCTGAGAAACATCATTCTCACTTAGTTTATATTGATTATTGGTTCCATTTTCTCTCCCACTTAATAGCACGATAAATAGGGTCACCTTTGACAGAGACCTGCATAATGATAGGAAGCCTACGCTGTAAAACCGAATGTCACCATTTGGAGTAGAGACTAAGCATTCCCTTAGTCACACAGCTTTCGGCGTCGAGCATATTCCGATATTAAAATTCATAAAATGAAGATGTGAGTGTGCCAAATCGAAAACATATTCCAACTGACACGACACTTTTACTAATATGTATATAAGTATAATTTTTGAACAACTTCAGTATACTTTCAGTTCACCTATTTCATATAATGAAGTAACAATTAAAGAATCTATGATTTCTTTAATAATTTGACGTATTTGTGGAGCCCAATTTTTTTTATAATTTGACGTAGTCGCTGGTTGCAGCTTAATGGTCAAAAGATTGTATCTTCAAGATTTGCTGTATTTAGGATAACAAACTTTAGGAATGATTGCATGAACATATGTGCTTTTAGTAATGAGGGTTTATTACTGAATAACTAAGACACAAGTTAGGGCTAGCCAAAGAATCCGGCCTTTATTCTTCCAGCAACTTAGAACCAATTTTGAAACCTACTGAGCTTTCGTTTTCGGCGCTGTTCCGCACTACCAGGATTCTATGGCACATGTTTTTAAAACTCGTATCAAAGTATAAAATAAACGTATAGTGTAACCAAGACATCGCCGGTTCTGGACGTGGAATGTATTCGTAAATAAACGTTATTGATACAAAATATGTACAATTTACAGAAATTTTATCAAACTTTTAACTTAAATATTTTTATGCGTCTTTTTATAAACCAGAGGAATATAATTAGTTATAAATAAGAAAGTAAATAGATCGCCCAGGTGGCACAGTAGATAAGGCAGTTGGAGCAGGGAGGTATCGGGTTCGATCGGTGCTGTGAATGAACACATCTGTATCGCCTGTTGAGTTTAGAATCCATGGGTCACCCTATCGTCCATGTCAGTAAATCAAACCTATAGTCGTACAACAGTGGTATAACAACGGACCGTTGCTGGTCTCAAAGAAAATAAAGAAGGTAAATATAAATTAACAAAATTTAATTTCTTATGGTTATCTTTGTAAAAATGTACCCATAAAAATGTCAATAAATATTATCGCATAATGAAAACCAATCCGGTTGTAAGTAGATACGAAGCATTAAATCATAAAGCCCGCAAATATATTTAGTGTTCATAATTTCTCGGAATTGTTTGTATTTATTATTTTTATAATAACAATTTTTCGTTGTTGAGTTTTGAGATGTTTTTGGCATGCAAATAATCCCCCACTTTCGAAATTCATTGAAATTTCCAAAATTTACATCCCAATATTTATTTTGACTGAACATTTTTTTTTTATTTTACAAAAATGTAAGCTTCTTAATTACATCCGTTGTAACAACTTTTGTATAAAAATCAAATAAAAATTCCATAAGAACATCACAAAATGTTGTACTTTAAAATATTTGTATGTAAGAATACCCACGGAAATTCTATAATTATAACAATTTATTCAGGCATATAAGTTGGTTCTTATGAAAATTATTTTAATTTATAATATGATCAAATTTTTAAATGATACACATAGTAATAATTTCCAAGTATGTATATGTTGTTGTGTACATGAATAACTTATCAATGAGCAAATTGATTAATTTTAACACGTTTGCTTATGGTTCGCTTATTTCCTATCCTTACGCTTTTACCGCTGAATCGCGGACTTATGGCTATAAGCCCGGTTTACATAGCATATTGCACAACTCCCCGCCAGCCTATTATAGTACTGACATCGAAGATGGGTCGGCCTATGAATTCTGCACTCCAGCACGAGGTGATACAAATCCCATTTTCATCCTGCCTAATGCTAGTACTTAATATTATTGTGCTCAAATATTTATTTATTTCACTAGTTTTCAATGACAGTTTTAATACCTAGGTCATCGTGTATGTTAGTATTTTAACTGGATTATGATCGTCACAGTACTTTTATATTTGACGCGATAGTAGAATTACACAGTCGAATGCCATATAGGTCTGATAATTTATTTGTAGTACTTTATTTTTTTACGACTATCTGCATCATAAGGTACATTGTTTTCCCCATATGCAGTATGCTTATAGTGCCCATATTATATATTTTCATATATATTTTTGACATCTAACACATTGTATTGGTTCAATCCATTTCTTTATTTTCTAAGTATTCCATTAATGCTCTTTATTGGTTATTTGTCCCGCTCTTATTTCAAATGGAACGTAGCATTGACCATTTCTGGCTCATTGTACACTTCTTTATCCTAGTGTTTTCGCCGAACTAGGATTTCGCTTTGTTTTGGGTAGGACAGTTATGTATCGGTCTATATCTATTTGAAGAAAACCCTGACCTACATCACATGTTTTATTTTTGTCTTTTGACAGCGAAGCACTTTAAATTGCACTAAAAAGTGCAAGTAACTATGTTTGTGTTCATTTCATGTAAGACGTTGTTCTTTAAGAAGTTGGTCTAGTCTTTTCTACTTCACTTGGTGATTTGAATGCCAACCACACCACTCTTTGGTGTTTTAGTTCATTGAATCAAACTACTCACATAGCCACAAAGGGCCCATGGTGCAAATATAGGATTTCATCAAAGCGCACATGTGCGTTCTGCAACCTTAGTAAACAAGAGCCGTTTGAACTGGTGCAGGGAAGACAGTTGATATACGAGAATAATCCTGGAGTTGAATAACAGGAAGAATCGAAGATTGATAACATTATTACTAGAATTTTTAGAAGCAAAGTCGGTGTTATTGATAACATAGGTTAATACTACCGATACGAAACTGTTTCGTCAGTCCCTAACCTTAAAGTAGCTTTATTAACTTTAAATTAAACCTCATTTATTTGCCAAAACGAAAACTTACGTTTTGGAATATATTATAAATAAGCAATTGCAGTAATTGGAGTAATAAAGAACAGGGTTTCGAAAATAATACAATTAATAAATGGGTTACCATGTAAGAAGTGAAAGGGTGCTAATGCTAATGAATGTGGATCTTGTGAGTTATATTATTGTGTGTTACATCTAAAACAGGAGTACGGTAAACCCTACCTTAAAACAGTTCTTATATGTTTGGTCGTATGCTCTTATTTAACAATCAAATTCATTTATTCCACATAAATAATTAAATTTAAACTAACGGTTTGAACCCAATATCGATATCATTGAGAAACTCCCTTACTCTAAATTAAACTAACTAAACCCCATAAACCATTTTTAACAACATGATTATTGGTAGTATTTTTATCTTGTAAGAAACACCTGAATAAGTTCACACACATTTTATGTTGTGAAATAGTCAAAAATAAACATAAACAAACCATATAGGAATGTTATAGGTACACTAAACAATCTATAACTTGATAATAATACTGAACATTTTATTGCCAACCAATCAACCAATCAAAATGGATTATTAAATTACAATTAATTTTACCGATGTATAGAAAACATAGGAAAATGCTACACCTGAATCATAAATCAGTTTGATTAACTCTTATATTGGTGCATACTTAAAACAGAGTAATCATTCTAGCAGGTATTCCACATACAGTACGTATTGAACAGGAACTTATATAAATGACATCAAAGAAAGCCATCGTTGTTCGATTTGGATTTTTATTGATTACCGCTTGAAGCTTAGGCAGGAGAAGCTATTTTTACTCCAGAAGGGCAATTTTATTAATCAGCTGGGAGCATGAGTCCGAATATTAGTTTTGGTCACCCTGCGAACCAGGGATGCCGAAGAAAGAACGGAAGAAACAATCGAAATAAGACGTTGAATTGAAAATAGCCGAACTTTACTTGCTATTGGTATTTAGCAAGTGTATTTTAAAACATCCACCAGGATCAAGTGATTTCAGCATCTAGTTTCCATGGATCACATTAAGTAAAATTTATTTTAAGTATTATTTTTTACCTAAAAGGACTTTAATCAATATATTTGAAAATATTTCGATCAACATTTTTAAAATATCAACGACCATAGACGTACAACAAGACGATCTCAAAAACTACTTCATCGGACATAGCCTTGCGTAGTGGATATAAATCAAAAAGTCGTAAATAATATTTAAGACAAATTGGTCAAAAACGTCGGTGTGGATAATGTGCCATAAATAGTTTGGAGAAATCAATCGACAAATAATACTAGCCATTTGAAAAGGTGGATCATCTTTTTTTTTAGATAATTTGTTGGAAATAAGATAAGGGAAGAATGAATAAATTTGGTACCTTTACTAAAAACTACCAAAGGTGCAGCTATTTGCAAAGCAGTAGTAGAGAGAAACAGAAATTGATCTTTCGAAACTCGTGTTTGTAACTACAGATGGTGTACCCAATATGATTGCCAAAGAAACAGGATTTGTCAATTTATTTACAAACTGTGTTGGACATACACTATTGGAGTTTTATTGCATAATTCGTTAGGAAGCTTTGTTAAAACTATAATAAAATTGATAACGCTAAATCCAATGTTAATATATTTGATATTTCTGACGTTGACCCAAATTTGTGTCGATCACGAAATGAAAATGAAAATCAACATGAAAGAAAAGCGAAATGAAAGAAAATTTTCTCAAAATCAACGTACCCGAGGGGAAAAAATTACGAATAGAATTTGTAAACCTCTTGAAAGTGCTCAAAGCTCTTTCAAACTAAAAAGCAAAAAATAATTTTTGATAAATATTGAGTTTATATAACCTGCGAATTTTTTTGTCTGGCATTCTAAAGCTGAAAGACAAAAAGTCTGAAAGAATGATCAAACGTATGATTTGTCGCTCTCGGGGCAGAAAAGGTAGCGTACTTCCTCTGTCATTCGGGGGTCTCGGGTTCGATTCTCGAGGTGGTGACGATTCATCAATCACGATTGGGTGTTTTTAATCTGTATGGGTTGAACCGTAGGCCTCTAGTGGCACTGAGTTCTGGAATTATTTCCACCTTCTTTAATTATTTTTATGACTGCTCCAAAAAATCGTATGCACTAAATATATATTATCATCTCGAATTAGACTAAATAACTTTCAAAGTTTTTTAAAAATCGTCTTCAAGAAAAAACTTAATTCACCAGATTTGTAGATCATCGGGGTAATGTAGAGCCAAAATACCAAATTTCATTGGAGAAGATGAATGGTTAAAATTGATATGTATAACTTTCCAGCTTATAAAAGCCATTATATAAGAGGGGTTACGTGTAAAAAGTTTTTTACACGACAATTTGACTTTTGACGATTGACCCGATCAATGACAAAAATGCATTGAATGTAAATGACAAAAATGCATTGAAGATGAAACAATCACATGGAAGCTTATATAGGATTGAAATCCAAGGAAAAGTTAAAAAAAATCATTTTAAATGTACAGTTCAGCAGAGGTTCTTCAGCAGAGCCTACCAACTCTTCAACTACAAACATCAATGTCATTTTATAAAAACCATTTGTTGTCAAACCAATGTCAAATGTTCAAAAAAAAATACTCAAGGTATAAAACCACATTCGACAATGATCAGCCATTCAGTTAAATGTACGCCAAAAATGGATAATGCCATTTTTCTGCTTTCTCGAGGTTATCATCGGACACATTTTTCTTGCATAAGTGCGTTTAAAATAACTTTATCCTTTGTCTCGCAAAAGCATGTTTTTACAAAGCACCGTTGAATGAACTGGAAATCACAGAATTCCAAGCAATTTGATTTTCCGATCACGAGAGATTTTAGTTTTTCACTACAGTGACATTGTCACATAGAAAAATGATTGATCTTGCCTTCCACATTTTACCAGTGTAACATTCTTCATTTTTGAGCATCAAACTTTTTTTAGGGATAAGTTTAAAAAAACAGCCCCAGCTCGTAAACAATCTTTTTGATCAAAACCTTCAAATTAAGTTGAAAATCATTTCTTGAATGATTCAAGATCGTCCTCATTTTGATTTCATTAGCTTCACTGCACAGCGCTTTATATTATTAACCTGAGATTTTCACATTCCCTAATTTAACTGCAATACATGTAGCACGTTCTTGGAGTATTAAGTATGTATTTGCTTAAACCACTTAAAGCATGTTAAGTTTATTTGCTTAAAATTGGCTTTTGTCCGTACCCATTGCATATTCCCGTTTTCGTTTAAAAACATGTCCTATTACTGACATTTTTGATTTAGCTTATTGCCAACGATAGATTTGAAAATTAACAGTGTGAGACGAAATAGTTCCCAACTGACAGGGGTAAAATTCAAAGGACTATTTTAAAAAATCGTTAATTTAATGGCCACTACAGGTTATGCAATGTATAGAGGTTGTCCAATTTACAGAGGTATTTGAGAAGTGTCCAAAATACAGTGGTGTCCAATGTTGGAGATTTTACTGTATACATCCTGACCCAATGTTGAAGGTTTTCTTATATAGTTCCTTTCTTGGCTTTATTTTTCCATGTTAATGAGTTGGGGCCTAATCAACTCATGACTAGGTATATATGTATGAATTAAACCAAGTACTAGGTTCCCTATTTTTAAGAATATTGTTAACCAAAAAATTTAAAATTTATGTTTGTAGCTTTTCAATAAAATTAATGAAAATTTCGTTTAATATAACTTTTTTATTTCATTTGAATTTATTTTTGTTTTGTCTTCTTCCCAAGTTTTTTATTAGATTTTAAATGATGCTGGTGAAAAATTATAAATAAATGTAACACAACAACTAAGTAGCAGACGCCAAATGAAAATTTTAATAAAATAATTTTCCTTAACTGGAATCTAATTACATCTGGTTACTTTTTATTTTTTTTTCAACTGTAATCTTGGTGGTTTGTTTAGTTTGAAAAATATTATGTTGCCTTTTTGGTGGGCGTACCGCTGTTACTGCGGAAAATTATTTTTTAATTATTTTAACTTTCTCGTGTATCGCTGAAATGTATTATTTTGTGCCGAGACAAAAATTATTATTTCGATAGTGATAATCCATTTATGTTGTACTCCAATTTTTATAATTTCGGTATTTGGGTTCTAGTTTATGATGCCATATGGGACATGATGTTATTAATGATTTCGCGATGGATAAAATTCTATCCCATTTTGAGGAGCGAAATAAATTACAAATTTTATAACACAAATATTAAAATCATAGAAAATTAACCAAAACTTGTAAAAGGTTTACACCTTTAAGTTGGTAACACTGTTTTATTTGACATTTGCTTTGTGATTCGTGTGATTTGTCATTTCATAATGAATAGACTCACGTAAGAGCAACGATTGCAAATTGTTGAAGTTTGAAATATCAAAATAATAGTTTTGTTCGTCAACTCATCGTCATTACGTCCATTTTACGGTAGTGTGATAATTGTCCACCAGAGGTCAGCACAACGCAACATTGTTTGATTTTTAGTTTCCATTCACAAAAACTGTTGGAACCTTTCTTTGAATTTTACATCGTTTCTTATAGAAAATTGCAATCCAGACACTGCGTCATTTCGCTTTGCATCATGTATTTTTGGAACATATGTACGACGCAAAGAAAAGCCTTGGTGTACTAAAATAGAAAATCAAAATATTATCTTTGTGCTGATTGGGTTAGGATTATGAAGATAAACCTTACAATGAAGTTCCTATTTTTTTGGCAACAACCTCACTGTTGTAAAATATGTAACACCGGATTGAACGAAACGTATTATTATCTACCCAATAGAAATTAAATTTTTAACGTTATAAATAATAAATTCCAGGAAGGATTCGAATTTTCAATAAGGCCCCTAAAAATTAATTAATTTATAAAAGAAAAAATCTTCTTTGTATTAATGTTTTTTAATGTAATATACTTAGATAAAATAATCCAAGTCGTGATACTACAATCAGGATCAAACGTTAAAAAATTCGTAATGGAAATTTGTTTGCATTAAAAATAATTTTGTTTAATTTTTCATTCCAAATCGATTAAGTAAAATTAATTTTTAATTTTATTTTTGTGGCATGGTAAAAACAATTAAAATACAAATGGGTTAGGATACTATTCAACCGGGTATCTTTTGATGTTTCTAATTTTCCCTATTTTAAGTTGCCCTGTTCTTAATAAAAATTGAATAATGAATGACTAACGTACCTTGATTTCATATACATATGTGATTAGATACAAGTCAAAAAGTGTGTTGATGACTAACAAGGCTGTTACCTTTAATCAAGTTCATATTACACCAGTATTTTTGCGGTGGAAAATAAAATCGCTTCAAACTTACATATTAATGCAGACAAATAGTCTTGAGTGTTCATCACTGACAACCAGTTTATCTTACTAGTGACAGCGTTAGTTATACTATAATTTAGAAAATATTAGGTAAATAATATAAGCAATACGATTAAAATCTGAACGTTAAAGTTAAATATTCGGAAGACCAAAAATATTTGAAGAAATATAGCGGAGTCATTAAACATGGCTTGTCAACGATTTGTCATGGCTTGTAAGAAAAGCTCCCTTCGCCTTATTGTTACGGGAGATAAGAAGTGGGTCTTTTTAAGAACCTCAAACTCAAAAAGTCGTGGCAAAGCATCAACATCCACAGCATGGCCAAATCGCTTCGGAAATCAGGTAATGCACTGTGTTTGGTGGAACCAGAAAGGAATCGTGTACTAAGCTGCTTAAACCGGATAAAACTGACAATGGGCTATGGTTTCTACAACAAATCATTAATTTAAACCATGTATTTTGCGAAAAACCAGAATGGGTCACGGGACCCAAACGAGATATCATATTTATAAAATTATTCTTTTTTTAAATATTAAAATAATTGTTCTTAAAAGAACAGGTGGTTACTATAGAGCTTTTAAGATTCTATAAGCTCTTCTAATTGATTTCCATGATACTGTAGTCTTATTGAATTTCTCAGTTTCTAGATGATTTGAAATTGCATTCTTCTATTTCATTCAAGGTTGAACTTGTAGAGTATGTGAATGATGCTGGGAGCTGTAATCAACCAGCCGGATGAAGACGTTTGTCTTATGAAATTATAAGCTTGTATGTGATCTGTAATGTTCGTTTTGCTGGGCCATTGATTTGTTTTGTGATCGAAAAGATCAAATCCATCTCATCAGGCATATGCGAGCGCACTTGGTGTTTGTTCATTTTCATTTGTATTTATGTTGTGAGGTTTTGTTGCAACAGTTTTAGCGAATTACAGAGTTTTTGAATCGAAATCTTTTTTCGATATTTTTGTGTTTTACTTCACTATTGTGGCGTGACTATTCGTGGATTTGTGAACGATACAAACTTACCATTTCAGTATTAAATAATAATTGGTTAGATGTTATAACATAATTTGCGGTTTGGGGAAAATAGTCGAGTTGGGTAAAAACCAGTTAATTGAAACGGAAGCTTAACATATGTTGTTAATATACACGTTTTAATGTATACCATATTCTTGTTGGTTAAGCTTTAATTATAAAATTTTTGGTGATCCTTTAAAATGGTCCTCACGGAAAAATGAAATGGAGTGTAGACCAATAACGGCCATTAGGCTCACAATCCATCCCTACATGGGCCTGTAATAACATATAGTAGTCTTCCACTCTAAACTATTCCTACTATACCTTCTCATAATCATCATTAATAATGTCAAACTGGCAGTATCTCCTGAAAAAAACTGGTTGAGTGAAACAGTAATAAATCCATTGTTTCTAATATTCCACAAAAGGTTCAACAATCAATGTCGGTTGAAAAGTTTAGTCTTTCAATGTATTTGCAAGTTGAATTAATCGTTATAATGGAAGCCGTAGACATATTGAGATATATAAATGTAATATGTGGCTTTAATTGTATAGTGAGACTGCAATTAAAACGCTACAATAAAGGCTGTCCAGCAATACCCATCATATTTGAACGAAATGGCAGATAAGTCCTACATTTAACTGCCAGGGTATTTCAACGATATATTCATAATTTTTTTATTTTTTGATTGGACTTAAATAAGATTATTGTATAAGTATTTGGTTTAAAATTTAATTGACAGATATCACAATTGAAACGTGTTAAGTTTTTCCTAAATTTTGGTTTTTGTTGTTTTAGGATAAATTTACATAGAACGACGGTTTTTTAAAAGTCTTATAAATAAAATAAACGAATATTTAGTCTCTAGGAATCAAAGGGTGTTATTCTGCAAATATCTTGGGGTTGTTAACATCATAATAAACTTATTATTTAAACGGCACACCATCATAATTCATCACTGATTCTATTAAGATGATGAAAATACTTTTATCTTTTCGATTGGGGACAAAAGTCAAAATTATCCTAATTATCCAGTGCCTCACAAAACCATAATTTATCGTTTACATTCGAATTTTCGACAGTACGGTACGACAGCAGACAGACCTTGTTCTGGAAGACAACGGACGTCTCGTAACGCTGAAAATGGGGCTCTGGTGCACGATAATGTTGCAGAGTCTCCAGACATATCAATTCGGAGAGGTGGTTTTCAGTTACACATTTCTGCGCGCAGTTTAAGGCGCAAATGTTCCCGTACAAAATTCAATTAGTCCAAAAATTGCTATCGAGTAATCCTGATCAACTACAGTAGTTCTCGCCTATAACGACATATCGTTTATAACGTCGGAAATTCAAAATAATGAATGATTTGTTCAGTTTTCCTTTTTAACAACATTCGCTTAAAACAACTTCGGGTATTTCGTCAATTTGAATATAACGACCTATTTTGCACTACAATTGTAAATATTTTTGTTTATAACGACTAAAAATTGCGACATTGAAGAATCATTATTAAAATGGTTTATACAACAGAGAATTAAAAATGTATATTGGTCCAATCCTTAAAACCAAGGCAGAAGAATTAGAAATAATAATGAATAAGAAATTCAAATGTACAGAAAGTTGAACTTTTCGATCTCGCCAGCGACAGCGCCACAAAATTGTTTGAGGCAAAATTTCTGGTGGGTCAGCAAGGTGGATAGCATCTGAGTGGCCAAAACTTCGAGTTGGATACACAGCAATTGAAATTTAAAACATCGACGGAATCGGTTTGTTTTATAAAATGACACCAAAAAAAAACATTTAAGTTCAGAGGTGAAAGTGTGTACGCGACAAAATGTCTAAGGAGAGAATAACTTTGTTAGTATGAGCTTACATGGCTGGTCCTGGTAGTGACAAAAAAATTGCTTGTTTTAGCAAAAACTAGATCACCCAGGTGCTTTAAAAACATTAAAGCCTTACCTGTCGAATATACAGGTAATAAAAAGGCTTGGATGATGTTCGAAATTTTCGAGCGCTTTTTACGGAAATGGAACGCCGATCTGATTAAAAATAAAAACAAGATTTTATTACTAATCGACAGTTGTCCTTGACACTTAACGTTAGCATTTTTGCCACCAAACACATCATCCGTTTACAGCCGAAGGATCAAGGCGTTATAAAAAGCTTTAAAGGCCATTACAGACATAGTCTCTTATTAAAATTGGTCAGAAATTTAGATAGCGGTCAAAACATTGTCGGAACAATACGGTCGTAACATTGATAGATGCGGTTGAAATGGCTGCTACAGCGTGTAATCGGATTAGTAGCTAAACAGTAGCTAATTGCTTTAGACATGCCGGATCATGTTTAAAGAGTAATCCTCACATCGACACTCATTTATACGACGAAGATGATGAAATTGCACTTAATGAACAGACTCAATGGTCTGCTTCCATAGGAGCATATGTCCAAGACAAAAAAATTGGGATCATTTTGTGACCGTTGATAAATTATATTAATCGATGAAGAAGTAACATTAGAAGATATTGTAGGCGAGGTGAATAGAATATCCATCAATGACACTAACAAGGAAAATTATGATGACGCTAAAAGTGTGCTTTTTACCGTCAGAAAATTGGAGCAGGAATATATACGGAAAAAAATGTATGAAGCAATCAACCATATCTGATTATTTTACAAAAATACAACAAAGTCAACAATATTCTTCTTTTAATAGTTTTAATATCTTAACAAAATTCTTACGTACATATGGTATGTACTACTAAGTTAAGACAAGATTTTTTTAAAGGGTTTTAATCGAATTTCGTTTATTGCGACGTTCAGTTATAACGACGGATTCTACTGACATTTTCGATGTCGTTATAAGCGAATTTCAGTAACGCAATCCGAGCGATTAGTCCCATTTTCAGCTCAGTGGCCACGTCAATAAACAGAACATAGTCTGTTTTGGAGAACACAAAATCTTCAATTAATTCATCAAACATCATTGCATCTCCTTAAAACAACTATATGGTGCTGGAAACATCATTGGTCCCCATTTTTTTTTAAATGATTAAGATATTGAGGTTACTGTTACTGCCGAACGGTACCAAGACATGGTTCGAAATTTTCTAGTGCCTGAAATGGTAGAGCAGGCCTAGAGGACATATGGTTTTAGCAAGTTGGGGCCACAGCAAACACAGCCCTACAATTCAATTTTTGGAATGAGGTTTTCCCACGAAAATTAATTTCGCGAAATGGCGACTAAGCATGGCCAGCCAGACCTCCGGATGTAACAGCACCAGACTTTTTCTTATGGGATTTTTTAAATCAAAAGTTTATGTGAATAAGTCCCAAACGATTCAACATCTTAAAGACAATATTCGATGTCATGATGTCATGAAGAATGTCTTAAAAAGAGCCGAAAGTTGCATAGTGAATCGCGGTCACCACAATTTTTATGAAAACCAAACCTACTTATCTTTTCTTTGAACAATATCTTTTCTTTGAACAACATTAACAATCAAAATGGTAGCGGGACTTTTGCCCCAACCTGTACTAGCCGTGGCACTATACTATAAAAATTCGAATCTAACAATTCTCACCCCGATTAATAAAATTTGTTAGTGTATTCACTTTGGACTTTTATTATTTATATAATTTAACTTTTTAGACATTAACTTATTACTTACGTTTTACGTAAAGAAATTAATTATTGTAATCATATAAATTGAAGGACACTCAATAAAATAGAGGAATAATTCTTTTGTGGTTAAAAATCATAATCCAAATCCACCCTCTACATAATCATTATGAAGCACAAATTTTAAATGAAAACTTTTTCTGAACTGACCTTCTCAATAAGCAAGTATTACCATCACCCACCATAACAAAAATCGATTTTTCTTTTCTTTATAAATAAACTTGAAAATAAACTGTGTGCGTTGTTTTGATTTGTGGGTGTAGTAAAATTAAACCGCTTTAACAAAATTATCTTTCTTAAGAGTACTGGAAACTTTCATTCTACATATAATACTCATTAAGAACTTAGTAATAAGTAAAACATATGTACATATATTCCACTCACTCATCGGCAACAGTCAACCCACACTTTCATATAAAAACTTATTATAGGTGGTATCCATATGTTTTTGTCGTTCACTGTACAGACTAAATTATTAAGACGTGAATTATTGTGTATCAAAAACTCATAAATAAGTTATAAAACTATAAATAAACACAACGTTATTACGCGTTGTTTGTAGCAATGTGTGAGGGTGTTGGTGAAAACCCAGGAACATCGATTTAGTGTCGGTGACAAGAATAACACATGATAACATGAAAGATGGTGTCACATGTCATATACAGCCAGTGAAACAAATTAATTATCTCATGAGACATTTCGTGGTCGTTCACTCTCTCGTTTCGGTGATCCTAGATCGTATAATTTAACACCATTAGATTTCCTCTTATAGAGTTATTTAAAACGTCTTTGTCACAATCCCAAACATGCAATACAAGAGAAAATTAAACGCTGGATCTACAAAATTTTGCCGGAATTATGCTGGCCATTAAAATGTAAACAAAATAGTGCGTATAAATCGTGGTGATAAATCGCCCGATGTGTCATTCTAGAATCCTATGTACTTAATGATTCAATAAAAAAATAATATTCTAAAGACTTTAAACTGTGTTTTCTATTTAATTCAAACCTTCAATTAATTTTGAGACACCCTTTATAAATAAAAAATTCTGCATTCTGCATTAAATGTTACTTTATGTTTTCTAAAATTTTTTTTTACGTTCTTAAAATTTGAATATACAGGGTGGGTCATTTGTTGCTTCTTTTTTTAATTAATGAATGTTAATATTTCATGTTACCTGTTCTAAAAAATTCTTTGTAGACTTCATGATTTTATTATCTGAATGAGCAATTGGCAAAATTATTGATCGTCTTGAAGAAACTTGTTCAGTGGAAGGTCGTAAACCGTATCAACATACTCATCCTTGTTAGTTAGATGTTTGAACGAAATGAATTAAGCAGTGAAGCTCATTTTCATCTTAATGGGTACGTCAATAAGCAAAACTGTAGAATTTGGGGAGCGAGGAAACCTAAGTTATGGCCTTTGGTGCAACAATCCATTTATTGGTTGTTCGCAAGGGATGCAATTAGTATTTATGGAAGTGTTAACTATATAAATTAAATTTCATATATATAATCAAAGTCAGTCTGAAACTGATAGCAAATCATACCAATCTGATTTTTCTGCCGACTCGTTCGATGACCCACTATTTAAGCCGGATTCGACTTCCAAAAAAGGTTGCTCGGAAAGTGAAGCAGAAACATTATTCATTGATATTCAGAACGACATGAGCTTACATCCATTACAAAATGATATTGAAAGTCCCTCTGTAATTAAGCAAAACGCGAGGAAGCGAATAAGGAATGCATTGAAATGGAAATGCAGCGAGAGGAAACGGTTATGACAAAGTGTTAAACCAAATACCAGTATCAGTTCCTGGCAATCAAGTGAAATAAGTTTCTGGCTGCTCGAAGTGTTTATTTGTATGCAATGCAAACTTCACACGTGACGAACGAAATATTATGTTTTCATCCTTTACACCTTACAACAAAATGAGAAAATGCAATATTTACTCCACAGTCCGAGAGAGTTTTGTGTAGCAGAAAAAACGGAAAAATGAGGCCCATCAAGAAAAACTTTTTCATTTTTGTATTATCTCACAAACAAAAATGAAAAAGTTCGGGTATGCAAGTCTTTTTTTTAAAAAACTTTGAACATTTCACAAAAGATGGATGGAAGAGGTTAATCCAGTGGAAGTAGTCGACTATTGGATACTGAAACAAAAGAAAAGATTATTGAAAATATCAATTCATTTCTGGCTGTCGATTCCCACTAGTGTCGACAGGATACACAAAGAAAAAATCCCCGTACAATCCCATAATTCGATCTTCATATATTTCCCTTTCCTCTGAGTGATTTTTGTGTTTTGTTTTGTGTATCATAATGTATATAGTTATCAAGGCATACAGTGGAGGGGATTTTTGGAAAGTTTTGAATTTTAACGCGTTCAAACTGGATGTGTATGTGTGTCTTTTTGTATATACATCAGTTGTGGAAAACACAAATTCACATTCTATAGTCTAAATTTTTTTGATGTCCTTGAAAACAATTGCATATAAATTTTTGTTAAATTTTTATATAGCACGTTATTTTGTTTTTGTTTTCTTAGTTGCATTAGTCAAATAAAATTTTAAATACATATTTGACTATGTATTTCCCTTCCCTTTTGTTTATATATTTTGCTTATATATAGATCAAGTATAGATCAATAATATTGCAATGCGTATACGGGCAATGTATACAGGTTTGATATTGTTTATATTTGTGTATATATAATATAATATATAAATACATACAGTGCCTTACATAAATTACTGGTTTTTGGTTTTGCTATTTGATGGGTTTGCATGTAATGTTGTTGTATTTAATCATTGTTTGAGAATTTAAATTTAGTTTTTGGCTGTAATGCTATTAGGATTTTAATTTAGTGCCATGTATAGATTAATGGTCGAAGTTTTTATACGACCAGTGAGGTGACTTGTATGTGGGGGCTGTGGAGCGGAGAAACTTTGTGGTGAGAAGTGTATTGACATATTTTGGAGTGGGTTCCGAGTAGGTAGAGCAGGCACGGTAGGGATTCGGAAATTAATTGAATATATATTTGTTGGTGGTGGATGGATTTTGGCAAGAGGATTCGGAAATTAATTGAAAATATATTTGTTGGTGGTGGATGAATTTTGGCAATAGTGGTTCAGTTGTGGGCGTTTGAATTGTGGGTGTGTTCGGGATATTTTCTGTAGCGGGACTTTTACCTGTATAGTGGGACATTGATCTGGATTGGAGGTGTGGACTTGGTTCGGTTGATGTTTGACGGCTATTTGTCTGAGTACTTTATGATGTTATGGTGAATCTTCTGGTTTCCAGTGGATTTTATTCGTGTTTTTAGTTTCATATGTAAGCTGGGGTTGATTTTCTGGTTCCCAGTAGATTTTATTCGTGTTTGAATTTTCATATGTGAGCGGGGGTTCTTGGCCGTTGCCGTGGTTGGATTGATTTTTATGTTTGTCTTAGTTGGGGTTAGTTTTGGAAGCTGTAGATGTGCTGAGGGGTGCGGAGCGAATAGCTAGCGTGTAGTTCAGGTATCGATCGAGGTTGGGTCCTTCATCATGTTCTTGTTCGGTTTCGGCTCGGTCCGGAGTCTGGTGGCGTCTACCGAAACTAGCCACGGTATCGGGGATTCCTATTGAACTTCAGGATTGATTGTTTAGTGATTCTAGGCGACGATTGGGGAGTTGTTCCAGGCTCGTTGACATTTGAGTGTTGATGGTTTTAATTTTTCGTCGTTGGAATCGGGTCTGCGCTTGAATTGGCCGTGGGTTTTGGGATTGAATGGTTCTCGACCGTAGTCCCGAGGTGCGTGGTGAATGTGTGTCTTGTATCGGGTTTGACTGTCCTTGTTTTGGAGAGTTTTAGATCATGTGTATGCCTAAATTTGCTACATTTTAAAGGAGGAATAGTTGTAGAACAGGGATTTTGTAGAACAGGATTGTTTAAATTTGATGCAGAACATGAGTCTGTATCTTTCATTATCGGAGGTATATTTTGGGATTGTGGATTGGATTTTATTTTAGTGGCGGGGAGTTGGAATTATTAGAATGTTTGGGTGTTGGTGGGATCGTTGCAGTTTTGCAGTGGTGGTTTGGAAGCATTCTATTTTGTAGTGTCGGGAGCTTTTGTTGTTTCGGCTGGATTTTTGGAGGATGTCGCGCGATTCTGGAGTGGGCTGGGTTGTGCAGGAGTGTCTTGGAGGAAGCGGTTTTTTAGGTATTGCTAGCTGCATGCTGGTAGTTTGTTTTTTGCCTCATGGTACTGCTGGGTTGAGGAGGAGGAGGTTCCGGGTCTGGATTTGATCGGGACGGGCATGAGGGTTGACCTAGTTGCGGTCGCGGCTAGGAGCCTCTGTTGGCATGTGGGGTTTTGGACGCGAAGGGGGCTGCAGGATTGGCCGGAATGTGGGGTGTTTGGTTGGATTCCCATTTGTTGGATGTCAGTTGAGATAGGTCTGCATTTTTTATTTATCTGTAGGTTGGTGTTCCTTTGTTGAGTGTGCTTTGAATGAATTTTTAGTTTGGGTGCTTACAATTGGGTTCTCGTGTTAGAGTTTGTTTATTACAAATAGATGTATGTTTGGTGGAATGTGGAGTTTGGATCGTGTTTGGTTTGCTTGAATGGGGTTCACTTCGGGGGTATCGATTTCCTCCACTTTTGGGGTGCTTCTGCTCCATACTTTCTGCATGTATGTGGCAACCCTGCCTGTGTTATTGCCTATGTGTCGTGCATACGTGCCTGTGGGTTATCCATGCGTTATTTAGATTTATCAAGCTTCGTATAAAGTTTTGTATTTGGATTTAATGGTGCTTTTTGCAAGTTAATATCAATTGTTCTTTTTTGATTTATGAACGTCAAAGTTCGCAGCGGATACATTTGTAGAAAAGTGACATCCCTGATCACGACCATTAATATAAGAATAATAATAATAATTTATGGAAAAAGTTTGGTTTTAATTATTTACATAAGTGTTAATATGTCTATAGTTGGAGGGGGTTTACAAAGAAAGTTTATTTTATTTAAAAAAGATGTTGCATAATTTTGGAATGTAAAATGTTTTCAGAGATTTATTTTGATTTCTGACCAACATAATCTACTATTATGGTATCATCAGCGTAATGGTTGACGTGTACTTATTCTAGCATACCATATTAATTTAATTTATGGTTACAGATTCAGAAGCCGAAAGTTAATTAAATAAGAGTTTTGTATTTTTGTTTAACTATGATTGGTGTACGGAATTGAGTTTAAATAAATAATGAAACTAATAATAATTAAGTTACAGATGTCTATCTAGTAAATTTATTTTTAGAATTTGTGTAGATGATTTAATTTTAATACGTTATAGCTAACTTCAACTGCAGGTTATAGCTAACTTACTCAATTATTAATTTAGTTAAATAATTTACCCTATTCACGAATTGACAGTTTATTTGGTCGTCATAATGTATGTATATGAAATGCGGTCGGGTCATAAAATAAATAAATATTGTCCCTCACGTCAGATGGTGGTGGATCTGAAAATTTAGGGATTCAACTTTATATGCAACATATGATGAGAGGACCCCAGGATAATAAACCTAATACTCCAGTTTCAACTGTTGAGGTAACTCAAATACATATGAAGGAATAAAAAATGTCCTTCCTATCCAAATAATAATAATAACCAATGTTAATGTGAAAAGGATATAGATTTTACTAACAATTTATATTATTTTACTTATAATGTAACAGGAAAATGGTTCTGCTGAAGATTGTCGCTTAGTCTGATTTGTTTTTCTGATAAGCATGTTACAGAATTATGGCAACATTATCGTAATGGATGGCTTAAACTATCATACCATATTTATTAAATTGTTTCAGATACCTGAGCCATAAGTTAATAAATTTTTCTTTCAGAGTTCTGTACTTATATTTTAATTAGGTTACTTGTGCGGGCGGGAGTTGAAATAAATAATAAAATTAATTAATTAACCGATAATAATATTAATTAGTTACAGATTCCTGAGCGACTAACTAATAAGTGTATTTTAGAATTTTAATTTTAATTTAGTTTTAATTTTATTCAAAACACAGCAGAGCAGATAGGTGGGGCGGAGCGAGAATGCTGATTGGCGATTGCAGATTAGTAGATTAGAATTGTGATTGTCTTGTGATTGTCTGATAACAGTAGTTTAGTAAACGATTTGCCAGGTGTCTGTAACCGGGTCGTTCTCTCCTTACTAACATACCTTCCCATCCTTACCTATTGTTTTATGTTAACGGCTGTAGGAATAGGCCCGGCGTTATCCGGGAATCTTGCCTAGCGCTTGGTCCTACAGTCCTATCAATCAATCAATCAATGGAGTGGTTCATGTGTGCTACAAAACCGAAATTCTTTTCTGGAAGACAATCCGGAAATGAACGATGTATTAATGAAATTTTCAGTACCTGGTCATTCGTGTATCCAGGAAATTGATCATGTACACTCATGTATAGAGAAAGAGTTGAGGAAAACCGAAATATATTCTGCGATCGGCCGTATCCGTCTATTGAATCTAGTCAATCGAAAACAACCATATAAAATCATCCAAATGAAAGCTACTGATTTTAAGGACTACATTGCAGCTTTTAAGTACTTTAATTACAAAGAAGTGATATTTTTAAAGGTGAGCACGTTAAAATTTACAAGAATTTTACCGGAAGTTCAGTATATATTATCTTATGCTGACAATGATTTCATAACAGCAAATGTAAGGTTTCTCGAGCGTACCAAACGCAAAAAAACAACAAAATGAAGGAATATCCGTTTTTCTTACTAGATGAACGACTGTAACCACCAAACCAGACTTATCAATGAGAAAGCTAAACGGCTTGAATCAAATGCTAAAGTTTATGCCTCCGCAAGATGCAAACTTTTATAAAGTAAATTTTAAAATAAAAAAGTGAAAATCGTTTATATACAATAATAATGAAATCACTTTAATTTTATATTTTTTTTATTTTTTTTTTATGGTTTACCTATTACCTATTTATATTTTTATCGATATGAAGAAGATCTATCTTTGTGATAGAAGCTTTATTTTATAAAACTGAAATACAATTTTGAAATTATGAAGTTTATTTGTAAATTATTTTGGTTTAATTTTAAATGACAAGGTTCTAAGATCGCTTAGAACCAGGTTTGTAAAAATATATCGCGTTTTCGGTATGCCAAGGTTTTATTTGCAAAAAATCAAGGGTTGTAACTTGTCGGATTGAAAGGTCAGACATCTCAAATTGAAATATCTTATAAAATATGTAATCATAGGGAAATGGACCAAAAATCATTTCCATAGACCAATAAACAAAAAAGTTGTAAACTTTTAAAAGTTTAAAATCTATTAACTCAAAACTATGCGGAGAGCACTTAGAACCTTGTCATTCTAAGGTCGCGATATATATAATGTTTGCTTTCGACTTACATAAGTACCTGAGTGTTTCAAGGTTGTACAAATTATCTTGATAAAAAATCCAGACAAACCAGCAGAGTAAATTGCATCATACGGGCCGATCTTTTTGTTACCATTTCAATGTTGTTTGAGAAGTTGTTATTGAAACGACTAAAACCAATGATCATTATACCTGACTTCCAGTTTGGATTCAGAAATAAACACTCGACAATTGATCAAGTTCATCGCGTGACAGCAAAGTTGAACAAGCATTTGAAGAGAAGAAATATTGTCCTGCTGTATTTCTAGATGTATCACAGGATTTTGATAGAGTATGACACGAGGATCTTATCTACAAGATAAGTAAAATAGTGCCACAAAATTACTTCCAATAGCTCAAGTCGTATCTTTCCAATCGAAAATTTAGAGTATTTCATGAAAAACGTACTCCAACTTTCTTACCCAGTCGTAGCAGGGGTGCCCCAGGGTAGCGTATTAGGGCCCATCTTATATCTTATTTATTCTTTCGATATAACGAAACCAAGCAGATGAATACCTACAGCAAGCAGTCGATAAAATAGACCAGTGATTGAAAAATAAAGCTTAGCGAGCTAATATCAGTACAGGTTACATACACGTTGCGGGACAAAAATAGCAACCTCCATACATTTCTCAACGGGATACAAATACCCAAGCTGAATCTGCTAAATATCTAGGATTGCATCTTGATTCAAGATTGAACTGGAAATACCACGTTAAACAAAAAGCAGAGCAAATTAAAATAAAACAACGCGAAATGTACTGACTGATAGAAAGTCATTCTAAGCTAAGCCTGTACGGTAAACGCCTCATCTACGAATCGATAACTAAACCAATTTGGACGTATGGCATCCAACTCAACATAGGAGTGTACCCGTATCAAATTTCTTTATTGTAAATCAAATAAAATGAATGTACTTAACGCGCTGCTCAGTTATTGAAAACGTATTGGAGACATCCGTGTTATTACAAGATTTCACAAATATTATTCCACACCAGTGTGGAAAAAGTGTTTCTGCAAAAAGTTCTATTCTATGAATTATGACTTGACAAAGGAAATCGGATTCGCCTTAAAATTCAGTACTTATAAAGTATTCAGTACTTTAAATTGAGCAATTACGATAAAAAAATCGTCCTTACAATCTGTAGTTTACTTAGGTGTAGACTTTTGGACAAAAATTTAATATTGCCCCACAGATAATTTCAGAACTATCCCTTAGATCTGACTCCAATAATCAACACGAATTAAGTGGTGATCAGCAAAAACAGTTAGATCACATTGTACCAATTTTTCCTTCCGTTTCCGTCAAGGGATTGGGTAAGACAAGTTTGGTAGAACACATCATCACGGTAGATAACGCCACCGTAGATAAACAAAGGCACTACCCAGTGTCACCCGCGATTCAATCTCTTATATATGATGAATTGGATAGGATGTTTGCATTAGGCTTCGTTGAGGAAAGTTCCAGTCCTTGGAGCAGTCCAGTTGTTCTCGTTTCCAAACCTAATGGAAAAAAGGCTGTGTCTCGATTCCAGAAGAATAAATCAAGTTACTAAAAACGATGCAGATCCACTACCATATATAGATGGTTTGCTAGGAAGGCTCCAAGAAACTAAATATATATCTAGCTTAGATTTGAAGGATGCCTTTTGGCAAATACCGCTTTCTCAAACTCCAAAAGAAATAACCGCATTCAAGGTTACCGGTCGTCCTCTTTACCAGTTCTGCATCATGCCATTTGGGTTGTATAACGCACCCCAAACCATGAGCAGGCTGATGGATAGAGTTATTCTGAGTTATATTTTGTTCTTAAGGAAACTAAGTATTTGGGATTTATTGTAGGTGAGCATGGGCTTAAAACGGATCCGTCCAAAGTTGACGCTATTAAAACATTTCCAATACCAACTACGGTAAAACAGACACGACGTTTTCTAGGCATGACCGGGTGGTATCGCCGATTTATCCAAAATTTCGCTGATATTACCGCTCCGATCACCAACCTACTGCGAAAAGGTATGAAATTTAAGTGGAAAGACCAAGCTGATCTTCCATTTCAAAAATTGAAAGAAATGCTGTGTTACGCTTCCGTCCTCTACAACCCCGATTTCTCTTAAGAATTTTTTATAAGATGTGACGCAAGTACTCAAGGGCTCGGTAGCGTGCTTTTTCAGCAGGATGGGGAAGGCAATGAGCAGACAATAATTTTTATGTCCTAAAAATAATATCCAGCCCAACAAATTTACTCCATCACGGAACTTGAGTGTCTGGCAGCAGTGGTTAGTATAAAGAAACTCAGACCGTATATCGAAGGACATCGTTTTACGTTAATCACAGACCATGCAAGCCTCAAGTAGCTTATGAGCCAAAGGATTTTGAGTGGGCGTCTTGCCCGTTGGAGCTTGAGACTACAAAGGTTTGGTTTTTGCATCGTTCATCAAAAAGGATCCGAAAATATTGTACCCTGACGCACTCTCCAGAATCCACTGTGAAACAATTGAGGCATTGTAAACTGATGTGAAATTTACTGAGCTTGATTCATTTAGTAACGACGATATAAAAGACGATGCGTATTTAAGTAACAAAACTAAATTATATTCTCATCCTGAAGATTACCCTAACATGCGAATCCATAATGGCAAAATCTATATTCGTGTCGAACCAACTCGTCATGTACCTCTCGCTTATATTCAAAACTAGAAGTTATGGATTCCTTCTGACATCACAAAGAAAATCATTGAACTATCACAAAACTATCGAGAGAATCCGACGTCTTTATTATTGGCCCAAAATGGGAACTGAAATTCATGATTTCATTATCTAATGCGATGTCTGCAAACAGTCTAAAGCAATTAATAATAGTGGGTGACCACCATTAGGCAAACAAATGATAACACAAAGGCCTTGGCAGAAAATAATCATAGACTTGCTAGGTCCGTACCCACGAACAGCAAATGGTAAAACATTGATTCTCATAGTTTTGGATAACCTAACTAAATTTGTGTACTTACATACTCTCTCCAAGGTTACTGCTGGGCTGATTATCAATTTATTGCGGAATCAATTATTATCATTGTTTAAAGTTACTCAAACAATTCATACTGGGTGCAATTTATTGAAAAGAGTTCACTGCTATGGTACAAGAGTTGGGAATAAACCATATAAAAACTGCACTTTACTCTCCTCAGACTAACTCTTCAGAACGGGTAAATCGCTCAATCGTAGCTGCTATAAGAGCTTATGTGGGCGAAAAGCATTCCACTTGGAATAAATTTCTCCCACAAATAGTCTTTACGCAATACAAAACATGAATCCACAAAATATACTCCACACTTTCTTTTTTTTGGGTATCATCAAATTTGTCACGCAGATGACTATAAACTATAATCAGAACTGGATATTCTAAGCGACGGCATGGTTGATTGGATGAATACCTACGAAAGACTTGGGATAGTCCATGAAAATGTAAGGAAGAATTTTAAGGATGCTTACGATAGATATTCAAAACGCTATAATCTTCGTATCGAGCAAAAACCCTATCCATTGGCGATGCATTTAGAAAAATAGTAGTTTGCGTATCCATTCCTTAAAGCGTTCGTTAAAGAAAAACGAGGGGATGTAAATTATGGGTTGACGGATGAACATGGACATAAAAATTTAGATCTAACAATGACCGTATAATTATTTAAAACTCAGCTTCAAAATATTCACCATTTAATTGAATATTTTGAACCTGCCCTGTAACAATTTAAATAATCGTAGTCCTACTCTGGTACGAAATAATTAAAAACCAAACACGCGATCGGCGGGAAAATACCTAAACGGGAAAGTTTAATAATCCGAAAAGATGGAATTACGGGAACAATTACGCTGTAAATACAAAAATAAAAAAAAATTGGAGTGACAGAAAAAGTAAGCCAGTCGAGCACAGTGAACAAGTCAATCATGTAGAATATAGAGCGAGATATAAATGCTCAAATGTAATGTAAAGTTAATATTTTAAGTTTGTTAAAAAGTCCTAAAAGTTCGAAATAAAAAAAATTGTTAAATCTTCTGTGTATATGTATAATATAATTAATTATGAAAGAAAAATTAACAATAAAAATTTATGTGGCTTATGCATATAATAACCATCTTATGTATATAATAACAATCATAACAATAAACCAACAGTTTAACCAAAATAAAGAAAAATTAAAATTATGAAAAAAAAACTGTTTTTACTAACTGATACGTATGAATGGCGAAGACTGTAGTGCCATAAAAAAGTTTATCAACTAAAGCTTTACTTCAAAAATAAGGAAAAGGGAAAGAAAATACGACGTTTGCTGGTGATTCTGAATTTCTGATATAAGGTGTGATATAGTTTGCTGATTATAACTTATCATCAACGGCGCATGAGGCAAGAACCTTCCCAGCCACTGAAGGCTATTCCCTGCAAAAAGTGTGCTATACGACTATGGATCGACCCAAAAGTCAAACGTTACACTGCGCTGACAGACAGTTTGACTTAGGAAATATTCAAATACGGCACTGTGAACTTGTTCCATAGTTTCTTGTTGTTTTTGAAATCAATTAGTTTTGGAATCATGATTTGCGAAGTTTTTACTTGATTAATTTGATCTCATTTTCCGAAAAATTTAGTATTTACACGTTTAAAAGGTCATGTCAGTTGCTTTGTTTTGATTTATATTTTTTCTACTTCCTGCTAGTTTATTTTTACTTAGCTGGATGTTTCAAAGCTGTATATCTATTTTTGTTAAAGAAACGGTCGATGAACAATCTCTATGAATATATTAGACTTTGATTGATCTCAGTTAGTATGTTGGCTCTTAGGCAAAGTTATTTCGTTGCGAAACTAGTTTGATTATTGATATTAGTATTGGTTAACGATCACAAAAGATATCGTGTTGTGTTTCTATCGATCTCTGGCTATAATCTTCACCCAAAATTATTTAATCAGTAATTACAAACCTTTTATTTATTTAAGGCCTATAAGTTGAATCTACAGTAGAATTATGTTTTAATTTGCTACATTCCACACATTTTCGCTTCCACACGTTGTAGTATCTTCCTGCTAGACATTTGTCTCGAGCTTTATAGCACGATGAAAAAAAAACTCATATTCAATCCTTTTTCTAGAACAGTCGACGAAAATTATTCAATCATAAAATTTGTTTGTTCATTTTCTTAATTATGTGACCAAATTGAACTAATTGGATATAATGTTTGACGACCAATTGAACTGTACTCAAAAGAAATAACTACCTTCGAATAAATTCTACCCATAGCCGCGGCATATATAACTGGGCCACTACTTGATCTTCTGCATTTACTTGAAACTATATTTAGTCTTAAAGAATACTTTTCAGAACCTGAGGCTTATTTAATTCGAATAGCTTTGAAAAACAAAGTAGTTTCGATATCGCCAATTTTATCAGATGAGCTTGACAGTTTCCATTTAAGGACTTAGAATATGGTATTACGATTAACATCTACGTTTCTAAACATAACTTAAAATGCAGACGGAAAAGTATTTTTCCTTGTTGACTATAAAACCACTAAGTCAAAGCTATAAAGAGCTTTCACAAAGAAATGAGTTTTTATAAATATACAAGACAACAAACAAACTAATATGAAATCGATAAAATGAATTAAGCTTTGACTGCAAAACAACTAAAATACAATAACACAGCCACCAAGTATAATAGGAAAAATGTTATGGTAACAGGAAAATCGAAATAATGAGATAAGGGATGAAAACTAGACATTAAAAAAATAATAACTTTAGCAACTACATAATATCCGAGTAAAATAATAACAAAAGTCATGATTGTTTATTTGTTCATTGTTGATTACTTAGTGTTTTGCGTATTATCATTTATTTTGTTTGTTGTTCTCAAAGTTATTCTAAAATAAACATTTCATCGGTATCAGATATAAAATGTTGTTTTAATTTGTTTTATAAATATTTAATAATTATTTTATTTAACATCAACCTTTGTTAGCATTAACCTAATAATAATAATATTATGAGTTTTACAAGCAAAACACTGAAGAGGTTCAACAATGTGGATCTATTGGATTTGAATAAACAACCGTAAGAAGCCAAATTGCAAAAAGTCAAGGATTTATTATTTAAGAAGTTGGTCAATTTTTCTCCCAGGTCAACATATGCGTACAATTTTTCTACTCTTGGTGTTGAGTCGGTTCGATATGAACAATCAAAGCTTAAAAAAGAATAAGATGCTCTCTTCCATTCCAAGGGCATAATCTCGAATAACCATGAATAACTCGAACAGAAATAGGTTTTAACTTTTTGAAGCACAAACTTGAAATCAAATAAGAGGTTTTTTATGAACCGGCACTATTCAACGTCGATTTATAAAGCTATCCAAAAACTAGTAAATAGTTGGTATAGGCAAAGCGATCTTAATAAAGGGGGCTTTGGTATAAGTCGTCCAATTATAATTTAATTAGTTAGTTATTTTTGCTATTCAGCTAATTGAATTTTGCTTCTGGGTTGATTCGATTAGTTCTGTTCAAAGTGTTGAACTAAATGTGAGGGTGGGAACCCGAACAAGTTTGTACGATGGATGACTTAAAACAATTTGCTTGACCTACCGCTGCCACAAACTGTCAGTGACAGATATTACAGAAAAGGGTGAATGCGGGTTTATCGGAAACCTATCTTTCTCTCTTTGGGCCGCAACAATTGTGTTAGTGAATATCTAATATCGAAGTTAGATGGTTTACGATTGCTAATATGTTTAGATGATGCAACTTTTAGTTTATTTTAATTTTTAAATTTTCTTCTTCGGCTTATTCTTTATAGATAGTTTACAACGCCGGTTTTTTTCAAGATATTTATTTTATATTCGTTTATCAGTTATAATCAGTTCTACCCAAAAGATGTACCATACAGTATATAAACTATATTGGAGAAATCTATTAACATTGAGCATAAGCCACCTTATCAAATGACATGTATAGCGAGTGTAAAAGTCAAACACAGACATTAAAATTTACCCTTTAATGTATTTACAAACAGACAACCATAAGATTTTGTTATCTTTAAATAAAATGGCGCTAGTAAACTTGTAAGAGAAAAAAACAAACAGACTAGTTTAAGTACTTTGAACCAGGGTAGAGAAGACAGTAGATTTACAGGAATATTTCTGGAGTTAAACGCAAGGGATTTCATGCGATCGAAAGCTGGATAACTGCTGATGAAGCGTAAGCTATCAACAACATCCTCAAGACACTCATCGCATACAAGGTGATTTTAAAAACGGCCATAGCCAGTAAATATAGGAACTAATATTCTCAAGATGTTTCAAAGAAAGAAGGTAATTGGCTAGTTTCGGGTTAAGCCCTCTGGTAAAGTATTTTGCCTAACGACAAGTAGTCGTAGTTGACCAGGTCAGAATTAGATTCGATAGGGCAACGGTTTAAATTGTTGTTTTCACTATGTATGTTTCTAATACCGAACGCCGATGGTTAAACATCGATTCTTTTTTACCTTTGTCGTTCGCTTTAATTTAATCAAGTATTTCATACTTGTTGTGCTTGTGAGCAATTTTTAATAAATTCACAGTTAGGTGTATTTATACGTTTTTATTTAATTCGTTGTAATACATAGTGCGGTACGTGAATTTTGTATTACAGTTTCTAGCTTTCAAGTTTTGTTTTAAAGGCCAGTTTTTGAGTTTGATAGTTATATTATGTGTGAGTGGGAATAATTTTTGTGCGAGTTTTTGTTGATCTTTTGTGCTAGCAGCTTTCCGTTCCGTGAAACCATTTTTTTTCTACATGTGAAGCATTTTGTTCATTGATTTATTTGCGTAACCTCGTGCGTGTTCTGTGTTACTTTATATATATATATACATATGTGCATCTTTATAACATATATATTTATATTCATACTGTGTTCACCGTGTTTTCGGGAATTTGGTGTTACATATAATAGTGGCCAACTGTGTTACATGTGTTTAGTGCAGTGTGTTACTGTGCATACTTGTGTGTATTACAGTTAATAATTACAGTTAATACTTGTGAGTCTGCTGTTACAGGATTACCAGTACTACCGGCTTAGCTAAGTTTACCGTTTTTTTTTCTTTATCTTTTTTTTTATTATTTTAGATATTTTTTCTACTTTTGGTTTCTTTTACTTTATTTTTATTTTATTTTATTTTTTTTTTTTTTAGCTCGCACAGGTTTTTTTTTTGCTTTCTCGTCACAATAATATAACTGTCTTCCTAATTTTTTTTTGTTTATTACGCCCTTTTTTTTTTTTTTTTATATATATTTAAATTGCTCTTCCAATATTGGTTTTGATCAATAATATTACCAATATGTTACTTTTTCAGGTTACAAGCTAGTGTAAGAATTTTTTTTTAACAACAACTTCTGCATTAGTGTACTATTTTCACTAGATCTCCATTCGCTCTTTCTATATGGGTTCTAGATCTCAGTCGGGCGTCGAGCTAGACGATCACGATACTATCAGTATCGGTGGTCTCAGCTCAGATGTCCAACCTGACATCGAACGTAACCTACTAAATGATAGCGAGGGGTCTACAGGTGAACCCTTTCATCCAATTAGGAAAACTAGGAGGGCTGGTAAACGCAATCGCCAGCGCCTTCAGAAGAGACTTTCTGGACTTGCGCTTGGCGCCATTCCAGAAGAGTCTAATCTACCTTCTTCGTCGACTCCAAAGCGGTCGCGCGCTGTAACTGGTTCCACTCCTGAGTTGGTAACCAAGAAACCGCGCACGCTGGCTCAAGTTGTTGCTGTGTCAACAATAAAAAAATTCTGCGTGCGTGACAACAACGGTGCCAACTCGCTGGATGAGACCAAGTTAGGTATTTTCCGGATGGAGGTCGGTCGTCGCATTCTTGCGGCGGCAAAACTCAACGGTTTTGTGGCACAGATGCTGGGATGCTATCTAAGTGATGGTGTCTTTATATGCAAATGTTTCAATGACGCAACCTACAATTGGTTTGTCGAGGAGATTGCAAAAGTAGGAGATCTTTGGAGTGGTTGTCGGCTCTCAGTTGGTGACCCTCCTAAACCACTGCTAATCCACACCTGGGTCCCTGGTCCTCCGGAGGAACCTAGTGTGGTTTTAGCGAATTTAAATGTGATGAATCCAAATGTTAACATCAATGGATGGAAAATCGTCCGACACAGGCGTGAGGCTAATCGCCAATCAATTGTGTTCCGGGTTGATTTAAAGTCTATTGAGCACATTATTGGGTCCGGATCATCCTTACAGTACGTGCTTGAGAGGATCTCTTTTAAGATTATTTCGGGCCCGTAGTGTTCAAATTTTATTATTTTTTTATCTTGCTGGTGTTTATTATAGCATCTATGCACTTAGTCAAACAGATCAACTTGCAACATAGCAAGTCAGCTTCCTTAGAATTAAAGAAGCTGCTTGTTAATTCGCATACAGACTTATGCTTAATTTAGGAACCTTACCTTCTTGATGGTTTGGTTTCTGGACTTAATACCCCCGGTTTTAGAACTCTGTACAAGAGTTCAACCGCGAGAACCAGAGCGTGCATCTGTATCTCGAGGAATATTAATGCATCTCTCATTGAGGAGTGTAGTTCATCCGATATTGCAGCTGCACGCATTACTCTTAATTGTCATACTGAAGTTGTTATAGCATCAGTATATTTTCCTTACGATTCCGTTACTCCACCACCTTCTGAGGATTTCACATCCTTAGTAAGTTGGTGTAAAGTGAAAAACATTCCTCTAATAGCGGGTTGTGATGCTAATGCACATGACACTTTATGGGGGAGTACCAACGTTAACAATAGAGGTTCTGCTCTGATAAACTATCTAAGTTCCTCTGAGCTGGATATCCTCAATGCTGGATGCGAGCCTACTTTTGTTAACTCTGCTCGTAGGGAGGTTATAGACATTAGTTTGTGTTCTATGTCCTTTACCAAATTTATATTAAACTGGAGAGTGACGAATGATATTCTCACTTCCGATCACAGGTGCATTTCATTTAATATTAATCTTAAAAGAACACCGCTCAAACCTTATCGAAACAGGAAGCTTACCAACTGGGAAACTTTTTCTCGTGAGCTTGTTTCCTCACTCGAATCACCTATGGTTATTCATTCGTCTGTGGATATAGAGCTACAGGCTTCTGTACTATCTAAAGCAATCTCAACTGCATTTGAGATTTCGTGTCCACTTATTTTACATCAAAAAACTCAGAACAAACCTTTCTGGTGCTCTGCTTTAAAACGGTTAAGGAAGATAACCAGAAAGCTGAAGAACAAGGCCAGAAGATCTAATCTTCAGCCTGATTGGGATAGGTTTCTAGCTGCACAAAAAGTGTATAAAAAAGAATTAAGAACATCACAGAGATCCTCCTGGGTAATCTTCTGTGGTGAAATTAATAGCTTACCTGCTGCAGTTAGACTTAACAAGTCAATGAGCAGGAATAATACTTGTAGACTTGATTCACTTCGTCTACCTAATGGCAAGTTAACTTCTTCTAAAAAGGAAGTTGGCGACTTACTTCTCACTACCCATTTTCCGGGTTGTAAAACTATTCCAATCGACAATACTGGTGAAGTCACCACCGATTTGGAGGTAATTCCCAATTGGGACCTAGCCTGCAGTTTAATTAATTATGAGGTCCTACGTTGGAGCTTGTTCTCTTTCAAACCCTTCAAATCTGCCGGTCCTGATGGTATATTTCCTGCTGTTTTACAGCATGGATATCCTCTCATTAAGGAACATTTATTGCATCTGTTCCAGGCATGTATCGCTTTTAGTTTTGTTCCACAATCTTGGAGCAGAAGTAAAGTAATTTTTATTCCAAAAATTGGCAAGTCGGATTACACCGACCCCAATTCATTTCGGCCTATATGTCTGTCATCAACTTTTCTGAAATCTTTAGAAAGGATTGTTGATAGGTTCATTAGAGACCAACATTTAGTTACCGCTCCACTCAGTAACATGCAACATGCTTACAGAATGGGCAAATCCTGTGAAACTGCCTTACATGAACTCGTAACTAGGATTGAGAGATCTTTGAACAATAACGAGTTTCTTGTAGGCACCTTTCTGGATATTGCAGGAGCTTTTGATAATACTACATTCGTCTCGATCACGAACGCATGTACTAATTTTGGTATCGAACCCAACATCATCAGATGGATTGAACGTATGCTTGAATCTCGTATAGTGATTTACGAGGTTGAGGATACCCACACTTCGGTCAAGGCTTCCAGAGGATGCCCGCAGGGCGGTGTACTGTCACCACTGTTGTGGCTTCTGGTCGTTGACGAACTTCTTGTTATTCTCCATGAGTCCGGTTTTACCGCTCAAAGTTATGCTGACGATCTGGTTCTGACAGTTTCAGGCAAGCACCTGAATGTCTTATCAGATTTAACTCAACACGCTCTTCTCATTATAGAACAGTGGTGTCTGGATAAGGGTTTACATGTGAACCCATCAAAAACCGATTTGGTTATTTTTACAAGGCGTAGGAATACTGAAGCTTTTTCTGTACCATCACTTTTCGGATGCAAGGTTAATAGCTCAGCCTACGTCAAACATCTTGGAGTTTTTCTGGATAATAAACTTTCTTGGAAGTATCATCTGGATTTCAAACTACAAAAAGCCACTGCGATTTTTTGGCAATGTCGTAGAGCTTTTGGTAATTCCTGGGGATTATCCCCCAAAATGCTTTATTTTATCTACAAGTCACTGGTTCTGCCAATGCTAACTTATGCATCTATTGTTTGGTGGCCAGTGGTTAAAGTAAAATCTTCATTTGGCAAACTCAACTGTTTGCAAAATATCGCTTGTCGGGCTGTAACTGGAGCCATGTCTTCAACTCCGCTCCTGGCTATGGAGCTCATTCTCTCCCTTCCACAGTTACAATCCTTCATTTTAGGTACTGCTTGTTCGGCTGCCTTGCGCTTGAAGAATGCCGGGGCATGGAATGCTTTTGGCACTACTTCAGGTCATAGATCAATTCTTACTGAATTTACACGAGCTATACCAGAAATCAACATGATTACTGATTGGCTTCTGCCTGTTTTTAATTTCCACAGATCATATGAGGTGGTTTATCCATCCAGGGATATGTGGTTCTCATCAGACTTGCTCAAACAGATATCCGAATCGCTTGCATTCTTTTCAGATGGCTCTGTCTCTGAACTGGGTGCTGGATTTGGTTACTACTGTCCATCGCATGATTTGAGAATCTCTAGCAGTTTGGGGTCCTACTGTACTATTCATCAAGCGGAATTAATTGCAGTTACTCACTGCGTGTTTTCAGCTTTTAATCTCGCTACCGTCGACAAAGAGATTATATTTTGTACGGACAGTAAAACTGTCCTTAACTCTTTGAACAATCCTCGAACCAGCTCCAAACTGGTAGGGGAGTGTAAGAACTTGCTGAACCTCCTTGGTTGTAACAATAAGGTAACGGTCATGTGGGTTCCCGCCCATTGTGACATTGATGGCAACGAAGTTGCAGACAGTTTGGCTAAAACTGGTTCTCGCTTATTTTTCGTAGGCCCTGAACCAGCTGCTCCTGTACCTCTTCACACATTGAAACAAATAATCAAAACCGTTACCTTATCGAACCTAAAACTGACGTGGTCAACTACCCCTACATGCCGTAAGGCAAAATACTTTATAAGGGGGCTTAACCCGAAGCTGACCAAATACGTTCTTTCGTTGAAAAAGGACAACTTGAGAATTTTGGTTGCTCTACTTACTGGCCATGGCCGTTTCAAAAGTCATCTTCATCGCATGGGTCTTGCTAGTGATGCCGTATGCGATGAATGCCTTGAGGATGTTGATGACAGCCTACACTTCATCAGCACCTGTCCGGCTTTCGACCGCATTAGATCCCTTGTGTTCAACTCCAGGAATATTCCTGTTAATCAACTGTCTCCTCTGCCGTGGTTCAAACTGCTCCAGTTTGCTAAGGTTGCAGAACGCACCTGTGTGCTTTGATGAAACCCTAGGTTTGCACCATGGGCCCTTTGTGGCATTGAGTGCGGAACCTTATAGGGTTCCAGCCAACTTTAATAATAATAATAAATATGTATGTGAAGAGGTAGAGGAACAGCTGGTTCAGGACCGACGAAATGTTAGCGATAACCAGTTTTAGCCAAACATTCTGCAGTTCCTTAGCCCTTTATTACAAAATGGGTACGAAGCCACATGACCGTTACCTTGTTGTTACAACCAAGGAGGTTCAGAAATTTCTTACAATCCCCTACCAATCTAGAGATGGTAAGAGAGTTGCTTTATTGGTTAAGGACAGATTTACTATCAATACAAAAAATGATCTCTTTGTCGTCAGCAACGATTTTTAAAGCTTAAACTTCATTAATCACTGTGAGTAATCGCAATTAATTTCGCTTGATGAATAGTACGGTGGGTCCCCAGATTTTCTGAGATTCTCAGATCATGCGATGGACAGTAGCAACCTGTTCAAGGACAGATCCGTATCTGTTTGAGCAACTCTGGTGAGAACCAGATATCTCTGCATGGATAAAACACCTCAAATAATCTATGGAAATTAAAAACAGACAGAAGTCTATCAATAACCATGTCAATTTCTGGCATAGCTTCTGTAAATTCATTAATAATTGATCTATGGCCTGAACTAATGCCAAAAGCATTCCACTGTGGCATTTTGACCCGGATCCTAGTTAAAATTTGCTCCCCTCCCGAATACGAAACATTTCATAACTACCCACATCATAACAAAGTGTTTTCTAGGTGTTAAGTTTTAAAAGGAAATTTAGTCATTTATTTTTTTTTTGTACTAATATAACATCAAAACATCCCAAAACTTTTAAATTGGAAACCTCATACTTTTTAAGATTATATAATATATATTTTGTGATGCGAACGGTTGTTCTGCCAAAACAATTCAAATTTAAAAAAAAAACAAATATGTTTATGCCAAACGAGTATAAATATGTATAATCCAAAGTAATTTAGAAAATATGTCAACAACAAGTTTCTTACAACTACTTGTTATAGATACTTAAAGATATTTTGAATGAGATTCTATACATAACATATAACAGACATAGGGTTATACACCACCTCGGTGAAAAATACATATCGGTGAAAAATATGGACAAACTTTAATTAACAATATTCACAATAACAACGTACAAAGTGATAAATGCTTGGTGATTGCCATTTATCCATCTTATATTTGTTCTGACAAAATGAAAGATTTTTGTTTTGGCGAATTACTATTTCAAATCTAATAATTAACTTCAATTCTTATGAATGTAGAAAATTTTGCTAACTACGAGGGCGAATTGAAAATGAAGCTACCTAAGTAGGAAAACAACATTTTTTTGCCAAAAACCATTTATTTTTCAACATACTCTTCCTTTAGTTCGACATACTTAGTAAGACGATATTCCAACTTTTTTATACCATCTGAATAATACGATTTCGGAAACCCCTTAAAATACGCGTTGGTTTCGGTAATTACTTCTTCGTTTGAGATGAATCTCTGTCCTGCGAGCTATTTTTTCAAGTTTGGAAACAGGAAAAAGTCACTAGGAGCTAAATCTGGACTATAAGGTGGATGATCAACCAATTCGAAGTGTATTTTACGTAATTTTAGCATCGTATCTAATGCTGTGTGAACCGGTGTGTTGTCTTGAAGAAAGATCACTTTTTCTGTCTTTAAATGTGGTCAATTTTCCTTGATTGCATCAACCAATTGATCCAATAATGCACGATAATACTTTCCTGTGATTGTGTATCTTCCTTTTTCAGTGATTGTGGATTTCTTGCCTGCCGATTTCACTGCTTTTGCCTTCTTCGGAGCACTTCCACCAGCTTCCATTTTTTTGATTGATTTTTGGTTTCAGGTGTGTACTGGTGGACCCACGTTTCAACAACAGTAATTTATCGACGGATTACGCTTTATCATGTCCAAACTTACGTTTCACGGTGAACCACGGACTATCACAAAAATAGAATTCACAGAAATTTTAGAAACTACAGAGATTCCAGAAAATATGAACCTTATTTTATGAGACTAGACAAATTAGTAGACGAATGATAGTAAGATAAAATCAACATGACAAATAAGTCAAGATGTGTTTTCATTCAAACAAGAATGTCATAAAACATTCAACGCACTTAAATGCTTGAAAGGAATACATCGTGAGAGTAATAGGGCTACATTAGTGCAAGTACCCCACAGTACCATCATATCCAAATATGATTACGGCTGCGAATTTTATCAAAATGCTTCCAAATCGACATTTGGGCTTCTAGATCCTATTATTGACGAAAGCAGAAGGATAACTGTCGGAGCTTTGAGAACCTCTCCCACCGTCTCTCTAATTGCAGAAGCAGGGATTTTAAATTTATCCGAGAGAAGGGAGCTTGCCATCCTGAAGTTTTTTATCAAGCAAAAAGCCAATCTTGATTCTCCTTACTAAATTTATCCCAACTTTTCATCCCTTAGCTTGAGAAACAAGGTATCAGAACTGTGGTTTGTAGACAGCCGTGCTATTCGAAGTGGTCAGAATCACCGTTAATCATCCCCTCAAAACCCAAGCAATATGCACAGATTCCCTGCCAATACTCAAAGTTTTGACAACAAAAACAAAATCCCCTATTCCGAGAAACTCGAGAAATGATTCTTAACTCCTCGAAAAGGATCGTTTTAATATGGATCCCCGGCCACCAGGGAATACCCGGAAATGAAGAAGCCGATTTCGAAGCCAAATCGAGGACAATGAAATAACACGGAGTTTGTTTTATTACGGAGCAAAAGAAATGTTATCTCTTCAACGCCGGTATTTTGACTGTCGTCGGTTTAGCTTTTTTAAGAAGTGATAATCAGTTAAGGAAATAGCAGACACTAGACAACTAAGGAAACAACATTATGAGAATACATCGAATAATAGAAACCAGTTGCAGACACTACTACAGAGACATATCTCGAAATATATGTACAATAACGAAATTTATACAAAACTACACATTGACTGTTGGGAGTAGAATGGAGAGATGAAGCAATTAATAAGACTCTTACGAAAATCAGGCGATAAAATCCAATAAACCCGGGTGAGATATTGAATCGACGTGAAGCTATGGTGTCGACGCTCTGATATCTGCGCGGCATGTAAGGGATCAAAACCAGAACGCAAACAGAGATGCAGCAGTACAACGTGGAAGTTAGAAAGACATTAGAAATACTCGGAACACTCCTTTAAATTCGCAGTCAGCTGGCCTGCTTAAAAGGTTCAAACGAACCACGATTTTGTGAAAGTGGTGGATTCTAATCAATGAAACTATGGGATGAATGCCTCCCAATGTTCTTAATGTTTTATCGTTGTGCAGAACGATACCACGGGAAAATTTTCTTTGGAATCAGCATTACAGCAAGCAAAGATTGCCTTTGAAATTTAGGTACTACATTAACTGTTGCGAGTAGAATGGAAAGATCGTGCATGTCATACTAATTTTATATATGAATTTTTACATTGTCGAATCAGGCAAGTATTATTTTAACCAGTAAAATTTTCAAGAAGTGAAGCGAAGACTACTGTCATAGTCCTTTATAGTGGAATAAAGAAAGAGAAAATTGATTAAACACAAGTCATAAATATTTTGATAAGCGTCTAATGCGTCAATGATATGGATCGAACTGAGGAGGTTCGTAACAATACATAATTATATTTATCTTATTTTTTACAGCATACTTATCTTCTGTTTAAAAGTAGATAAAACATAGTTATTTCCATAATTGGTCAACCAAAACTTATTTATAAATATTTATTGATTCAATTACTTCCATATATTGCTCTGTTTGAGTTTGTACAACGCCTTAACGTGTAATGAAGGATAGTTAAATATTGATTCAAAACATTCGACTAAACAACTGTGCATCATATAAAAACGGCCCTTCCATTCGCATTATTGCAACTGACCAACCGTCTTCAGTCATGTAGCACTTGAGTACGTTTTAATTCGGTTAGTAACAGCTGAAAGAAAGCCCCAGTTTGGTTGAAACTCATTCGACTCCGATACACGTTGTAACTAGAAGTAGAAACATACAAACATTTTCATGATAATTACAAAACGATATTACTATATAAATAGATAATAATTTATTCAATCATTTATTATTAATTTAGCGATTATAAACGAATAATGTGGGACGGTATTTTATTTCAATTATAGTACATTAAAAATTAATTTTCAACATCGTTTTTATTGAAAACCCGTAACTTAAAAAAATTCTTTTATTCCTCTTTCGATTTTTAGATAGAATTTTTCAGTTTGTAGAATAACCACCACGACTTGCATGTACCATATGCATAATTGTTAAATATTACATTTCACTGTGAAAAAGCTGGTTGCTTCTGCATGTCCACTAAACGATAGTTATCTGTGTACATAAGCGACGTGAAACTAATTTGTATGTTTTAAGAATCGAAAGCTTTAACAAATATTGTGAACTTAAGATATCTTCATTAAGTAGACCAATGATAGTTTCAAAACTATATTATTCGCCGTAAATGCTGCTTTGATTCTAAGCATGTGAAGTTTGCCCATTTTTTCATCACAGAAAAAATAAAAAATTCATAGGACAACACTAGTCCATACCATCCCGGGATTTAATAATAAACAACGTATAAGCAAAGAGTAAAATAACCTTACAAATTCTCTCTCATACATTGAATCCCATCCCAGTTTAATTTTAATATTCAAACTCTTCTCAAATTTCTGTATTCAATATTAGCCGCGTTTCATGACTCCAACTGATTCAGATCAGATCACATTTTCCATGCAAACCAAAGACATATTTTGATCCAAATTTCATTTTGGCTCAACATGTGTCTTTGGTTTGCATGGAAAATGTGATCTGATCTGAATCAGTTGGAGTCATGAAATGCGGCTAATATTGTAATGAGCTAAGTACATTATATGAATTAATTCGAAGTGGCTTAGTCTCGAAAGAACTTGGACGGGTTTTATAAAATACATAATTATGGTCATTGTTAATCAAATATTATTCTCATAGAAATAATCAAATATTTACAGTCGATATGTTTGTGGTCAAAAGCTAAAACATCTTATCTTTTGAGATAAGCTTTTTCACCTTTGCATCATTTATTTGCTCATTGAATATTTGAGTGACTTTTAAACAAATTGAGTTTTAATCGTTGCTTTTAACAACGTTTAATGCTCGCGATTTGAATAAATAATCAAATTCTAATCTTAAAAGCTTATCTCAAGATAAAATGTTTTCCTTTTGACCAGATATATTTACAAAAAAAAATTTGTAGGAAAATTAAAAAAGGGCTGCAGTGTTGATTCTTTTTCGCCAATTGTAGAAAACTGAACCATATGCTTGTCCTTCTAAGATGTATTCTTGTTGCCTATAATAGTCCTCTATTTATACCATTAATCAAATTTTTCGACCCTCGAAGTTTTTTCGACATAAGCCACTTTAAATTAATTCATATAATGTACTTAGCTCATTACAACCATTTTGAAAACAAAAATTTTGGAAAAATTTGAAAATTTCGAAAAAACTGAAAATTGAACTGGGATAGGAAATAAATGTCATAGTGTTGTCCGATAAAAAAATTAATTTTTTCTGGGATGAAAAATGGGCAAACTTCACATGCTTTTGATTCCAACAAAAGCTTTAATATAATTTTCTATCATTTTAATTCAAGGGATAGAACCAGACCCATCTGTATTTTACAGAGCCTTAATATTAAAAATTGAGCTTAAATTAGAGGAAGTTAAATAGAGGAAAAAACGGAAATTCCCATACAAAATATATGGCAAGTAAAAATTTTTTTAAAATGAAATATTTCAATGAAAAGTCACAAAATAAACATGTAAATGATGGAATCATATTGAAACTATTTATATTATATATCATTTAAATATTTTTGAATAAAATCAATTAAATATATTATAAATAATTAAATAAATAGATCATTAAATTCAAATATCGCATTAGAACTTATAATATGTATACGCACAAATACATACATAATCGTATCATATGAAAAAAACATTCTCATGTATACGCATATGCAATATGAAATATCGATCGAATACGATCAATGACAACAGAGTCATCTATATTTGGAAAAATTAAAACTGCTATTAAAACGCTACTTTGTTTTTGACGTTGATTTTTTTCGAGTTGGAGGAAAATTTGATTTTATAAAGATATATATGTATGTGTGTATATATGTTTATATATCTTTAAATATATATATATATATATATATATATATATATATATATATATATATATATATATATATATATACATATATATATATATATATATATATATATATATACATATAAATATATAAATATATATATATATATATATATATATTATATATATATATATATATATATATATATATATATATATATATATATATATATATATATAACCGTTAACTTGAATTGGTAAAATCAAATCCATTAAACATTTTTTTTTAAATCTAACAACTGTTTGAATAAAACAATGTCATCTATTGCACGATATCGAAAGTACATCTAATAAAACTTAACATTTCATCGTGAATAAATTAAATTTTAATAGATTTACTTTTATCTATATTGAATATAATAATTATAATTAACAATTATTATGATATGTGAAACAAATAAATTAATTTTATTATGAATGTCAGATGCCTCTTGAAAAGCTTTTTCGCCATGTCATGTTTCTGGTTCGGTTGTTCATTTAATTATCATTTTATTATTTTATAATTAAAATTATTTTTTTAATAATAATTATGTTTTATTTTTATAATTTCTAGAATATAAATGTATTTCAAAGAAGTTACGGTTATTTTGATTCGGAATTAAAAGAAAATTATGCAGTTATGTAGATAAAAATAAAATGTGCTGTTCGTATGGAACACTCTTTATTTTTCAGATTGACATACATTTTTTTTTTGTTTCGTTTTTAGTGGATGCAACAAAAGGGCGCAGAATCATTTTACTATTTTATAATTAAAATTATTTAATTATAAAATTTTCGATTTTATAATTTAAATTAACGAAAACCTAATTTCTTATTTATATTTATATTACAATACATCTACGGATAAAAACAAAAGTAAGCGTGTGCGGTTAGTTAAAAAAAAATGTACCGCTCTTATTGGAATATGCTTTAACTTCAAAATCGACATCACAAACAAATATATAGGGAATCCAAATTTACCGAAAATTTCTTTTACCGGTTTCGGTATTTTTTTTTCGTAATTAACCGGTTTCCCGGTAAATTTCGGTAATTCTTTAATCTACAAAAACATCATTGCAAAATCTAATGTAATTTAATTATTTACTTATTATTTTTGTTTTATGAGAAAAAAGATATTTTTAAGTTATGATTTATTACAATAATAACAATAATATAATAAATAAAAACAATCTATTTTATAAATTTAATTTATAAATATTGTTTTGTTGGTAGTTCGTTGATAGTTCGTTTTAAAACACCAAAATGGTTTCTCTCAATATATATTGGCAGAAAGCTTTTATTTCTAACAAAAGCGCCTTCAACTTACAATATGAAAACAACTGGCTATATCATCTTATTATATAACCGGAATTTGGAAAGGGAGCTTAATTTCATGAAACTCAAAGTAAAAATTGAGCTTATAATATTTCGAACTGAAATGGCTGTACATACTATTTGTATTGTAAGAGAGAAGAAAACCTTAACAGATTACTCATTTCTTGGTATTAGATAACCTCATAGCATAAAGGGTGGCCCATAAATTAATTTGGCTCTAAATACAAAGACGAACGAATGTTTTGTAAAGCGGTTTGTTTTATTAGAAAGAGATACATTGTCATTAAGAATGAAACATCATTTCATTCAAATAACTATTAGCTTTACATTCTGCCAACCCCTATTTTTCAGAATATTTTCGACTGTTTGGCATTTTATCAAGTCAATGGTTAATATAATTTGATCTACTAAATCTTGGATAATCTCTAGATCATAAGCATAATACTTATTATCCTCAACGGCTTCCTACCGAAAAATTCGTTCAGAGTCAAATCGTAGATGCTGCATGTCATTTTGACATCTCCGTTACGACTGCTTATTTGTTGTTTCCAAATATCCTGTTTGTCTATTTTAAGAACTTTCGGTATTGCAAAAACTCGTTAATCATGGCCTGGTAACGCCGCGTATTAATGTAAGAGCGGGTATTTGCTAATTTTTTCTAAAGATTTTTTAGTAGAACAGTTCATTTTCTGCCAATTATTTCTGCGTTCCACAGACCAATTTACGAACGGACAACCGACATACAAAATGCGCATCGCAAACCAGCGAGAAATGTTCAATTCTTGAGCAGGTGGCGACTCTTTTCACCAATTGTCTTGCATTTTTTTTACTTCTACTGAATTAACCACCTAAATTTCCTACAGTTTGTGTAGAATACTTTTGATTTTAATTAGGGCTAAAATAACCCGTTCCGTTAATTTCAAGCATTAAAGAAATTAAATTTCATAAGACGATTGAAGTAAGTGTTGACAGACTCGAATTAACCATGAATTAACCTGTCTAGTCACATCTGCGTAATGAAATGAATGATATTAGGCATATTTATATCAGCACGTTTAAAAATATCGGTATAAAATTAAATCAAAACCCCTATTCGTATAGATCCATAAATAAAACGAATGAATATAATAAGAACATTTCTTATTAAATTGAATAAGTAAATATATATTTTATTTTATACAATAAAAGTATTAAAAGATATTGTACTAATTATATGAATTTTTTAATTTTCGGTAAAATTTTGAAAATTTACCGGTTTTTCGGTAGTTAAAAATTTACGGTAAATCCGGTTTACCGATTTACCGAAAACCGGTATTGGATTCCCTACAAATATACATATTTGACTGTGCATTCAATATTGTAAATTCATATTGAATTTTAATTAACGTTTTATTAAACTATTAAGATATTTAGGTAATTGATTTTCAGATATAATTAACTTCAACATTTTATGTACTTAACACTGTAAAAACAGAAATCAAATATATAATTTTTTATTGATAAAAATTATTTCGAAAAAAGTGATTTTTACATTGCTTCTTATGGGAAAGTGCAAAATGTACCTCCTCTAACAAAAGTTCAACAAAAAATACGTCATATTATTACGGCTCTAATAAAGATGGCTCTGATAGAACTTGAAAGTGAAACTTAATTTTGCCAATTATAATAAAGAATGGATACGATCATTAAAGGGTGTTAGAGTTTGAAATCTTTAAGTTGGCAACACTGTTTTGTTTTATTAGCGATTTAACAGCTGATTTTTGCTTTGTTATAAGTTTGATTTGTAAATTTATTTGATTGTTTTAATGATTTTTGTCAACATAATCGGTTCGGTTCTCCAAACACGTCGTGCATTACGTCCATTTTTCGGTCGTCACAATCGTCCTGCAAAATGGTTAGTTCAGTTTACAATGGATCGTTTTCGCACCATGTATACTGTAAAATCTAAATGATAATATACGCATCCATTAAAAGCTCGAACTGTGTGTACCGAATAAGCGATAGGTGCTGTACAGAGTAGCAATGAGAAAGACTTAAATCAATTCGACGTCGTTCTCAGCAACTGGAGGTGTATTCATTCACTTTATGAAATATTTAAAAAAAAAATTTACTTGTGTGGCCCAATGGTCAGAAGTACAAATTGATAATCCACAAGCCATCTGTGAAACACCTTTATATCCATAGAAATTATTGCGTGCGCTTATACACTGGTGGAACCATATAAAGATGATGGACGAAATATTACAGTCAACGGTGAACTGTGTAATTTCTAACTATTTTGTACCCCAATTCGACGGCACCATATGCCACACAGCTCGGGATACAATTAATTTACTTTTGATGGAAAAATTTATGGAAGACCAATTCAACGCTATGATGGTGTTATTTGGCCACCGAAATCGTGCGATCTTACTATATTGGATTATTTTCTTTTGTGCTATGTTTACTAACATGACCACCAGAGAAATTCCATTCAAACATTGATTTCATAAAATTATCTATCCAATAAACATTCAAAATATTTTTCTATGTGCTACGAGTATTTTAATTTAAAATTTGGTACCTCTAGAAACGACCTTTTCGTAACGATAGGTGAATATAAACTCGTTGCAACTGTGAATCCTCAGTAATGAGAACTACATGTCGATAGTTGTTTCAAAAAGAAATGTGAAACGTTCATAAAAATTTTGTGTCTTAAGGTGATTAAAGATAATAAGCTTATGTGTTTTCAGTCATTAAAATTTCAGTTATGGTTTGACTGCCTAAACAAACTCGTCTTGAAAAACAACTCAACATAACTAATTTTAATGCTAGGACAATGTCATTGGTTTCTTACATTCATGCATAGTCCATATGAAAAACTTCAACTATGTGGGTCTTAATCAAATCAATCAGTCAGTTCGCATGTTAACTTTACTACCCGAAGAACGTACTTCCGTATTAAGAAAGTAATCTAGGGCGACGATGTGTCGTTCCACAATAAAAAAAAATTTAATTGATTTATCTATTTTGACATATAAAGTTTAATGAATTCGACATATACATATGCGTGTTATACAGTTATTAGTTTTTGATACAATACATGTTTATTAGTGGCTATGAGCATAAATTTGTTGTTGCATCGTTATAACAAAAAATTATTTTCAAGAAAAACAATTCTGATATCCATGGCAATAGGTAATAGTGGTGAAGAAAAACTACCTTAGTAAATTTTCATACTTTATATAATGAAAATAAATTGGAAACGTTTTTTTTACTATCACGCAAAATTATTATAGTTTAATATATTATGACTAGATAATATATGAGGAAATTTATAAGAATCCAAGTACAATTAATAAAAAATTTAGAAAAAAAAATGGGAAAATGAAATATTTGTGGTTGCTTGAAACATTAATTTGAATGTGTTATTCGATAATCTTTCAATCAGTTTTTTTGATAAATTATTATGCTTTCAGTGTGAACATATTTCAAAAACTTTAATCACACAAACATTGTACATATTCACATGGAATCCTTAATATGAATGCACTTACACAACAAACACAAGAAAGGAATAAAATTTCAGCCACGAAAGACGTTTCATTATTCATTCGTACGCTTAACAGTGCGAATAACATTTTAATGAAAAAATTTCTTGATTGTATTGGTCAAAATGAATATATAACATGCGTATATAACATGTATAACATGCGTAAAGTGTTATTTCTGAGACACCATCGTAGGCAAAATCGGGACAAATCTTCATAAAGAGATTACAAGAAATGTATCCGAATTGAAAAAACATCGAAATGGCGATCTTTCTATGAGAAAGTGAATAGTCTTACGGTGACTACTAAGTAAATTCTCTGTTGTAATATGAAGGTCACGATAGGAACTCGATAGAAACTTGATGAATCACATTCGAGTCGCAAATCAGAAACCCTTAGAGGTTCTAATGAAAACTTATTTTACAAAAGATAGAATCGATTGGGCCATCAGACCTCAGATAAAATCCATTGGAGCATCGGAAATTTTTCTAGACCATCTTGTATATATGTCTTTAAAGGCAGTTTGGCCCTGGAATACACCATATTCTAAGATTATGAAGAAAAGTATTCAGGGTAGCGTTCATCTCGAAAAATAGTAGGCTTATGACTAGTCACAATTTATTTGTTGTATACGCCTGAACCTCTTCTCTATTTAAATGTTAAGAGCGATTAGTTGATAGGTACTTTAGTGATAATGCACTGGTAGAAAATTTCATACATTCCAACCAACACGCATACCAGGAAAGTAAATCTATTGAAACAGAACTCCATGAGGTCGAAAAATGGATTAAAAAATCGCTGGACATCAAGGAATTTGCCTTGGAGAGTTTCTGGACATCGAAAGTACGTTTGACAGCGCTTCCTTCAGTGCGATAATACCTGCAACTGAAACATGAATAGCGTCATGCTTAGGTCAAGAAGAATAACTGCAGACTCAGGTAGTGGTACGACTACCGAAAGGGATGATCTCAGAGTGGAGTTCTGTTTCCGCTTGTATGGTGTCTTGTATGCAACTCACGCCTAGTTCTACTAAACGACCACAGATATTGCTGCTAAAGTTATGCCGATGACATCGCCATAATACTGGTTGTAAGATTTACGAAAGTACGATGTGACCACATTGAAATAGCGATTCACATAGTTGTAGCCTGGTGTAGTGATCAAGGTCTATCAGTCAACCCTAGGAAAACAGAATTTGTTCTTTTTACTATACACTGGACTTTCGGAAACTTTAATCCCACTCTCTGTGAAACTCTATTACCTGCGGATCTGGGTAGATCGGAAAGTTACTTGGCAAAAACATAAAGAAGAGAAATGCATTTACTGTAAATGTAAACATTCATTTGGTCAATAATTGGGCCTGAAACCCAGACACGTGTAAGCGCTATACGACTAGGTTATCGGACCCATAATTTCGTTTCTGCACTTATTTATTGGCCAAGAACACTGGGTCGGATTGGAGGGAGCACTTAAATTGCTCTCGGACACTATGGTGACGAAGGTCGTCTTCGGGATTTTATTACCGATAAGCACATATAGGTGCTACATGTTACAGCCCATCAAAGCTCTCCCGTTACGATTTAATGATCTTAACTGATGGAGTAGAATACTGTAATCTATTTAGTGCAAAGCTATATATACACAAAACAATCAGGTCAAAAGATCTATCTCCCTCGGTAGGTACATATCGTACATACTGTGTTTCAGGCAGAAGTTGCTACAATTTTGAGAGATTTTTGCAAAATAAATAAATTGCAGAGATCGTACTATCTGCATGCTTTCTGACAGCCAGACTACTATGTCTATTGTCTCCAATACTGTTTCGCTGCAACTGACGATAATTGACTTAAATCGATTAAGCACTCCGAATAAAGTTGAACTTCACTGTATATACAGTCACATGGGTATCAAAAATAGTGTATTGACAGATAAATTGGCCCATTTGGTGCAGCTATGGGTGCATCCTCTTTGGAGGGACCTGAGCTCGCTTGAATTTTATAAAATATACCGACTGTCACTTTGGTGGTCTGTACCTCAGTCTTTCTTGAATTATAATGCATGCACTTTGAGGATCTGGACTGAGCATTCCCACCTGGTATTGTTTTCTGAATAACCACACATTTCAAATGAAAATTAGAAACATTGGAAACTGCGAACAGTGTAGAAGGGAAGAAGAATAAACTGTTGAGCACTTCTTGTGCTTCTGTTCTTATCGTCGTAAAAACTCAACTCTTTGGGGTTCAACTCTGTTGGCCCAACTCCATTCTAGAATTGTAATGAGGTCACGCTTATGGCGATCCGTCATAACAATTTTTTTCTGCGAGAACAACGTTTTGCAATAAAGAAGATGGTAAAACTAAAGTGGTAAGGAGTGAACTGAATATGTTGGGTTGAAAGTTGATGATAGATCATCGATGGAAATAAGAAAACAGTCGGAGAAAAGCCACCAACGTTTAAATATTGTGAATCGGAATCCATCCACCATACTTGAAATTTACGACACATATACAATTTTCAATGAGATAAAAACTATAATGACTATCCATAAATGTGATCTTCCAAATATTTTAATCAGCTGGAAATTGATTATGATCTCTAATACAATACAATACTTTTACAATACTTTATGATCTCTAATACAATACTAAGACCGAGATGATAGCGATTGATGATAATTCAAAGAAACGGATTTGTTTCCCTTTTTGTAACAGGATTGTATTTACCAAATGGACGGCAAAATTCCAAATTTACATTTTATTAGATTCAAGCAGTATTTAGAACAACAGTTGAAAACAATTGGAAGAATACCTTTCGGACTGGCTGACTTGTGAGGGTTAATGTTTCTAAGGACTTTAGTGACAATTCTAGGGTGAATTTTATACGACACATTGACGAGCTGGTTGAAGAGATCACCAGTGTTGTCAAGAGTTACCAGCAAATTTGAGTTACCAGCCAATTTTCGAGTGAGAAGAGAATAATTTTTTCCGAGTAACGGAAAAATAGTGCCTCGATCTGAGACTGTCCTCGATTTAGAAGACAAACGAATAAAAGATCCGATTGCTTTAGTTAAAATTAAACCTTCATCTAGTGGTTTACTAACCTTCATTTAGTCCTTTTTTAGCTTAAGACACCATTCGATATGCTAGGTTTCTACTCGCCTTGAGTTCAGTGAAATTTACAATTATATATTGACCAAGACATTTCACTTTTTTGGCCGAGAGAGACTTCAAGTAACGATTTGTTTCATTCATGTAGAAATCAGAAGCAGACATTATATATTGTTACGATTATACCTACGTAGTCAACGGTCAAACGTAGTAGTCAACGGTCTAGCGGTTATGTACGCTGTGGTTATGGTACACACGTAGTTATATTTTTAACAGTGAATTGTTTAAGTGTAGTGAACACCTTTCTTTGAGAAGAAGGCATATTATAACCAGTCGTGTTAAAGTAATAAAAGTAAAATGAAGACTAGTGACATAACCCCCAATGGCAAGCGTCTAATGTTAGAGAGAGTCGTAAAAATATCAATGTTTTGAAGATATCGGTAAATTGTTGTGTTGTTTTTGTTCTAAACCTTTTAGATATGGTAAAAACCAATGAAGTCATATAAAACTTTTCTGATAAGGCGTTGTTTTGCTTATGCAACTCTGAGAAAATCAGGCAAATCAATAAGATAAGATGTGTACCATTTTTTCTCACACCCAATTATAATTCCAAGGCATCTCGTTTGTTACTTAACGAAGTTTATGATGATGAGGATTTAAATTTCTTTCGCTTATTTGTTATGGTTGTTTGTTTGTTGATTCGAATTGTCTTCATTTGGAAACGAAAAAAATTGAAAATTGTTCAAGTCAATAATAATCATAAAACGAACATAGGAAATGGAAAATATTGAAATGGATGGTACAGTTACGAATCAATATTGATCAAAATGAATAATATAATTTTAACAAATATTTGGTTAAATTATTTTATTTATAATAATACGAGTACCTATTGGATGCAACTGCGGTAAAAGCAGATTGTGGATTAAAAATCGAATTTATTCAAACTGATTTGCCTATATATAATTGAAAGTTTTATTAACTGTGAAACATTTATAGGTGTTATATATTTACTCAATCTGGGATTATTGGTTATTAAATTCAATTTTAAATACGATTTATAACGCTTTTAGTGTTATTGGTCTATTATTATATTATGATTGGAAATGTTTCAATTGCTATATGTTTTGAAACCAATGCACTATTTTACCCAAAAATTCAGTCTATAATGAAATCGGTTACTGACAAAGAGTATAAAGTAACAGCGCTAAACAAGATTATCTATGAAACTGAATGCTGAAAAGTATCAGTGGTTTACCTATGAGGACAAACAGGCTCGACCTATAAAAGTTATGGCAAAAGGTTTGCATCACACTTGCTCAACTCAAGAAATAATGGAAGACTTACATAATAAAGGCCTTCAAATACTAGATGCTGTGAATATTGTTAAAAAGAGAGAACAGAAAACCAGCAAGGAAACTCAACTCTCAGTAAAAGGGGACTCCCTCTTTTTATGCTGGTATTTGATAACAAAGAGAATATTCAAAACATTAATGGTATAAAATCAATTCTTCACATAAAGGTCAAAATTGAACTAATGAGGAGAACCAATACACGCAAACCCCAATGCAAGAAATGTCAGGAATTCAATCAAACCCAAAGATATTGCAGCTGGGATCCGAGATGTGTAAAATGCTCAGGTAAACATATTACCCAGGCATGTACAATAAGGAGAGATGTGTCAGCTAAGTGTATAGATTGTAAGGGTCAACATCCGGCCAATTATCGAGGCTGTGAGGTTGCTAAACAGCTACAAAAATTAAGAGATACATCACGTAAACAACCACAAAATCATAAAATTCGAAGGATTCAAACCTCAAATCATATGGATCAAAATCCACAACCAAGCAACGCAGGGCAAATTAGAACATTTGCTCAGGTAGTGAAAGTTCAGGTTCAACCCAATATATGGGCTCTGAAAATAACCGAATTATGGAAAACATTATGAATAGCATTAGTCACCGGTCGTAGCTAATTGGTTAAGAGAGTTTCTCATCACGCCGCGGTCTCGAGTTCGATTATCGTCGCTGACCAAAAATTAACATGCCACCGGATGACATAAAATGCGTTTGTGTGTAAAAACATTCGTTGGGTTGACCACCTACAATGTGCACCAATCGTTAAAATTGGTTCGTGAGGTCTCAGTTGAGACGAGGTAAGGGCCATTTACGGCCTCTAAGCCATAGAAAAAAAAATTAATAGCATTGAAGCTATTACAAAGCGACTAGATGACCAAAGTAATACGAACAACATGATATTTGATCAACTGAAGAAAATGCAACACCCACAACGCAATCCGATAAAAAATGTTAAGTAAGAACTCAACTTTCAGAATAGCAATCTGGAATGCGAATGGGCTTATGCAACACAATCCAGAAATAGAAATATTTTTAAATACAGAAAAATCGACATTTTCATAATATCCGAAAGCCTTTTGTTAAATCTTCATTTGTTAAAATCCGGGGTTATAACTTATATCATTCCATCCATCCAGCGGAAAGAGCAAGAGGTAATATAAAACACTATGTAGAACAAAAATCGAAGAAGAATCAATGCAAGTCGCTACTGTAAGGATTCACATTAAACACAGACAGCTTACTGTCGAAAAGGGAGGACTACATTAAACTTTTTAAATTACTAGGACTTGATTTTATTATTGGAGGTGACTTTAATGGGAAAAACACCTATTGGGGATCTAGACTTACGACGTCAAAGGGTAAAGAATTGTTTCAAGCAGGTCAGACATCAAAATGTGAATTTTACTCAGGTGGTTACCCAACATACTGGCCTAGTGACGAAGCTAAGATACCGGACCTAATACTTTTATGTAGCAAGAAGTATATCTCAGAACTACATTCACATTGAAAACAGCAATTCTCTAGTATCGGATCCACTCACCGGTTATCATGACAGTCAGTGAAACAGTAATTTAAAGCGAAAGTGCACCCAGTATAACAAATTCAAAAACAAACTGGGATCTCTTTCGTAAATTAATGGAGGAGAAAACCAATCTCCAAATACCGATAAGAAATTCTCGACAGTTGGAAGACGAATTGGAACAACTCAATGAAGTTATTCAATATGCTGCGTTGGCAAGTATCCCCACTTTACAAAATAAGAAGACGCTTAACGTATCCTACCCAATGGAAGTTAGAGAGTTGGTAAGAGAAAAGCGACGGGCTCGTAAAGCCTGGCAAATTAATCGAACGCCAGAGAACAAAACAATTCTTAACAATTTATGTAACAGTCTTAAATCCCTTCTTAAAGAAGTTAAAAATGAGTCAATCAACAGATATCTAGTTAGTCTAACTGATGTAAAAAGTTCTGATTACTAAATGTGGATGGCGACGAAGAAACTTAAAAGACCAAAAATTCAAGTACCAAAAGGATGATGGGACCTGGACAAGAGGTCACAAAGAGAAGGTTGATTCGTTTGCGGAGTATCTCCAGGAAACCTTCCAACCTACCAACCCTCCAGGAAACCAAGACAAACTGCCAATGAAAATATAATGCCAATTCACTAGCTGGATGAGTTTGACATACCGCCAGTTACTATGAAAGAACTAAAAGAAGAAGTGAAAAGTAACATGAATGTTAAGAAAGCCCCTGGGTATGACTTGATTACTTGCCAAATTATCAAAGGTTTACCAGACAAAGGATTTCGTAAGCTACTACACATAATTGATGCGAACCTTCAGTTAAAATATGTTCCATCAATGAAAATAATCATGATACCCAAACCTGATAAACCACCTAACGATAAAAAATCATACAGGCCAATTATGTCAAAACTTTTTGAAAAATATAACTAACGAGCCTCTAACCAATAATTGAGGACCGACAACATATTCCTCCACATCAATTTGGATTCAGAGAAAAGCATTCTACAATTGAACAGGTGCATAGAATAACAAACATAATTGAAAAAACGTTAGAACATAAAAAAGTATGCTCAAGCATATTCCTGGGTGTCGTGCATTCAATAAAGTTTAGCACAGTGGTCTGGAATACAAGCTGCATAGAGATCTGCCAAGGCAATTCTACCATACTAAGATCTTATTTATCCAATAGACATTTTCGAGTGAAATATGAGGATGAATACTCTAAGCTAAAGAAAATCTTTGCCGGTGTCCCGCAAGAGAGTGTATTAGAACCAATCTTGTATTTACTATATACAAGAGACATACCAACCACAAATGAAGGACCCATAAACACCTTTGCAGATGACACAGCAATTATGGCAATGTCGCCGATGCAACGAGCAAACTCCAGAGGATGATCAATGCGGTTTATAACTGGACAAAGCGTTGGCGAATCAACCTTAATGAGACAAAATCCACTCATATTAACTTTACATATCAAAAGGATTACCATCTACCTATCGAAATTAACTCGCGACACGTGCCATATGCAAATACAGCTAAATATCTTGGCATGACGCTTGACGCCAAGCTCAACTCAAGTGAGGAGAGCATGCCAAAAGAAAAAAGAAGAATGTATTGGCTCATAGGTAGAGGCTCTGAGCTTACAATTCATAATAAGCTGCTGCCATTTCGGTAAAAACTGAAACCGATATGGACCTACGGTATACAACTCTGGGGATGTACCAAGCAAACAAACGCCAAAATGATACAGACGTTTCAAAACAAGGTTCTTCGTAGCATCGTCAATGCTCCGTGGTACATAAGAAATGAAGACCAGCACAAGGACCTTCGGATGGAATACATCAAAGATGAAATAAATATGCAAGCCACAAAACATGAAATAAGGCTCCAGGAACATGGAAACCTATATAGTCGCCATATGATAGATAACACAATCGTTGAAAGAAGACTCCAAAGAACGAGGCCACTTGACCTAGTGAACTTACCAAATTAAAATTAGTAAATAGGTTTATTTAATTATGGGACTATAACCAGTGGTTTAAATCCCAACTAAAGTAAATTGTACTAGAAACATAAAAATTTGTATTTGAAAGAAAAATTGCTAGATGAGCGCAGTCTCAGTCGCAATAAAAATAAAGCAAAAAAAACTAGTTTACCTTTTGCCACTGTTACACCTTGTTTTTTTGACTTGAAGTGAATTAGTTGCCTGCCCAACTAATTCACTTCAAGTCAAAAAAATTATACCACATTTTTCGACTAAGATAGTTATTTTCTTTCAACACGGTTTCTCTCTATGCCTACTTATAATAATTTACAGAAAATTCACTTTCGAAATTTTTCTTAAATTGATCATTCCAATCAACCGATGGATTAAACTATAACCAATCAAATTAATTACCAGAAGGAAAGTTTTAACAAATTAACTATTATTTGAAGATACGAACCAAACATAAATATGGTTTTACATTGTCTTATATATACAGTATACGGATCCCTATAAATTGGTATATATTTTTAAATATATGAAGTAATTGACTGTCATTGTGACAATGCTGTCAATCACATTTGTTGTGATAAAAGAATTAATTACGACTTTACATTTTTATATGTAATTTATAACGTACATCCCACTCACATATATTGGTGTTTCCGTTTCAATGTTACGAGTAAACCTTAGACACTATATTCTTGATTAATCAAGTAGATATGTAATAATATGTCATCTAAACCAATAAAATATTAAATCAACATAAAATAAAAGTTTAATTAATAATACTGTGATTTATATGGTAAAATGAGGTTGTCCCATCTAGATAGGATTCGATATGAAAATTTCACCGTGATTTGTGTAAAACTATTTGTTTCAACTTATAAGGCAAGCAAACCAATATGCGGTTTAACCAGTATACTCTACATCTTACACTTTGCGTTTCCTACTGTGTTTGGTACAAATAAGAAACCTTGAACCGTCTGTGTAATTAAATAACCAAAAATGTACATAACCCGCTGTAATCAATTAGCTAAGTACTAAATATAAATTTATAAATAAAAAAAATATAAGTATATACCATATCTTCAACCCTCATGTAATCAAATTGATTGGTGCCAATTAATTATATCTGTATATACATAGCTAAGATTTGTTACCTAAATCAAAACAAAAAATAAAATATTAAATTAAATTTTTTGTTTATTTTCCCAAAGTGACACCAGAATCTCGTTAATTATAAAAAATAACACAAAAACTAATTAAAATGTATATCATTTTGTTTTTGAACAGTAAACAAATGAATAAACTGATATACAAATTTTATAAATAAACTGAAAATTTGTATAACATAACCAACTCAAGACAATTAATGTTTATGCTAATTTTTAAGATAAAACAAAAACATATATTAAGAATTTGCCCAACAGTACAACTGGCAAATTTATTTTTTAATTATTTTGATAAATCATATAAACTATATATTGAAATGATTATTTACAGCACATGTTATATTAAACTATTAAATTAAAAAATATAGTTTATTATTGAAACCGAAATATGTATTTATTCCTTAATTTTTTGTTAATTAAATTTATGAAAATTATTTAAAATAAAATAATACGTGATAGGAGGTATATTTTCATATAAACGAAATATATGAGATAACGATACTTTATCTCACCAAGTACAACGTCAACAGGTGTATTTTAGCAAAGCATCCTCAATAATACGAGCAGCAATTTTCATATATTAAAACTAATTAAAATTATTAATGGGGTTCGTTTCTCGACTAAAAGTAGAAACACATATTTTTCTTCCTGTAGTGAAACAAATAAAATTTTAAAATATGTGCTACGTGTTAAAAAGTGTGAAAATAGTTTGAAATAGTGTATGAAATTAGTGTATGAAATAAGTGTAAACAAGATTAATGTTAAAAATTAAAAAAAAAATGAAGAAATAAGCACAAAAAAAGTGATAAACAGAAATTGTGTTTTTTATTTAATACTCCGCTAATTGGTAAAACGAACAAATATGTATCGTATTCCAATTGGATTAGTCGGCGTGCAGTGCAGTGGAATGGTAACTTTTTGTTTTAGGTTAAATCATGATTCTATATATCATGAGGTTTAATTGAATTAAGAAAAACAAAACAAACAGGAAAGATCACAAAAAGACGAGAAATAGAACACACATGAAAAGGAAGGGAAACTGTGATCGACACTAAAACATAAGTACTGATTTATTTTGAGTGCAAGTGATAATTCGTGCAAATGAAGTCGATGAGTAAATGTGTATAGAGGTGTTGGATGGGTGTGGGCTTCTATTAAGATTTGAAACCTTTGTTGAGTGCTTAGTGTTTTGGTTGGTGTTGACTTGTGACCTGAAATCTGTGTATTGCTGGATCTTTGTACGGGGTAGCGTTTCGACGAATAATTTGTTTTAATAAACATAGATAAAAAAGTGGACTAAATCATGATATTCCTACATTTCAGACTATTGTTAGTGATACAAACATTTTAATGGTTTAGCTATTATACGATAGATGGTTTCAGTTTTGTGGTATTGTTGATGTTTATTTAAATTATTAGATAACGTTGAAAGTAGAATAGATATATAATGTATGGTATGTATGTATATGTATATATATATATGCATATATATATATATATATATATATATATATATATATATATATATATATATATATATATATATATATATATAAATATATATATATATATATATATATATATATATATATATATATATATATATATATATATATATATATATATATATATATATATATGTATATATGTATGTGTTTATGTATGTATATGTATGTAAGTCTTCGGATCTTCGGTCAATTTCAATAAACCTTTCTTGGAAGTACGTCTTAAATAATATGCCTTGAACGTCGCAATAACAGTTGGTTCATAGGTTGTAAAATGGAAATAGTATTCGGTGAAAGAAAAATAACTTTTATATTTTCGTCCAGTTCATCTAAACTAGCGGGGTGGCGAGGTGCACTATCCAACGAGCGCAAAGCTTTATAGACAATAATCTCTTACTGCTGTACAAAATTATGCCTTATACAAATCAGTAAAGAGACTGGCGGTAATCCAAGCGTTTCTGTAACTTGTTCAAGTAACTAGTAAACTTATTTTGGTGAAACCCTTTAAAGCTCTCGGGTTCTCCGACTGGTAAATCAGCAAAGGTTTTATCTTGAAGTCGCCGACGGAATTACCACCAAGAAGAAGCGTCAAACGGTCTTTTGCTGCTTTAAAGCCGGAAGAATGTATTTCTGCTGTGCCCAAATATGTTCACCCAAATATGTTTCAAGTACTAATAAGCTGTTGCGTCGTTAAATATTTGATGGCTTGAATGCCCATCTGCAACGATGTTTTTAATTGTTTACAGAATTTCGTTTGCTGCAGCTGTGTCTGCGCTTGCTGACTCACCTGAAATTTTAAATATTTAGGAATTCGTTCCGATTTTTTAAAATTTTGGAACCAACCCCGACTATATTGGAAAGTATTTGTTTCTTCGTTGCTTAGTTCGGTAAGAGTCTCGAAAATACTCTTAGCTTTGGTTTGGATGATCGACGTTTTAAATGTAATATATTTTTAGATGCGCCTTTTATCCAATCTATCAACAAGTATTCCATTTTCTCGATTGTTGGAGTTCTAAAACTAGCAAAATTTTCGCACTTTTTGAGGTTCCCGCTTTAGCATGATTTAGATTCCCGCTTTAGCGAATATTTTTTCTTGCTGAAAAACTGTTCTTACCGTTGTTGGTGGGATATTTAAATTTCTGGAAATTTGTTTTCTGTATTCCAATTCTCTTTCCAATTCAACAGAATGCGTGTGTGTGACAAATAAGTAATAAGGGGTGTACACATCCTCAGGGATTTTGTAGGACAGGAGTGTTTAGATTTGGTGCAGAACACGGATCTGTATCTTCCATTATTGGAGGTACAATTTGAGTTGTTTAGTCTGGAAGTTTGTGACGGGTCGGGCGAGGATTTGATTTTAGTGGCGGGGATTTGGAAATATTTAAATTTTTGGGTGTCGGCGAGATTGTAGCAGTGTGCAGTGGTGGTTTAGAGGCATTCAGTTTTGCAGAGTGGTGGGAGGTTTTGATGTTTTGGCTAGATTTTTGGAGGATGTTGCTATATTCTGGAGTGGGCTGGGGTTGTACAGGAGTGTCTTGGAGGAAGCGGTTTGTGGAGGTATTTGTAGCTGCATGCCGGTGATTTATTCTTTGACGCATGGTACTGCTGTGGTTGGAGGGGAGGGAGGTTTCGAGGCTAGATTTGGTTGGGACGGGCATGAGAGTTGGTCTAGTTGTGGTGTCGGCTGGGAGCCTTTGTTAACATGTGGAATTTTGGACGCGAGTGGGAGGCTTTGATTTGTTGGGGACTGGAGTATTAGCCGGAAAGTGAGGTGTTTGGATGGATTTCGGTTTGTTGGAAGTCAGTTGAGATAGGTCTGCACTTTCTATTTTTATTTTGTGATTACGGGACACCAAACCCCCGTTGTTGAGGGTGCTCTGAATGAGTTTGTATTTTGGATATTTACGATTGGGTTCTCGTGTTAAAGTTTGTTTACTACTAATAGATGTATGTTTGGTTGAATGTTGAGTTTGGATCGGGTCTGGTTTGTATGAATGGGGTTCGCTCTGAGGGGTGTCGATTTCCTCCACTTTTGGGGTTCGTCTGCTCCATACTTTCTGCATGTATGTAGCATCCCTGCATGCTTTGTTGCCTGTGTGTCGGGCATACGTGCCTGTGGGTTAGCCATGCGTTATTTCAATTTATTAAGTTTCGTATCGTATTTGGATTTAATGGTGCCTTTTGAAGTCAGTATCAATTGTTCTTTTTTGATTTATGAACGGTGAAGGTCGGGCGGATCTATTACATTTGTAGTAAGGCGACATCCCTGATCACGACCATAATACGGGCATTGCATTACAATTACATTGTATAGCAGTAATATAAAAATAATAATAATTATTTATGGAAAAGGTTTGGTTTTAATTACTTATATAAGTGAAAATATGATTATAGTTGGAGGGGTTACAAGGAAAGTTTATTTTATTTTAAAAAATATGTTGCATAATTTTGGAATGTAAACGGTTTTCAGAGATTTATTTTGATTTTCTGATAAACATATTCTAACATTATGGTATTATCAGCGTAATGGTTGACGAGTATTAATCTAGCATACCATATTAATTAAATTTATTGTTACAGATTCAGGAGCCGTAAGTTAATTAATTAAAAGTTTTGTATTTTAGTTTAACTATGATTGGTGTGCGAACTGGAGTTTAAATAAATAAAAAAAATTAATAATAATTAAGTTACCGATTCCTATCTAGTAAATTTATTTTTAGAATTTTGTGTCGATGATTTAATTTCAATACGTTATAGCTAAGTTGCAGGTTATAGCTAACTTACTCAATTATTTATTTATATAAATAATTTACCCTAGAATTGACAGTTTATTAGGTCGTGATAATGTATGTATATGAAATGCTGTCGGGTATATGTATGTATATGAAATGCTGAGGGTTAGATGGTGGTGGATCTGGAAATATAGGGACGCAACTTTATATGCAGAATATGATGAGAAGACCCCAGGATAATTAACCTAAATACTCCATTTTCAACTGTTGAAGTAACACAAATACATATGATGGAATTAGAATCGTCCTTCCTATCCAAATAAAAATAATAATCAATGTTAATGTGAAAATGATATAGATTTTACTAACAAATTATATTATTTTACTAATTACGTAACAGGGAAATGGTTCTGCTGAAGATTGTCGCCCTATAGTCTATTTTGATTCTCTGATGACAGACTTATGGCAACATTATCGTAATATAAACATTATCGTTAAACTATCATACCAAATTAATTAAATTGTTTCAGATACCTGAGCCATAAGTTAAAAAAAAATTTTTCTTTCAGAGTTCTGGACTTATGTTTTAATTAGGTTAATTGTGCGGATGGGAGTTAAAATAAATAATAAAACTAATTAATAAAGTTACAGATTCCTGAGCGACTAACTAATAAAGTTATTTTAGAGCAGATAGGTGTTGCGGACTGGAGAATGCTGATTGGCGATTGCAGACTAGTAGATTAGAATTGTGATTGTCTTGTGATAATAGTAGTTTAGTACCGACTGTCATGGTGTCTGTAACCGGGTCGCTCTTTCCTTACTAACATACCTTCCTATCCTTACCTATCGTTTTATGTAAACGGCTGTAGGATAGGCCCGGCGTTATCCGGGATTTTTGCCTAGCGCTTGGTCCTACAGTCCTATCAATCAATCAATTAAAACTAATTAAAATTATTAATGTAAAATTGAAGATTTTTGGCTCAATTTTAATGAATAAAAATACTGAAAACCAAAATTATTTTTGTATCAATATTTAAAAAACATATTCATAAAACATATATAACCATTTTAATTTATTAATACTAGTGAAATGAACTTTAATCAATTTAGTCACCCATCAGCAAGCTATTAAAAGAGTTTTAGGAAGCGATGTTAGTTCATATTAAAGAATTTATAAAATTTCCAACAACAATGCAGGATATAAACACCACAAAATTGCCATTTTACAGAAAGTACGGGTTTCCAAATGTAATCGGTTGCATCGATGGAACTCATATCCAAATAAATAGGCCGCACCTTCCGGATGCATATTCTTTCTACAATCGGAAAGGATTTTTTTCCATAAATGTTCAAGCGGTAAGTTTATTCAAGCCGATATTAAAAGAGACGTAAACTACTAATTTGGTTTAATATCTTTAAGGTGTGCAATGCAGCTTATGAGTTTATTGATGTTGTCGCTCGTTGGCCAGGATCAACACACGACACTCATATATTCAAGAATCTCTTACTATACCCGTTTTTGAATTCCAGCCTTCTTACGGAAAATTGCTTTGTTGCATTGTCTGATGACCCCTATTATCAGTCCTTCCACGAGTGCTGAAATAAATTATAATACTCACCACAAAACAACCAGAAAAATTGTAGAACCCGCATTTGGTGTACTAAAAAGCAGATTGCGAATTATTTGCAAAACTGGAGGATTTATGTGCTATGGCATTGAAAAATGCGTGCAAATAATAACAGTTTGCTTTATATTGCATAATATTGCAAAATTACATAATATGCAAATTTTTGAACCTGATCCTGCTAGAGAAGAGTCAGAAGAATCAAATATAATTGAATTTGATGAAAATTTGCCCAGTCAATTACGCGGCAATTTGATTAGACAATCACTTATAACTTATAATTTTACAAATAAATAATAAAAATTAAATTTAATTCAAATATACGTTTTATTTCAGTCCCTTTTTATCACATTTCAGGTAAAAGTGGTTAAAAAATATAATTTCAAGATAATTTAAATAAATATAAACTTTATATAAAAATGGAGCCAGTGAAACCCGGTAAAATAAATTTCAATATCTGGAAAACGTTTATTGCACATTTTGTCAATTGGGACTCCTTTAGCCGATGCTTTTGAATCTCTAAATTCCTTTTGGCGATTTCTAGCATTCGCTTATCAAATTCATCAACATTAAGCCGTCGTTGATTTCTTTGCCGTGGTGTGCATCTTAATCTTGCTCTGGGTTGGACGGATGGTGGATTGGCGATTATTTGATCCGCCTCTCCCATTGTTGAATCCACAAATTGACTTACGTCCACCTCTTCAATTAAATATTCTGCTGGTTCTGTGTGTTCACTTACAATTGGAGGCTTAAAGTTTATAAGTGTATTATCTCAATATCAACGACAAATTGATTAACATTTAAAACATATTCACATCCGAAAATGAATCCACACAATAATCAAACCCGTACATGGTATTTGTGCCCGCTAGTTGAACAATAATCTCCTCGTACGGTTTAAGTTGAAGAGGCAGCGCTCCACCCGTCCCAGTTTGGTGATTTTTAATATGGTTTAGCCGTTTTTTTGTGCGATTGTTTAAGTCGGTAAACTTATTTCTGAGCTCCTCGCCAGGTCTTGGGATAGAAGCCGTTGCGGAATATTCCTGTGCCACCTTGTTCCAGGCATTTGTAAGGGCTTCGCCAAATATATAAGATCCTCTTAAAATAACATTATTTGTATCAGTATAACACAAAATTTAACACAACAACAAATTAAACAAACCATTTATTAATGTTCGCCTAGTATCAAGAATTTTTAAAAAATTCATTATGTCTGCTTTCGAAAAATTGGATTTTCGTCTCTTGATTTGGGAATCCCTTTATTTATTTATTTGGAAATCTACTCGCGCTACAATAATTTTGTGGTTATTTGATACTTTTTACCTGTCAAACAAATTCAGCAATGTGCTGAATCTTAAGTAATATGGCGGATTTTCTAGATGTATCGAGAATGTAATTTCTAGTTAATCAAAAATTGAAGCGCGCAGCCCGCCATATTTAACCATCGCAATTTGCTAACTTGCGAGATGTACGAGCATGTACCCGTTAATAAATTATTTGAATTTTTTTTATTTCCGTACAATTCTTATACTTCATGTGTTACATACGTGATGGCTTCATTAAAAATAGTTACGTTTTTTAACAGTGTGAATTTTTAAAACAATTATAAGTATATGAATTGATTTTTTATTAAAATACATTTATTCGTCCACAAAGATTTTCATTACTATGTAGACGTTTCTCCTCAGTTGGATATAAATCATCATATTGTGGATAAAACAAAACTCAAAAATAACCAATCGGATCAGGGAAGTTATCAATGTTTTAGTATTAGATTAATTGTTTACTGTTGGAATCTAAAGAGACAACGGCGACCTAGTGGTTGTGTTGTGTTTTGTGACAGAATTATTATTCCCGTATGTTATATTAAGAAAATTGCTCAGCATTTATTTTAAAACAAAAAACTAGTCCGTTGTCGATGTGTGGACTAGTTAAATATTGATAGTAACATCACTTTGTTTTCGAACTCTAAATCACCAATAAAAATACTTTTACATACATGGCCACGAACAGTTTGATCGATGGAACGACATCACCGGACTACCAGATGGAGATTGGTGTTATTATTGATACAAATTCAATGTTTTACACATGTACGACTACTCTTCGTTTAACCATAAAACGGTACCTATAGCCTCGTCCACATACATTTCTATGCAGTTATGTCAAAAAAGTTCAATCAAACATTTTCTAATTTAAATTATCATGACAACTCTGTAACGTTCCACTTCAGTTGGATATGAAGTATTTATATATAATTTTGTAAAACAGCTGCAATTATTATTTAGATCTTCAATTTTTATATAGAAATAATAATATTTATTTAACATCACAACACTTTGGCTGAATTCAAAATAATTTTCAAAATAATAATAATTCATGGAAGAATAAGTATACTTATTCTTCCATGAATCAGTACAAAAACCAAACACCAGCAAACTAAATCTCCAAAAAAGTTTTTTTTGTAGATCAACCTATCCACAAGGAACTTCAACAAGTTTGATTCAATTTGGAATCGTTCAACTCAATGGACGATGATCTACAGCAATGTAGATAACGAAGACGATCACGATCATCAAAAGTAGTGATGTTTCCACAATTCTTAAATCAAATGATATTACTGTTGACAAACCATCAATCTTATCACAGCTTATAATATATTTATCTACTGGCCAATAGTGGTACATTATTAATTATAACATTAACGTTTTATTATAATAAATAATTTATTATTGTCTACGAGTATAACCTATTAAAATTTTGTAAATAAAAAATATTTCTGTACACTGTCCTAAATTTTGTAGTTATTATGTTGACATGTAGAGCAATTTTCTTCTTTTGAAATGACGCCACAGCTTATTAATGTGTTTGTAAAAATGGGGAATAAACTTTTTAAGTTCAATTTCAATCATTGCGGCTTGTATATTTAGGAGCTTTGATTAAAGTTAGCATGTTTGAATATTTAAAGTCTGAAAACGCCACGAACACTTACAAAATACATTTTTTTTATATTAAATAAATAATTGTGTTAAACCAAAACAGCAAAAAGTAAAACTTGTTATATAATTCTACAAAATATGAAAAATTCCAGACCATTCGTAATACTGAGTTTCTTGTACTTTAATGGATATTGCAGGAGGCTCTGGTAATGCATCGTTCATTACCGATGTACTAAATTTGTTATCAAACCCACCGTCCTCAAGTGGATTAAATGTATGCTTGAATCTCTCATTGTCATATGCTATGTTGAGGAGGATACCTTTATTTCGGTCAAATTACCGGGGCATGTCCTCAGTAACACCGGTGCTTTCACCCCTGACGAACTTCTTGTTAAACTTCATGAGTCCGTTTTCATCCCTGAAAGTTATGCTGACGATCTGATTGTGACAGTATCAGGCAAACATTTGAACTTACCCACTTGAATTTTCCTATAAAATTTAACTAGAAACGATTTAGTCAATACACATCATTTGCAAAAATTAATTTCATTTGCAAAATTTCACTTGTTGGGGTGTAACTGAAACCATATATTCAACTCGTCCCGTAGTCATGAAGCTCTTACAAATTTTACAGATGTTCGTTCTTCGGCCATAAATAAAAGATGGCTAATGATACGGCTCTGCCAGTTTTTCATTTCTACAAATCATTTGAGGTTGTGTATCCACCTAGGGAAATGTAGGTTCTACCAAACTTGCTCAATCCGATATCCGATTCGATTGTTTTTTTTTTAGATTGCTCTCTCTCCCTCTTTCTGAACAGGGACCCCCTCTTGCTGACTTTGAATTGAAAGGGAACGGTTCAACTCCAGGAATATTCTTTACATCTATACTGTCTTCTCAACCCTAGTTTCGTATTCTATAGTATTCCGAAAAGGCGAAAAGTCTAACTTAAGTAAACTACTTGATACTATCAAAACATTAAAACATAGTATAGTTTAAGAAATGTAGAACAAACCAGTCATATATTAAGAAAGTGTTCAAAATCTTGTACCTGTAAAACAGAAAAATATACTGGCTACATTAATGCAGTTTGAAGATGACACAGATTAACATGAGGCATTAGCAGGACAAACATGCACATTTTTATTTTATTTTCAAAGTATTAAAACTGTTTGTTGGCTACGTAAGAGCTGCATGATAGGCCTCAGAAGAATAAGTTATTAATATTACGACTGATATTTGACAAATCACGTAAGTATTGTTAGCTTCTAATTCCTCAATCGTAACCGGCTTACCTATGATGTAGACTTTGAACTTTGCGTAGCCTCAAATATAAAAGTCTAAATGTGTTATATCACATGTTCTCGGTGGCCAATTTATGGGTCCACAGTGTGAAATTAACTATTCACCGAACGGCTTTTGGAATACAGTCATGGTTTAACGGGCTCAGTGACAAGTAGTGCCGTGTTGTTGGAACAAAATTACTCACCCATTTAACGAAAGCACTACCACAGTATATAAATAAGAGTGACTCGGGGGTATTGCTGTTGGTAGGATCAATATCAAATTATTTTTTTAATATTCAAAACTTGTGTTCAAACACTGGATGCCCATATAATATTCCACTTATAGCGTCCAAGTTAAAATTTCACTATCTAATACATTACCATTCTTAATTTGTACCCTGTAAACTCTTGTTTTGAAGACTAGACCTCTATCACTATCAACATTGGCTTACAATTTTGTTTAATATAACTTTATAAATCATAATACATCATATTTGTTAACTATCTTTTATAATCCATCGCCGAACAACTCTCTGAACAAATTAATATGTAACATCATAAAATACATAAGATTAACATCTACTATACAAGCATGTTTATTATTGAATTTTGTTTAATAAATTCCTTTTAATCAAAATTTGATCGATAACACAATAAACTTGAATTTAACTTTTGCGCTTTATTCCTTTTAACTGTAACCTGTGATTGCGTGACATAATGCCATTAGTTCATTAGAAATTAATCATTTTCTTGGGTTAAATAAAAAATATTTCAACAGTACACAAACTACTGCTGCAAAATTAGAAATATCTTTGCCAGTTTGACACAACACACGTACTGTTTGATCTTATAGGTGTGTTGCCTTACTATAAATAAACAAACATTTTATTACATATTTTATACTCGTATACGAAGTGTACAACGAAATAAATTACTGTTTGAGTGCGTTAACTTTAACGAAGAAGATTATTACTATGACCCCCTGTTGGAGTGCACAATCCATGGGCCAACCCATCTTCCATGTCAGTATTACAGGCTGGCATGGAGTTATACAATGTGCAAATGATTAGGTAAATCGGACCTAGAGCCGTACGTCGGCTGGAAAGCGTAAGGTAAGGACGTAAATAAGCGAACCGCGAAAGAGTTGGGAGTGCCTTGAGCCCCAAAACAGATTGCATAGAAATAAACGAAAAAAAAAATATTTTTTCCCATTAAATTAGTAATTTGGTTAATAAAGATACATCAGGGGCGTTCAGTTACAGGGTCGATTTGTGATACATTGCATGATAGCCTATAGAACTGATATCAAGGATGGAAATTACTATGATTTCCATTATTACAATAAGGGGTCGTAGATGTGGTCATACACATTAGCGATCAGCGTCAGTAATTATATTCAAAACAAATATTGTGTTGCCTCTTTTTTAACCACTGCGTCATTTACTCGGTGATACCTCCAACTATTCTCTTATATTGGGTTGAAGTAATTAATCAAGATTTATAAATAAAACAAGTTCAATTCAATTTACTTTACTAAATTATTTAAAACAAAGCCGAAACTTCAGTAGAATATACTTCTCTTCTTACTTAGATATGAAAAAGAGTGTATTATTGATCTTTTGGTTCGGAGATATAGATTAACACATCTGTGACCCTGTTCTGTAACAAGTGCAGAAATCAAAACAATGCAGAGGAACAGAAGATATATACGTTAATCGTTTCAATTGACGAATGCCCTCGATACAACCGACGACATTTCAAAGCCCAAGGCAAATCACATACTGTGTAGGTGTTTTTTTCCTTCGAAATTTTATTTTTATCCAAAATCTTTGAGGCTTAAATAATTCTTATAACTATAGGAAAATATATAATGTGTGTAATAGCTTATTTTCGGTGTCACTCACGACACCTTGAAATCTAACCTACACAATTGTGTGATGGAAAAGAATTTTTGGTCATTTTAGAATTAAAAAAAAACTGTGCGGCACAAATGTGTTGGCTGGATCGAACTTTATATAAAAAGACGCAAGATTTGACACCATATGTCTTGTGATAAAACAAGCTTATTGGTAGCTTTATTAACAATGGTGACAGGCTGAAATGTTCTAGAACACAACACTCATTTTTCCAGATACTTGATAAATGAAAGTATACTTGATGAAAGAGTTCTTAAATATAGGTGTACTCACATTCTAATGAAAGACGATCAGACATATTTTGTTGGTGGTAAAAGCATGATGATTCGACTTTTCAGAGCTTATGAAAAGTTTGAAATTTTATTTTTGACATTTCATGCCTCTCCCGTAACACATAAGTCATATTATAATACTGAGAATTATTGAAATAAAATAACTTTTACGTTAATGATGAACGACATAACAATATCAACAATTTCTTAAAATTAAAATTCTATTCAAAACAAATTAAAAAATTAAATGTTAAAATTAAAATATTAGAAATGGCCTCATTACATATTTGTGATTGTGTTAGAAAGGATGCACGTGTAGCTTATTCGTAATCAACGCAGTAAACAGCGTAATAGTCAATGGTAGAGTGGTTATAGAACACGGCATATGCAGTGATCGCTGATTCGAATCAAGCGCTTTCAGCTGGAGAAGTAGCAACGGTTGAGTTGAAACCAGTTGCATACACTACTACAATGCAAGTTGACAGTATTAAGGCGTACAACATTTTAGTACGTTTAACTTGCAATATACCAGTGTATGCAACTGGTTATTCATTCGATTTGTGTAATATATATTGTGCTAGAATTATTTTCGTCAACTTTGACGTCTTGTTCTGATCTGCTAAAGAGCAAGAGGCTCTTTAGCAGATCAGAACAAGTCTAAGAGTAATATGATTAACAACTTTTTCCCACCCGTGTTCGAAGGAACTTCGACTTTTCTTACAACTATATTAATGATTGTAGCCATCGTTTTATTTTTTAAGACAAGATTCCCAAAAACCTAAGATCTAGATATGTCCAAAAAAATCACGTTTTTAGAACGCAAAAATTCCATCTTTCATCATTAACACGTTATTAATCGAGCGTGATGGTATTCATATATACTTATCTTACCCCCCAATTTTTTTTTATCCGATGGAGGTCGATTTGTATTTTATTCTACTTTTAAAATAGGGCAGGTGTCATTTATCGAACACTTTTCTTAGAAACTGCTTCTGATGTAAAAATTGTGGGATGTTAAATAAAATACACTCTATCGTTTATATTTTAATTTAAATGTCATAATTTTATTTTACTGAGTTTATGGGAATTAATTTTATTGGTTATAATTAATAAAGTAATATTTATAATTTATTTCGATTCTTATTTTATTATAAATAATTAATTTAATTGATTGTGATTTATAACTAACAATTTTATAGTTTTCTAATTTTATTTTCATTCATCTGTCCAATTGCTTCGGATCTCGAGTATCAAATATCAAATTACTATTCTAGTGGCACCTGCCCAAATATACCATTAACTGACAATAAAGACAATTCGCAATCGTCTTGTGCATTTTATACTTCAACGGAAACTGAAAACCGACCAACGAATTCCACTTCGTAGATGTTCGATAAATAAATTCGCGCTTTGCAACTTCAGTCCGAGGTTTCGGCAGCTTTACCGTACACCTATGTGCATTAACCGTTCCTCGTGTTACCCGTCCTGGCGTAACATATGGTGTTATTTTCACCTTTAATTCTCCAGAACATTTACCATTTATTAATCTATAGAACACGCAGAGCTCTGCAACATCTCTGCAGTGTTGTAGACTGTCTAGATCTTTCGTAAGTCTGGAGTTTCGTATTATTCGGGTGATATGCTGCTGAACGCTCTATTCAGCAACTGGAGTGCAATAAAGGTTGTCTATTGAGGAATCGAGTTTACGTGACGCTGATTTGGCCCATGCTATTGTGGCGTTCTGAGCAACTCCAAAAAATACAATTAAATTATCTCACGCCACATTAAATAAAAATCAATATTTTGAGTTCTTGACAGTATGAATATCTCGGTAACATATGCAGTCATTAAATGACGTCATCATCATCAGATCGAAACCGACCTAGTGGATTACAAGACACAAGGAAACAACTCGGATTTTTCAATACACAACCAATTTACAGTGAGCAACACGCGTCATTGGTGACCCCAACGGTTTAGGTTAGGGCATTACACTTCAAGATCTTCTGATACAAATCACTCGCTAATTTCATCCTACCTCCTGCCTTAACTTTACACGGCAAAAAGTTAACTTCCCACCATGGAATTTCTGCTTTCCCTTTCAATACAGAGGTAGTTCGTTTCGCGTTCAAGGTCCAGATATTTCCAGGAAGTTCGTTTCATGCCGCGACAAACCCAAATTCAATAAGATGTGGGTGGAAATACAGCATGCAGTCAGGTTCGTTTCAGAATGTCGCAACAAGCCTACATACTAAGCGGGCGAATTCAGGCACCCCAATGCATTAGGGCACAGATAATCATAATCATTCGGAAAGGGGAAATTCACTTTCGGGGGAGTTATGTGGCGTTCTAACTATCAAGAGCTAAGTTATTGTAATTCACTAGTACTGTCGCTTCACGATTGAACGTATGTATACGAATCGCACAGTATGAACATCAAGTCTCGGTAGCATATAAGATGAGATGATAGCTGATGAGATGGATTTGAATTTTTTCGATCACGCAGTTATTCAATGACGTCATCATCATCAAATCGAAACCGGCCTAGTGTATTACAACACAACAAACAACTCGGATTTACAATACACATTAAATTCACAGTAAGCAACATGGTTTACTATAATGAGTTCATTCCATTTTCAAGTCACACACAACTCAAGAAGAACATGCCTTTTTACCACAAAAGAAGGGTATTCGTTGTGACTTCTTTTACGCGAGAACAAATATGCGTTTGTGTTTTTTTCTCGTTAAATTTGACCTGACGTTTTACTCCCCACTCAAATATTGTACTCAAATCGGAATTAAGCGAAGTGATAACTTCCAGCAGTTAAGTCTGAAGGAGTAGGCTCGACCTCGAATGAAATAGAAGACTGCAATGTTTTGGGTCAAATAATATCGTAGCATAACTCTGAATAGTACTACAGCAGTACTGTTCAGTTACTACAAAATCAATAAGCCGTACAAAACGTAAAATTATGTCTGCAAATTCATAAATAAAAAATGATAAAAATTTGAAACGATACCAAAAAATATCGAAGAGAGAGACATAATTATTCGTCATTACTTGTAGTCATAGACCGTACAGTTATAGATAGTAATGAACATACGAACACTTAACACACAGAAGAGATCAACCAAACAATTTCAGTATTTAAAAATAGTTTTTTATTGTCTTCCTTGGAATAATTCAAATAAGCGACACGCGTTCGATCAGTTTAACTAGCGAGCGCAATATCGGGATCCCAGGATCTCGGATGAATTGGTATCGATACCGGTATTACAAAGTTCTAATTCCGCTATTTCGATTTTGAACATTGAGCTGATTTCAACATGAAATTGGTACTCTTATTAGATTGCAAATCTTGTAGGAATAGCCTCCCGATTTGATGGATAGGTTTATGCTGAAAAAATATATATTTAAATCTATCAAAGATTTAAATTTGGATATCGTTTTTAGTAAAAATGCATTTAACAATTTGTTTCTTGATATTTCGGCACTACCTCCAATTAAGCTTGCTGTAGAAGCCCTCTGGCCCTAATCTCGGCAGACGCAACTTTTAAGTTTTTATTGGAAGAGCTAGGCAAATTAAATTCAAATATAGGTAATGAACTATTTAGTGCTTTAACGGATCGGATAAAACAGAGGCTGAGTAAACTATATGGAGTTCTTCAGTTCTTTCACATTTTAACTTTTCGAAGCCAACAAAGCACGCTATTTAAAAATCGCTAATGGAAATTGGTAAAAGAATTCAATTATTTAACCAGCATGAAGCACTAGAGCTGCTGCAACCAGCATGCTGTTACTTCGTATAGCGTTGAAGAAGAGGTTTTAGAATATCGAGAAAAAGAACGCGAAAGCAGGACAATATAACGAATGCTGGATGAAGCAATTTCAAAAATAGTGAACTACACCATGTCCGGAACAAAATCTAAAACCATTCACGATTATATTATACTTTTTGTAAGGGGAATGACACTATTCGAAGACGAAGGTATAAGGGGAATACATCTTCAGAAAATTTATTGTCTCCTACTTACCATACGCCCGACAAGTGTAGAATAAGAGTGAGTACTTTCCACAGCGGGGCACCTGTACATCAAAATTTGTTAATATTTGAAAGATGATAGCCTTAATACACTAGTTTTTTTAAGAGGATATTTTACAGTCCAAGAAAGAAGAGTAAATAAGGAAAAAAAAAATTTAAAAAACAAAATGTGATTTATGAATGTTGAAATATTCGGTATCGAATACCAGAATCCGATATGTCAATTTCGAAATACCGGTATTGTATTGCTATTTAGCTGATAACGCATATACAATTTTTCCGTTAACATATTCGCGATAATTAATGTTAAATAATAGTATTTTCCTATATTTCTATTTATATTATGTTTGTAATAAAACACTTTTCAGCTTCTGTTTAGTTGTTATAATTTAATTTTTATTTATATTTCGCCTCATTGGCATCATCAGAATCTATGGTAAGTAGTAATTAGTAAATACAAAATTAATTAATTAAAATTATATAACATTATATTTTTTTACAAGACAAACATTAAAATTAATTATTTAAAATTAGTAAATTGGTGGTAAATATGACTTACATTCTGGTAAATAATAATAAATATATAAATAAATAAATAAATAAAATAAAAAGTTTAACAATCACAAATAATTACACATATTTTAGTTAAGAGTTAAAATTTAGTTAAATCTTATAAATAAATATATATGTTGAACTTAGATAAAGTGAATGATATATTGAATAAAAAAATTTTTTAGTTGCTATTTTATTTTAAGAAAACCACTTGGAAAAATAAAAATTAGTGTTGTCGTACCTATAACACTATAGTTTGGACATCCCTTCCTATATGATTATTTTCAAGTTCGAAAAAAAATGCAAAAAAGTAATAAATGAATTGAATGAACAATTGCAAACATAAAATGTCAAAATTCATGATTTGTTGACATTGTTTTGTTATTAACATAATCGTCTGATACTGTGTACAGTTTATGTGTGATCATTTTTTAATGTTTTATGGATTTAAATATATTCAAAGGAGTCTTTTGGTTAAAACTTAAAAATTGTGTATCTGATCTGTGGTTTACTGTGTTTTCTTGGTTTAAATGTATGTGAATCATTTCCAATGTTTCTCGTTTACGTTTTTTGGTCTCAATTTCTAAAATTTTAGTTTCAGGGAAATTGAAACTATGGTTGTTGAGTTTGCTATGTTTCGCAAGTGCTGTCACTTCTGATTGATTTAAAATATTTCTTTTATGTTGTTTCAATCGTTCTGACAGCGCTTTTGAAGTATGCCCTATATATGATTTGTTCGGACAACCTAAACATGGAATTTTATAAACAACATTGGAAATGTCAGTATGTGGTATTTTGTCTTTAAGTTTAGTGAAAAGTACATTAGAAGATGTGTTAATAGTTTTTTTAGCTATTCTTGTTCTTTGTTGGTTACTATTTATTATTTTCATGCATTTTTCAGTCAACTGTGGTACATACGTTATGCTACCAAATATAATATTTGATTGGGAATCTGTAGTTGTTGTACTATTGGCATTTGTGGATGTGGTATTTGTTATGTTATTGTTTGTGAAAATTGTTTTGTAAATTAGACGATTGACCAGTTTATCAGGATAATTGTTTTTACTTAATATGTGTCTAATACGTTGTATATTTTCTTTAAGATATTTGTTGTCACTAAGATGTGTAACTCGTTTTATAAACGATTTAGCAACATTGATTTTCATGGATTGTGGATGAGATGAGTGAAAATTTAATAATCTACCCGAAGCCGTGTCTTTCTTATGCCAGTTAGTTATAATTTTATTGTCAGTTCTATGTAATTTTAAATCAAGAAATGTAATCGCATTATTTATTTCTTCTTCTATTGTAAATTTAATACTTTCATTAAAAAATTCAAAAATTTGTTTTGTAGAAGTTATTAAATCTTTTGGAATTGCCAAAATGACATCATCTACGTATTTTTTTATCAATGTCGGTTTTCTGGTAAGTTGTTTAAGACTTTCATTAAATAACTTCTCCATCACAATATCAGCTAGTATTGGTGATAATGGATTGCCCATTGCTAATCCTTTCTTCTGTATATATATTTTATTATTAAACGTAAAATAATTATTGTCTATTATACAAAATTTAAGTAATTCTAAGAATTCGGCTTTTTGGAGGTCAGTTTCATATTTTATTTCTTCAAATCTATCATTAATTTCTTCTAAAACTATTTCAATGGGAATATTGGTAAACAAGGAAATTACATCAAAGGAACACAGGACATCATCTTCTACTAAATTGACTGATCTAATATAATCTTTAAATTCCGTAGAATTTTTTATATTATACTGACTGGAGAGTGTCAAGTGTTTTAGGACCTGGTTCAGATATTTGGAAATGTTATAGACAGGAGAATTGATTGTGGATACTATGGGTCTAAGAGGTATATTAGGTTTATGGAGTTTTGGAAGCCCGTATATTCTTGGGAGGATAGGATTATTAACTTTAAGTTTCAGAAGAGTACTTTTATCAATAAATCTTTTTTTGAGTAAGCTATTAAGTAATTTGGTACTTTTAATTGAGAGTTTTGTCAGAATTTTATCACTGGTTATTTCGGAGTAAGTATCACTATCGTTCAATAACTCATTCATTTTATTAACATATGAGTCTTTTTCCATTAAAACTGTTTTATTACTTTTGTCACTATTAGTGATTATAATATTGGGATTATTTTTAATAAAAGTTTTTGTTTGGTTCTGCATTTTAATTAATTTTGATTTAGTTTTGTTAAAATTAGAATTTTGAATATAACTCGATATGTTATTCGTAATGATAGCTCTATTATTTGTGCGTACGTTTTCATCTTCTATTTGTAAAAGGATATTTTCAATGTCGGCAATAATTCTTGGTACAGGAATATTTTTATTTTCTATTGGAGCTGCAAATTTTGGACCAAAACTAAGAAAGGTTTTTACACCATTTGGAATTTTAACATTTGTAAGGTTTTCAATGTAATCTGAGTTCAATTCAATTGTATTATGAATAGTCGGTAAATTATTATATTTTTGGGTCAGTCTATGCTTATGGATAATGTAAGATTGTTCATTAAATTTCTCTTGCGTATTTACTAAATAATTAAAATCATTAACAGTTAAATGAGATTTCAAATAATCATATTGGGAGGAAATAACCTTTTTCAAATGTTTGATCTTATAACAACAAATTTTAATTTCAAAATTCAACAAATCCTTCACTAACCTCGACTTTTTGTTTTCGCTTTCGAACTTCAAATATGGTAATTCATTGTTGATCGTGTACAAATATTTAACTTTGTTCATGATGAAATTAGGAATTTTACTGCAATGTTTACATTTTAAAAGAAAAAAGCGCCTTGGTATGATTCTATTGTATTTTTCTTCAGTATGGATGAATTTCATTATAATGTTGTTTGTTAATTTCGGGTAGTCCTCCTTGAGTGAAAAACTGTTGTATTGGTTCTGTATATAATACATTTTATTATTTGGCGTTTTATAGTGTTCACGCTTGTTACAATTAATTGATAATGTTGTAAAATGCTGATGAGTTTTTTACTATTTATATTATGTTTGTAATAAAACACTTTTCAGCTTCTGTTTAGTTGTTATAATTTAATTTTTATTTATATTTCGCCTCATTGGCATCATCAGAATCTATGGTAAGTAGTAATTAGTAAATACAAAATTAATTAATTAAAATTATATAACATTATATTTTTTTACAAGACAAACATTAAAATTAATTATTTAAAATTAGTAAATTGGTGGTAAATATGACTTACATTCTGGTAAATAATAATAAATATATAAATAAATAAATAAATAAAATAAAAAGTTTAACAATCACAAATAATTACACATATTTTAGTTAAGAGTTAAAATTTAGTTAAATCTTATAAATAAATATATATGTTGAACTTAGATAAAGTGAATGATATATTGAATAAAAAAATTTTTTAGTTGCTATTTTATTTTAAGAAAACCACTTGGAAAAATAAAAATTAGTGTTGTCGTACCTATAACACTATAGTTTGGACATCCCTTCCTATATGATTATTTTCAAGTTCGAAAAAAAATGCAAAAAAGTAATAAATGAATTGAATGAACAATTGCAAACATAAAATGTCAAAATTCATGATTTGTTGACATTGTTTTGTTATTAACATAATCGTCTGATACTGTGTACAGTTTATGTGTGATCATTTTTTAATGTTTTATGGATTTAAATATATTCAAAAGAGTCTTTTGGTTAAAACTTAAAAATTGTGTATCTGATCTGTGGTTTACTGTGTTTTCTTGGTTTAAATGTATGTGAATCATTTCCAATGTTTCTCGTTTACGTTTTTTGGTCTCAATTTCTAAAATTTTAGTTTCAGGGAAATTGAAACTATGGTTGTTGAGTTTGCTATGTTTCGCAAGTGCTGTCACTTCTGATTGATTTAAAATATTTCTTTTATGTTGTTTCAATCGTTCTGACAGCGCTTTTGAAGTATGCCCTATATATGATTTGTTCGGACAACCTAAACATGGAATTTTATAAACAACATTGGAAATGTCAGTATGTGGTATTTTGTCTTTAAGTTTAGTGAAAAGTACATTAGAAGATGTGTTAATAGTTTTTTTAGCTATTCTTGTTCTTTGTTGGTTACTATTTATTATTTTCATGCATTTTTCAGTCAACTGTGGTACATACGTTATGCTACCAAATATAATATTTGATTGGGAATCTGTAGTTGTTGTACTATTGGCATTTGTGGATGTGGTATTTGTTATGTTATTGTTTGTGAAAATTGTTTTGTAAATTAGACGATTGACCAGTTTATCAGGATAATTGTTTTTACTTAATATGTGTCTAATACGTTGTATATTTTCTTTAAGATATTTGTTGTCACTAAGATGTGTAACTCGTTTTATAAACGATTTAGCAACATTGATTTTCATGGATTGTGGATGAGATGAGTGAAAATTTAATAATCTACCCGAAGCCGTGTCTTTCTTATGCCAGTTAGTTATAATTTTATTGTCAGTTCTATGTAATTTTAAATCAAGAAATGTAATCGCATTATTTATTTCTTCTTCTATTGTAAATTTAATACTTTCATTAAAAAATTCAAAAATTTGTTTTGTAGAAGTTATTAAATCTTTTGGAATTGCCAAAATGACATCATCTACGTATTTTTTTATCAATGTCGGTTTTCTGGTAAGTTGTTTAAGACTTTCATTAAATAACTTCTCCATCACAATATCAGCTAGTATTGGTGATAATGGATTGCCCATTGCTAATCCTTTCTTCTGTATATATATTTTATTATTAAACGTAAAATAATTATTGTCTATTATACAAAATTTATTTCTTCATATAGATTGTGGTAGGTCATAGTCTCTTTATTCTATATAATCCAATCCACCCTTAATAATCGAATTTAATCGATTGGAGTAAAAATTTAAATAAAATTCTGTAAAAAATGTAATTTCAATATTTTCTATGTTATGCCATGACAAGTAATACTACAATATGTAAATTATAAATTTGTTGTTGTTCTTATGTATTTCGTAAATAATATCGACTGTAAAGATAATAACACATATGCTCATTTCAATTTGTATATACAGAATATGTAAACATCTAGTAAACACATATTAGGGTCTTATATCGAAACAACAAAAATCAATATTTAATTTTCCTTATAAATAATTTGCTAAACATTTTCTCATTTATTAAAATGAAAATGCAAAAGTTCGACCGGCAGCTTATACAATTTTTATCATTATTGTTATGTAGTACCTAAATAATAGTAAACAGCACATTACTGTAACACATTTCTAAATTTCGTAATTTTTAAACTTTCGTTCACTGTTTTTCATACATGACTGATATCACTCGATAAAAAATATTTTAATTACTAGCAACAAAAATCGAATTAAATTATAAATTAATAGAGAAAGCTCATAAAAACCACAGTAGTTTATTGTATACCGCGCCGTCTAATACTAACAACTGTACAGCATAAAGATTTAATACATTTTTCTGTTAACAATTTCTACTTCATTCCGAAAGCTTGTTTCGATTTTGTTTTTGGTCGGTGCGTATTTGTTTATGTCTCCACTTTGGTGAGCTTAAAAAGCAAAACAAAAAATAGCAGTGTGAAGTTAGTGTAGTGGAAATGAATTTTGTTTAGTAACTCTATCGTCGTATATTGATAAGGAGAAAAATGTCACGACCCACCTGCACGATTACATTGGAGAACAACTATTGGACTATTTTCTCTTTCGCTCCTTTGCATACAAATCAAGAGATTGTGGGTTAAATTCATTGAAGTGAATTTAACAGTGTATATATTTTGAATGAATTTTATTGAGAGCGTGAAGGAGAAATCATGACATGAGTAAGGTTACTCTCTTTTTGTGGAGAATGGTAAATGGAATTTTATAGTTAAAATATGTAGAGTTCAATCTATATATTAATATAAGTAAATTTGTACTAAAGTATCTTCTTTAATTTCACACCTATTTTACATGCAGGAAGCTAGAGGGTATAATTTATTCTTAATCCCTAAAATTTGGTTATATTCACATGACTGGATCTTTGCGATTAATTGTTTGGTTAACTTTTTGTTAGGAGGATTGAGGGAAATTTCAATAAACTCATTGTATCCATATCGATAGGATGATTTAGTTTATATTCTTCTGTCTGTCCGTCTGTTTCTATTTTGGTTATCTATTTTAGGGCTCAAGGTACTCTTACGTCATTACATAGACAAATCGAGGATGTCGTACAACGGGGGGTCATACATGTGTTCATTCACACCACCGATCGTAATCAGATGGTGAAAATTCCTTTTTGCACTCTGCCGCAACTTTAACCACATTTAGGCGGTATTCTTTTCAAACAGTTGAAAAATTGATAGAGAATTTACAAATTTTGTTTTTACAAAAATACTGTTGAACCCAGCAGTTGTAGTTCAACCGTACTTTTTAATCGCTATTCAAATCCACTGCTTTACGATTTTTAGGGAAATATCTATTAAAATTGACGTTTTGAAAATTGACACTTAAAAAAAATACCTCGTTTCACGAAACATTTGTTTTTGACATTTACATTCAAATGAATAGCGAACTTATATAAATGCGTAATATATAAATAATTAAAAATCATTATGGTTAAAATTTTGAACACCTCCATAGAGCTATTATCATCGAGTCATCGACAGTGCTATCATATAATTTCTTACACCCACTCAGAGGTTAGTTTTAAAATACTAAGCTCTTGATTGAATTCAACTAGGTCGGTTTATGACACAATCGTCCCACTTTCTGGTATTTGACAAAACCTACATAATTTAATCTATATAAGTGTCTAATTTGATGACGAATTTCGCATATTGAAAAGTTGTTGAAAGTTTTTTTTTATCATTAATGCTTGTCGCCTACGAATTAATTTTCCTTTCCTTCTCATAAAAATTCATAACTTTATTTACCACATAAATACTTTTAATTCATTCAACATTCAAGATCACACTTTTTGATTAAACTAATTATATTTGATTTTAATTTTCACTTTACTATATACAGTTTATATCTTTTTGCAAACAGAAACTACACGTTCGATAACTCAAATGTTTTATTTATACCGAGTTTAACCTAAATGTTCGGTTGTAAGCCAAATATCACAGTTCAATATTATCGCCAGTTATCAAAAATCTCAATTTTGCAGTCTTTCGTAACTCCCTCCCTTATTCTAATTTTCCACCGACCTATAATGGTAGGTCCATAATTTGGCTTCGGCGTAAAGGTATAGAACGTTAGGATAAAGACCAAAATTAAACAGATTAAAGACACAAACTAAAAACCAAACAAGAGTCAAATCTCCTTAATTTTTATAGTTCTTACTATAGTATTCAGTGTGTTCTCTATCGTCTGGAGAAAAATGTTTAGCTTTAACTGCAGATCATAAGAATAACTACATGTCAGTTTTACTTTCCGTCATTCTTATACTCATTGCTAGTTTTCCTCATGTTATATCATAGGCACCATGGGTGACTATTTACCATCATCGATACTATCTAATGTAGTAGTCGGTAATTGAAATATTTCCACGTTAACACTTCGAATTTAAATTTGGATAGTTGATTAGCTGCAGATACAAATATGTATATATTTTTACGGTTATATATTTTATTAGTAAAAACGTATTAAATTATTTACTGAATAAAGCGTACATATGCTCTTTCATACTGGGATGAGCATCATGGATCAGAAAATATCAAAATAACAATCGAGATTGGAGTCATGCGCCTTGCCAAATAATAACATTCTTAATAAATTGAGCTTTGGTTCTAAATCTGTATTGAAAGATATTGAGGTAATTATTATTCATTATATGGGACTGAATTTGCTTTTTTACTACTATCTCAAAAGCTTTGGAAATGGAACTTAAATACTAGCAGATCTAACAAAGTTTTCATTCCTCGAGAAAGGAAGAAGAGGTTAAGATAAATTTAAAACTGTGTTATAAGTATTTCGAAACTACAGTAATAATTCCTTTAACCAATTTTAAACTAACTATCAAAACCATAAGTTTGTGACTTGACTTAACACTCTTTAGATATAAAATCAACAAAAGAACTAACCGAAGTTGAGTTCGAGCCAATAAATTAAAAATTGATATCAAGAGCCAGTGTTTCCAGATTTATCTGAAAATCTCAGTTTTTCTAATAGGACAAAAGATTTTCAGATTTTCTAAGAAAATTCAGATTTTGTCAATTTTTGTATTTTGATAATTTTCATTTTATTTTTATTCCAGAATAGTGTGTGCTCGAAAAACATGCTGTTTATCAAAATTCTGACTATACAAAATCTTTATTATTAAACCTTTGTTTGTTTGCAATTGTAAAGTCGAATTGAGGTATTAAAACTGTTTTTTATTAACAAAGATTTGGAAAAATTTTCCAAAACAATGTAAATTGATAATCTTTAAAAACCTAAATTCAAATTTTTAAAGTTTATTTTAGTACATGTGAACTAAACCGTCTATTTCAGAGTGAGCAACCTTAATATCACAATTAATGTTTTGAAGTAGGAAGATTGTTCATAAATATTTTTTAATGATAATAAATGACACAAAACCAAATATTAAAATTATGAATTTACCATAAAGCAACTATTATAAAATGCTTCATATTTAAGAAATGACTTCACTTTTAAAATATTACTTCACTGCACAGAAACGACTTGAAATCCAATTTTTCTATCAAATATTTTTCCAGCACTGAATAAAATTCTTCTTTACATATATTTTGTCAGTATTGCTATAATATTTTTTTCAGTAACCATAAAAATTTATTGTACTGAAAATATTTTTTATTTCTTTCACATTAAGATAAACTATATTTTTATCTCATTTTGGCTATACTGTCAGTATATTTTTCATAATGGAAATCAGGCTTAAATAGTATTATACTATGTTTATAGTTAAATTATTTGTTTGGTTTATTCGTTTGTCAATTTTTATTTGAACTCAGTGTATTCAGTTTTTTGTTCAGGTTTTAATAAAATAAATATGGCAAAATCCATAATACCATTAGTTTTACTAAGGCCTAGATTTTGTAGGGTAGAGAATGAAAGCATTGGTTTATACCCAAAAATTGTTTTAGTTTTAATGATATTTAGTACGAATGATAGTTTTGTATTCAATTAGGTATAGTGAATGTTGCATGTCAGTTTTGCTCCTAGTAAGTTATTTAATTTTAGTAATTTGGAACAGTTAACAACAATCTTCAGACCTTACCCGTATCGAGCACTTAAGGAATTCACTAAAAAATTACTTTAACTCCGTGAAGTAATAAAGAATCTAGGTTACCCCACGATTTTACCTCACGTTGTGGTATTATATTTGTTTTATAATTTTTATTACAAGCGAACGCAGATTTTGTCTGCTTCACTTTTGTGTGTTTTCTGAAAAGCTATGGTTACCTCAAAAACAGTTTTTATGTGTTGCATAATCTAGAAATGCGTAATAAATACATAGATGAATGAAAATTTTGAAAATATTTGTTGGTTTTGGATTTTATAATTACATTTGTAAGCTGATAGATAGCAGGTGAACGCAGACTTCTTCTAGCAAGTGTATGTATTCTCAAATGAATACATTTTCATTTCAAGATTGTGTGTAAAAAAAAATTCATAAATAAATTTGTTCTTATTTGTAAACATTCTTACTGTTGTAATTTTCTACGAAAAAGTCTGAAAAATGTGTGATAAAATAAAAATTTTAAAAAGATAATTTATCAACACTTTTCCTTTGTTGGCATACATTGTAAATTTTCATATTTTTTTCCTGCTGTTTCTTTTTACGATGATACTCCAGGTTTCATTTTCTCAATTCGTGTCTAAGAGATGATTAATTCTTGCCCTAATTCGTCTATTAATTGTTATATTCCTATATGAGATATTCCTATATATTGAAATTCCGTTTTAGCGAAGTTGACGGGGCCAGGAAAAATATTTCGTTATAATGAAACTTCGTTAAACCGAATTAATTTTTTTAACACATTTTATTTCAGTTCATATACATTCATTCCAAACATAAAAGTAACATAAAATAACTCAATTTGTATGAAAAATGAAATAAAGCTCTTTTCTAAAGTATGTATTAACAAACGTAGTAATCACATTTCAAATATTGCTGTACTTTGTACTGAATATGTATTATACATATGTATATGTTCCGTATGTACATCTTATAAATTAATAAAATAGTCCGTAATTTTTGACTGCAATTTTTGTCCGAAATTTTAGGCAGCATTTTTTAAAATTTCATTCTCCAGTTTTTGAAGTTTTTCGAAAATATCATCAGATGCTTCGGGTACCGAATATAAATAATTTTTCACGTTTTCAAGTCTTTTTATTGCCTAAGTAAATGATACAGAATGTGATAAAATTTCAGTTTCAGAAGAATCACTTTCTATCTCATTGTCACTCATCAGGTAATTCTGAATAACTCGAGGAATGCTCTTTTACATTTTTAATGATTTCACTGTCGGTTAATTCAGCACATGTACATAAACTATTATCAGTTTCAACGTAATCCGTAAAATCGGCATCGGAATTAACGAAAGCTCAGAAACTCATCATTTATTAGTTGAACCTCAGTTTCATTTTGAACTTCTGTTTCAAAAATTTGAGAATTTTTCCAGCATTTTTTAATCGTCATTCTTCTCACATTATTCCAGGCCGAAGTTACCATATCACAGGCTTCTTTCACGTTTACTTTTGTATCGCCAATCATTAATTTTAATAAAAACTTTTGAACAAGTTGACTTCGATATTGTATTTTTACCGCTTGAATGATTCCCAAATCAAGTGGTTGCAATACTGCAGTGCAATGTGGCGGGAAAAACTCTACTCTAACATTGTTTAAAATACAATTTAAATTATGTGCCGAACAATTATCAATTAGCAGAAGAATTTTTCTTCCTTGCTGATGCATAGATTTATCTAGCTCCATGAGCCAATCATTAAACAAGGCTTGCGTCATCCAAGCTCGTTGGTTTGCGCGATAAATACAGGGTAACGACCGTACGTTTTTAAAACTTCTTGGTTTTGCAGATTTTCCAATGATCATTGGTTTTAGTTTTTCCGTACCACTAGCATTACAACAGAGAAGTACTGTTAATCTTTACTTCGACTTCGTTTCTCCTTTGCAAGTTTCATCTAAAAAAGTATACATATGTCAAATTATAGAAAGAGAAATTTATTTAGCATTCAATGTCATTAATGTGTTTTAGTTACCTTTAACAGTAAGAGTTTTATTCTGCATCCGTTGATAAAATAGTCCCGTTTCATCCGCATTGAAAAAATCACAACTGTCATACTCCTTTTATATGATTCTAATTTCGCCTGCGCGCCATTATTTGGTCTCTGCTGTAAAGTAATGGATCTATGTTTCATCCAAAGTTATGAAACGATGAAAAAACTCCATTTATTTCGTTTGATCATCGCCAAACCTGCCTCTGAAGTTGTCTCACTTGTGTGTTTTTTGTCGATGTAAGAAAACGCGACGGCCAACATGCGGATAGCCTTATCATATGTGCGTGTTATATATTGCGCACACGTTCATTTGAGATGCCTAATATCTCAGCTTTCTCACGCATTTTAACTCTCCGGTCTTATAATATAATACCATATCATCGATTTTGTCAACCATTTCTGGTATGGTGACTTCATTTGGACGTTCGGAACGTTCAGCATCAGAACGATTGAAACGAAAATCAGTAAACCACTTGTGAATCATTTTAATCAATGATAAGGAGTCCCTATAAAATTTATCAATGGTTTTTCCACGCAAAAAATTATCTTTAATTAATACACGAAATTCACGTTTTTTTTTTCAAAAATACAATGGGTTGTATATTTTCAATGGCTGTCAAAACTGAACAAAATGAGAGATATCTGAAAAATATAATATAGTGATAGATAGTACTGACCCGTGACATCTGGGATTTGTGATTATGGTGACCTCTGTTGCAATTTTACCAGACTTCTCACTATAGGCAATATTTTAAACTAGCGATAATATATACAAATTAAGACGGAACTTCGGTCTACTAAAGAAATACGATATGGTGACATATATCACCTTCAACTGCGCAGTATGCCGCTACAAATATTCGAAATGTTAAAGAAAGAGTAGAGTCTATTGTCAGTAGACAACAATTGCTTTTACTATTTCCATAGCACAGCTGAAAAATATAAAGGAAAGTGTTCATCGAACTAGTACTTTTGGCAAATTCTGAGTTAAATTTTTTCTTAGTAACCAAAAGGCTGAATTGAAATTATCAAGTTTAATTTTGAGTCATAATGCTCCTTTAACTATTGTATATGATATTATATTCATTTCAACCCAATTAACTCACTATAAAGATTGCAATTGGAGCGAGATGTACCGAGTTCGAATCACGATAGGAGCAGTATGCAAAGACAGATTTTTCACCATCTGATTACGATCGGTGGTGTGAATGAACACATTTATGACACCCTGTTGGAGTGCAGAATTCATTGGCCAATGTGGAGATGGTTCTACGTAAATCGAACCTATAGCCGTACGAACTCGATTAAGCTATGTAATACTAATAGCGTAATAATCTATGGCTAAGAGGCGTAAACGGCCCTTACCGCGTCTCAAATGAGAACTTACGAACCAATATCAAAGATTAGTGGTCAGCCCAACAAATGTTTTTACACACAAACGCGTTTTTATGTCATCCGGTTGCTTGTTAATTTTTGGTCAACGGCGGGAATCGAACCCGAGACCGCGGCGTGATGAGAAACTCTCTTAACCATTAAGCTACAACCGGCGATAACTTTTACAACCTTAACAAATTTAAACAACTTGGATAGGTGATAGCTACACATTACACAAAATTTGTTTTGAGCATACAATTTATTCCAACAAATTATACAGACAAAGTTAAAAAGTATTCCGATTTTCATATGAAAAATAACATTTCGGAAGAATGTCTTTTTCTCGGTAATTTGGTTGCCGAAATTTATTCTGTTTTATCATCTTGTGTGGTTGTTTTATTACATTATTAAACAGAAATCCATTTTCATCCATTTAGGTTTGGTTTCAATTTTATTTTTTGTTAACTAAAATAAAATAAAATATTCGCAAAAACCGAAAATCATTGTAAGATGAAAATGTGATTTGGAAAAGAAAAAAATAGCATATTTTCTCGTCTTATTATTTAAAAAAAAAAATAAACACCAAAGACCACATAGATAAGTGACAAGAAAAACATAAAAGAAATACTTTTATTTTATTTTTTTTGGTTCGGAAACATTTTGAAGATGAACGAAAAATATATAAGTTTGGTTTTCATCGGATGTACACAGATAGATTGATCTTTTGTAAACTTTTTCTTGTGTCTTCCGTAAATTTAACTTAAAAGGAGGGATTTGAAGAATAGAAAGAATGATTGAAATGTTATTTAATATGTGGACAATTGATGTGCTTTATTCAATACAATGTAATGGAGTTAAAAATGTTTTTTATACTACAAAAAATATATTTTGTATATTGTGAAATTAGCAAAATAGGTTAAGAATAATGTTTAATCTCCGAAAGTGAATTGAATACAAAGAATGATAGCTGAGGTTACGAACACAAATAGTAGATGTCTACTAAGATAAGATAAGGTTAAAGCGATACTGATGTAGCGAGTAGTGCTGATATTACTTCTTAATATTCACCGGTCTGGGATAAGTCCAATTATAGGGTATTCACCATTTCTCTATGCATCAAATTAGTTTTAACACTGTACGAGCTGATTTATGCAGGTGCTAAAGTTTTACAAAATGAATTCTGTAGCCTAAAGATTAGACATCGTCAAAGTTGAGTAATATTGAAAAATACTCATAAAATTTACTAGTCTTTCCTCTTTTCCAGTCATAAAATGGGATTAATGATAAAATATAATATTCTTTAGAAATTTATTCAAATAAAATAAATAATCACAATTATATAAACCATAAATATTTTCAATTCCAATTATCTACACTACCTATAAACGTCTTAATTTATTTAGCAATTATATTTCAGACTGATGACATTTATGATCCAACTTTCTATAATGGAAATTGTATTAATTTCAACGCCTGATCCATTCAGTTGACCAGCCTTTAATGTCGTTTCAACCTCATCGTCAGTCAGATCTTTCCTTTTCGTTTTTAAATATCTTAAAACACTAAGAATATAAGTTTATTGAAATTATTTCGAACCATAAACGATGTCCGTGTCCGATAATTTCAACATTCCAATCATTATTTGCTAAAATATTAACTGCACAGGTGGACATTCATATACTTTGTCTGTTGAGGTAATACCGCAGTTAATAAAAGTTTTGGCTATGTTGTTTCAGCAGGACTACTGTTTGTCCAATCGGTACTTTCGGATTCCCTTGATTTGTTTGCATAGGTTAAAATAACATGCAATGCGTATAACATTCCCACCATTTTTGCTGGAATTACCACAATAAAAATATTGCATTTCTCATACTTTTTGGTCTTTGCTTATTTAATATGTGGTCGATAAGAAGAGCACTGTGATCTTTAGGATTCTTATTTAATTTGGAAAAAAACAAAATTTCTCTTAATCTGATCCATGTTTAAAATGTTTTGCGGTTCAATTTTTCTACACGTTATAATTTTTTGTACTCTGTATATAAATTCGCGGCCTATTTTATCAAAAACATTCGGTATGCTTCGGGATGTTGGTCGTCGCCTTGAAACTAATTTCCAGCGTTTGTTGAATATGTATTGTTTCAAGCCAACCACTAACAAATACCGCTTGACACAAAAGAGGTTATTCAGTATCAGTTACTGGCCGCTTAACATCGGGACATGTTAGAAAACTTTCTTGTGCCCGAATTAGACCAATCAGTCTACAGACTATGAGGTTCTACAGTCACAGTCTGAGGTGCGAAATTCACGTATCTTCTGTGTCGGAATAATTTAGTTGATAGAGCTGTAGTATCAAATATCAATAAAAGTTCCTACTCTTATAAAAATATTGAAACGATGAGACTGCAATATAATATCATCGTCGCATAAATGTCATTCGGTGTGGGTTGTAAATACATAATATTATCTATAAAGAATGTAACATTTACTGGAAATAACAGTCATTTTGTAAATCATAGGACCTGAAACTCAGACGCGTGTCCTGGCTATACGTTTCGATGATCAGACCCATCATCTTCTTTGCCGAAAAGCATAATATAAGGGGTCTACAACAGTCCACCCTACCTCACCGGTGACGGTATGATGATCTACACTGACGGATCAGTATGCTGTTACCTAGCTGGTGCCGGGCTATACATACGAAATCCTGAGTTCAAATTATCTATCCTCCTTGGTATAGCTACGCAACTATCTTTCATATGGAAATTACTGCCACATGGGTATCAAATGAAATGTTTTGAATGATAAATTGGCTCGTGTAGCTTTCACTTTTTTGGGACCTGAGTCCGCCTTAAAGTGATATCGACTATTACTTTAGTGATCTGCACCAGAAGAGATGGGAAAATCTTATATCTTGTCGACTATCGAAAATCTTCTTTCGATCAATAAACCAGCAATGATCCCAGTCCTTCTTCAATTATGATAGCACTTTGAGGATATCACGAGGCATTGTTCCCTGAATAATTATATGTTTCGAATGATAATTTACAAATTGTGAACAATGTGAGGGATGACAAGAATGAACTGTTGAGCCCTTTTTGTACTCCTGTTGTTCGTACTTTTCCCATAGACTGCCCTGCTTTAGATCACATTTATTATTTGAGGAGCAACAGATGATCTTGAGAATACCATATATCTTGGACTTCATTAGAAAATAATCAGATTTCGGGACTGAGAGTGTGCGTCTGGGAAGAGATGTCGCAATGGGCTAATCGAGCCTGAGTGACAGGAAAAAAAATCTATGGATATAAGAAGAAGAACGAAATTAAAAGTTATAAAATATTCCCACTATAATAAAATCCTGAGTCTTTCAAGATATTTATAATTCTTTCAGTTATTTAAGTATTATCATTTATCATGCTAATTGTTGGTATAACTAATAATTATTCGTTCCAGCTTCACGATATTGTAAATAAATCGAAGTAACATTAAAGTAATTTTAACTTGTTTTTAACGATGATTTGTTTTATAAATTACCATTTTACGGAACAATGGCTGACTGTAACATAAAGATTACATCTTTCTAAATTTGAACAAAAAGAAAATAAAATAGAATCCTTTTTCGTGTTTTTTCATTTTTATGTGCTTTGCATTATATCCGTATAACATCGAAAATCGAAAGAATAAGTATCTACAAATAGGTTATGAAGAAACGATAAGAAAATTTTACGATTTTGTTGTCCAGTTATGAGAAATGATTAGACTGCTATTTCGATATCCAACTCATTAAGGTTTGGTTAATGCTGCTCAGCTTAATGTTAAGTACTTGTTCTTTTGTTAATATTCATTTATATAACAACGAAAGGTGGGAGCTGTGCCACTAAAATATATCACTTGTTCTTCCTTAAGTAAAAGTACACATATCAGAATAATTCTTTCAAGTGATTGAAAGAGCTGAACAGCAACAGTTTTTAAATAGAATACCATAAAAAGAAAAGAACCATGGAGTGATATTTGCTTGGCTGAATTGATCACGTCAAAGGACAAGATAAACACTACAAAAGACTATAGTGTTGATCTTATCCTTTGACGTGATTACTTCAGTTAAGGAATCCTGATTAGCGTATATCCAGATTTATTATCTATGCATAGACACAACGCAGACAACATATATATATATATATATATATATATATATATATATATATATATATATATATATATATATATATATATATATATATATATATATATATATGTGTGTACCAGGGGGCCTATTATGAAACTTTTCGATTTCGATTTTTTTCGATATCGAGAAAACTCACCCTATTATTAGCTTAAAAATCAAAATTCGAAGCGAATTTCTTCGAACGCACATGTTATCGAATAAATTCACTCTATTATGAAACTAAAATAAAAAAATTACGGCTAATTTTTTTCGATGTAAGTTTTATTCTTAATTATTTCTGTTTAAATTGAATATATTTATAATACAATTACAATTTTTTTTAATGAATATTGGTTTATCCAGGACTACGAACCCCAACCAAATTGAGGCGCTGGTGTCCTTCATGGAAATAAAAGAGGGGATAACAAAAAATTGCTTAAATGCCCCTCAATTTAAAGAGACTACCAACACATTATTGGAGGGATTGACAAAAAAGTTAAATGACGAAGGTCCTCCAACAAAAACAGCAGTTGCTTGGAAAAAAGTATGGTCTCAAAACTCATGATAATTATAGAACTCATGTTAATTATTTTAAATATTTTTAAGGTTTGGAAAGACTACAAATACACCGTAAAGGTTAAGATTCGAAGAAATAAAAAAAGTTTACGCGGAACTGGTGGCGGGCCATATAACATTAAACGTATAAATCAAACGGAGGGACGACTCGACAAGATATTGGATTTTACTGCACAAGATTTTCGGTGTAATAGTTCACCCCACATTGCAAATATAGTGCCCAACCCAGTAGAAGAATCGATGAATGTCGGGGCCGACAACGTCCAACGTGATACTCCAACAGGGCAACAGAGAACGTCTACACCAACAGGAACACTAGAGAAAATGTGAAGATGCTACTTAAGAAACAAATCGTAATGCAGGAAGCCTATTACAAAAGTTGCGAAGAATTCCAAAAAAACCACTTGAGAGTTTTGAAAGAAATAAGAAACGCCAATAAAGCGGCCTTCTCAGGTGAATAGGTCACGCGTATGCAGTAGACATCGCCAAGAACACCAAATACCCGCTCTATTATAGTACGAGTTTTGGAGTGTAAAGTTCTATATCGAGATTCCTGAGACCCTTCCACAGCTCTTCTATATGGTGTCATACACCAAGGTTGTAGTGTTTATCCAGAATCTCCTAAATAATGTATAAAATAGAATAATAAATAGTGTAATCATATTTATTAGTCGAAGAATAATATTATTATATTACCTAGTATCCACGATGATTCATCACCAGCTAAAAATGCCTGCTTGAGAATAGCAACGTTCTTACTCATATTCCAAACAGCTGAGTCATGTGAACATCCTCCGTAACGCGGATTAACTGATGTTATCATCATATTATAATCGCATGTCTATAAAAATAAAATACAATTATAATTATTGTGTTCTAGATAATTCACATACATTATACTTACTATCATTACGTTTAAGCTGTGTGTACCTTTCCTATTAAAATTGGCCTACAGCTTGTTGGTAGGACCCTTCAGCCAAAAATCGTATGGTAGCCGCTAGTTTTAATACAGGTGGTATTGCGTCTTTATTTCTTCGTTTGGTAAAGTGTGGCTCTGCTTGTAAACGAAGTTCTTTAAAGCAGCCCTTCGACAATCGAAATAATTTCATAAATCTAAAAGAAATTGTACATCAATAAACAGTATTAACGATAATAAACTTTGAATTACTTTTTATTACTCATATCAAAAGGATTTGAATCTACTCGTAAACGTTTTCTCTGCTCGGATATCGACGACACTTCATCTTGAGAATCCTCATCACTTGAACGAACAAAAATACCGACACTGTCCATTTTAAATCTATAATTCAATCTATAGTTAAAATGTTCCACACAAATCAAAGAGAATCTTTTTTTTTACTTACTATTTTTAATTAATTTTATTAATCACACTATAGGATACAAACACAAAAACGAACTAAAACATAATCAAAACCTTTCTATTACGGTGAATACAAGACTTATCGAATTTTTTTCGATTATCGAAAAAATTGGAAAGCCAACTTACATATTAGGACAAATTCGCATCGAATCGAATTTTTTCGATATCGATAAAAATCGAAATCGAAAAATTTCTTATTAAGCCTCCAGGCCTTTTAATATCGATCTCATTGGTACTCCCAAAACAATCGACTACATTTCAAACTTTTTTTGTGCTGCATCGTAAATATGGAAACATTTGCTAGATTTTCTGAATGAACTTAGTCTTAGCACAAATAACTTTGAGAATTTTTTAAATTTATGCTTCTCTTTTGTATTGGAGCATTTCTTATATTTTGAACACATTTCTTATTTCATAGAAAAGCTCAATTAAGCAACAGTTTCTAAACGAGCCTGAAACGAGAAACTAAACCAAACTGACTACACTTTTCTAGAAGTTTAACCTTAGATTGGAGATGGCAATTTCAAAGATTTTCTGTATGAATCGAACTCCATTCTGTTGCTTTTCTGTTTCTATCTTTGCAATTTTTACTAAGGGCCTACTTTACGCCATAAAGCTTTATCGAGGACGTACTGCTATAGGTCATATTTAAATAGAACCAACTGCAAATTGCGAAGTCCCATGCTGGAGTCTTAGCAGAACTGAATTTTTTAGGTTCTTTAAGACTTTCGTCCCTACATATGTCTTTTAAAAACAAAATACATTCATTTTGCAGGAATTTGATTGTAAATTTAAGAAACGGAGCTGAAGCATATACATACATTTAAAACAAATAATTGGTTTGACGTATCGTATAATCTGAGTTATTCTTATTACACTGGATAGTGACAGAGCTGTATCAGATGTCATTCCAATTATATTACGCAAAGGAATATTTCAAGTAGTAGTTTTAAAATTATTCAAACAAAGGTAGTGTCGAACAGTCTGTAACTTAAAATAAACACATAAATGTTTATCTTTGTTGATGTCAGTAGATTCGTCTCCAAAATCGATAACATGGTTTGTTTTAAAATATCATTAAAACTGTTAACCTTGACATAATACATTTTGAAACACTTTCTAATTGGTAGCATCGAATCAATAATTTTCACGAAAACGTTGTCAGCTGTAATTTTAATATTAGCTAATTTTATTAGTGCCTCGTAGTTTCGTAGTTTTTCAATTTCATTGACATTATCTCATATTGGCCACATATCTCAATTTCCCATTAACAAAGCTAGTATCTATGTCGTTTATCCTACTACACTTTTCATCCGGCCACATCATATAAAGATTCGTATTTCGTTTTTCCAATATGAGCCACATTTATTTATTAACTTATTAACAGTAATTTTGTAAACTGCACAGTCAATATTTCAAGCTTTAATATTTCCACTTTTAGTGTAATCGTTTGGGATTTTTGACTCATCGATACCACTGATTCTTCGAATTTTTCCATGATAATATTCAACCGAACATTTTAGTGTTGTTACATATTTTGGTGTACAGCTGAATGATTGATTGAATGTATTGTAATTGAAATTGGTTATTTAGAAGCGACTAAACATTTGATGAGTACTGCAGTTAATAAAATTTATGTATAAACTTCGAATTTATTTGTTGAAAAAATCGCTTGACCTGACATAAAAGTCAAAGCCTTTTCACTTGTAGTTCGTTGATTGTAAAAATATAATTGCTTTGAGCCAAAAGTGTGCTTTGCATGTTTTTATTACTTAATCCTTTGAAGAGAAAGCTACCTTTCGGTAGGCGAAGAGGTCGCTGTCGACGACGATGGCTCCACGACGTACAGAACAATCTGACATCTTCTAATTGGTAGAGCAACAGTATGATGAGCTGGCTTGCGATCAAAACCGAGTGAGTCAGATTGTTGACACGGTACGGTCCTACAATGGCCTGTAAAAGCCGATAAGTTTTATTTTTTGAAGGAATACCGAGAGTAGTTTTTCGGTAGTCACACCGGGGGTGTAACAAACTTTGTTTAATACATCCAACAACGAAATCAATATCATATAAAAGAAATGTCCGGACTGATAGCTCTAGTACCCACGACCATTGTAATAATTGGCCAACCCACGAATATTTACCCACGACTAAGGGATGCAATGACGCAAATGACAGAAAACGGGGACACCTTCAACGACCTGCATAAACAAGTAACTGTGCTATCAGTTTTGGTCAATAATTTAAATGGTTTATTTATGAAATGGTCAACCTCCAAGCAAACAGCATTCGCAAACAAATTGAATAAATAATTCAACAAAAGTGAGAAGGAATTATAACTAAATTCAATTTAATTTTTCAAATTTTATCAATATCATTTAATTTTTTTATTTTAATTTCAAATAGATTTTTGTGATAAGAATGTGATAAAAACAAATCAAAAGTATATAAATTAGAGTATAATTTTTATATAACGAACTATTCTGTCAAGGCAGGATATCCACTCCACTTCATTCTCTGATGTCGACTGCACTTTGGGTTACTTTATTGGATTCTAGTTACTGTATTGGTGTTACTCCATTCGTACCATCTTACTGGGCAATGTGTTCTTTCAACATATCTGTCCCGTAGACTGCTATACAAGACCATCGTTGATTTTAATAAAACACAGTGGTTTTGCTAGCTATAACAGGTCGTCGATATATACAGCATCTATTTGCAATTATGCCAAAAGCATTCTCAACGGCTCTTCGAGCTCGAGATAGACGATAGTTGAACACATTTTGATGTTCGGAAAGTACCACAGCGTTTTTCGCAGAATATGGGCACATTAAATTTGGCAGCAAAGGAAACGCCTCATAACCAACAAAAACAAAGAGATGCTCTTGATCATCCCATAGTATCGCAGGCAGTGAGTGTCAAAATTACTGTCTCCAATATGACCGGGGCGCCTATTTCTACCATACTAAATTTATAGTTTGCATCTGCTACTGCAAATAGCACGAGGCTATGCTTATAATTAAAATAAGTCGAGCCCGAATTACCAAATGGCTAAACATAACAATATATAATTAGTAATAAAATATTATTTTTGTACTTATGGTATTCAACAGATCTACCTGACAAAATGTTTGAATTATACATCCATTGCTCAGTTATAATTTAGGAAATTCCAATGAAGTTCAAAGTGTTAGGAAAAACTTCGTCTTTTAATAATTTTAAACAAGTTCTTATTATTTTATCTTCCAATCGAAAGATACCTAAATGATACCTATAGATACAATTGCGATATAATCATTTTGCGATAAAGAAATTATAGTATTTTTACCGAATAGTTAATCGATAAAAAAGATCTTTCTTCTGCATGTGTCCGTGCTGCAAGTGTATTTCGATATAAGTTGACAAATGTGCTGTTGTGATTTAGCCTTATCTCACCGACAAGATTAACAAATTAGTCTTGTTGGAGTTTATTGCAATTGACCGAATCTGCACCAAATCTCCTACCATTACTACGCAACCGATGTTCGGCGATATATACTGTTAGCAATGCACTTACAATATTTGAGTCGCTCGACAAAATGTCTACAGAGGTTGTGTTGACAAAGACATTTTGGGTAATAATAATATTTGTTACTAACTTCATAGTGTGATCAAACATTTTTGCTTGCATACGTGAACCAGCCTTTAATCAAGATATACGCTATCTTTTTACCTTCTATCTATCATTGATCATCTGTACAGTTGTTCTAATTTCGTTTGTATCAACAAAAGTTTATCCAAAATCGTTAACAGAAATTTATTATTATTGAGATTAAATTTGATTAAATAACTATCGTAACGTGAATCCTATTTAAGCACTTTAATTTCTACATCTCAAACGCAACATCCTTGAATATTTATATAAATTTTATTCTTAATCTGTATTGTATGCCACTTGATGGCAACAATCAATACCATATATGAAATCAATAATTGTTCATCTACTCGTACATCAAAGTACATTACAATTCTTTCCATGTTAATGATTTTTGCGTATGATTTAACATTTTATGCTGGTTCTGCATATTCTACATACAAGTGCTTAGATTTATATTAAATGGGTCATTGTGTGTATGCTTAAGAAGCTCTAACGCCACAGCTTTGAGTTCAATTGCAATTCACTTTTGTGTACAATACTATAACTTTTTTAATACTTGACCAAAGAGAATAAATATAAAGAGGCACATCTTATATAAATCGCGGTTGCATATACATATACTGAAACTTTTAAAATATATCTGAGTTATTTAGTGATGGCAAATGAAATAAACATATATTTTTTATTCGTTTTCTCTTTCGAACGACAACAAAAAAAATATTTAACTACAATAATTGGGACCGTGGATTGTTCGGATAATCAATATTCGGATAATCAAACATATAAGTAAAACTACTAAATATTAAGTAATAAATGTTTATTTATGTTTAGTAACACATGTTTATTTATATTCAGTGGCACAAAATATGTAGTAATTTTTTTCTGAATGATATTAGTACTTCTTTTTGTGCGGCTGAATCTCGTATTCTCTTCAATAGCAGAAGTTGTGTAGGGCAGCTGTCCTCTTGTTGCTCGTACCACGACATTGCAGTTTCCAATGCTGTAAAGGCTTCATCATGACTGGTTTTTGTTTTAACACAATCTTCGTTATCCTCCCCTTCTTCATCATTGGTCATCATATTTTCGTATAGGACACATGAAATAATTTCATCGATTTTGAAAACCAGGATCGTTATTATCGTCTTCGAGCCAAACTTGTGCATCCTCGGTATCACAGTCTATAAATCCTGGAATTTCTGAAACATGCCCATAAAATCATTTAAATCATCAGATACTTCGCTGGCTTCTTGGTTTTTTGTTCCAGTATTGTTTAACAATTTATTCCACGCCAATTTAAGGTTATCTTGTGATAAACTGTTCCAGGCATCTGCTATCATTTGACTGCAGTCTTTTAAATTAAGTTTTTTCGAAAACTCCACTACACTTTTTTCGTTGTCTTAAGCTAGTAACAAGCGACGTAAAACCTGCTTTTTGTAATTTTTTTTTAATTTTGCTATGATACCCTGATCCATTGTTTGAAACAGTGTTGTTACGTTTGGTGGCAAAAAAACTACATTGAAATTTTCGTGAACCGCATTTAATTTTTCTGCTCCCGGATGAGATGGTGGGTTATCGAGGATGAGGACTACTTTACCTTGTTTGTTTTTTTTATTTTGATATTTTTGTACATTTTTTACAAATTCGTTTTGTACCAATCTCTGAAAACTTCACAATTCATCCAAGCACTTCTCTGTACTTTATAGCATAGCGGAAGGCAAGATACGTTTTTGAAACATCTTGGCTTTCTAGATTTACCAATCATTAGCAGCGGTAAAGCATGAGATTCGGTGGCATTTGCAGATACCATAATGGTAACTCGCTCTTTGCTTACTTTGAAACCGGGAGCTGCTGCCTCAAGCTTAGAAGCAAGTGATTTACGGGCCATGATCTCCAATTCAGACCAGTTTCATCGGCATTATATACGTTATCTAATGAATAATCTTCGCGTTTTAATAGATCGAAGAATGTCTTTTTAAATTTTTCAGCAGCCGGTGCATTCCCAGATAAAGATTCTCCTTGAACTTGTAATTCCCTGATTCCATGACGAGATTTAAAATTTTGTAACCAACCAGTGCTAGTCTTAAACTCAGACGGACCATCAAGCTTTTTGTTCATGTCAAGTGCTTTTTCACTCAGCAACGGTCCAGAGATCGGTTCACCACGATTTCTTCTTTGCACGAACCATAAAAACATAGCCTGTTCTAACTTATCATAAGCAGCATTCCTCATAGTTTTACTTTTTTTTAACCCATCATCGCTATCCAGCTTTGACGCAAACTTCAAAATTTCATCTTTCTTCCTATTTATTTCTAAATTGTTGCTTTACCAACGTTGAATATTTTGGCCAAAGATGAGCCTGTTTCACTCTTTTCAAGTCTCTTAATAATTACAATTTTGCTTTCAATTGATAAAACATAACGAATCCGTTTTACACTTGTAGAAGCCATATTTTATAATTTATTGTTCACACGAATAAGATTTTAAACTTGTCAACACGTTCATTAAACTGTTTTAACTAAATTTAATACGAAAAAATAGGAATCTGACTGCAAATAACCAAAGCAAATTAGAATTCATTATGTATCTATTGTACATATATAAATGTAAAACATAGATGAATTGTAAAACAAAAGATGCAACACTTGCAAGTGCAAATTTTTTTTAATTGTAACAAAATTGCTCGGTTAATTGAGGTTTTGGATAATTGACGTTCGGATAATCGACGTTCTACTATTTCAAAACTTCACTAACTATTTATGAAATAGTAAGCGAAGTTTTGAAATTGTCAAATATTTTGTTTTGTTGTCGTTTGAAAGAGAAAACGAAATAAAAAATATATGTTTATTATATTTCGTTTGCCATCACCAAACAACTCAGAACTATTTTTAGTTTATATGCAACCGCGTTTCATATAAGATGGATGTTCCTCTATATTTATTCTCTTTGACTTACTTGACTATGAAACAGATTTATGTTAGTTTAAATAATGATATTATATAAGCAGCATGATTAAAAATCTAGCATTATACAAGGTGGATCTGTTGGCTATTTGAACTGTGTAAATTTACAATAAGGATATATTGGTGTGAATAATTATAACTACATAGAATTAATTTCGATTTTACTCCATCTTTAAAATTACATTAAATCATATGATACAGCAACAAATTAAATTCCTCATAGGTAAAATATAGCGTCAAAACAACAGTCATTAAAACACACACAGTAAGTCTAGTTATAGAGACAGTTTGTATAAAAAAAATGGGCGAGAAAATCCATGGTAAAACGCAATACAGAAAGTAAATTTCTGCCTTGCCTCACATTATGTTCATAAACTATCGAGTATTTACTGTAAATAGAAGAACTAATATTTGAAGCCAATCGATTATGTATTGACCATATAAATGCTTTCAGAGTCATTAGTAAAGAATATAAAAAAGGAGTAGGAACATCCAATTGAAACAGTTACTAATCTCTTGCATATAAAATAACGAGAATATTACAATTATGACAAGTTTTTATAGGATTAAAATAAAAGCATTTCAGAGTGCTTGTTTCCTTTCCCAGTGTTAATGTGCTAATAATCGTACTATGTTTAGTGCACACGTTATGATCCAGTTATTACTTTGAAAAACTGATTTATTCTATTTGCCTTCCATGTGCTTACATAATAGTGCCAACACTATGTGGGAACGAGATGTGTATTTTCCAAATGTTTATCTAGCTAAACCTTTTAATTCGTATCAGCATAAACCTAAACATAGGAAAAAAAATTAGTTTGAAAATAATAACACACCTGCCAATCAAATCCTTGTAAATAACACACCCAAATATAAAATGTTTTTATTTTCATCCTGAACGTGATATAAAAATAAAATACTTTAATAAGAAATAAAAAAGCTTTATATTCTTACAATAATAACAAAAACAATAAATGTATAGACAAGAACGTCTTATGGCATTATTAAGTACTTGAGTCATGAGTTATACGTTTTGCTTTAAGACCATAAAAAATATTTATACGATTTAAATATAAAAAAATCCATTAGAAAACGCGAACACATTTAAACATAAAACACTGTTGAAAATAGACAAAACAGTGATGAAACTTTAAAGATTAGAAAGATAACGTATATAAAACGAAGATAAATATAAATTTTGTTTGTTTCAATTTAACAATGTAATTTGACAGGTGACAGTGTGCTGACAATTATTAGGTTTTTATGGTTCCGTACATGGTTGTATATACAAAGTTATTAAAAATAAAATAAACACACTTACGACATACTTACCATGAAATTTAATAGATAAAACCGTATAAAATAATTAATTAAATTAATTTTTACTAAGATAATTTCGTTAGTAGTTTTGAATGCTACCTGAATCTATATAGTTGGCTATAATTAAATGTATTTGAAGATAATGTCTTCGAGGCTAACTTGTAGCCAAAAGTTCAAAAGTTTTCTTTTGACGTTTCGTGGACATGTCATATAAACACTAGATCATAACGCTTTCTATCTAGATATAACATCATCCGACTTGCCCTCAGGGCATAATGAAAAGGAAAGTAAACACTGTTCTCAGTGTTCTATCGATCTTAACCAACATTCAAAAAGATTTTTACGTCTCCCGCAGTATTTCGATCTTTGTGCAAAATACTTCTTTTTATCAATTTTTTTAAATGTAGAATTAAATGGTATATAAGGATTATCATATCTTATCAAAACCTTTTTCATTTGACCTTTTAATATAATAAATTACAGGTAAGTGCTGAGTATCTTATATATATATATATATATATATATATATATATATATATATATATATATATATATATATATATATATATATACATATATATATATATATATATATATATATATATATATATATATATATATATATATATATATATATATATATATATACATATATATATATATATGATATGATATGATATGATGATATGATAGGAGAGTACAAGCCAACCAGTTACGGTGAATCTGAGATTGTTACCATAATCCTGGAGTATATTCAGCAGAGTTCCAAATAGATATCTGAGAATTTTTACTCCAAAATTATGCGGGCCCAGTCCCTGCTTGCATCTCAACATATAAGGTTTAGGAAAAGGAAACAATCACAGAAACGACTAAGGTGATAATCCACAGCAGAGTCATTGCTAACTACATATTAGTAAATTATTATATATTGTTAGTATAATCATTTTCACATTTGGATTTGAGTTTGTTATTATTGTTAGTTGGATAGGTAAGGACCATTCTAAATTCATCATATGTATTCGTATCGCCTCCTCAACAGTTAAACTGGAGTATTTTAAAAAACATCTTTGGGTCATCTCATCATATGCTGTATTTAAAGATGTGTCCCTATAATTCCCAATCCATCACCATCTAACGCGTGGGGAATATAAATTTTCGTAATGACCCGACAGCATTTCTATATACAATATGATGATCTAATACATTGTCAATTCGTTTGTAAGGGAAACTATTTAAATAAATAAATAGTTTAGTGCGGTCATAATTAGCTAACCTGATCGATCATTCCATTCCACACATTCTATTTTTATGTCCGTTTTAAGATTTTACAACAAACAATCACACAATACACAAAAGTAGAATTCTTGTATAACACACTACAGTTCAATGAAAAAAATCACCAAAGCGGCCGTCCGATTCAGAAAGTTGAATAGTTTGTAATAGAATTATTATACAGCATAAAGAAGCTGCTTATTAAAGTAAAATAAACTCTCTGGTCGAGACCACCGGTCAAGTGATCCCCATCCAATGTTAAGAATGTCACTCAAGAAATCTTATTCATTTACACTTATATGAATAAAGAAAACAAAATTATTTAAATAAATTAGTGTTTTCCATAGAAATAAAGACAAAAGTTATTTAAGAGTACAACATACCGTGGTACATATATACACCCAAGAGCAAAATTGTGGACTTTATTGACAAAATAAAATCAAGAGAAATGTTAACCGTTCCTTTGAAATACGGTTATCCTAATATATGAACAAGCATCTGCTAAATCGAACTTCAACATTTTAGCCAATTCAAATCTCGCCAACAAATAGGTAATTTTACCGATCATATATATTATCGTCAATATAATGATCGTATAGTGGTAGTGATCGAAGATCGTATTTAAACAATCTTCAGTCCCCTTTACCATTAATATACATTAAAACCTCAATAGTCTTATAGATATAATCTTTAGTTCAAATTTGATATAAGATACAAATATGAAAGCATCATTTCAAAAACTGTTGAATATCAAATCCATCAATATGGAAGGTTTTCTGTATTTACCGATATAAATGTATGTACATACTAACATGTGTATTATAATATTTAAAAACAAACTGAAAAAATTAAAAGTTAATTGACAAACTTCATTTTGTTGTTCAGGATCAGGACTGATCTGTTTCACTGTCTTCAAACATTATATCTCATGAAAAGTGGTTTGAGCGTTAAATAGATTCGCGCTATAAAAGAAGAAATTTCGCGTTGTACTGAAACAGATTATCTATTTCAAATCGCGTTATATCGAAAACGCGTTGTATAAGTACCGCGTTAAACGAGGGATACTTGTATATATATATATTTAAAACAATTTGTTGTTCTTTTTTTCCGTGCAAGTGAACACCTGCACAAAATATAAAATAAAACAAACAAAAATTCTCTAACCAACATAGGAAAGAGAAGGATAGGAGTTTTGATGGACGAAACGAAAAATATGTTATATACATACTATTAATACATAGGACGTTCAAATGTAGACTCTAATGTATGTATTTGCGTTTTCAACATCAAATAATGATGTATATATAACACACACAATACACAATACCAACGTTTATAAAAATAAAATGTAAGTCGTCAATTACATTGAATGTATATATAGTTGCCATTACAACGATCGCACAATGGCAGTGATCGCGTTAAATTTAAATCTCCAAAATCTCTTTTACTGTATGCTTTGATACATACATAAAACAAAATATTAAAAATTGTTTAAAGGAAAGGGGAATATATAGCGTTCTATATGAAGAGCGAATTATGGGATGGGGAATGAGGTAACTAAACGAGACAAAACGAAAGACATATCGTATGCGATCGTTTCCAACGGAATATTGTGATGTGGATATGAAAATGATGTATATAGAATACAAAGACAAAACGTTATATACTATAATATATAACGGAGAAACAAGAACAGACTATATAATATAATATAATAAAATAAAATAAAATATAATATTATGTAATAATTTATAATGAAATGTAATATAATAATATAATATAATAGCGATACTCATCTGTAATTAGATTTTCAACTACACACACACACACAACGCATTTATTTTATTTAATTTAATTATAGAAACACCGAGCAGACAAAAACACGTCCACTCGGTACGGAGATCCACACAACACTCTATATATATATATATATATATATATATATATATATATATATATATATATCCTTTTTCATCTTCATATATAAATGAATCATATATAAATTTTGATTTATATGATTTTGTGTATTAGTCTTTTGTCAGTATACTCTAGTCGACCCGTTAAACACTTTTTGCAATTTAATGTTGCGTTTTTGACATGGTTCCTTGTTAGCTTAATAATATAAATGTCTAAAGCTGAATTCATACTATAATTTCTTCGTTCATTCAATCATTCTAACAATTTTTTCGGCCAGTCGCAGTACTCCAAAATGACAAATTTTTGTTTCTACATTTTTTCACAAAAGGTTAAATTTTAACTTTTTGTCTGAACGAACATTGAGTAAAAGAGACAGCATGACATCAAAATGAAAAAGACACAAATAAAAATTTTGTTTTTTGAATATACGCTTGAAAACAATAAACTCAAATGTCAAAAACTTATATGTTTGCACAGAAGATCGTGACAAAATCGTTCTGAGAATAATTCTGAAATTTGATCATAGTATGAATCGTCAAAACAAAATTGCCGAACGAATTAGGGAAATCAATACCGATTTTCGGTAAACCGGGTTTACCGTACATTTTTAACTATCGAAAAACCGGTAAATTTTCAAAATTTTACCGAAAATACCGAAAATTAAACAATTCATATAATTAGTATAATATCATTTTATACTTTTACTGTATTTTATACTTATTCTTTTTATTAATGTTAAATCAAAACCCCTATTCATATATTCATGGTTAATTCGAGTGTGTCAACACTAACTTCAATCGTCTTATGAAATTTAATTTCTTTAATGCTTGAAATTAACGGAACGGGTTGTTTAACCCCTAAACAGAATCAGAAGTATTCTACCCAAACTGTAAGAAATTTAGGTGGTTAATTCAGTAGAATCAAAATAACTGCAAGACAATTAGTGAAAAGACACGCCATCCTGCTCGAGAATTGAACATTTCTCGCTGTTCTGTGATGCGCATTTTGTATTTCGGTTTTCCGTTTATAAATTGGGCTGTGGAACGCACAAATGATTGAAAGAAAATGAACTGTTTTACTAAAAAATCTTTAGAAAAAATTAGAAATTAGCCGCTCTTACATCAATACGCTGCGTTACCAGGCCATAAAAAATGAGTTTTTGCTATACCCTAAGTTCTTAAAATAGACAAACAGGATATATGGAAACAACAAATAATCAGTCGTAACGGAGATGTCAAAATGACATGAAGCATCTTTGATTTGATTTCGAACGACTTTTTTGGTACGAAGCCGTGAAGGATAGTAAGTATTACGCTTATCATCTAGAGATTATCCAAGATTTGGTAGATCAAATTATATTAACCATTGACGTGATAAAATGCCAAACAGTCGAAAATATTCTGAAAAATAGGGGTTGGCAGAATGTAAAGCTAATAGCTTTTTGAATGAAATGGTGTTTCACTCTTAATGACAATGTATCTCTTTCTAATAAAACAAACCGCTTTATTAAACATTCGTTCGTCTTTGTATTTAGAGCTAAATTAATTTATGGGCCACCCTTTATGCTATGAGGTTATCTAATACCAAGAGATGAGTTATCAGTTTAAGATGGCCGCACATAGCTTTTCTTCTCTCTCACAATACAAATAGAATGTACAGCCATTTCAGTTCGAAATATTAGAAGCTAAATTTTTACTTTAAGTTTCATGAAATTAAGCTTCTCTTCCAAATTCCGGTTATATACTAAGATTCATATTGAAAAGTTGAAAGCGCTTTTGTTAGAAATAAAAGCTTTCTGCCAATATATTTTCAGAAAAACCATTTTGGTGTCATAAAACGAACTACCAACAACACGATATTTATATTATAAATTAAATTTATAAAATAGATTGATTTTATTTATTCTATTATTGTTATTTTTTTCTATAAGAAAATCCATGAGATTGAACTCTATAAACTTAAATTTGAATTAACTGTATTGTTGCTAAGTACTTTTATGTAATATTATATGTATATTTTATAATATAACAAAAATGCAATTTTAACTTAAAAAAATTTTTTTCTCAAAAAACAAAAATAATAAGTAAATAATTAAGATATATTAGATGTTTCAATGATATATTTGTAGATTAAACAATTACCGAAATTTACCGGGAAACCAGTAAATTAAGAAAAACAAATACCGAAACCGGTTAAATGAAATTTTCGGTAAATTTGGATTCCCTAGAACGAATAAACCAAGAAAGTGAAATATGAACTCTCATATTAGAGGCGATTGGAGTGTATCAAAGACTTCATATAATTATTGCTATAATTATGCATGTTTAGATTTTCGTGATTGAATTTTTATGTTGGTTCTTAATACCTTAAAGATGTCATCGAAACAACCAGATGATCAGGTTTGCCTTGTTCCAGTTTTCTTCAGACCGAAGTATATATTGTACGAGGCTATGTGGCGTTATTGGCTCATGTGTGTGCTGTTCGATAAAGTAACGTGCTTCTTCAAATCATACTCATTCCATCAGAACATCTTCTGCAGATTCCGTTCTACGCTCGCAGTAGAGAAAATTTGGGTCGTCCGCATGTACTTGTACAAGTACTACTAAAAACAATCATGTCCAGATAGCAGCTAAGTTAGATGGTAATTAACATCACCGTATTTTGTTGTCGTCTAGTCCAATATATTAGGGTGTGTACTGGTTTTCCCCAAGTCTTATTGCTCTGAGTGCTTGAGCCTCTCGTACCGCTATATCAATTGGCATCCTGCTCGCTTAACGCATACAGCCTCATCATACACCGTACCAAATGCATAACAGATTCGTAATGTCAACCTGAAGACTGTGATAATTTCTCTGACGTTAGATGGTGTTCTGATAGTTCTATCCCCGATCGGTGTAGCGTACATTAAAATAGATGTGTTTACACTGGCCAATAGTTTTAGTATCGGTTTTGGTCCACCAATATTTGGCATCAATCTTGCCAGCATACTTCAAGTGTTCCCTTAAATTAAGCCTGTTTTCCAAAATGACTCTAAGGTATTTCAGGTATGAACTCGATCGTATCGTTTGATTTCCGATTAGAATCTCAATGGTTTCTACCACTTTCTGGCTACCCATCAATACAACCTCCGTTTTTTGTTCAGCTAATTGCAATCCTGCATTATTGAGCCATAGCATAACACTAACAATCACCTGGTTACCATTATGAACAACGTCTAAATGGCAATGTCATCTGCATATCCGACAATCGTGGTGTCCTTGTACGTTCGCTCTTTGAAAATATCTTTGTACATGACATTCCACAAGATAGGTCCCAGAACTGATCCCTGGGATACGCCCCTTGGGTATTGTACTTTTTCGGTCCTGCCTCGGTGTTATATATCAGTGGATTATCACCTTAGTTGTTTTTGTGACTAACAGTCCATTTTCCAAAAAAACCTTATATATTGAGATGTAGGAAGCGCTTTGGACCCGCATAATTTTAAAATAAAAAGTTCTCAGATCTATCTTGAATTCTTTTTAACATACTCCAGGATTATGGTAACAAATCTAGGATCATCGTAATTGGTTGGTTTTTACTTCCTTATCATATCATAGCATATCAAAGTTAATGAATCAGATGACAGAGAAGAATTGTCGAGCCGGCCAATATAATTTTCTAAAATTCTTGACGGAGGTGAAGAAAAACCTGAGGATTATATTTTTTATGGCCAGGTATTACATTGCAATGGCTGTTGTAAGCATACTCAACTCAAACACATCGCACGATCAAATAAATAACTAGTTTATATTCATTAAATTAATTAAACTTAGTTTCTGAAACCATTGAATTTGCTATTTTAACGAGTTTGGGTTCAGATTTAATTAATTAACTAATATATTATTTTGTATCGTTATCCTTCATAGCCTAATTGATGTACATATAACATCTTAATGTATTGCCAAGATTATGTATTATTCGTTGTCGCTAGCGTTTTGTTCGCCGACACAATTTTACAGAACATGACAGTGAAATTAAATAAAAATTTGTTTAAAATTCTTGAATTTTATTATTCTTCATGAAGTTTATTGCGCGCACATTTTAAGTAAAGAAATAACAAGCACAAAAGCGTATAAAGCACATTAAATTTTAATGTCATAAAAATGGGAAAGTTTAAAAATATCGTATTTTGTCTACACACATATGTATATTGAAATGATTCTTATTCGCATAATTTTGAATATTCACTGATAAGAGCGAAGGTGGAATGTAAGGAAGCATTATAACAATATTTGTTTCTTGGATTGGAACGATAATTAAATATCAATTTATTATTGTTTGGTTACAGCACACAAAAGCTTTATACTAGACCTATAATAAATGGGTTATTTGTCAAATAAATAAACTACGATGCACGAAGATTTTATACTTACTAAATTATAAACTTAATATTATGAAATACTTTTCTAGACTTCAAAGTTTAGAACAATTGTATGTGTAATTCACATTTCAGTGTTCTATTGTAACAAATAATTTTTTTAATGCATTTTTAATTTTTTTCAAGATATCATTCGGTCCTCATCAGCACGTAGTACGTTTTGAAATATTTCTCATCTTCTTACATTACAACTGGGTCTGACCAAAACTATGTACAACTGAGGACAAAAAAGATATAAATTTGAGGAGTATTCATCTCAGCAGTGGAGTTGGAGTTTTATACTCAATTGCCTGCAGCAACAAATAATATTTATTTATTTATTTATGCTTATAATTTTGATTAAGTAGGAAAAGCGCATATGGAAGCAACTTGCAAAAATTATTACTTCCATTAGGCATAATAGCAAAACCTCTTTATTGTTTTTACTGCCAAAAATCAACACCATGCACGCACATCCCATTCAAGCTCATTAACAATGGGATAGCAGCAGGGATCAATATATAAACAAAATCTTGACAATTAACTTAAACTAATTATATTGTAATAAACATATCATATATAATTATGTAAATATATATATATATATATATATATATATATATATATATATATATATATATATATATATATATATATGTATATATATATATATATATATATATATATATATATAAACATATATATATATATATATATATATATATATATATATATATATATATATATATATGCCATGCCTATAAACCTATGAAAATAATATAAACATATTTGTCTTGACTTAAAAAAATACTACTGAATATTCCTTAAAGATGGCAACGAAAGTTCTTAAGAGACCTATAATTTCAACGTTACCAGTTTGATATGAAGACAGGAGGTAGTTTTGAAGTTGTTGGTTTACCTCCAAGAAACCTTTCAACCTTCACCTACCGAAACTTTTAATGCAAATGTTAATCTAGTCAAACGATGTGATGAGCTTCAACTACAATCGTAACTCTACTTGAGGTAAAACATATTTTTTTAAATCTAAACATGGATCTCGGTAAGACCTCGTAACCGTCCTTTTCATTTAAGAACATGTCCATATTTTCATTGCTGTGTATATATTAAGATACGTTTCAAGGCAGTGAGAGCTAGCAAAGGTTATTATTATCTTAAAACCAAACAAGCAATACAACGATAAAAAGCTCTTGAGAACGTTTTAAATATTCCAACGTAATTGATGCGAAAATATTTAATAAATTGTTACAGAAGAGTAATCAACCAATACTGATGGAAATAAATCTTATTTAATTAAGAATTCAATAAATAATAATTTATAATTTATGTATCAAATTATCTGAGTGTAAATGAGCATGTATAACATAAAAACCGAGTATATATTCCAAATACCCTTATAAGCTAAATAGCAAAATGTCAACATTAAATTAAGATCAGGTGTCGTGGCAGACGATAATACTCAGTTGCATGTGATATGATGTATTGTTCAAAACAAATGAAAAGTGGCGTAAAACGTTGGCAATTTCAGAAAGTTTCTTGTCCCAATTATAAGTGGGTCATTGTTGATAGCACGATAGAAGCTAAAATTTCAACTACTGTTAGTAATTTGAGGAAAGTTTTTAACAAAACTTACATGGGCCAACCATTTATTTTTGTCAGTTGTAGCTATATGATTAAGAGAGTTTTTCATGTAAAAGCATACGTTTGGCTGGCCACGTACAATATGCAAAAAAAATGAATAAAAGGTTCGTAAGGTCTCAGTTTAGACGCGATTAGGACCGTTTAAAGCCCTTAAACCATATTATTGAGTGAAGTAGACTACCAATTCCTACTTTGCTATTTTTTTTTCAATAGTTCCGTCAACGGCGTTGCTGTCATGACAGTTAATTATGTATCATGCTGATTGGCTGAAAAAACTTTTCAAACTAAACTTTTATAAGGTTCATGCAGTTAATATTATTGTAATAATATTGAATAATATATTATTATTAATATATTATTAATAATATTGAAAGCCGGAATCTTTATGCGTATATAATGAACACGTATTTTCTACCTTCATGAGATGACGTGCCTACGTTGCTAAGCAGTATCTGTTTAGTATTCTAACAGAAATAATTCTTTCGTTAAAAAAATCGATTTTTCTGTTGTTGTTTTTTTTATAAGAATTTGTTGGCTTCCTGGATATAACGAGCTTTCACATATAACAACTCTCATGCAAGCACAAAGTTTAGAACAATAAAACAAATTCGAGCAAGTTTTGAAGTGTATAATGTTGTTTTTAACTTCCAGCTTTATAACGGGTGATTTTTTAAGAGCTTGAGAACTTTTTTTTAAAAAAAAACGCATAAAATTTGCAAAATCTCATCGGTTCTTTATTTGAAACGTTAGATTGGTCCATGACATTTACTTTTTGAAGATAATTTCATTTAAATGTTGACCGCGGCTGCGTCTTAGGTGGTCCATTCGGAAAGTTCGGAAATGTTGTCTTCCAAAACTGGAATAGTTGCTGGCTTATTTCTGTAGACTTTAGACTTGACGTAGCCCCACAAAAAATAGTCTAAAGGCGTCAAATCGCATGATCTTGGTGGCCAACTTACCGGGCCATTTCTTGAGATGAATTGTTCTCCGAAGTTTTCCCTCAAAATGGCCATAGAATCGCGAGCTGTGTGGCATGTAGCGCCATCTTGTTGAAACCACATGTCAACTAAGTTCAGTTCTTCCATTTTTGGCAACAAAAAGTTTGTTAGCATCGAACGATAGCGATCGCCATTCACCGTAACGTTGCGTCCAACAGCATCTTTGAAAAAATACGGTCCAATGATTCCACCAGCGTACAAACTACACCAAACAGTGCATTTTTCGGGATGCATGGGCAGTTCTTGAACGGCTTCTGGTTACTCTACACTCCAAATGCGGCGATTTTGCTTATTTACGTAGCCATTCAACCAGAAATGAGCCTCATCGCTGAACAAAATTTGTCGATAAAAAAGCGGATTTTCTGCCAACTTTTCTAGGGCCCATTCACTGAAAATTCGACGTTGTGGCAGATCGTTCGGCTTCAGTTATGAAATGTCAAAGCATACTGAGCATCTTTCTCTTTGACACCTTGTCTGAAATCCCGCGTGATCTGTCAAATACTAATGCATGAAAATCCTAACCACAAAAAAATCACCCGTTATAAGCATGGAAATTTAAAGTTTCCAAAAAAAAAAAATTAAGCGCATTTGGAAGATATTTTCCGAATGGATAAACTGAAATACGATTTCATTAAATAAAATAATGTATGATTTTATTTTCCATATAAATATATAAGTTGAAATAAGTCTTAAGAAAAATATGAAGTTTCATAAATTTTTTATAACAATAGAGGGATGTAAATTTTTTTATTATTTACAAAATCTAGAACAATTTTGAAATTATTATAGTAAACCAATATTTTTTCGATGATTCGCTCCGATGATAATTAAAGCTCAATCCTGAAAAAATATTAAGATAATAACATCAATCTCATTATTATAGTGTTGAGTGTGTTTGAGTTACAACACACCGTTCATGCATCTCCAGAAGATCTTGGTCTGTCTCTTTCTATCTTGGCTATGTTTTTTTAGGGCTCAAAAGACTCTCAACTCTTTCGCGGTTCGCTTATTTACGTACCACTCTACGCCATTACATATTTAATCAAATCGAGGATGTACGGCTATTCAATCAACTGCAGTCCGATTTCACAAAATCTTTAATTCCGATTTCACCAAAGTTTTAATGCACAAAATTCTGAATTCACACAATCTCAAGCTAATCATTTTTCATTTCTTACACTGTGTGGTATGCCAACCGACTTTTTCTGACCATCGAAGTCATTTATTAAGGTCCTGGAGCGATTCAAATCCAGCCTTGGATACATATGTCTCACTTTCTCGCATTGTTAGACCACCTCTCCAGTGCAAAAGCTTCTGTCCTTTTCCTCAGAGCCAGTCTAAGCTCCACTGTAGGCCTCCCCACATTGGCCCTTTCAGGCTTAAGCTGAAGAGTTGTACCTTGCTTAGCTAGTTCGTCTGCCCTGCAGTCACCCTCCACGTCAGAGTGGCCAGGGACCCAGATAATCTGAATATTGAAATGCTCACTCATCTCGTTAAGAGACGAGTGGCAACCCAATGCCACCCTAGACTTCAACAGCACTGCTTCCAGCGAATTGATAGCTGCCTGACTGTCCTCATAAATCGTGATATTCCTGATTTCCGTGAAGTGCTTATATTTAATGTTCCACAGAACAGCCCAGCTTAGACCTTACCATCTAGCTTCGAGCCGTCCATGTAGAATTGTATAGCTTTGGTTTCCAGTGCTAGTTTATTCCCCCGGAATTCTATTGAAGGGCAAGGGATTAAGGTTTGAAAACATTTTTCGAAGCATAATATCGGCGTAATATAATCAAGGTTCGCCATTACCTTCTTTAGCGAACCAATTATTGTCGAGTGACCTACCTGAAGGTGTTTCCACTGAGACACGGCCGTCAGTCTTGTGGCTAGGTTAGCCGCCATCTGTATCTGCCATAGATATCTACTGGAAGAAGGTGTAACATGACCTCTAAGGCCTGAGTGGGTGGTGTTCTCAGTGCCCTGCTTATGAACATACAGGCCATCCTTATATCTGGCCCAACGTCTGCCTATTGCATTCTTACACGAATACATCGCCGTCGTAGCTTTGCTGATTCTCTCCAAGATGTTCGGCTTCCAGCTTAGTTTACTGTCTAATATTACAATTTTATATTTCTTAGTGAAGAGTACCAGCTCAGTCTTAGATGGATTGCATTCCAATCCACATTTACTGGCCCAACTTGTTATAGTAAGAAGCGCATTCTGCATTACTTCATTAATGGTTGGTAAAATTTACCTGATTCTATGATCGCCACGTCATCAGCGTAGGCAACCACTCCTATATCCGCCCTCTCCAACTCCAGAAGTAATCCATTGATCACCATGTTTCAGAGAAGACGGGACATGACTCCCCCAGTGGGGTTCCCCTAACCACTCGCCTTCTTATGGTTGCCTCCCCCAAATCTGAGTATACAGTCCTGCTTCCCAGCATATGACTGATCAACTTGATTATGAATGATTCAACTTCCATGAACGATAATCCTTTCAGGATTGCATCTGTCTCAACGTTATTAAAGGCGCCCTCAATATCAAGAAAAGCTACCATACAATACTCCTTTGAGTGAATAGATCTCTCAATTGTGCGTACCAAAGCATCTAGGGCCGTATCTCGGGTTATCTCAGACGTAATATCGTATCAGTCTTGGACCAAATTCGTAGGCAGTGATTTTTGCAAATCTACGATGGACGTACAAGTCGGATACGACTGGAGAATAAATAAGGCAATTTTCAAGTGATGGTCTGCAATAGAATTTATCGATTTAAGTACCAGTCTCATGAAGTGAACACTGTCTGAAAACTATGACCTTGACGGATGAGTACGAAAGATGGCTTCTAACATTCGAGAGAATAATTATGCGTGTGATATATGATCGCAAAACGCGACGGAGATGGCACATACCGAGTTCAATCACGAGATCAGGAATTTAATGCAAATTCCTGATATCGTCCATGCAATCAAAGAAAAGCGAGTACACTGGCTCGGAACTGAATGATACACCGATCTTTGAAGGGAGAGCCGCCTTTGGGTAGGTGAAGAGGTCGCTATCGGCGACGATGGCTCCACGGCGCAGAGAGCGATCTGGCTTCTCCTGGTAAGCTTGCAACAGTATGAAGCATGAAGAGCGAGCTCGTGTTCAAAGATGATGGCCTATAAAAACAGCCTAAACAATAGCATAGTAATACTGAGAGAACTTATGTATCTCCACGTAGTACGCATTGATGGAAAAAATAAAACTGTTCACAAAAGTGTAGTGGCCAAAAAGCGCAGAGGTTTAATATGTCCTCGATTTAACATAAAGCACTTCGTGGATTCTCGTATCTTAACATACATGGCCAATTGATGAGTTGCATTTGAATTGCCAATTAGTGATGAAATGAACACATTGATGATCCGATGGCAAGCAGAATAAAATAAACCGATCCATCGTCTAACCACTACATAATGTGTCAAGACTTATACTTTAGGTGGAATTGGATACATAATGATCCAAAGGAACCTGAGCAACAGAGCCGACCAATAAAGCAAATTTTGAGTTAAAGCCAGAGATATTTCGATATATTGGGCAATAAACCAAAATTCTTTTAATGTAAAAACGTTGGATTATCTCAGACATTCAATCTTTTATTAATACTGCCGATGAAATTTGAATGATACATTCACTCGACCTACCTTGTTGCACTATAAGAGACACTTTTCCGTTAATACCTTCTTAAAATTAGTGTATGATTTGGACAAGGCATGCTTGTTCGATCATCTTCCTGTTTTTTTTAAATTAATAACTTACACATTCTTCTTAAATAGCCATATCGGTTGAAACTTGCAATATTCTCATTTATTCTGTCAAAATATTACTTATTTAAAATTTGTACCAAAAACGAAAACGTAATGAGAAAAAACAAGAAAGTAATTTGAATTTTATTTCTTAACACCTTCATTTTGCTTTACCTAATTCATTAAAGTTTAAATATGTAGTTAGGTTATCGCTGTTTTGGTTTTGGAAACATTTTGGTTAACCAAAGGAACCCTTTATCCTTCGCTGAGATAATATGAACCCTAAATTTTTTATGTTTTTTTTTCCTCCTACGAGTAGCTAGCTATCCATGGTTCATTTCGAACGGAAAAAAAATGTGAACATGTAAATTATACCGATGGGATAAATTGAGATGGGTTGAAATGTGGATGATGTTTTAGATGGATGATTGAAGAAAATCTCCCATTAAACGTTTACATATTTGAGTTAGATCGTTATTTTGTTCGTTTGTGTGCTGTTTTATTGTATTCTGACACTTGATGATTCTGCTGTGATTTTGATAAATAAGTGGAAGTAATTCCTGGTAGATGACATAAATATATGTAAGCCTTTACGTAACACAAGATAATGGATTATTTTGAGTTTTTAATGGCACGGATCGTTTATTATTAGTTTTTCACTGGAACTGTTTTGTGATATTAGTTATTAAAGAATTATTATCGGTTTCAATTATATTCAGCTGTTAGATTCGCGCCCCGAAAGCTTTTGATACACCCATTATAAGGTGCTCAACAGTCAAATTAACGCAATTATTCGCTTCAATCAGTTTGTACTAATTAAATGGTTAATCCTGCATTTGTTTGTTTATAAGAGGCTTTCGATATTCTGATTCAGTGGAAATAATTTGATTCTAAGTAAAATCAGATATTTGCAAAGGTTATATTTCTCTGATTTACGTCCTTTCCATCGATTGCTCAAATAATTCTTTAAGCCCTTAACCTCCATATATTCATGTTATGCATCATACATATGATCAAGGATTTTAATTTAACAAGTAATGAAAGTGTCTGTATTGAGCACCATTTTCTTGATAGAAACAACATCATCATTTACAACATGAACAGGACGCTTCTTGAACAGAACGATCTAGCTGGACCTCGAATATATTTGATTTGTAATTCAACTCATTCTCCAACTTATAGATTTAATCAGTAAAGCTTTTTGGAATCTTTATAAAATTGATTGATTGTGACATGTAGTCAAAAGTTTGACATAAAAAATTTAATGAAATTCTTGCAGGATAATTACCACATGCTGAAGTAGTCATTTGGGGAATGATTTTCAACACAATTACGATCAATGATTAACTTGTTTGTTTAAGAGTGGCGATTAGGACACAACCTGTAGATATATGATATTCAGCACATTTAATATGATACCGGCTAACGCACCTAACACACATAACACACTTACCGCCAGAAGAATGGTGTTTAGAGATGTATTTATGCCAAATTGCACAATTTCTTCTCATGTTAAAAGTTAAACTGACACAACTATTTGTGTCATTCCATATGTAGTCCGATAATCAAATTCTACAAGAGTTCTGTATTTTTTCGGAACGGAAATACTCTAGGGAAAATAGTAACAAATGATGACATCGGCGGTATTGTGAATAAATGGACATTAAATGCCTGGAGCTGAAAGACTGGACGTATTGGGTTTTCCTACAGCGCGTAGTAATTCTTAACTACGAGTAAGGCTTTAATATGTTGTGTTAGAAGAAATCGTGGATTTAGACGAGTATGAGTTTAATACTGGGGCACGAAATGCAACGTATATAAAGTTAGCCCATGATTTCATCCCAGAAAAATATCACGATAGTATATCATTTAAGTGTCAGCCCAGGATTTTACTATCACGACAGTTTTTTACTATCATCCCAGAAAATAATTTTTGTTAGTTCAAGAATATCGTCGATAAATAAAATAAAAATAACCCCATACAATATTTTATATTTGAATCCAATACAAACCAAATAATATTAATAATAATTAATAAATAGTAATAATTACACAATAAACAGATATTTTTAGAGAAAAACTATGTTACAAATTAGGAGAATCCTACCGTTGCGTCATAGTTAGATTGATGAAAATACAAGCCATGCGTTTAACATATGTAATGACCCATATTCGAAAATTTTCGAATATGGGTCATTACATATGTTAAACTATGACTTGTATTTTCATCAATCTAACTATGACGCAACGGTAGGATTATCTTAATTTTTAACATAGTTATTCTGTAATAGATTCGTAACATAATTTTGCAACCCTTTGAGATGACACTTTATAATCACTCCCCAGACGAATTTTCGAATGAGGACCCTTTGAAATACAAATATCTCTTTATTGTGTAATTATTGCCATTTTTTAGGTAATTATCATTAATATTTTTTGTTTTGTATCGGATTCCATTATTAAATTTTATAAGGGTTTTTTCTTATTTTATTTTTCGACGATATTCTTGAACTCACAGAAATTATTTTCTGGGATGATAGTAAAAAACTGTCGTGATAGATAAAATATTTACTATCTTGATATTATATATATTAGTCTTGTGATACAAAATCTTGGGATGATAGTAAAATCCTGGGCTGACACTTAAATGATATACTATCGCGATAGTTTTCTGGGATGAAATCATGGGCTAACTTTATATACGTCGAAATGCAGACCATTCGATTGAGGAGCAATAAATGCCTGAACGACGTTTCCTTGAATAACTACCAATGAACATGTTATATGGAAATTTCGATAAAGGCAATTAATGGCAGGGTTCGATATAAGCAATGAATGGCAACAAATGTGATTAGATCTAATAGTGACTATGCACGTGGTGATAAAACTCGATGAAGCAAATATGAAACAAATTGTTCAAGAATCCGAACGAGGAGATTATGATTAAATCAAAGCATCATAAACTTAGAACTAGAATATACGAATGATAAAATATGGGAAAAGCGAGAACTATACCAGATGGAGCTCAAAGGTCGATGTCAACAAGTCGGAGAAAAACTACAGGAGTTGCTGCAGACATAAAACGATTGTTACATCTCACACATTACAATACAGCTCTCGAATACACCAAGAGAATAAATATAGTGGCTTGTGTCTTAACGATCGAGGTTAACAATTCAAGAGGTAAAACCATAATCCAAAATTGATTGGCTACCAACAAGATTCAGGGATGACAGAGGTAGAATAATATTTTAAGTCGGTGTCAAAACTCTTCATGGAATTCAAACTTAAGCGAGTAAATATATCATCACTAACGCTAAACTGCTGTGTGGTAACACTGGAGAGCCTCTCAGTTGCAATTTGTTTTCCGTTTTGAACTTTAGACAATTAGAACAATTTGGTTTGTGAACGTTAGCAGTACCACATCCAAAACAAAAAATTAAACAGTCCTCGTACCGGTGCCCCAGATCTTTACAATCCAACATACGAAATTTTTAACTGCTGCTTTTTCAGAATTATAATAAGATTTTTGTTTCTTGGTGTAAAAGCCTCTAATGTTTCTCCATGATAATTTTGAGTACTACTGGAATTTCGAATTTGGTTGACACCCAAATTTTCCATATCTGAAGTAATTTAACTTACATTAGGTCTACGTCTGTATTGATCAACACCAAATCTTCTCGGGTCATAACCAGTCTGCACCCAAAGTTTCTCATAATATTGACACAAAACGAGAAGTTCTTCAACAGATCTTATGGTATTATGATACGGTAAAGTGACATTCTTTAAAGCGGGATACATATTTTGGCACAGTCTATGTATTATTTGGTTTTCTGTTAACCGATTCTGAAGGCGTGCGTTCATTTTCTGAATACTTAGGGAGAAATCAGAAAATGATTCCTTATTGTTCTGAACTCTTTTGAGAATTGTTCTTTTATTTCTTCTTCGTAGTTAGAACTACTAAAATAAGAAAGTAAAGCTGTTTCCATTTGGATCCATGGTGCTACAGGATGGTTGGATGGTATCGTCGTTTTATTGGAAACTTTGCGAGTGTGACTGCGCCAATTACCGAATGCCACAAAAAGGGAAAATTTAATTGAAGAAAACGAAAGACCTTCAGTTTTATGTCACAGAAACTATCAAAAGCACAAAATAATTACTCAGTGACCGAATAGGAGTGTCTTGCAGCAATTTTGGCAATAAAAAAATTTAGAGCGTACGTCGAAGGACACGATTTTCATCTTATAACATATCACGCAAGCTTAAAGTGGTTAATGAACCAAAGATATTTAACTGGCAGACTAGCTCGTTGGAGTCTAAAGCTTCAGGGGTACCGCTTTAAAATTGAACATCAAAAGGGTAAGGATAATGTGGTTGCTGATATGCTGTCACGTATATATTGTGATGAGATCAAAGAGTTAAACGAATTTATTACAAAAATATGTAATCCTAGCTTATTAAGTCAAGAAGATATTAAAGATGATGAATATACAAAACTTCGAGAAAAAATAATCTTAGAACCAGGCAAATTTCCAGCATATAAGGTTCGTCAAAATTGTATCTTTATTGAGCCGAAACAAAATAGTGAGCTATCAGACTTATCTGTTTGGAAGTGGTGGATACCTGTCGGAATACGACATAAACTAATCGTTGAAAATCATGATGACTCTCTTTCAGCTCATGGTGGTATTATTTTTGGCCAGCAATGACAAAGCAAGTTGCGGAATATATCGGCAAATGTGTGATATGCAAAACGACAAAGCTTATGAACCGACAATCTAGACCTCCTATGGGTAATGCGTACTAAATCGAGAGACCTTGGCAACGAATTTAAGTAGATTTGCTTGGTCCATACCCACGATCAACACAGGGTAAGACAGTCATATTAATAGTTTTAGACCATTTAACAAAATTTGTTTAGTTAAAACCACTGAATAAGGCTACATCTCAGAAAATTGTAGAATTCTTAAAAAATTAAGTTTTTTATGTTTATCGAGTTCCTCAAACGATGCATTCCGATAATGGAGCACAGTTTTTGAGTACTGAATATAAAGAAATATTACAACAGTTCGGTATTATTGGATCGAAAACAGCTGTTATACTCACCCCAAAATGCGTCGGAACGGGTGAACCGTTCGGTGTTGTCCGCAATACGTGCATATGTAACAGAGAAACATACCAGTTGGGATAAGTACATTCACGAAAAAGCGGCTTTAAGGAATGGAATACATGAATCTGTTCAATCTGTTCAATACCTCATTTTCTTCTATTGGTGAAGTTTGCGAAAAATTTGAAGAAATCAATGTTTCACAAAGGTTGAGATTTGAGAATGTCAGGAAAGAACATAAGTTAAGAAAAAGGATGAAATAGAGGAGTTAAGAAAGAGCAGTTACTATAGTTTTACAACTTGAACTGGAAGAATTTATCAGCACAGCGACAAGAAATCACAAGGAAAAATGATGTAATTCATAAAATTCAAAGAGAAATTCGAGGTAAATCCAAGAATTATTCATCTGGAAAAATTGGTTCTCTTCAGATGATTAGAATTTGATTTTGCCCGCGGATCGAACAATCTTCGGATAAAAATTTAGTAGAGTAACTAAATGTTAAGAAATGTAATAAAGAAACGGAAACTACTACGATAACCTTAAAGTATATATATATATATATATATATATATATATATATATATATATATATATATATATATATATATATATATATATATATATATATATATATATATATATATATATATATATATATATATATATATATATATATCTGTGTGTGTGTGTGTTTATAACTATATATTTACATTATTCGATTACACTTATCCAAGTGGATTGTGATTTGCAAACTGCTTTGGGTCCATTTCCATTCTATTTCAACTCGACAGGTTTTTCAATTTAAAATCTGTGCGTTGTATAGCTTTACCATTAAATGATTATTTATGGTAGATTAGTGGGTTGATAAGTTTTTTAATCCAACAATCATCAAATGTTGAAAATTTTTCATCTAGCCCCTATTAAGATTCAAATCAGGTGTCTTCTGATGGTAACTGTGTATGATGTATTTAGACAACCCAATAAAGCTGTAAAACGGATATAAAATCGAAGTAATTTGTTCCTATATAAATATCGTAGTGCGAGCATCATAAGTCACGAGAATATAACGCATTTCTTTACGATAACGTCGAAAGCTAAGTAATAATACACTTTAAAAAGATTTGTGTTTTCTTTTATATGTACCCTCACCCAGTAAATATTACACAGGCTGTTGCACTTTACAAACCAATAAATATTTTTATCTTTCATATTTCCGCAAAATCCAAAAAAAAAAATTCAACCCAAAAAGATATGAAAGAAACATAATGTTGAGCATCTAATAAATTAAGATGCGTATCGCACACATAATGTTATAGCTTAACTTATTGTACCGAAAGCTTATTTGTATGTGCTTTCTTTACACAAGACATTAATTTTATTATGTTACACAATACAATGAGCAGTAGCATGGCAAAGAAAATATTTTGAATCTGTTTTTCAATTAAAGTGAGGTTATAATTACTGTCGTGTAATGATTTACGAAAATATTAAGCCATAAAGCCTAATCGGTTAAGGATCTAAATGTATAAATCAGTGTTTTGTTGTGAAGCTTAATTTAAAGCTATGTCCAATTGCCTGTTTTCTTTTCTTCTTCATATGTGCTTTCCATTTAAGGAAAGCTTTCCTCTCTCAGTTCAGAATACTCTTCGTCTTGTCTTAATCTAAAAATCCTTTCAAATAATAATATGATCTCAAACATATTTTCCCGGAAGCATAACCTTTAGTATTATATTCAGTATGTAATAAACCCACGCGCCATACCTTATCGAAAGCTGCTGCCACATCCAGAAATAAGCTCGAAACAATTTGTTTATCTTCTAACGCCTTTTATATAATATATGTGATTCTGTGAATCTGGATCAATTGTTGAATGTTTGCATCTAAATCCAAATTGGTGTTCCGATATTAGGTCTCTTATTGTATTATTGGCTTCATTCTTCTCAGGAGTAGTCTCTCCTTTAGCTTTGAAATGATGGAAAAAGGGGTTAGGACGATACATTAGGGCGGTTCATTAAGGCGGTTTACCTGGTTTCGGTAACATAATAACTTCCGCCACGTTCCAGGCAGAAGGAACATGCCGCAATCTAATTACAGCGTTAAGCAAATGAAGTTTAGTAATAGTTTAGCAATAGCTTTCTTTGATAGTTGCTTTAGAATTTCTCTCGTCAGGTCATATACAGCCTTTGCTATCCTAGATTTATTTGTATTTCCCAATTTCTTTCTTTCTGGGTATAATAAGAATGATTTTACCCCCATAATAGTTGCTTCCATTTACGATTATAATATCCGATTTGATCTCATTCAATTTGAAAATATCAGCCAGATCATCAGCAAATTTGTAACCGCTAGCCCACGAGCGATAACTTAGATACAAAGAAAACGATTTTTCATTTAGCTTCTTAATTTTTCGCTTAAGTTGTAATTTCTAATTTAGAATCGTTTTGTGAGATGGACTCCTCGTTTGTTGTCATGTTCAGCTAGTTTTCCTTTTTTCTAAGACCAGGTTCCGAATATTTCTGGGGTAACTTTTACCAATATTACATCTCATTTCTACTGTTATATTTTTAAGTTCGTTACCTTTGGTTGTTGTAAGCCTAGAGCCAAAGTAAACATAATTTGCATTAAAATCACCCTCTAGTGGAAATATACCATTGAAATGTTGTATGATATTCAAGTAGTTCGGTTTCTTCAGGTTATATCTAGGTGGACAATACACCACTCCTATCTGAAGGTGTTGCTTCGTAGATGTAACACTATGCTGGGTTCTGGATGATTGATAATGCTGGCAGGTGTTTAATATAGTTTTTTGTCATCCGGATGAATTATTTTATTAAGTTGGTAACTCTGAATTTTTAAGTAAGATTGCCTAGTAGAGTGGGTGTCAGATATCAGACAAATATCGATATTTTACATTTTTTAAAAGTCTTCATGCGTTTTATTTTAAACACCGTCGTTAACATTCCAAGTAACAATTCTCAGATTTTCTTCTTCCACCATTTTGAGAGAGTTGATTAGTATAATATAGCAGAATTGCCCGCATCGAATATTTGTAACCTTTTAAAAAGGTTGTTTATGGCATTCATAACATTCTGCATCATTTCAACCATAGTATTCGAATGTGTAGGGTTCAATTCCTGTCTCAGCTACTTGCGCATGTGATATAGCACCTCAAGACCCAAACATTCTGATGGTTGACGTTTTTGTAAATTCGTTATCTTATTTTAATTATTTCTGGTTTTTTGCAGTTCTCTCGCTATCAGACATTTTCGGTAGTTTGAAGGATGGGCTTGTGCACAGTTCGAACACAGTCGCAGTAGTCCTGGGTTTCTCACAAGCAATAGTTTAATGTTTCTCATCACATTTGACACATATAGGTCCGTGTTGCCAGAACTTTTGATTTTGGCCATATCGCTGACAACGTTTCTATGAACTGACTTGTAAATGACGGAGTGATTTTGTCAAATTGCTAAGTACTACTGAGGGAAGATTTTGCTTACCTTTTCTAGACTCTTTGCCTATTTTTTTGAAAAGTCGTATTCTATTCATGTGGATTTGGATGGTTTTCCGTTTTGTTCCATTTTTGATGTATAGTACCACCTTGATTAACGTTCTCTGATGGTCGCTCAGGTATAATATAATCAGGTATAGTATATTATTTTTTTGTCCTCCATTCCATCATCAGTTTTTAGGTCTAATTTTGTTTCTCCTTTTATTTCCAGATATTTGTTTCTAAACTGCTGTTACCCATCTGCTAAGGCTCTTTAATTTAGCTTTATATTCAACAGAAACACTTCATGGCCTTATTAGAGATCTCATCATTAACGTACCTTATTTAATAGAAGGTCGCTAATACTTTTGATCATGAAATAGTCTGAGTAGATGGCGTAATCATTATTGTTGAGCAATGTTTGACCCTCCCCAGAATCAATGGCATAAATCTCTGAAGAGGGAATATCGAGCAATGCAAGTATGCTACCGAGGTATTGTTTCCTGTTATTTTTATTGCTTGTTTGTTTTAAAAGTGCGCGAACTGATAAAATCTGTTTAGTCTACGGCAAGACTTAAAATACTCACTACAATCATTGCCTCTCCTTAACGAGTAAAACTAACTTAACCTAAAAATACTAAAATCAAATAAGAAATCAGCGTTTATCAATAATTGGACATAATTTTGCCATCGCTTCGGATTTAGTTATGAAAAATGAGAACGGTCAGATTTAACACAAGAGAGCGAATTAGGAACAGAAATACTGATTGCACAACATAAGTTTTAATGTTTGCACGCCTACATTTGGCAAAATTTGTAGTCCAAAAGTATATGGTATTATGGTGTTGAAGTAAAATCTGCAATATCAACAAACAGAAAAGCAGACCAATTTTTTTTTTAAATCTTAATCAATTCAATAAAATTAAATTACAAATTAGTTCCAGCAAATTCTGCCAAAGACGTGAAAGGCTATTCCACTCAATGTTTCCAATTTCAAAATCTAACGAACAATTGATATGTATAAACGTAATGTTATCGGTAGTCGCCCACTCCTTAAAATTACATAGAACATCATGAGTATGAAATACGGTCAGTTATTAGTTATACCCATTAAGGTTCAGTTAAAACATTAGCAATAATCTGCTGGCCATTATTTATCATATTGTATGGTAAATAAAATTGGATGAAATCTTTTATGCACGTACATTCAAAAATCTGAAAAATTCATCCCCAATTTGGCTACTCAGTAAATTTTAAGAATTGGAAAGCTATGGTTTGACCTACCATTCAAAATATGTAATACAAACTTCAAAGAGGAACGATCATTGCTTAAAACGTCTTCACGAAGGCGAGCTATCTACACCGATTATATAGTGATGTTGAAATGTGCTTAATAAATCAAACTCACACTCTTAGCTTGTCTTCCACAAATGGCCATATATTGTCTTAATATTAGCGGTTTTTCGTAGTGGGAACCAATATACAAATAAAAATAAAAATTAAAGATAAATAAATTTTCTTTTAACATATTGTTATTTTCAAGACACCTTTATACCCAAATGTGATTTGTAATCCCAGATAAACATAATTGAATTTATTTTTATCCAATTTTCTTTTGTTTTCATAAAACTCTAATAAATCATTCATACATAAATTATATAAGCTCTCTAAACACACGGCAAAAAATTGTTTTTGTTTCGTTTTCATCTGCTCTAAGGTGTATGTAATAAAAAATCCGAGAACCTTAAAAATGGTGATACATGTTTGAAAATTCTTTTGTAATACGAGTAACAGAAACACGGGGAAAAGAATCGACAACAATTTTTTTTAGATTTTCCCTTTGTTTTTGTTTAGTTTTCCTTTAAAATTCTCGAAATGTTTTTCTTGCGTGTAGCTGAATAAACACTGTACCTTGATATAAATATTGCCAATATCATTGGTATTTTTCAATGCTACATAAATAACATATACGTATGGCGCACATATTTATCAGATACCCGTACTCTTATCATTTTTATGTAAGAATAAAATACAAATAAATAAAATAAAAATCTTACTTGAGGGATTTGTGTATCTTTTTCAAAAGCTCATAGAGCGAAAGTATCATAAAAATTACTTAGAAATTTGATAAGAGTTTTTCTTAGAAATTGACAATTGTTTTGACAAATGCTCTGCTATTGTTTATTTATTTATTTCGATAATACAACAACGAGTTATTTTTTTCTTAACTAATAGTCAAAATAAGAAGAGCCATATATCTTCCTATTTTGACTATTGTTTAAGGTTAACAAATGCTGGAAAATTATTTTGTTATTGTAAATTGGAAATTTATCAATCAAAAGTAACCTAGTAAAATAAATTTTACTAAGTTAATCCTAATCAATTTGGATGTGTTTAAACTTAGAATCTGTTGTAGGACCTCTGCTAAGCGAATTTGTAGACAGATGAACTGCGAATAATGGAAGGTTAAGATATTAAGAGTGAACACAAATACTAACCGCGGAGATGTCCATCATATGATGAATTCACCATGGCCATGCAAAGACTAAAGAAAATCGTTCCCAATATTCAAGAAGGGTGAACGCTTGAAATGCGAGAATTATAGCGATATTATAGCTTGCACCGCATATAAGTTACTGTCGTACAATATCTTGGGAATAATTACTCCTCTAGAAGTGACTTGAAGGAGGATTCCGTTTGAATCGGTAAGTCACTGGTCAAGTTTTCTCGTTACGGATGATTCTTTCCAAATACTATAAACATCTCCCAATATACATTAGGTATTTTTAGATTTCAAGCAAGGTTTTGACTCGATCAAAGCATATCGAACTGAACCAAATTAATGTTGGCCATGGCCAAAAAAGATTTTATGAATAAACAAAACAATCAACGATCGCCAGCAACAAGGAAAACTATTCAAATAGACACCGAGACAAATACTTTGAATTCTTCATTTTATCAAGCAGGTAAACTTGAGTATTTTAAAATTTAAACGATCAGTTTAAAATATACAAATCCATTTTGTTAAATTTAATAATCGTTTCGGCAAATCTCATGAATTTAACTGAAAATTTCAAAATAATTGCGCCGCATCGTCATTTGTCAATGATTTGGAAATGTTAAATTCCAGCGATAATGGAGAATTGCGCAGGGCGAATTATGTTTCACGATCAAAAAAAATTATTTGAAACCTATTAGAATTTAGGATCGTAATATTTCATACAGGTTTAATTGCAGTGAGGAACCGAAAAATCGAAAGCATTATCCGCCCCCAAACCAGGAACTACGCTTGTGTGTATCACCTTAAACTGAGGCTCCAAACTATAATTATTTGTCAAAAATACTTTTGATTAACATTTGGCGAAACAGATGTGTTAAAAATTGTAATTAAGAAAAAATGTCGATGGGAGACACAAAATCTTTATGCAATTTACAAGGCAGTGAAGCGCCTAGTTCCAAAATTTCAGAACAGAAAATTAACAAAGTGAAATCTTCTATTAATCGTTTTCCCAGTTATGAACGCCATTATACAAGACGTCATAATCAAAAAATATATTTGAATTCTGGTTTAAACATCGCAACAATATATAAAATTTACCGCGAGAAATATAATATGATAATAAATCAAAAACAGTTTTTGCCTACCAATGCAAGAAAACTGATAAGGCCATGGCACAATCAGATTTATCCACGAAAGTTTTCTCATTCGACTTGCAACAGAGTTTGCCAACTCTTTGCTTGGAAAATACGCTCTCATTTTATAAATGTCAACTTTTGACATTAGATGATCTCGTTACTAACAAACCGTACTGCTTTATGGGGATCAAAAGTGAAGGCCATCACGGAGTAAATGAGATAACTTCCTGTTTGTTTGAACATTTAAATTCTCTGGATGGGCAGAGTAAAAACTCGATTGTTCCATCCATGTTTTCTGTGTTTATGTGCAATAATGATAATATACAACTCGTAGATCATACATTTTTATATCAGGTCACACGCACATGGAATGAGATTCCAACCATGCACTAATCGAAAGGAACAAGAAAAAAACATCAATTAATTTACATGTGGCTCGTGATTGTTTAAGTTGATATGAACAGTGGGAACTAAACCAAATGTTTTGGTTAATGAAATTAATAAGGGTACATTTTATGACTTCACCAATATTCTTAAGACCAAATTTATGTGGCGAGAAGTGAACCAAATATTCAATGGATTCGGTACAAAAAAGAGTTCGAAATTAGTTACTATAAATATTCCTTAAGCGAGGAAGAACCATTTAAACCCGTTAATATTCGTTGCCGAGGCGTAAATAACATCACTGGGAATTTCTAAATGCTACAGCGGACCCGTAAAGATCAGCAAAGAAAAAAACGAGATCTTATAGATTTCCTACAATTTATTGACTTATTTGGATTTTTATTTGGATTTGGTCGGCGATAATATTGTGGATAATATGGGTCCATAACAGATACAGACGACAGAATCGATGGCGAAGAAGAAAAATATTAATTTCATTTTTATGAAAATAGTGCACATATACCCACAAAACACTCTACACAACTTATTTTGAGAAGGTAATAAATGAAAATTATATTTTGATAAAAGTTGTTTGAGGAAAATTCGTATGTACATAGTGATTGTGTTCTAACTATTTCAAATGTAGCTAGACAATATTCTACATTTATTATTTGTTTGGATTTGAGAATACATAATTGTTTGAATACAAATTAATTTTGGGAATTGAAAGCAATTAAAGTTTTTCCAGTTTAAGTATATTATTTGTATGTTTGTATCCTGGCAAAATTGTTTAAATACAACACAACATTATTATTGTTTCAACTTGGTTTGTAGTATTAATTTTCTAATATAACAAAAAGATGCAAAAATATTAGACCGTGAAAGACAATGTCTCATTTCAAATTATGACAGTGACCGATAGAGGCGGAAAGGAATTTTTCACCATCGATTACGATCGCTGGTGTGAATGAACACATCTATGACCTCCTGTTGGAGTGCAAAACTCATGGGCCAACCCACCTTCCATGTTAGTACTGATGAAGATTTAAAATAATGACTAGCCATTTTGGGTCTTAATCATATATTCAATGATATGAGATTATCCACTGCATTTGTACAATATTGTTGATATAGTTGTAAAGTAGTGGCAATCATTTATAATTTTTGAAGAAACACTGGTAATTTATGTATCCGTACCACGCAATGAACAGCTCAGGTCAGTAAATTATTTTTACACAAAGAGTTGACACAATTCAATAATTTCTTTGCTATTGGACGATAAGTGTGTGAAGTTATCCCAGGATCTCATCCCAAAAAAAATAAAATGTTCGTCGGGAAATACTAATTTATGTGCATCAGGTAATACTATAAAAAAAAACAGACAAATCATAATAGCTGCGTCAATTCAGAAAATCCACTTAACTCAAAAAAGTGCATTTTTCAGGAAACGTGATTTTCTAAAATTCAATTATGAAAAATAGTTTTTTCAAAATATCATAACTGGGTGAAAAATCGAGCAAATTACTTGAAAATTGGCGTGGTGAGTGAAGAAATGATTAATGAACCTGAATAAATAAAATTAAAAAAAAAACACTTATCTTGACTTAAGTGCTTTTTATGAATTGCCACAGTTAGATGAGATTTTCAATCCAGATCAATATTTGTGTGGAAACAAATTTAATATATTCAAAAGTAATTGTTATTAATCTTTTCCAAAAATTATTATAAACGATCTCATGTGAAATCGAATTGATATTATATCCACTAATTATGAGCAAGTTGAGATTTACCATGTATATGATATGGCCGAGGATATGGCCCAACTTGTTTTTTTTATATAATAAAGATTTATATTGACAGTTCCTAGAAACCACGAGTGTCGTGCCCAATTTCATCTGATTTTGAATTGATATCATGTCCACTAACTACCAGCAGAACCTCAGCATACGGCTGGTGTTTTCGTTTTGCTGGTACTTAGTGGACATGATAGCAATTCAAAATTAGATGAGATCACGAACGACTCTCGTGGCTCCTAGGAACCATCAATATAAATCTTTATTATATAAAAAAACATGTTGGGCCATATACATATGGGCCTAAAGGCAAATCTCAACTTGCGGCTGGTTTTGTCGGTTTGCTAAATGATTATGATTTCTCAGTTTTTGTTTATAGAAGGTAGAAACTTGTTCGATCTTGCACAATTATTTGGGATAATTTTGAAAAATCTTGGGATGGGATGAAACCTGATGAGCATTTTGTTTTTCTGGGATGAGATCCTGGAATAACTTCACTCACTTGTGGACGATGCACAAACTATCAATATTTCTCAATTCCACTTATTTTTTTGCGGTTTGATCACAATTTTCTTTATCATAAGAATTATATTATTTTGGAATTTTAAAAGTTATCTTGAAAAACCCAAAAATCAACTGTTTTATAAGATATAGATTTATTCTTAGATTTTAGAGTTCACCGTCTCCTTATTTGTCCTTGTTTTTTGTATGATATGATATGATATGATATGATAGGAGAGTACAAGCCAACCAGTTATGGTGAATCTGAGATTGTTACCATAATCCTGGAGTATATTCAGCAGAGTTCCAAATAGATATCTGAGAATTTTTACTCCAAAATTATGCGGGCCCAGTCCCTGCTTGCATCTCAACATATAAGGTTTAGGAAAAGGAAACAATCACAGAAACGACTAAGGTGATAATCCACAGCAGAGTCATTGCTAACTACATATTAGTAAATTATTATATATTGTTAGTATAATCATTTTCACATTTGGATTTGAGTTTGTTATTATTGTTAGTTGGATAGGTAAGGACCATTCTTAATTCATCATATGTATTCGTATCGCCTCAACAGTTAAACTGGAGTATGTTAAAAAACATCTTTGGGTCATCTCATCATATGCTGTATTTAAAGATGTGTCCCTATAATTCCCAATCCATCACCATCTAACGCGTGGGGAATATAAATTTTCGTAATGACCCGACAGCATTTCTATATACAATATGATGATCTAATACATTGTCAATTCGTTTGTAAGGGAGACTATTTAAATAAATAAATAGTTTAGTGCGGTCATAATTAGCTAACCTGATCGATCATTCCATTCCACACATTCTATCTTTATGTCCGTTTTAAGATTTTACAACAAACAATCACACAATACACAAAAGTAGAATTCTTGTATAACACACTACAGTTCAATGAAAGAAATCACCAAAGCGGCCGTCTGATTCAGAAAGTTTAATAGTTTGTAATAGAATTATTATACAGCACAAAGAAGCTGCTTATTAAAGTAAAATAAACTTTCTGGTCAATACCACCGGTCAAGTGATCCCCATCCAATGTTAAGAATGTCACTCAAGAAATCTTATTCATTTACACTTATATGAATAAAGAAAACAAAATTATTTAAATAAATTAGTGTTTTCCATTGAAATAAAGACAAAAGTTATTTAAGAGTACAACATACCATGGTATATGAAGGTATGTCAAGTACATACCCCAGAGCAAAATTGTGGACTTTATTGACAAAATAAAATCAAGAGGAATATTAACCGTTCCTTTAAAACACCACTTTCCTAATATATGAATAAGCATCTGCTAAATCGAACTTCAACATTTTAGCCAATTCAAATCTCGCCAACAAATAGGATATTTACTGATCGTATATATTATCGTCAATATAATGATAATATAGTGGTAGTGATCGTATTAAAACAATCTTCAGTCAATTCTACCATTAATATACATGGCACTACATTAAAACCTCAATAGTCTTATAGATATAGTTTTAATTTGATATAAGATACGAAAACATCATTTTCAAAACTTTTGAATAGTAAATCCATCGATATGAAAGGTTTGCTGTATGTACCGATATTTATGTATAAATGTATACTTTTAAAATTTTTTGTTCTTTTTTCCGTGCAAGTCAACACCTGCACAAAATATAAAACAAAAACAAACAAAATTCTCTAACCAACACTGTATGCATTGATATTTTATATTATATGTCAAAGCCGACTGTACACAAATATAAACAAGATCAAACCTGTATGTATATATTCTATACATGCATTGATTGCCCGTATACGCATTGCAATGGTATTGATCTATATATAAGCAAAATATATAAAACAAAAGGGATAAATACATAGTCAAATATTTAGAATTTATTTGACTAATGCAACCGTTGCAGAATGTTAATACATAATAGAAATTTGAATAGAGAAGAAAACAAAACAAAATAACGTGCTATATAAAATACACACATACACATGCAGTGAACGCGTTATAATCAAAATTTCCAAAAATTCCCCTCACTGTATGTCTTGATATGTAAATTTTGATACATAAAACAAAATATAAAAATCATCCAGAGGAAAGGGAAATATATTAGGATCGAATTATGGGATTGGCTCGTCAAATCAAACAAAACAAAAACACTCGCGTCGCATTCAATCGTTTGCAACGGAAAAATTGTGTGTGTGTGTGTGTGTGTGATATTGAAATTGATGTATATACGAATACCGTTACTGGCAATGTATACACGATGTAAACTTTGTGTGTAATACGGTATATGCAAATCCACTATAATATAAAAACAAAAACCTAAATATATAATGCAATATATAATATAATAAAATATAATTTAATATTAAATATAGTAAAATATAATATAATAACGATACTCATCTGAGATTCTCGAATTTAAGCCACAAACACACACATACACAAACGAATTTATTTTATTTAATTAAACACCGAGCGGAAAAAAAACACGTCCACTCAGTGTGACGAATAACACTGAACTCCCTTATTTGTCCTTGTTTTTGGTGTCTTTTTATTGGTTTTATTATTCGTTAAGGTTGGTAAATTTTTAAAATAAATGAAGCACTAGTTCTACTGATAAACTTTAAAGTCATTCATAGATAAAATGGGTATTGGAGATTCGTGGTATTTGAACCTGGGGGGAGGGGAAGGTCATAAGATAAGATTTTTCTAGTAGAGCACGACCATTGCTATGTCAAGGGTGGCTATATCAAGTCATCAAACTAATGAACCATCATCTAATCTGTCATCAAACGAAATGGGCCAACATGCCGGCTTATGAACTCTCTCTGTATGGGAAGCCATACTTAATAAATAATAAAATAAATAAAAGTTGTTTATTGTTTATAATAATAGTTTATGTAAAATTTTTAGATCACAATAGTGAACTGGAAGAATGCATGCTGAAATACTATAATTTGCTGTATAAACTTATAAATATCTTGAATCGTTCGAATCATTTACCAAAATGGCAATTATTCAGATCAGGACCCAAATGGTGTGACAATAACCTATTCTTCTAATTATAGATTCTGTGAATGAAACTTAATTTTAAAAAAGTCCATAACCTGATTTGGTAACCGCCTTGAAGTTTCGTTGAATCTTCGAGAAGTTTAGACTCAAATTGAGTTACTTGATCAGTTGTGATATTGAGGAGAACACTTAATCATGACATGTACATCGATTAAATCTGTCGACAAAAGAGAGTATTGCCAAAATTGCCTAAAGGTGTTTTCGTATGTCTTTGGATTTTTAATCGTTTGCAGGATAAACAATACTGGGTCCAATGAGTTACGTCTTTATTTATATACTAGGCCAAAAATAGCGAGCAGTTATCAATTTACGAGTAGGACGGAGTCTGGTATGCGATATAGTATAGAACTAGTGTGAAGTACGGAAGCAGAAAGTTAATTCTGAAGTTCTAAGTTCGTTTTTTGGGCTGAGATACTTATGTTTAACTCGTAATGCGTATCGACTGTTGCCGTAAGTGAGAATGAATTGGAGCGAGTGTTTCGGTAAGTTTGGGTATTAATCAGTTTAATATACCGGTGAATACATGTGATTGATGTTGGAGTCGGAATATTCTGTAATGGCATTAATTATTCTCTGTCGAAGGAAGAACGCCATTCGGCGTTAATTTATGTCTAAGGAATTCAAAAGTGGTTGCGCTGAACATACATTTCGAATAAATCATAAGGTATTGAAGAGGTATTAGTTTTCAACATCCATCTCAGCAGTCACGTGTAATAGGTCTTAATAAGCTCTTTGTGTGATTTTATAATGGATCGTGCGCGTCATTAGTTGTACTACCGCAGTAATGACCAATTCGATTTGGATGCGAACGATACACTCTTTTCTTGCAACAATACATATTTATTTAATCTAATTGGTCCATTACTTAAGAGAAACAATTTAACGATTATAAATGGAACATAAAATATAAAGTATCAATCAATCATTTTAGCTGTATAGTTTACATTTTAAACTAAATCACAATCCTTTTAGAGCACAATCAATCAAATTGAACCACCTCAAACCCTAGTCACAACATATAGGAAGAATCTTGAGCAAAAACAAAAACTAAGCATGGATCTTAATAGAAAACAAAAATAAATACGCAAAAGCTAACTTAAATACGTTTATGTTGGATATTCTGTTCTCTATTTAAAGCAACAATATTTTTATCAAATCAAAGATGTTCTCAAAAAGTATGAGATGAAAATCCGAAATGATCTGTTTTCTTTTATTAAGATTTAATAAAAAATAGAACCACAGTAAATAAGTAGCGTGATGTTGTTGTACAGAAACCACTAAATAAAACAAACTATTGAGAAACGTGTCTTTTAATGATGGAATAGATGGAACCAAATATGTACCGATTCGATCGATAACATTCCAAAAAAATCTAGAACTATTTGGAATATTTAAGACACAAACTGAACCAAATGACTTTCAATTTAACTTAACATCATTGAGAAAATTGTTTGATAGTCAGATGGGGTAGTGTTCATGGGTCAAAACAAATCATCATGCTCTTCCGAATGTGCGTGGTCTGACATTGTTGTGTTTTTTCCAGCTTTTGATATATATCAATTGTTGTCGCTTACTTTAGGATTGATACAAACACAGAGAGCCACATTATCTTTAGTGGCGTTAAATCTTGCTTAAATGACTCGATATCGTTTCGTTTTAGCCAATTATTTATTTATTTTATTTTTATTCTCAATAATATTCAATTCAAGATTATTCAGTGGATTAAATGTCCTTTAAAGAATAATCTGAATCATACACAAGTAAAGCAATTCAATATAATAAAATTATAAAAGTAACGACATAACAAAATATAGAAAAGAAATAATAATAATAATACATAAGTAGCCTATATTTAAAAATACAATTCAATATTAGCCTTAAATGTTTCGGATTTTCTTAAATTTTCTGGTATTTGACTAAAAGTAAATGGTCTTAGAAAGGTAATCGATTTTCTACCAAATTCTGTCCTTATATGGTGATAATTTATTCTATTACAATTTCTAGTTCCATAAATATGATGATTATAAACAAATTTGATATTAGATAAAATTGAAAATCTATTAAGTGTTTTATACATAAATAAAGCTAATTGAAATTTATGTAAAACCTAAATAGGAACACTGAATTATTTTCATTACAATATAGGTCCTTTGTTGGAAATAGGAATGGCAAACGGTAAATGGATTTTAAACTTTTGTTTTGCATGACTTGTAATTTATTTAGCCGAGAAGCAGTAGCGGTACCATATGTAACAAGACCGTAGCTGATTCGAGAATGAATAAACGAGGAATAAATCATTAATAATACACGTCTAGGAACAAAAAACGATTATTTTCTAATAAAACATACAAGAGGCGCAATTTTTTTCCTAACGGTATTAATATGATTCTGCCAAAACATATTAGCATCAAATGTTAACCCTAAATATTTAAATGAATTAACTCTTTCAATAATATTGTTGCTAATTATAAATGGAGGTACGGTAACCATTGCTTTATACGGGGAATGGAATATCATATATTTAGTTTTCGATATATTAAGTGAGATTAAATTAGGTTTAAAGTATTTTAATAATAAATCGAGATCATGTTTCATGTCATTTACTATCCCACTGGGATCAAAAGTTTCATAGAACAAAGCCGTATCATAAGCAAAAATCCTAATCAGACCCTTAAAGGGCAAATAAGCAATATCATTAATGAATATTAGAAATAATATTGGTCCCAGAACACTGCCTTGTGGAACACCACAATTGATATCCAACATATTACTTTTTGATTCATTGACCACAACATACTGCTTTCTATTAGATAAATAGCTTTTCAGTAAATTATAGGAAACACCTCGTATACCATAACAATACAATTTACTTAGTAGCAACTCATGGTCAATACAATCAAACGCTTTCTGTAAGTCTAAGAAAAGCGCTCCAACGTACTTTTTGTTATCAAAAGCTGTAAATATCAAATTCGAAATTTCAACCAGAGCTAATTCAGTTCCAGCTCCTTTTCTAAAACCATATTGATGTGAGTAGAAGAAATTATTTGAATCAAGAAAATTCAGAATTCGAGAGAAGAGTAGTTTTTCAAAAATCTTATCAAATACTGATAAAGTTGAGATAGGTCTATAATTGCTAATAGATAACATGTCACCATTTTTAAAGACGGGAATGACTTTCGCAATTTTAAGACAATTAGGATAAATACCAGTTGATATACATTCATTAAACATTTCCGACAATAGATTAGAGAAGAAATCAGATCTATACTTCACCACTGAGTTGTTAATTAAGTCTGGACCATCACCTTTACTGTCATTAAGCGAATGAATAGTATTGAAAACTTCAACAGCTGTAGATGTTGAAAGATACATGCAATTAGAGTTCCAATGAATGGTTCCGAATTTATGTATATCTCTGTCTGAGCTTATCGCTGCACCTAACAGACTACCTACCTTAACAAAAGATTCATTGAAAATGTTAACTATATCCCTAGCATCATTATAAAGCCGTCCATTAAATTAAATTGAATTCAATTGAACTGATTTGAGATTTTTATTAAGAAACAAATTAATATTTTTCCAAAGTTCTCTTTGATTTAGGCCAACAAACAAATGATCAAAATAGTATTTCTTAGCAAAATATTTTTTTGATTTTAGCAATTTACTTAGGCGTTCCAATTCAACTTTATGATCAGTGTTGTTGGGATTCCGTTTACATTTTTTTAAGACTTTGTTTTTCTCCCGAATTAATTGCCAAATGTCATAGGTAATCCATGGACATATAGTGTAAAATATGTAATTAAAATACGGTTTTATACAGTTAATTCATGTGGTTTCAAAATACCGGGCTATCTAGGCAAAGTCATGCAATGGGTTGAACCGTGGCCCCTAGTGGCATTGAATTTAATTTTATATCCTAATATCACCAATTTTTCTTAAAGAGTTTGCGTTTAGTGAAAATAAACAGCAAAATTTTTCTACGGTTAATGAGCTTGAACGGTTAATCCGTTTGATGGACTTGAACACAATATCAGGTTTTCACAAGGGTGGGCACTGGGGAGTGTGACTTAAGTCATACAGTTCTGTCAAGTAGGTTTGTATGAAGCTGTAATTAATCAACTTAACCTTTACTTGTCAACAAAATGTTTGTGTATCGGACCATTACAGGTTATAATGAAACTGGTAGCATTAAAAAACGCTAAGGAGGTGGAAATTCAAAAACAGCAACATCGCCAGAAATGGTTGGAAAGGTGAAGGCTTATACGTTGAATTATATAGAATTCAACGTATAATCCACAACAAAGCGCATTTGGGGAAAACTTGAAATGTGTCTGCTCGTAGCATGGGATACTTCCACAAAAGTCAGTTCGCCTAGTAAGAACAAAGGGTTCATATTTGGCGTATTACAGGCGTATTGATTTTGAATTGTTCCATGCCACAATGTCATATCGAAATGGATGATGGGTCAATATATGAGTTTTTCACTCAAACAGGAAACATATAAGTGCTAGACTCTGTAAAAAAGACTAACTCACAAAACGAATAAGAAATTCTAGAATTCATGATAATAAAAACGGAGACGATGTTTCAACTAAATAGTGATGGTTAACGATCTATTTGAAAATGATATTTCATAATGAAAACGGATAAGATGAACAGAATCATCAGCAATCGTATATGTAATATAAATATAATATGGTATAACGCTAAATCGTAGAGAATTTACTGTAGAGCACTGAATAGATAATTCAATAAAACTTATGTGGACTGAAAAATAAAATCGATTGATTAACTTCAGACAGAAATATTAAATATAAAAGAGAGAAACCAACTGAACAAATTTACTAATGGCTTTTACATAGACTATTGTACAATCTCGACCATCTGACTGCATCAAATTCAATTACGAGAAAGCTCTTCTGTATTATAAACTGTCAAAAGATGTCACATAGCACTCTACGTCGTGGAAAATAATGTTGCTTTCAAAGTTTTCGAGCTAGGATACTCGATGTGCTTTGATTTATACTAAATCCAGTATCATACAGATATGATTTATGGGGATCAGGAACTATCGTAAGCATAAGGACTAAAATTATCGATAAACAGAACCTATAATTTTCTTCGTATACTTATATGTTAGATCCAAACACGTGCGTCAGTCGAAGCTTGTCAAATGCTTAACCATGCACTCGAATTAATTAATCAACAACAAATATTTATTTTAATTAAAAAAGGTTAAACCATCATAAATTACATACTTGGAAACACATCAAGCCAAAGGATAACCATTTGTATGTACACATTATATTATGTACATATTGATCCACATATGTAACACACTTGTAATTAACGAATTAATTTTTGTTTTATAATTAATTTTTGTTTGATAAAAAATAATAATTAATTATTAACTAACCATAATGAATTATATATTAAAAATTTACGTTTTTTATCAAAACCGTATAGACGATAGAGATAATAATTCGATTTAAACTACGTAGAGCGGAATAAAATAACGATCAAACAAAATGCAATTTTACTCTATATATTGATTACGGTGTAAATGGTCTAGAACTGTTAAATCTGCAATTAAAAACTTAATCTGCACCAAATGTGGAATTGTGTGAATAAACCCCTCAAAATGATTTTCGTTAAGCGACCTTATGTGTGGGTCGTTTAAACTATTGTCTAAGATATATATATATATATATATATATATATATATATATATATATATATATATATATATGATATGATATGATATGATATGATAGGAGAAGTACAAGCCAACCAGTTACGGTGAATCTGAGATTGTTACCATAATCCTGGAGTATATTCAGCAGAGTTCCAAATAGATATCTGAGAATTTTTACTCCAAAATTATGCGGGCCCAGTCCCTGCTTGCATCTCAACATATAAGGTTTAGGAAAAGGAAACAATCACAGAAACGACTAAGGTGATAATCCACAGCAGAGTCATTGCTAACTACATATTAGTAAATTATTATATATTGTTAGTATAATCATTTTCACATTTGGATTTGAGTTTGTTATTATTGTTAGTTGGATAGGTAAGGACCATTCTAAATTCATCATATGTATTCGTATCGCCTCAACAGTTTAACTGGAGAATTTTAAAAAACATCTTTGGGTCATCTCATCATATGCTGTATTTAAAGATGTGTCCCTATAATTCCCAATCCATCACCATCTAACTCGTGGGGAATATAAATTTTCGTAATGACCCGACAGCATTTCTATATACAATATGATGATCTAATACATTGTCAATTCGTTTGTAAGGGAAACTATTTAAATAAATAAATAGTTTAGTGCGGTCATAATTAGCTAACCTGATCGATCATTCCATTCCACACATTCTATCTTTATGTCCGTTTTAAGATTTTACAACAAACAATCACACAATACACAAAAGTAGAATTCTTGTATAACACACTACAGTTCAATGAAAAAAATCACCAAAGCGGCCGTCCGATTCAGAAAGTTTAATAGTTTGTAAAAGATTTATTATACAGCACAAAGAAGCTGCTTATTAAAGTAAAATAAACTCTCTGGTCGAGACCACCGGTCAAGTGTTCCCCATCCAATGTTAAGAATGTCCCTCAAGAAATCTTATTCATTTACACTTATATGAATAAAGAAAACAAAATTATTTAAATAAATTAGTGCTTTCCATAGAAATAAAGACAAAAGTTATTTAAGAGTACAACAAACCGTGGTACATATATACACCCAAGAGCAAAATTGTGGACTTTATTGACAAAATAAAATCAAGAGAAATGTTAACCGTTCCTTTAAACCACGATTATCCTAATATATGAACAAGCATCTGCTAAATCGAACTTCAACATTTTAGCCAATTCAAATCTCGCCAACAAATAGGTAATTTTACCGATCATATATATTATCGTCAATATAATGATCGTATAGTTAGTGATCGTAGATCGTATTTAAACAATCTTCAGTCCCCTTTACCATTAATATACATGGCACTACATTAAAACCTCAATAGTCTTATAGGTATAATCTTTAGTTCAAATTTGATATAAGATACAAATATGAAAGCATCATTTCAAAAACTGTTGAATAGCAAATCCATCAATATGGAAGGTTTTCTGTATTTACCGATATAAATGTATTTACATACTAACATGTGTATTATAATATTTAAAAACAAACTGAAAAAATTAAAAGTTAATTAACAAACTTCATTTTGTTGTTCAGGATCAGCACTGATCTGTTTCACTGTCTTCAAACATTATATCTCATGAAAAGTGTTTTGGGCGTTAAATAGATTCGCGCTATAAAAGAAGAAATTTCGCGTTGTACTGAAACAGATTATTTATTTCAAATCGCGTTATATCGAAAACGCGTTGTATAAGTACCGCGTTAAACGAGGGATACTTGTATATATATATTTAAAACAATTTGTTGTTCTTTTTTTCCGTGCAAGTGAACACCTGCACAAAATATAAAATAAAACAAACAAAAATTCTCTAACCAACATAGGAAAGAGAAGGATAGGAGTTTTGATGGACGAAACGAAAAATATGTTATATACATACTATTAATACATAGGACGTTCAAATGTAGACTGTAATGTATGTATTTGCGTTTTCAACATCAAATTATGATGTATATACAACACACATAATAACAATACCAACGTATATAAAAATAAAATGTAAGTCGCCAATTACATTGAATGTATATATAGTTGCCATTACAACGATCGCACAATGGCAGTGATCGCGTTAAATTTAAATCTCCAAATTCTCTTTTACTGTATGCTTTGATGCATACCATTGATTAAGTACATTATAGATGTTACCACTACGAATTACAACAACAAATTAAATTTTTTGTTTCATGTTTTACATAGCAATGTTCATTTTCATGATAAGTTAAAGATGAACCAGGATAGGCTATTCTAAAACAATGTTGCAAGAAGCAATAAAACATTTTGAAATATTTTTATAGATAAAATACACTAATACTAATCCAATACGGTAATAAAAACTAAAAAATCATTCAAAATACATAATCATATATTGTACTCTTTTTATCAAAAATATGATAAACAAATTCATTCAGTTATCCTTAAAATACAAACGTGTATTTCAACTTATTCATGTCTAATGTACAATTTAATTCATATAACAAATAATATTGCAATGATACTACAAATATGCAAAACTGCCGAAGAGGTTAAAAATAGAACAACAAATTAAAAACTGCACGTGCACACATTTTGTGCTATTGTCTAGACTTTAGAATTTACAATGTATGTGTATTTTGTATATGATCGAAATTTTTTAATGAACTTTTTAAACATTTCGTAAACAATTAATAGTCTAGGAACAAACAGTAATTATTCAGGTGTCTACTTTAATAGTTAGCGTACGAGTGCTAAATTAAAATGGCATATTGTTCATATTTAAACTGTCACAATAAAAAAACGTACGGGATTCCAAGATTTCTGGTTCCGCAAGATCACCGGCGTGAAGATTGGATTAAAAAATCAGGTAATAAATACCTCCATTCCTTACCAAAAACAACAAAAATTTATTTTTGTGCTGACCACTTTGATTCAAAATATATCAACACTAGTTTGTTTAAAAGTAGACTAAGTTGGTTTGCTGTTCCAAAACATTTTATGGGTGATGATCGTGATAGTGAACAAAGTTTAAGCTTTCATTTAAATGAAAATATAAATCCAACAGTTAATATCGACAAAAATAGTGAAAGTGAATCGTTTAATTTTAATAAAAAAAACAAACCGAAAACCTATAGAAATCCATTTTTGGAGTTATCACCATCTGGTTCAAATACAATCAATGAATCGCAATTTCCACAACCAGATATCCAAAAAACCGTTGAATTACAAGTGCCGATTAAACGATATGAAGTACCAACCGCGGAGTTATTATGTTCTCCGAAGAAAAAAAAACTTAAACCTAATCAAATTATGAAATCAGAACAAAAAACTGCTTTGAACAAATTATTAGATGGCAGAAGCAGTAGTGTTAAAACTTTTGTAAATGTCCAAACATTGCACACGTCTAATTCTAAGTGGACTGTGGAAGAAAAAGATTTATTTTTAAAATTTCATTATCGTTCTCCTAGTTTCTATAAATTTTTAATACAAGAGGGATTTACACTACCTAGTGTTAGTACTATTGTTCGATGGTACAATACTATAGAGTTTACTACAGGAATTTCTGTTGCAATTTTAAAAATGCTAAAAGAAAAACTCAAAGACACAGCGAAATTTGAAAAACGATGTATACTAGTGTTCGATGAGATGAGTATTAAAACTGAGCTTGAATACAGTACGAAAGGAGACATTGTGTATGGCTTCACTGATCTTGGAGAATTAGGTCGTGAAAGGTCATTTGCTAACTATGCTCTGTTGTTTATGTTGCGAGGTCTTAATTCTCCCTGGAAACAGGTTAGTTGTTAAACATATATTTTGCAAACTTCTTTATAATAAAACTTTCTAACTTAGGTAATTGGTTACTATTCCGGCAGTGTTCGTGGTACACAACTAAGTCAAATAATCAAATCCACACTCACGCTTTTAATTGAAAATGAAATCGACGTTCAAGCCGTAATATGTGATCAAGGATCGTCCAATAGAACTGCATATAAACAATTAGGTGTTTCATTATCTAAGCCATATATCGAAATTTTAAATAGAAAAATATTTTTTTTATTTGATATCATACATTTATTCAAAAGCTTTCGTAATAATCTCTTGAAGACGAATTTAATAATTGGGGAAGATGTAGTATCTTGGTCTGTTCTAGTAAAATTATTTTATGCTGAAAATAGTTTGATTAGATCAATGCATAAGCTTACAGAAGCACATATTAAACCTGATACATTCCAAAAAATGAGGGTTAAATTAGCTACTCAAATATTCAGTCATCATGTCTCAACAGCGATATATGCTGCTGCTCATACCAATCTGTTCAGTGAATCCGAGAAAGCAATGGCGATAAGTACAGGCAATTTTTTTTCAGATTGAATAAATTATTTGACAACTTAACGAGTAAATCAAAATATACATCGAATCCTAATAACTGTGCTCTTTCCGAAGAAACAGAAGAAATATTAGAAAATTTAAGAGAATCGGCTATCTGGATAAGTACGTGGAAAAAATCAAATGGAGTTTCTGAATATTGTTTCTCGGGTATGCAGCAAACAATAAATGGAATCATACAACTCTGGAATGTTCTTAAAGGAGTTGAACAAAAATATATTTTAACTGCCAATCTGAATTCTGATTGTATAGAAAATACAATCTCTGTTATAAGAAATAATAGAGGATCGTATGAACGTAATCCTTCAGCTTTACGTCTTCATAAAAATTTAAAAGAAATGTGTTTTTATCACATAATGACTACTGACACTACATCTTATAATCAATCCGATACCCGTGTATTGCTTAATATCGAAGACATTACTAGTAAGATAATTCATCTATCAAAATATATACATGTTTAAGTGTCTTAATAAATAAATTAATATTTTTCTATATTATAAAGATTTTGCCAAAAGTCATGAAGAAATAACAGATGTAACATTTGAAGAAGAAATAGATGAAATTCCTCTAAGAATTATACCATTAGATGTAAATGAAAATGGTAATTGCCAAATACGATGGGTTGATTAATGAGTTGATTCCTCAACCGTCTAGCAATTTACAAATTAAAGGTTAAAAAAATATTCTGAAATTCAAATTTAGCATACACTTGTGAATTTCAATATTTGATTATTTTGCAATTTAACAGAAAATATTTTCATTGATTAGTTAAGAATTGTATGATCTAGCGAATATAACAAAATTCTTCTTTGAAAATTCAGAATATGTTAATTTTCATACTAAAAGAACATTTACTAACCTTGTTCTAATTTTTAAGGCTGAAAGTATGTATGATAACATTTTAAAGATATAGCTTTATATGAAACTTGCTATAGATAAATAATATAAAGGGATCTTTTGTAAAAGCGTTCGTTGGGCTGACCAATAGTAGTTAATTTTGAAATGTCTCAGATGAGACGTAGTAAGGCTATATATATATATATATGTATATATATATATATATATATATATATATATATATACATTATATATATATATATATATATATATATATATATATATATATATATATATATATATATATATATATATATATATATATTTGTATATATTTATATATATATATATATATATATATATATATATATATATATATATATATATATAAAATCAAATAATTTAAATTTTTCGAATTCTGTTTAGAGAACATAACTTATGAATCAGCTTTACAAGACGAATATACCGAAGAATCCAACTATTGCGAATATGATGATTCTGATATTGAAGATAACTTCGAATCAAATCCAAATGATGAAACTACAATTAATAACATGTCAATGCATTACTTTGCGGGATACATAGCACATGTTTGTGTCAAAAAGTTTAAATGTACAGCTTGCGAACTTTGTATGATAAGTCTTAATTCCCAATACACTGCAAACGATTTATTGATTGAAAAACGTCAGTTTGAAAATACCATTAATGGAGGGTTAAAAGTGCCTACTGCCAAATTTATAAAAATTTTAAAATCAATTGTCACAATTTTCACTGAAAATTTTGAACAAGTATGTTTTAAACAAGATCTATTAAAAAACTTGTTTATTTTGTGCAAGTCGATTCCCAGTACTTGCGAAAATACTTTACACAATGATAATACAATTCGCACTATTCTAAGAGTTTTAATTCGAGCAAAAATTAAAATTATCAATTCAAAAGCAGAAAGTACAAAAAAAAAATTAAAAAAATTTGATATTGTTAATCATTTATAATATTGTGAAATTAAAGTTTAAATAACATAAATGCCATATTTATAAAACTAACCAATTTTTAATCGAGAATTTATTTATTAATTTTGAGTTGTAAATCAATTTTCCAATTTTCTGTCGTTGGTTTTCGACAATCTGGCTCTATCCCTTTTGATTAGTGAGTTGTTATACTGTCAAGATCTCAGCTTTCGATCATCAAAGAAAACTTTACGTCTAGAAATTCGTTTCCACTGTTATGAGTTTCTTTGAGAGCAACGACTTCAGTCGATATCCTTTCATACATGTGATAAGGCTTTGAAACACGTTAGATTTTCTAAGAGTTTGCAAATTACATGTGTCGATCATTAATCTCATATCCGGGTATATAAGCGGAGGTTCGATGATGGATTGGCGGTTTTCTAGTTGGTTGATATTTTCGACAATACTCTAATACGACAATATTTCAACCACAGCGGTGTCATATATCTATCATGTACTTCGATTATATTTAGTTATTGTGATTCTCGTTGAGTACTCGTATTTTAATAAAAATTTTGATTTTCAAAACAATAATAATTTTTAAAAATATATTATACAATAAAATTATTGTATAATAAAATTTTTGTATAATTATTGATAAAATTTTTATTTTGAGTAATTTCATAAAACAAATGTTTTCGCTGTGATGTTTTCAGTGTCTCACATTATCGGTATTATTTATTTCTGTATGACACCATTTATCGTAATGTTTTTGCTACGTCTTTTGTTCATTCATTATTTGAGTCCTAAATATATTGATCTATTTTATTCTTACATTGATGATTGAAATTCAAATTAATTTCGCGTGAGAGTAGGTGAGATAACTGATGCGTATCACTGAATACCGATTTTTTTAAAAATAAAAGAAAGTAAAAAATCATAATAAACTAATACTAATACAAATATTATACGGTAAAAGCAACAAAAAGTAAATTTTTTAATTTATATGGTGCTAGAGAAGTATTACCAATTTAAACAAAGTTTATCTCTTTTTAAATGACCAGTAGAGACATTAGCCAAACGTAGCGGATAAAATCAATGTGATATTATCTTAATATATTTAATCAATGTGCATACATAAAACAAAATATTAAAAATTGTTTAAAGGAAAGGGGAATATATAGCGTTCTATATGAAGAGCGAATTATGGGATGGGGAATGAGGTAACTAAACGAGACAGAACGAAAGACAAATCGTGTGCGATCGTTTCCAACAGAATATTGTGATGTGGATATGAAAATGATGTATATAGAATACAAAGACAAAACGTTATATACTATAATATATAACGGAGAAACAAGAACAGACTATATAATATAATAAAATAAAATATAATACTATGTAATAATATATAATGAAATGTAATATAATAATATAATATAATAGCGATACTCATCTGTAATTAGATTTTCGACTACACACACACACACACAACGCATTTATTTTATTTTATTTAATTATAGAAACACCGAGCAGACAAAAACACGTCCACTCGGTATGAAGATCCACACAACACTCTATATATATATATATATATATATATATATATATATATATATATATATATATATATATATATATATATACATATATTTCTATTTATATATATTCTTAATCAATTCTTTGTATTAGGCTCTCCCAACTCTTTAAATTAATCAATGGATAATGAACCCTTACGTATGGATGAAACGTGAAATTTAAAATTTTATAATATTTTAGTTATAACTCATGCGCTAAAGCTCAGCCAGTCTTAAAATATTGGCGCTCGATTCAAAACCTCAATCAAGAGTTAATGGCAATAGAACCAGGGTATGACTATACACAGCGAATCTCATTGAACTTGAGCAAAATATATGAATTTATTAAAACACATAAACACTATAGTTTCCGAATCAACTCTTAAATTTAAGTGTTAAAACCTGCCAAATTAAATCGCAAGTACACTACGCCACAGTATATTCATGCAATCAAAAAGGAACATTTAATTGCCAAAAGTAATTTGTACTCAAATCTCAATATTTATGAATACTATGGCCATACTTAATGTAATCTTTTTTATCTCTAGTCTGTTTTGGGGCTCAAGGCACTCCCTACTTGTTCACGGTTCGCTTATTTACGTTCTTATTTTTACGCCATTACAGCCAAAACGAGGACGTGCGACTATAGGTCCGATTTTTCTAACCATCTGCACATTGCCTAGCTCCATGTCAGCACTATATAGGCTGACTATATGCACTATAGGCTGAATATGGGTCGGCCCATCAGTTCTGCTCTTAAACAGGGGGTCATAGTTGTGTTCATTCACACCACAGAACGTTATCAGATGGTGAAAAATTCCTTTTGCATCCTGCCCCTATCGGGATTCAAACCCGCTACCTCACACTCCAACGGCCGTACCTTTAACCACTGTGCCATCGGGGCGGTTACTTTTTTCAAAAGCACCAACAACTACTACAAATTCAATTAACTTTTAAGTTAAAAGTTGATTGAAAATTTATTTAGAATATAATTTTCACAAATATCAAAAACAATCTAGATCTCCTTTATTGAAGGGGAAACCGGAAACTAAATCGGGCTGTTAAGACTCTACGATTCGCACTGAGTCAAGAACAAAACCAGGGTGTCCAGAAAATACCTTGTGGAAGGCAACCAAAAGATTGAAAAGGCCAATGAATTCAAATCCTCCGATTAGACTACCAAGTGGCAATTGGGCAAAAAGCAATGAATAAAAAGCCATAGATTTCGCTGCTCATCCGAAGGAAGTATTCTCACCTCATAAAGAAACAAATCAATTCGTGCTACCTGAGCAAGAGGATGATTATTCGTCGTTTAAGCCAATCAAGTTTAAGTGGAAATAATACAATCAAAGACCATATAAGCCTGAAAATGATAAGAGAATTGCCCGATAAATGCTTAAAACTAATAACATTTATCTGCAATGCAATCGCGAACTGGTTACATTCCCCAAAAATGGGAAATATCCCTTATCACAATGATACTAAATAAAGCCAGGAAAAAATGAAATGCAAATACCGTCATATCGTCCAATAAGCATGCTTCCAACAATCTCTAAGCTTGCTTTTTGAAAAAATGATACTAACTAAACTGAAACCAGTACTAGAAGAGCGGCAAGGCATATCAGACCATCAATTTGGATTCCGAAGCCAAGATGGAACCATTGAGCAAGTGCACAGGATTGAAAATACCATCAAAAACTGCTGTCTTTCGGGATAAAGCACAAGAATTTGACAAAGTTTAGCATGAAGAGTTAATAATTAAAATAAAGACCTCCTGCCAAAGAATTTTCATGTAGTTCTGAGAAACTATCTTCTTCAGAGATAATATATCGTTTAACAAAATAGAGCAACCACTGGATTAAATGACATTAGCGCAGGTGTTTCACAAAGCAACGTCCTTGGACCACTGTTGTACTTGTTATACACATCCAATCTCTCTATTACCAACAAACTAATAATATCAACATTTGCAGATGATACAGCCATCTTGATGACAAACAAAAACCCTCACACTGCCTCAAGAAAATTGCAAAGTCGTTTGTCCAAAATCGAGGAATGGCTAAAGAACTGACCGACAAGTGAAGCTAAACGGGGTAAATATTCCGCAACAAACAAAGGTTAATTGATTAGGTTTACATCTTGACCGACGGCTATCATGAAAAAATCATGTAGAAGCGAAGCGCAACCAAATGAAAATCTAAAATGTATTGGTTGATAGGAAGAAATTAACTAAATCAAAATAAACTTTACACAATAAAGCTTTGCTGTACAAAGCGAAAACTATGCCCATATGGACCTATGGTATTCAGATGTGGGATCCACCAGTGCTTCAAACAGAGTACTCCTGCAACGAACACTTTCGAAAATACTTCGCAGTATCACGAATGCTCTACCATGGAGCACCCGGTATATGTTTCAGTTTCAAACAACAACTCACATAAGTGACTTATTTGTTAAAAATTGTTTGTACATCTTCCTCTCGTTAAAACTAGTTGTTCGGCCTGTGTATGTTGCTTGGAAATTTACCAAGAACATATTCCACACATCACGGAATGCATCAATTTGTCGGTTTTCTTGTTTGATAATTATCTTACGGCAGAAACCAAAGTAATTGATGTACTCGTTAAGCTTTATAAAATAGACGATGTTTGAATACCGACACAATACGTCCCATTGCCCATCTTAGTTTTTAATGACGCCAGCATAAATAACAATACCATTGAGAATATAAGTTTTCTCGGAATTTATACATATGTTGAATTATTAAGACGTTATCGTTATGTGAGGTCCTAGTAAAACATTGCTGTGCTTTTCTATTTGTTTCGCAGTTACAATAATATTCACTTATGATTCTGCTACAAGCTTTTGTTTCCACTTCATTTTCTTGTAAATATTTTTGGTTTGATCATAATACCACGTGTCATTATGGTCCTCTATGTGTTCATCGGTGGTAATTACATCTTGTTATTAGTGATATTTTGGCATCTTAATCGTTATCTATGTTTGTTATTTTTTGTTCCTCTTGGTTGGTATTTTATATGTTGTCGCCCGGAATCTACTCTTCGTCTGAAGTCTTTGGAGTTGGAACACTATCAAACAGTTCTTGACTGCTCTGTTTCTACTTTGAATTCAAATTCCATAGACATTAGACAAGAAGAAAAATTTAATCGAAAAAATTATATAATGATTCTGACAGCTGTGCTCAGAAACGGCTTGGTTCATTTCAACTAATCGTAACTGTCATATACTAGCATTAACCTGTTTTCGTTGAATGGATTTATTAGTTTGACCTATCCCAATTGTTTGAAGTATGTAAATGACGGGGGTCAATGTAGCTCCACTACAAAAAGTTATAATTCCGGAAGCAATGATGCAAAACGTTTGCCGTAGTGTGCCTATAAGAGTTCAAGCAATTATCAGAATACGAGGACGAATACCTATTATTGGTTGAAAAAAAATTGACATGTTTTATGAATAATGAAATGATGTTGGAAAATAGGCAAAAAGGTTATCCGTATAAATTATCCAAAATTTAAGTTCACACTAACAAAATATATACGAGTAGCCCAGTGAAAAATACTGTGGAACAACAAAAATCACCACCGCCCAGGTGGCGCAGTGATTAAAGCTGCGACAGTTGGAGCGGGAGGTGCCGGGTTCGAATCCCGATAGGGGCAGGATGCAAAAGGGATTTTTCACCATACGATTACGATCGGTGGTGTGAATGAACACATCTATGACCCACTGTTGGAGTGCAGAATTCATGAGCCAACCCATCTTCCATGTCAGTAATATAGGCTATCATGGAGCTATGCAATGTGCAGGTGGTTAGTCCTCGATTAAGCTATATTGGTGTTAAGGTAAGGACGTAAATAAGTGAACCGCGAAAGAGTTGGAAGCGCCTCGAGCCCCGAAACAGATTGTAGAGATAAAAACAAAAAATCATCATGAGTTATGACTGAACCGAAATCCAATTGGATTTCTGTTTGAAAATTAGTTCGATCTCATTAATAATTTGGAAAGTTTTGACACTTAAAACAAACATCGTCTGATTTAATCTTAGGTGTGAAGAAATCTGTTTTTCATTTTGAGTTGGAGACAAGCATATATATATATATATATATATATATATATATATATATATATATATATATATATATATATATATATATATATATATATATATATATATATATATATATATATATATATATATTTATTTAATTTGTATTATTATTTCAGTAAAATTCTAGTCGAATGTGAAATTCAAGATTAAATAAAATTGAACCGTAGCTGATTTCATTAAAACTTTTCGGTGAATATAAACCATATAGTTTACGAGTTAAAATGTTAAACCGTGTTCTTTATATACGGGTACAGCAGAATTTATCTCTTTTATCGAAGTTCTTTCTGGAAAATTCGAATTGATTTTTAATCAGTACTTTTGTAAAATCTTAACTGGAGCTGAAAGTTTAATGTTTTTTAAGAAACAGTTTTTTTACGTTGGTAGTTTTTATTTTTAAATTAAACTTATTCCATTTAATTTTTTTTTGTATTTGTCGTTGCTTCTCGATGGTGATATTAAATGGGATGATAAAAGTTTGACTTCAACAACTATCAGAATTTAAAATTATATAGTTTCGTTTATTGGTTTTTATGAAAGCAACACGGCTTTTGATGTAAGATAATATGAAATACTAGTGAGTTAGTTACGAGTAAATCGATTAAAAAAATGTCTTTTGATTTAACTATAGGATTTGTGTTACAATTCTCATTAATTGTGGATACGTATGGTATATATACTTCAGATGGGTTAGTTCGTCCTCTAAATGTTCAAACAAAAGGATAATATGCAAGATCACAAGAACTAAATGTATTCCTAAGAACCAACAACATAGATGTACCTTTAATATCAGAGACACACTTTACTGATAAAAAGTCGTGCTCGAGAGAGGACAGCAATCTTAATCAAACAAAATATCCTTCATTTCCAACAAGAAGAAATTACGGAGTCTAGGGGCGTAGTTTAAGTTAAGGGACGATTTACTACCCACTATATAAGACATTATATCGCAGCAAATCAATAAATCGATAATAAACTTTGACGAAGGTTTATTATCCAAGGTGACTTCAACGTGAAACATGCTGCGTGAGATATGCATCTCGACACATAACGCCGGAAATGTAAAAGAACTCCTAAGTGCAATAGAAATTGGCTGCGAATATCACTCATCACGTAAACCTACCTACTGGCCTACAGACATCAACAACGTTCTTGATTTGTTTGACTTTTATATCTCGAAAGGAGTAACCTCCAATTACATTGAAGTCGAAGGAATTTACGACTTTACTTCCAATCACACACCGGTCTTAATGACTCTTAGTACTCTAAGAAATTCAACCTTTCTAATAAATTTACTGATTGGGCATTAGTTAGAGAAAAACTGGCCAACCTAATTGAGTTAAAAGTTAGTTAGAAAACCAGCTAAATATTTTATTAACTGCATGCGTGAAGCAGATAAAGAAGCTACACCCGTATTAGGTGAGAAGGACATACAGGAGATTAACTACCCCTTGGCGATTCGAGAACTGATAAAGGACAAGTGAAGGAACAATATGGCATAGAATCAGAAAAGTTATTGACAAAAGAGATTTTAATCACATAAGTAATCAAGTTAACCGACTAATTAAAGAACTCAAAGAAACTTGCACTGACAATTATTTGAAAGGATTGGATTCGGTATCTGACGAAAATTTTTTAATTTGGAAAGCAGCTAAAGATACAAGAGGCCGATATTCCAAGTGCCACCTAAAAGAAAAATGAAGACGGGATGCGACGTTCTCAAGAAAAAGCAGAACCGTTTGTGCAACATCTGGTATCAGTATTTCAACCACACAACATACAATTTACGATTTATCATAAACCAGTCTATAGGAATTGATGAAACCGCTTCAAGGTTGTTTAAGGAGTTATCAAAGAAAGGAATCACTATGTTAAAATATATATATAATGCGAGTTACATATGTGCCTGAATGATTCAAGGTTGCACAAATAATCATGGTAAAAAAACCAGACAAACCAGCTGAGCAAATTGAATCATATAGGCCGATCTCTTTGTGACCAAATATTTTAAAGTTGTATGAGATATTATTGTTATTGAAACGACTAAAATCAATGATCAATAAACCTGACCTTCAGGTTGGATTCAGAAATAAACATTTGACAATGGATCTAGTTCGACCCGTGGCTGCAATCAATATGCATTTGAAAAGAAGAAATATTGTCCTGCCGTATTCCTAGATGTATCACAGGGCCTATCCTGTATCTACTTTATACTTCGATTATACCGATACCAGAAACAACCTTCATCGTAACTTTTGCTTATGATACAGCCGTATTGGCATCAAGTGAATCACAGAATCAAGAATCAAGGATTGTGAGCTTAATGAGCTAAAATCAGTACATGGTACATGCACGTTGCGGCAGAAACATAGCAACCTCCCTACATTTCTCAACAGGTTAAAATTTCTCAACAGATTACCCAAGCTGAATCTGCTAAATATCTCGGATTGCATCTTGATTCAAGATTGAACTGGAAATACCACGTTATACAAAAAGCAGAAAAAATAAATTAAATCAACGCGAAATGTATTGGCTTATAGGAAGACATTCTAAGTATAGCCTGTATTGTAAACGCCTGATCTACAAATCAATAACTAAACCAATTTGGACGTATGGCATCCAACTCTGGGGCTGCACTAAACAATGAAATCGTTTAGTTATTGAACGACGCCAAAACAAATTTCTATATGCAATAATGAATGCTTACCGCTACTGATATACTAACAGTGAAGCAATACAACTTCTTGACATAGCATACAAGAACTGAGATTGCTTAAACGAATTAAAACGCATGAACTAGTCATCTAATAAATTAAGTTTCTTTATTGGAAGCAGAATATTGATTTCTTGTAAACCCACACTAGCTTCACTTAATTGCTTCAAAAAAGCCCGTTGCGTAGTACGGCATTAGAACAAAACTGTAAGAGCTAGTGGTGGTTCAACAGTGTCTTAAAAAGCTATAGAGGGTAAAATAAAACTAAAGTAAATTAAAATCAAATATTTTAGCATAGAATTTATCAGAAAACAAAACTACATGTTTTGAAGGTAGCACTAAATCAACTGTTGGATATAATCGACATAACATACAAGTATTATTGCATCGAGTATTTCCAGGAGCAAATATTTTATCATTTCGGTTTAGTAATGATCAATAATTGTCGCTTAGCTATCTATTGTCGAAGACATATTAATTCTAAAATTTAAAATAAAAATTATCAACCAAATGGTGCAGTGGTAAAAGCTACGGTAATTGGAGCGGCAGGTATCGGGTTCAAATTCTTAAAGAGGTAGGATGCGAAAGAACTTTACACCATTTGATTACGATTAGCCATGTGAATGAAATAATGTATATATGGTCCTTGTTGATGCGTAGAACTCATAACCAATTCTACTTCCATGTCTATGGCCTGTCATGGAGACTAGAGCGACGCAACATCACTAAAATTTAAGAATTATGATACTCCATATTATGTCTCTTAGAGTCCATGAAATTAAAAAAACAGAACATTGCCCAAGGGTGTTCAGATTTCGCGAAAACTAAAGCTTTACAACCCGATTCGTGTCATCATCTATAAATTTGTATTCTGCTAGTCGATTGAAGTGACCTGATGCAACGAACGTGAATCGCTGAATTAATCAAGGAATACTAATAATTTCATTCGGCGATTGACGTTCGTTGCATCAGGTCACTTCAATCGACTAGCAGAATACAAATTTATAGATAAAGTGACACGACAACTGTCACGACGAGTTAAGTGACACGACTAAGAGAATCGGGCTGTTAGTGTTGTTATTTTGGGTAAATTTGTCACAAGCATTATATATGGCTTAGGACTACTAATTAGAAGTATCTTACCATGAAAAAAGGAAATAATATCCACAAATGTATGTACAACTTCGGAACGTAAAATATAAAGTGAAGTTAATTGTTGTGCTCTTTTGTCATGCAGGTTTGAACAATGAACGGGTTTGAAAAGAAACGATAGTTGAAAAGAATAATGCGAAGAATCCAGCAAGGCAGTAAATATGCTCTTTTTTCTTTAAGTTCACTAGAACAACGCATCAACTCATTCCTATATTTAAAAAAATCAGGTATGGTTAGATCTGTATTAATAGACCGTTGTATGGTATTCTAGAACCATAACAGACATCCACATTCACATGTAACATCAATTTTAAATATTGAACCATCAATAAGTTCCACTTGCAGAAATTGACTAGCAGTCAGCGTGACTTCAACTATTATTATTATTAGTAACATTGGCTGGAACCGTTAAAGGTTCCGCACTCAATGCCACAAAGGGCCCATGGTTCAAACCCATTCATCAAAGCGCACATGCGCGCTCTGCAGCCTTAGCAGACTGGAGTTTGAACCAGGGAAGAGACGACAGTTGATTTACAGGAATAATCCTGCAGTTGAACACAAGTGATCTAATGCGGTCAAAAGCCGGGCAGAGCTGCTGATGAAGTGTAGGCGGTCATCAACATCCTCTAGATATGCATCGCATACGGCATCACTGGCAAATCCCATGCGATGAAGATGACTTTTGAAACGGCCATGGCCAGTAAGTAAAGAAACCAATATTCTCACATTGTCCTTTTTCAATTAAAAGACGTATTAGGTCAGATTCGGATTTAGTCCCCTTACAAAGTATTTCGCCTTGCGGCAAGAAGGGGTGGTTGACCAATGCAGCTTTAAATTCGATATGGCAACGGTTTTAAGTGTTTGTTTCACAATGTGAAGAGGTATAGGAGCTGCTGGTTCAGGGACTACGAATAATAAGCGAGAACCAGTTTTAGCCAAACTGTCTGGAACTTCGTTGCCAATAATGTCGCAATGAGCAGGAACCCACATGACCGTTACCTTATTGTTACAACCAAGTCAGTTCAGTAATTTTTTACAATCATCTACCAGTGAAAAAAAACGAAACACTAACATTAAATGAGAATAATAATGAAAACCAGTCTCCAAACACGAGATCTACAAGTAACATCCACAACAAGAAAGAACTTAAATTATCGAAACGGATTCAACTGTTAGAATTAGAAACAAACTTAAAGAAACAGTAGATTGAAGATAACAAAATAGAAATAACACTACCAATATTTAGTATTACTTAAAAAAATGTTGGCTTCTTGTTCATCAATCTGGCCATTCTAACTTTAGAAAAAATTTGGACCGATGATCTAAAAAATATGGACACCAAACTGTTGTTTTATCTAAATGTAATGGTACCACTTGAATCTTTTCGGCAAATCTGGTCGAAAACAGTGAACTCAACTAGGTTTACTCTTTGGGCTAAAACTACCCGAAGACTAAAATGAGTAAAATTGTTGCATTCGTCAAACTAAAAGCTGTTGAAAACGGTACCTAATCGATTTGTCAGTCTCAGCCACCGCCGCCATTTTACTTCACTATATGGATGTGGTCTATTTGGTCGTGTACTAACCAATTATGAAAACTGGGTTTAAAATTGTTCGATGGAATAGTGAGTTGTCCATTCGGTAGACCGATTATATGGACCATACTCTAAGCGCACAAATCACATTCTCTGAAGAACGCTGATTTTCGTAATACAGCTGAATCAGAACAATACTGAATGTAGAACAATACTGAACAAATACTGAATAAATAATAAGTGTTTTATAGTAAAAGCCTTACTGAAAAAAGTGCCTCTCAATAAATCACCCGTTATAGAGACTTGAAAAATTTGCTCAAAATCGTGAGGACAATGACAATATAATAAGAAGGTCAAAACAATAAAACCTTTTAAAACTGGCAACGTTGCATAGAAATTGTGTGAGATATTTTCGCCAGGACACTATCAATGAATAAGTGCTTCATTGATAGTGTCTTCGCGTTCAAATCCGTTTCAGCTTTAGTGAAACCTGATTGAAAACAATTCCAATTTAAGAAACAGCCAAAAAGTCATGTTGGTTCGTTGTCACACCACGTTCTGTCGTTTGATATGTATATAAATTTATTACAAAAAATATATTTTTCCAGTAAATAAATTTTCCATTGTTCGTGACAAAAATTATTAATTTTATTAAATTTTCTGTTATTTCCCAGTATAAATGTCTAATTATATGTCATAATACATAAACATTATATTTTATAAAATTTGTTCTTACTTCACTTTTGAGTCTATAAAATAAGTTATTAAATCTGTAATGGACACAAATAATAGTGTTACGACAGGACAAACAACCGAGAAGTTCAATAAAAACGAGGATGTTCATCATATGAACTGTGACAGATAATTGTTTTAATAGTATTTAACAGTGTACACTATTTTGCTATGTATCAAACTTTACTTCTGTATTGATTCAAACTAGACCGTACCTAGTAAATTATTATATAATGTTTAAGGTAAGTCCTTTTAATTAGTAACATTTAAAACAAAAACTTTTTGTTTTGGTTTTGTTGAAAAACTTTTTTCCGAAGGTATAATATTTGCAAATAAAAGTTTATTGTGTTTTATAATTTTATATTATTAAAATAATTATTGTAATCTATCTTTAAAAAAAAAAAAAAATTATTTTTTGCCGAAACCATTTAAATTTAATTGAAATAACAAAAAAATTTTTTTGTGCTTTTTTAAACATAAAGTTTAAATTTTGTTTTTTGGATCGATATGATTTCAAAATTAAATTTACTTAAATCGGTTTGTTGTTGGTTTGTGCTTCACAGAATACAAAAAAAAATCTTTTTATGGTAAGAGATGTTGAAGAAATTGTATAAAGCAGATATGCTTATAGAAATATAATTTCAATAGAAATTGGTTAGTATGATAACTGTAAATTTATATGTATGTATATCCATTCAATTAACAAATGTAAAGTTTTCACCAAAAAAGCAAACCAAAAACCACTTAAAAAATTTAAGTATTCATGTGTTAGAATATTAATACTAATATGCTACACTGCAAGTGTAGAGTCAATCATTGCCCAACCGAACGTGGTTTTAAAATTTTGGTTACTATTAATTAATATTTACTTATGGATAAGATTTAAGCCAACAATTAACTTGTTTAATCAGTACAATAGTAATCGGTATAGACTTTCTTGCTAGAAAATATTTGTACGTGGGTCAATTACATCGTTCCATTAAAATTCATGCGATCATTAATCAAGTTTTCGTCAAAACGCAAAATCAACTACCAATTGTTTTACTCGAAGAATCATTATGTTTCGTCGTTTGGCTTTTATCTAGTTTCAAAAAAGACAGACCGCCATCTTTCTTCGATCAGTATAATAATCATGTAGTGCATCTAGCAGCAGCGCTTTTTCGACCATTCTATTCATTATCAGGACCTGTTAGCGATACTTCCAGAATCGATGTATCGACGTGGTCTGAAGAGAAGCTGGTATGAATCCATTTCATTTTCTCTGCGAAATGAATTGAATGTAAACCCTGGCCTATAACGCATTAACGTTACAAACACTGTCCGAATCAGATTCATTTTTGTAGTAATTCTCCGTGAACAATTATTTCGACATTAACTAATTAGAAATGAGATCGGAAGCTGCGCTTAACACAGTAAACAAAAAGTCAATCTGTTCTCAAGTGTGTGACCAATTCATCTACACTTTCGCTCTTTGATTTCAGTTATAATTTCTGTTTGTTTATTTTCCGAAGAATTGAAGATTTTGGATCTCACCTGGTCAAAAGCATTTATCTACTCAATTATTTGTTTTTAAATACTTTGTGTGATCTTCTGTGTCTGTTTTCATGATTTAAACCTAAACAGCAGAACTGATTTCACACTGAACTATGAATCATATTGCTCCTTTTTTGCTTTGTTGATTAATGTCAACTTTCGTACAGTCTGCCTTTGAAAAAAACGATGAGTATATTTTCAAAGCCAATTTTATCTGGAAAGATCTTGAAATCACCCTGACATACAAATAAATTTGTAAGTCATTTCGGTGTGTTCTTGCAGAAGCTTGTGGAACTCATTCTTCGTTTTTTCGTCAAAATGTTTTAGGTTCAAACTGTATTATATTTGTGTTTTCGAAATGTAAGCGTTAAATCACTACGCCTCCATTATGTGTGTAAATCTCCACTATTTTCTATCTACTTCACTAATATCAATATCTCGATGTTATCAATATCTCGGAGTTTAATTTTCCCACCTTATGCCAGTTTATGTTAGAGGTTAAATTTTTCTGTTTCAAATTCGTATCTGGAAACGATAGCTTTAAGGTGATTTTACGGTTTTCCTTCTTTTCTGTAATCATTTTTTGTTCCAGATTAAGAAATAATTGAATTTTCCTGGTATGTCTACTTTATTCCTCTATATAATGTTCCCAAGCGGTCCCTCAAATCCGAACCCAAGCAAATGTTGCTTGACGTATTAGTGAAACTGTTATCGCATTATTTTTCACTGCGACTCGACCTCATTCAAATGTATTAAAGATTATATATATACATCTTATTATTACGATTATTTCCAGGACTCCTCTAGTTGCAATGAGATTCTATAAAACCAAGTTTTTAAATATGCTTTCAGAAAACAATTTTCTTCCTAATCCTACATTGTCATTCCATATAACTATATAACATTACAAATATATTCTCATCACGCTGCGGTCTCGAGTTCGATTCTCGCCGTTGACGAAAAATTAACACGCACCGAATGACATAAAAAGCGATTGTGACCAATCGTTAAAATGGTTGGTAAGGTCTCAGTTGAGACGCGGTAAAGGCCGTTTACGGCATTTAAGCTATAGATTATTATTTAGATTTTTAATATAGAATGTTGAAGAAATTCTTAAGCACGAGACAGGTTTATTTCAAAAACTCGGTGAAAGTCTGAACAGGAATAAATAAAGTAAATCTAGCTTATGTACTTCAATACTAACTACACACACACACACACACACACACATATATATATATATATATATATATATATATATATATATATATATATATATATATATATATATATATATATATATATATATATATATATATATTTACATATATATATATAAATATATATATATATATATATATATATATATATATATATATATATATATATATATATATATATATATATATTTACATATATATATATAAATATATATATAAATATATATATATATATATATATATAAATATATATATATATATATATATATATATATATATATATATAATATATATATATATATATATATATATATATATATATATATATATATATATCAATGCTTATCGTGATGTGTATAATTTGTGTAATTCGTCTTATAATTAATATTTTTTTTTTTTTTTTTTTTTACCGGTTTTTACAGGCCATTATTGGCCCGTACCGTGTCAACAATTTGACTCCATCGGTTTTGATCACGAGCCAGCTCTTAAACCCGTTGTAGGCAGTTTGAAGATGCCAGATCGCTTTCTACGCCGTGGAGCCATCGTCGCCTACCGAAAGGCGGTTCTCCCTTAAAGGTTCGCTGTATCATTCGGTTCGGATCAGCACGCAGAACGTGTCCGAGCCAGCGTACTCGCTGTCCTTTAATTTCATGCACGATATCAGGAATTTGCATTAAATTCCTGATCTCGTGATTGAAAAGAACTCGGTAAGTGCCATCGACGTCGCGTTTTGGACCATATATCACACGCATGATTCTTCTCTCGAATGTTAGAAGCCATCTTTTGTACTCATCCGTCAAGGTCCAACTCTCACATCCATACATGACAACGGGTCTGATCAACACTCTGTACAGTTTCAGCTTATCCGTATTTGCAAGATATTTTGATTTCAGAAGTGGACGTAGAGGATACAAAGCCCGATTGCCAGCGGGAAGGCGGACCTTGATATCCTCTCCCACACTATTATCGTGAGTGATGAGAGATCCAAGATACTTGAATCTCATCACTCCTTCAAACGTGTGGTTACCACTACTGAAATCAATTGCGTCTTGGTCTCTAAAACCCGAGATTAGATATTTGGTTTTTGACTCGTTGATTTTGAGACCAACAGAAGCTGAACACTGTTCCAGTGGATCAAGTATCTCTTTCACTCCGTTGTCATTTAATCCAATCACACAGATATCATCTGCATAAGCAAGAAGTTGATTGGATTGTCAGAATAAGATGTTGTCCTGAGGTGTTTCACTTTTACGAAGGATGTATTCCAACATGAGATTAAAAAGTATCGGGGACAGCGCATCTCCTTGTCGAACACCGGAATTGATTGCAAAAGTTCTCGATAGCCTGTTCTCAACTTTGATTCTTCGGGCATAACTTCATTTCGCCATACCAATCGAACAAGGTCGAAAAGACAGTTCCACAAAGTTAGCCCTCCGAATATCAAGAGCTCTGAATTAATGCAATCAACTCCTGGTGAACGATTTTTCTTTAATTTCTGCATGGCCATTGTGAATTCCTCATAGGATGGATCCTCAATGAACATCTCCGCGGTCTGTATTTGAGGGTATTCAAACACAGCTTGTGATACATGTGGAACATTAAGTAAATCAGAGAAATGTTCACGCCATGTATCGAGTACCGCATCGACGTTAACACAGAGGTTTCCATCCTGGTCCCGAATGGCAGTTGACCGAGATCTTAAGGTATGGTGCAATTCGGTGATTCCTTTAAAGAAACCACGCGAATTGTGCTCATTGCTGAGTTGTTGTACTCTTAAGACCTTGGCCTTCCACCATTCTCGCTTCTTCAGTCTACAAATGCGTTTAGCTGTCCTCCTAGCGAGAACTGCTTTGTTTTTCCTTGCGATTGTAAGCCGAGTCTGCGCTTCTTTATAGGCTATATTTCGTTGCTCAACAGCAAGACGACACTCCTCATCAAACCAATCACTTTTGGGCTTAGTTTTCACTATACCGAGAGTGTGCTGGGCAGCATCGACAACCGAGGTTTTCAATACTTCCCAGACACTGTTCACATCATCAGATTGGTAATTGGATTGTATAATGCTATTGCTGACAAGATCTTGATATTTTCGTTGCGTTTCTTCATTTATCAGACCTTCACAGGAGAATCACGTTGTATATTCTCCTGTCCTCCCTGACTTGTACGAAAATTTCCATCGTAGCTTTGCAGCAACCATAAAATGGTCACTGCCTACGAATTTGGTTGACGACCGATACGATCTCACATCTTGGACAACCCGAGCTCGGTCTTTGGAAATCAACACATGGTCAATTTGGCTTCGGGATGTTTTACGTGGGTGTGTCCATGTTTCTAAGTGGATGTTTTTATGAGGAAAGAATGTACTTGCTACTTTGAGATCATGAGCGATCACAAAGTTCATCATTCTTTCCCCATTCTCGGTCGCAGTTTCGTGTCGGGAGTACGGACCTATGTTGTTACATAAGTCGGTCTGATTTCTGCCAGCTCTAGCATTAAAGTCACCAATCACCAATTTGACATCGTGCTCCGGTATAGAACCCATCAGATTATCCAGATTATTGTAAAATGAGTCTTTATCCTGGGATTGGCTTACATCAGTGGGCGCATGCATACAGACAATTGACAGGTTGGCTAATCTTATGTGCAAGCGAAGCTTACACATTCGATTATCGACTGCTTGAAAGTCCAAGACAGCCTTTTTTACCTGTGGCCCAATGAGAAATCCAACCCCAAGATTTCCGAGGTCATCTCCACTGTGTAGCAACGTATAGCCTTGGGACACATGGTCTCCACTTTTAGGCCATCGAGTTTCTTGGAGAGCTACGAGTTCCAGCCGATACTCTTTCATGTGTGTGATAAGGCCGACCAACGCGCCAGGTTTTCTTAATGACTGCACGTTCCACGTGCCGATCTTCAATCTCGTGTCCGGGTACTTAAGCGGGAGTTCGTTTTTTTTGTTGTTTTGGCGGTATCCGATTTTTTTATTTTTGTTGACATTTTTAACATTTTCACTTTTTTACGGATGCGGGTCGTCAGCCCAGCGATCCAACCAGATTTAGTCGCCTCCTACGACAAGCTCTGGATACTGTGGTGGTATTCTATGGGTCTCATGTTTCGTTCGTAATATTTACGAAACACGAATGCCCCCAACCACAGGGCTATAATTAATATATTTAATAATTAATTTAACAGTGATATATGTGAATCTACAATACAAAATGCATACGAGTTATGATAAACGTACTATCAAGATATATTTAATGATTTTGTTCTGGCGTGCTACCCATTGATTATAGCTACTACACATATAATTGAAAATAACATATTATACAGTACATACGGTATCCTCGTAACAGCAGTATAAAAAACAATTTTGATGTGTGCCAGTCACTATAAATTAAATAAAACTAAAAACTTAATTTTCCAATTTTCATAATATGGATACTCGTATGTATGTTCAAACAAAAAACTTAGATGAGTACATCCAAATGCAACCGGAAATTATTTTGACACATCGTGATGGCGTAAATTTTTATGTACAATATTATTATTGGTAAATAGTTTAATGCAGTTTTAACATCAAAACATAATTGTGTTTTTGGGATGGGAAATAACTATGCTGTCGATTGTTGTTTTGGAATGGAGGAGGTTGATAACACCATAACTAGAAACGAAATCAATGAAACTGAGTTTTTAGATTTTTGTTATTATCATTTCAGTCGCGATTAATAATAATTTTCATTAGAAAAATTCTTATTTCAACTTATATAACAAAACGTGAAATTTATAGCATACTGCCGATAGCCTTTAACCGATTTCCTTAATACACGATTTACTCTAATACAGTTTCTCTAAGAAAGTTCATACCACACCAGATTCTGTGGCCATCAATCAATAACAATAAAACAAATATATTTAATAGATGCACAAAACAAACAGCCGCCCGACCCACATCATACTATATCTTCAAAGGAACTTCTTAATCCAAAGTTGATGAAAAATGCCAACTGACCCAAATACACTTAGATTAAAATTAAATTATGAAAATTCATTTCCATAACCAAAACTACTTAAAAAGCAGAATTAATATTAACATCATCAACAAAATCATAAATTAAATGAAACTTTTACTCCCAAAATAATAGTCTACCGATGAAATCCTCTTTCAAAAACATTAACAAATCTTTATTTAAACCATATCGAAAACATCTTAAATATTAAATGAAGTTTTAAAAGAACATTAAATATTGGTATATATATATATATATAAATATATATATATACATATATATATATATATATATATATATATATATATATATATATATATATATATATAAATATATATATATATATATATATATATATATATATATATACATATATATATATATATATATATATATATATATATATACATATATATATATATATATATATATATATATATATATATTTATATATATATATATATATATATATATATATACATATATTTATATATATATACATATATATATATATATATATATATATATATATATATATATATATATATATATATATATATATATATATATATATATATATATATATATATATATATATGTATGAAGGTGATAGAAAACTACTATTAACGGGGCAATCTAGACAACTGGACCAATTGCAAAATTGTATACATAATATACACCCACCCAAACATATAATTCACATTAGTAGTAGAATAAAATAATAAAATTAACTTTCTGGAGCTAAGGTCATCTATGGCCGGCTAAGCTCAGGGTATTAGGGTGGGATTTCCTGAAATTCCTTAACCGATCTGGCTAGACCACTCATTTTTCTTTACAATTATGGGGTGCAAATGCGTTATTTTAATGTTACAAGTCTCATCCCGTCTGGTAATTTACCTTTGGTCCACCTCCTCATATCTGCTCTAAATTATCTCATATAATTTATAAATTATTAATAAGTAGAAAATTCAATTTTGATAATTAAATTTTTAATAACTTAAAACTAAACTAGGCTGATCAGACCATAGTTGGGTACCATTTTTGTATGTTCGATTTTGGTGATGATGCGTTATACAGCTTTTACGTTACGGTAGCTTATGGTGAGGGATTATACAGCACGTGATTATTCTTTTTATTTAATTTAAGGTAAGTAAGTTAAGTTCATTTAAATTATTTAATTAAATTATTATTATGGTAAGTTTATAGTTTTATTTCACAGTTCTAGTTTGATTGTAAATATGGATAGTTCCGATAGTACAGATTAATGATGTATCTCACTATCATTGCGGTAATCCAAATAAAGATTTAACACTCCGCATGGATTTCACTCGGTATACCAGTATTTCATCCGATATCTTCACCGTTTTTATTCTTTGTCAGTTTAAATAGTTATATTATTAATTATTATTTTATATTTATAATCTTTAATTAAAATTTAATTTATTTTCTATTTTATTTAATTTAGTTTAATTTATATTTATTTTTTTATTCATTTATTATCCACGTGTCTATATTTTATTTTGCGGCTTCATCCACTTTATTATTCAATTCATCTCTCTCAGTGGTTTTATCTCGACTACCGTTTTCCACCAACCAAAAAAAATCTTATCTTCCCGTTTTTCATTATTTTCCTAACTTTTTTTCTACTACAAGACAACAATTCTGATAAAAGCACAGCAATTCTGATGGACCAAATTCTATTCCGTCTCTTTTGTTGGTTTTATTTTCATTCAGGAATCGCGCAATTAAATGTGTATCACAATATTAGTAAGTGTTTAGAACGAAGCTAAAGATAATCGTTACAACACACGTTCAAAATATTCAGAAAACACTCACACAATCGGATCAGACCAGTGATGATTTTTTTAGTACAATTAATCTTCAAAAAGTACATTAGTACACTTAAGCCCAATTCAGCACAATTCAAGCGGAATTCAATGTTATTTCGGAACACTAAAAACTATCAAGTATTAATTAAAAATGCTGCCATCTTAGTTTAGAACTCAATTATTAATACATTTTCCACAAAATAAGCTTATTGTGCTTAGTAATTTTGAATAAGCTTAATTTTAAATGAAAATTTGAATTCAATTCAAATTTAATGGTTAAATGGTTTAAGAGACAAAAAAACATGTTCTTTTTTAACAGGTGGGATGTGCATTTTATTTAACCATAGCAGAACGAAATCTGAAATTAATGTGGTGGTTCAAAGAGTTGTAGAGTTATAAATAAAGTTGTTTATATTTAATTTTTATTGTGACGAAGATTGTCTATAACAATTATAAAATGGATAGGTAATTCTGAAATTTTTATTTCATACCATATAAAATATTTTAAATAATTAAATTCTTTTTGTAGTTGGTTAATAAAAGCTATTGGAGTAAATTTAACTACCAAAAGTAAGTCAGTGGAGGTACCCCGAAAGTTTTTGGTTCGTTTCTTTGCTCAAATGTATGTCTATTCCGAAAAAATGTAATTATTTAAAAAATGTAGCCCCATCCCAAATCGAATTTACTACATTAAAAATTTCAAACAAATAAAAATATTTAACTGAACTAATTGAGAAATATAAATTTATAAGAAAAATTCGCAAATAACAAAAAATGCGTTTCATTTCTAATTTTTAAAAAACCTTCGGTGGCAAACAAATGGTTGTATACCAAGCTGTATTTTGATTTTGAAGAGCCACTGCAGCCATATGACTAGTTTCCGTGAAGAAAGTCGCTAACATTTGCTTCCCAACGCCGCGAGCTCATACAATTTTTGTGGGATATTCATTGAATTTAAAGACCCTAACAGTCCCCACCCTTTTTTCCAGCTCATTCGTGAATATCCGTAACTCGTCACCTGTCACTGATCTTGTAAATGTTTTTGGAAGAACTTGCAACGAATTTTTTAACGAATTTATCAACCAATTTTCCATTTCTCACAATATCGATACATCCTGAAACTACAGAAGTTTTAGGCGACCATCAGGAAGCTCGCTTTGAATAAACTTCGTTCTCGTTTAAAGTCATTGTACCAATTATAAACACTTGCCAAGTATGGTCCTTGGAAAAGTCGAATTAGAAGCATTGTTGTTCAGTTAACGCACTTTGAAAATCGTTAAAAATCTCTGAATTCAATTTTTAACTGTCAGATGACTTCTGAGAAACAAAATCTACAAACAAAACCTACATCTTCCAAAAACTTATACTAAAAAAACACATTTGATTTCGTAGCTACAGTTTCGAGTTAACCATGATTTCGTTGTAATGTGTCACTGCTAACCATGGTTTGCAACTTGGTTTAAACATAGTTTTGGAATGAGATATTGTTTCTCATTCCATAGCATTTTATTGGTGAAAGTGCTGCCGTTATATAATTCGTGTATACCGAATTCTATAAATATTGTATTATTTCATGTTATTTTTTTTTATTGAAGTAGAAACTGTCAAAAAATTAAATAAAATAAAATAAACTAAAATGAAAAAATTCACATAAAATAAATTTAATATAACCACCAAGAATTTTAATAAATTATGATGAATATGGTTTCGAAACTAGATATGTGTCTATGGTATTAAACGGCTCTCCTCGCATTATCATATTTTAATAAACTTGTTTAAATCAATTTATTATTATTGTATTGTAAATATTATCCTTTGCAATAAAAAATTTAAATTTTTGTTTTTTAATATAATTACGCTTTTTATTTATTTCAAAATATTTATAATGCATGACATTACATGTAGTTTATCCACATTACATGTAGGTTTATCCAGTATAGTTACAGCTTCCTTTTTGCTTTTCGATCTTAATGTGTCATAATTTTATATAAATTGAGTGTTGTTCTGCAATAATAGTTTTAAGATATACAAGTATTTTGCCATAAATATAAATTCTCTTCCTCACATTCAAGAACAACATCGCCAACGATCAGAGCCAAATCGACAAACGTCCTCCAATATGCATTATATCCACTGATAAATTATCAGTTATATAAAATTGTGATAAGTCGATCTAAATATTCGTCTCCTAAGAACTTGATTACAAAATCATCACATAACTTGGAAAGTTCATAATTTTTGACGTTTCTAGTTAAATTTTGGTAAGTATTTTCAATCGCCATTCTAAATCTATAGTATTCTTTAAATATAATCCTATCCAAGGTTTGTCACTTAAAATTTAACAAGCAATAATCTGGACTTTTGTGTAATTGCCATGTAATAATGTAAAATTCCACCTTTTGTTAGTATGTGTTTTATAAACAGTGAAAAAATACGATTATGTATTTCCAAAAAAAATCCTGTCTTTACTGAATATTGCTAGAAGAATATTTTACAAATTGGAATTACTATAATTTGGCCAGCAGGTAAATATTACATGGACACTAAATGAGAACCAAATGGATTGTTTAGCTCAAAGTCATCAAAACAGACCAATAAAGGTGAATATAGTACGGAATTTGAACATGGAAAATTTGAATTTATTTTTCCAATAATCACTATGTATATAATTTTGAATTTCTCTTTGCCATTAGTGTTTATGGTTTCCATGTAAGTGATCATTTCTTTTAAATATGATGTTCTGTTAAAAAGGACTGATTGTCATAGAATTTCATCAATTCAGATTGAACTTTACTACTTAAATTATATTATTTATTCTCCTAACAATTTCGAATTTTGCAGTTGTTTTTATTTCTATTAAATATAACACTGAACATATAAATAGCTATATATCTAGATAGATGTCTACTAGGTATAGATAGCTATCTATACTGAATAAATAGCTATTTATCGAACGTGCAATTTACTCATAAATATGTAGGCTAAAACAACCAATAGTAGTCCCAAATAACAATTGATTACCTCAAAGTGAATGATCTTCCGAAGCTTTGTTTCTTTAAATGAAACCTGTAAGACTATAATATTCGTATATCTGTCATGATATGGTTTGATATGTTGTGTTAAATCATTAATACAAACAAATGATTTAGTATATGCAAAGCAAGTCAACAATTCCATTTTAAAGGCTAGTACTCAGATCGATTTCGAGTGAAATTTCCATACGATTTTACCAAAGGGAACTCAGATATGAAAAATTTCATTCCTGTTTTCGCTAAGCAGTACTCAGCCCATCAGCGTAAAAATATATTTTTCTCTTTGCATCATAGATGTCGCGCATAAACTCTACAAATTATTTTCACGTGAAACTGATCGTAACCATTTTTTTCACGTGAAATTCCGACATTTATGTTTCTGATGTATTCTAAATAGATTTGATAAGGTTCTGTAATTAAATTTTGTTTCATTTTGAATAATTTGTGGTTTGTATTCTGCGATAAGTTGCTGTGATATGTCAAACACCAAAACTCTCAAAAAACAATTCAGTTCTTTTTCACGTGAAAATAAATAAATTTTTGGAGACCGCGGTAAAATTCCATTTCACTTTGATCTGAGTACTAGGCTTTAGAATAAACTTAAATAATAAGCACGAAGTTAAATTTTAATGTTTATTAAATGTGACTAATAGAACAGACTGAGGCACATGCAATAGTATAATAAAATAGACGTTGGACTGCGTTCAAGGGTTCTTCAATTTTAATTAATAATCACCTTTACGAACTTGCGCATAGTCAAAAATTTTATGTTGATTATCAATAAATCCAATTATTGTTGTAATAAGTCAAAAATAATTTTGCTTTACTTTATACATTTGGCTGAATCTTAAATTTTTGAAGTTCTTCCGTCTGGCAGGTTAATATAAGCACTTTTAATGCTGCAATTGTTTGTGAAATTGAAGGTAGTAGACCGTCCATTGCGTTTTCGTTTCACACAATAGCCAATTAACGGCTGAAGGAAGGTCATAATTTTATCGACGAAGATCACTTTCACCTCGTCAGTTATGTGAGCACACAAAAATTTTATTAATAGGGCCACTAAAAACCAATACGTGAAATTGATAATCTATTCTATCAAATCGAATAAAAGTTTAGCGAGGAACACGGTCGAAAGGCATTATAGGGAAATTTTTCTTCGAAAATGGGCAAGGAGCTGTGTCATTACCATTTCGTTCCGAAATGGTAGTGTCAACTGATCGCCAAGCAGCTGCAATTTGATGTTTTAATGTTTCATTCTTTTTTATTTCGAACTAAGAAATATGATTTTTTGCCATTTACTATGGTTATTCTTGGTTGTAGTTAAGCGAGCTTTTCTGAATTTCGGGGCTGCGTTTTTACTAATTTCTCATATCTTAAGAACACTAAACTTCGATTAATACCTGTTCGTAATTCTTCTAGGTTTATAAACTCCTCATTTTTTGTAAGGGATAATTTTCCATAGAATTCTGTTCTTTTCAGTATTAGGTTTCCACTCGAATAAAATTGAAATTCTAAAATTGTCAATTAAGTGCAAAATGTGCAATTGCGTATTTAATGCTGTTGATTTCAACTTCCAATGAGACTTTAAGTAACTTAGTACCAAAAAAGTTACAATTAATTTGACCTTATTTCTAGTATTTAATTGGCAAATCAATAGTATGGATTTAAGTATGAGATGATTAAAGCGAGTTACTCACAAAAACAAATGACGAGCTGCTTCCCATTCTATCAGATAACACGAACCAATACAAGTTTAACATCTGTTAAAATAATATCACCTTATTTATCTGCTTAAATTTCTTTCGTTTTCGTTCTGGATACGTGTATCTAAAGGTTTATGTACATCTAGAACAATTGTTCTATTTAACAAAAGTTTCATTTATTTTTTCATCAGAAAGGTAAGCTTTTGAAAAAAGTACAAAAAACACAATAGAAATGGAATAATAGTAAAACACATCAATTTTATTTTTATCACGAATTGAAGATATTAAATAAAATGTCAAGAAATTTTCTGATCTGCTACACGAGTATGAGTAAGAATAATAACAGACAATAACAGTTGTATATGTGTATAGAAATTGAACCAACAAACAGAATGGATGAAATTATCTGTAAAATACCTCGATAACCATTCCTAAGAATATTATTGAAAGGTTTAAATAAAGAGATAATAACTAGATGAAATTGTAGCTTTATCCAACCTTTAAATTGTCAATATTGGTAGATTAGCAACTATACAATTGATTTCTCTTTACAGTCTGAGTTCCGTTGAAACGATAAATAAAATGAGGTATGTATCCAGTAGTTTAATTGAAGATATGGCTTTTGTCTGAATTCTGATTTCAATACGAACCGGCCAGCCATTAATAGAAATTTAAGACAAAAAGTATTGTATTAATATTAATTCCAGTGTCAACGACGAACAAACATTTTCTTTTGATCACCTGGTGAGGCTTTTCATTTAGTTCTCGATGTTATCATCTTGACCTAATATAACATGGAACAAGACGATACTATCGAACGTCAGTTTTAAACCAGCTTCTTTTACTAGCACCTTTTACTATTTAGGACTAATTTTAGGATAATACTTTTTATTACTTAAATATATTTATATCAGTTTATCGCTCAAACATTTAAGTAGGAAAGAGGATAGGCTTACATGTTGAAAACTTTTTGTCTGCTCGTATTTCGGCTTTCCATCATTCGGAATAAACATAACCCTGACTTTTGTCCATAATTTTGGAACGTATCTCAACTGGTTCTGAAGATATGTGCAATGTGGTGTACGATGATTTCCAGTCCTTTTTGTAGGAGACCCGAAATATTCCGTATTGACCTGGTGTTTAAAATTTTGAGAAAGAACAGATTCTCCATCCTTTCCTGATTTGTACTCGTTTGAATTTCATAAAGTTTCTCTAGAGCTCTTGAGTTTAGCGGTCACCGTTGTCCACTTACTCACAGAAATTTCTCCATTTCGATGTTTTATCAAATTGGATACATTTCTTGTGTACTCTCTTTGTGAACAATTTTACAAGTCCCAACATTTCGTTGAACCGGTTTTCATATCTTTGTTTAGAAGTTTCCTTACCTGCTTCCTCAGTCTGACCAGTTCCATATTTCACTATGGAGTCCCAGTTCTGTTAGGCTAACTTATAGTACAGTGTCTCATAGGCAATGAGTAATGCTACTTCAAGCTCGTATGCTGCCCGTTTCATTCCACCGTACTTTCTGATTTTGTTTGTTGAAGATATAAGTGAGTGGTTGAGATGGAGTCTACAAAGATCGCAATCACTATTTCTTGTACCTAAATTCTCTAAATTTCAGGTTTATCGCTGGTTGAAATTTAGCGGTGGTCAGAGAGAATAACGTCATCTAGGAACTTCCAATATGCGACTTTCCCGCTTAGACTCCGTGAGGCAAGAGTAATATCAATTACTTTCTGCCTTGAAGTTGTCAAGATGGCAGACGCAGATAGGTTTTCCAGGTGAGCTAGTTTCGTTATGGGGTGAAATGTGTCTAAAAAGTCGAAAGAACTTTTTGTATAATCGGTGATGCAACTTCTAATAGTCTTTTTTACAAATAACAATTTCAAACTTCAGCAGTTAAAATATATAATTTTTTGAACTGGCGGAAGAATTATGTGAAATAGTAAAGAAGTACTTTTATTTTTTTAATTATATTAAATAAAATACAAAAAACAGAATTCTTGAGAACTAGTTTTTATTTCGTATCGCCATTCTAACCTCTAGCCTACTCATCCCACAGAACACTATAATGAGAACATTTGTTCAGTGAATTGGTGCGATACCAGTCTTTTGAGGAAGTATAAAAAAGCTAATACTTTAAGTAAAATAAGAGGACCATTCAAGCACATTATATACCAATACACTCCTGTGGCCCTATTCTGGTAATTCCACGAGAAAATGGGGAATAGGGAATTGGGAAAAGATTTTATATGGGATTTCTGTTCAAATATGTTTTTTACGGCCTACTGACGAAAAAAGTTCGATGTAAATATTTATAAATTAGGAATAATTTTTCCATACCTATATTGGAAGGGAAAATTATTCCTAATTTAACACTAGCTTTTTACCTCAGTATGCCAGAAAAAAAATATTTATATTCTAATTACATATAAAATTATTCCCCAATACCGTATTCCCTGGGAGTTACCAGAATAGGGCCACAGGTTGCCCGAACTACAAAAGTCCGAGTGAGACTCGTATTTCTCAAAGAGGCAGACCAACAGTAACAATACCAACTTAAGATGAATTAAGAACTATAATTAAGTTTATATAAATGGACTATATTGTTCAGGATGTTGCGTGTATGTTCTCTATAAAGCAGGGCATGGTTGAGCATCTCGAAAACCATTCCAAATAAAATTGAAATCATTAACGTGGAAATTATGAAAATTGTTTTGGCTTCGAACCTTACCATCTACCTTGAAAATTATCTTGACCAGATGAACCGAACTAAGATATTATATAATATTTACGTTTTGATAAAACCGGGCAAATATCGTCACGAATACGTTATCAGCCAATACCGATAACGATATTTTCAGTTCAATACCATTTGATGAAGCAATCTATACCATAATTGACGAATTGAATCATTACTAAAGCCATTACGCTATTGCTTTACATAAAATATGTGATTAAAAGTTCATACTTGTACGGGATAGGTAACAAAAGTTCGTTCAGTTGGCAACTCTTAAATATTTTGGAAAAAAAATCCAAATCCTTTGCAATGTTTTTTGAGATTTTTTTCAAAAATTCAGAACGAAATGTTATTTTTTTCGGTCTTCGGCGTAAACTAAAGCAACTACAAAGTTTCAATGAATGCCAAATTGCATAATATGGAACGTATGCACCATCTTTATATACTATTTCCATGTGGTTTCGAGAATTCAAGACGGGAAAACTTTCTGTAGACAATGAGCTCAGTCCTCTTAACGAAGATCCACGATTGACACACGAAATTATTGCTGATGAATTGGCTTTAAATACCATGGATGTATCCCGAATATACAAAATGTTCTAGAGTACTCGAAAAAATCTGCTCGATAGGTTCCACGAATTTTAAATGAGGCCCAAAAAGAATCATGGTTCTGTAAGTACGATCCGGAAACCAAATAGCAGTCCAGGGTATGGAGCCTAACAGGAGCAAACCCACCCACGAAAGCTAAAAATCATAAATCTGCAACAAATGTAATAATGTCCGATTAATTTACCCGATCAAAAATTTTAGCTACTATTATCCTGGAAAAATTGTCAGACGGTAACTGGTACTAAAATGTTATACCGAAAACTGTTTACCAAAATTGTTCAAGTTGTTGGAAAACCAGAAGAAAGAGGATTTGCAACTTTTTACATCATAACAACGTGTCAGCTCACACTGCTCAAATGACGAGTAGCTTTATTACGATCTCTGGCATCGAAGAAATACAACCAGTACCATATTCACTCGATCTAGTACCTTGTGATTTTTGGTTATTTCCTAAAATTAAAACCAATTTGAGGGGGGAAGGTCTTTAACACGGAGATAATTGATGATGAGAAGATAAAACAGAATAAATACGAATATTTCAACTAAATTGTACTCTACAATCTTTTGTTACTTTTCTCGTTAACCCAACTGTGGCTTAAACTCTCATTTCTAAATTGTTACAAATTTTTGAATAGAAAATAGTACTCATAGTTATTTAAATTTTGAAATAGAAGATTGTATATTGTCACAGAATTAATTAATTTCCATAATTCAATAAAATTCAATCTTCTCTTACAGTTAAAATAACTTGTAGATAGCATTAGATTAAAATGTTTTTCCAATAAGAATGAGATGATTTTTAACTGACGTTTCGGCCATTTGTAATATGTCATGATCTGTCATTTTTGTTTCATTGTATTCAGAAATGTTTACAATTTCATCATGGTGAGATATACCCAAGAACAACGTTTACAAATTATTCAGATTTACTATCAAAATATTCGTTCTGCAATTGCAACTTTATGTGCGCTTTTTCCATTTTATAGTCGTAATATTTGTCGAAGTGTGCCCGCGCCGAAAGGCTAGTACTCAGATCAAAGTGAAATGTTCAAACAGTTCAAATGTTCAAATTTTAAGGCTAGTACTCAGATCGATTTCGTGAGAAACTTTCATACGATTTTACGAAAGTGAACTCAGAAATGAAAAATTTCATTTCTGTTTTCGCTAAGCAGTACTCAGTTCATCAGCGAAAAAATTATATTTTTCTCAATGCATCATAGATGTCGTGCATAAACTCTACAACTTAGTTTCAAACGAAAATAATGATCCTAACTATTTTTTTCAAGTGAAGTTTCGACATTTACGTTTCTGATGTGTTCTAAATAGATGTGGTCAGGTTCTGTGATTAAATTTTGTTACAATTCGAATAATTTGTAATTTGTATTTCTGTGATAACTTAAGTTGTTGTGATATGTCAAACGCCAAAATTCTCCAAAAAAAATTAATTTCTATTTCACGTGAAAATAAATAAATTTTTGGAAACCGCGGTAAAATTTCATTTCATTTTGATCTGGGTACTAGGGTTAACGTGAAAAAAATGGTTCGAATCATTATTTTCGCGTAAAACAAATTTGTAGAGTTTATGCGCGCCTTCTTTGGTGCATTGAGATAATTATAGTTTTTGCGCTGAGTACTGCTTAGTGAAAACAGAAATGAAATTTCTGATTTTTTTAGTGAAATCGTATGGAAGTTTCACGTGAGATCGATCTGAGTACAAGCCTGAATTTTTGAAAATTTTGAGCGTACATTTTCTTTACATAATGTTCAAGTGCCAATAAGACAAAGAACGCTCGAAGTAATGAAAATGTTGCTTCCGTTCAGGCAAATGTTGCTCAAGACCACAATTTGTCAATCCGAAACGTTCTGAAGAATTGTGACTATCTCAAACCACAAACTGACGGATTTGCTGATGAAGAAGTGAACTTGATAAATATGCCTTGGAACAACTTGAAGATGAGAACAATTACTTTTAAGAAAATCATCTTCTCTGATGAGGTTCACTTTCATCTGAGCGGAGCAATAAATAAATCTTTCGATTCTGGTGCAAAGAAAATCCACAAATTAGACCATTACATTCAGCTAAAATGACAGTTTGGTGAGGTTTTTCGTCTGGTGGAATCATTTGTTCGTGTTTTTTTCGAAATGAAGCTGGTAACACCGTTACTGTCAATGGAGATCGGTATAGATCAATGATTACTTGGCAACATTTGATTCCAACAAAACGGGGCTATGTGCCACAGAGAAATTGTGATATTTAATGGCGTCCAAGAAGTTGTGATTTAACACCATTAGATTATTTTTTGTGGAGTTATTTGTTTATTAAGTCATTGGTCTTTAGCAATAAACCAAACTCTTTTCAAGCTTTACAAGTATTTGAAAATTGGGTTCATCGAATTCGTTCCTACAGAAGAAGTCGTGGAGGCCATTTGAATGACGTTTTATTCAGAACTTCACATTAAATAACAAACATTTCAATTTCGTTAACTTTAAAAATTGTTCTGTTTTTTAAAAGAAATCCAAGACTCTTGTTGGATAGCCCAATATAAATCTTGAACCGAACGAGGCTCAGAATTAATTATATTCTCTTTTAAATATTCGACCATTACTGAATTTCATTTTATATATAAACAGTCAACAAGTAATGATAAAATTATTGTTAAGATTATCAAAATCATGACATCACATAATTTGTTTCATCTAATATATTTTGTCGACGACATTTACCATCACGATTCACAACCCAAAAATGATTCATAGAATTTACTAACCAACCGGAGAAATTTTATCAGCGAGATATATTTCAAACGATAGCCAAATTTAATTATTCAACAAGCAGCAGAAAAACATTAACATTTTTTGCTAAATAAATTAAATATACGCATGATATCGCTCAAATCATCTTTAAAGTTCCCAGCAAAAAAATGTATTTTCTAAGTTGAACAAGTTAACACGATATTTCATTTCTTATCATTATCACCACGAATTTTTTGTGTTTTATTAAATTGTGATAAATGAAAATAACTTTCGTTTTTTGCTCCTCAACACTGATTTGTTGGAATTTTTTATATCATTTCTCCATTATCATTTTATAATTTTTTTACTAAATTTTACCCTTAGATTGGAATTCTTCGTCTATTTAATTTCTCCGTTCAAAACTTACAGAAAAACTCATCAACCCTTACGATGAAATACTTTGAACAGGATAATTTTTAAAAGGGAAAATTGGTAATTTAAGTCTTCTAGTTGAGTTGGTATCTAGGGTGGTTGCACTTAACCAACCAACTAGATAATAAATTTCTCATTGACGCGTCTAACATTTAGTATACAATGGTTTGTCAGATTTAGTTTTTCTGTCAAATATTTTATTTTAGTCGAATAACAAAAAACACGAATCTCGAAAAAATATCGTTCGTGGTTTTCGTTAGATTCAAGATTTCAAACGTACGACTATATGCAAATAAGTGCAAAAAAAAATACGTCAGAGATGATAAATTTAAAGAAATATTAAAGGATAAAATACTTGTCATTGTTGAATTTAAATATTACGTTTTTAAGGTTATATTTTATTTTTGGTTAGGAGATATCGTCTGACAAATTGTCATTCCTTTTTTTTTTTGCTTTAGGGTTACATAAAAAAATGTTTGTGATTTAATCTTTCGGATTTTTTATTACAATTTTATATGGAACGACAAAAGACTGTAAAACAAACAATTTCATACGTAGGTGGATTGATTACAGCTTTAATTAGGGCTTTCACTGTTCACGTTTTTAAACTTTAGTTACGTATGACTAGTAAGAAAAGGAAAAGGTATTTGCCTGTGTCAATCAGATAGCACCACAAATTCCTAGTTCCGATGAACAATTTCCGATGGTCTCGGATATCATACTCTTTTATAGCGGAAGGTACCAGGATGAAAAAAAAATTCTTTTTAGAAAATTAAGCAGTGATGAAGTATAAGACCTTTGTGAAGTTAGCCCAAAATTTCATCCCAATAAAATGTGATTTTTAATGCTGGTAATACTGTTATATTTGTTTTGACATACAGGACACTATCATGAGAGAAAAAAAAATGCAATAAATACAAACCAAAAATAAATTATATAAACTATGAAAAAATTAATTATTTTTAACAGATTTGTAAAAGCCAAAATGTGTAATAACAAAGTTAAGTTCAAACACGATCTAAGTAGAACAAGTGAAAACCTTTCATATATTTTTAATTAACATAAATAAATAAATTAAGTCTAAATATTTTATTTATGTGATAGTAATCGCAAAACAAATATCATAATTCAAGTTCTAATAATAACATACTTATATTCAGTATTTAATTGAAATTGTGTCTTCTTGAAACACACATTGGGAAATACACATTCTTAGTTAGGGTGTTGATCACGATTCAAGTTATGATTTTTCATTAGTTCTAGCCTTGTTCTATATCAGTGCCAAATATTAAGAAAATGTGATGGGGATCTCATAGTCTGTATGACATTCAGATTGTGTCTTCAATCACATGTTTGGGTGCAGGATAGCTAACTCGGAGCTGAGAGAATACAGCATCAGGAGGCGGGTGGCTAAGGGAACCCATACAGGGAGGTGTCTTGTCCCCTCTTCTCTGGAACATATCTATCAATGGGTTGCTGTTAGAGCTGGAGAGAGATGGGGTTGGAGTGGTAGCTTATGCAAATGACGTAGCGATAGCTGTCTGGTAAATATTTTAGCGTGGTGAACGAGGTAATCTAAAATTCTCTTCTATTCATTATGAGGTGGGCCATTAAATGTGAGCTGGAGATTAGCTCGTCCAAAATTGAACTGGTAATAATTACAAGGAAACATAAAATCCTGGTAGTATATCCACCTCTTTTAAATGAGCGACCTTTACTGACAGTAGCGATTTCTTGGACAGTAAGCTTTGTTGAAAGTTCAACATATTGGAAAGAGTAAAAATAGCTAATATAGCCATGTACTCGCGCGGGAACACCATTGGAAAGAGATAGAGCCTGAAGTCGGAGCTAGTACACTGGCTATTCACTTCTGTAGTACGACTTGTACTTATGTATGGAGTGAGCGTATGGCCAGCTCTTAATAAAGTAATGTTCAAAAGGGAAACGAAGAAGGGACAAAAGACGACCTGCATGATTAGAAGTGGGGCGCTGAGGACAACACCAACTTTGGAGGTTAGGTTTCACCTTCTCCCCGTCGATATTTACGGTCAGCAGATGGCGGCGATAATGGCCACTCGACTATCAGCCATATCTCAGTGAGAATGTCTTCAAACAGGAAACTCGACGATAAGTAGATCGCTAAGGAAGAAACTGGCAAATCTAGACTACATTACACCGACCTTTTGCTTCGAGAAAAAGGTTAACCGAAGAAAAAGGATCAACACCCTAACTTTCGAGATATATGCAAAATAGTGAATTTTGTATATGTAAGAAATGAGTATTTTTCGAAGACACATGTTGATCGTTTAGTTAGATTTTTATCATAATAACATGAACTATGATTATCTCTTTTGAGATATCTACCACAAAATTATAAAATATTAATTGATTTATTGGTTTTCTTTTTTTTTTTTATATATATTTTATTCTATGCTATCTTTTTTGGGGCTCAAGGCTCTCCCAGCTCTTTCGCGGTTCGCTTATTTACGTCCTACTTTACGCCTTAACGGCCAAATCGAGGACGTACGGCTATAGGTCCGATATTCGTAGAACCATCTGCGCATTGCATAGCTCCATGCCAGCCTATAGTACTGACATGGAAGATGGGTCGGCCCATGAGTTCTGTACTCCCACAGGGGGTCATAGATGTGTTCATTAACACCACCGATCGTAATCAGATGGTGAATAATCCCTTTTGCATCCTTCCCCTATCGGGATTCGAACCCGGTACCTCCCGCTCCAACTGCCACAGCTTTAACCACTGAGCCACCTGGGCGGTATTTATTTGTTACTGTTAATTTAAAATATTATATATGACAGTTTATCATTCTACTTAGATGAGTGATATATTTTTTTCTGGGCTGAGAGTAACTTTCGTGATAGTTTTTTGTGTCTTATAGATTTTTTTGGGCTGATATTGGAAAATATGTCATGATATACAAATTTTTGGGATGACTTAATATATTTTGAATATATTATAGCTAATTTTGGTCTGACACTGAAATATGATAGAAAATGTGTGTTTAGTGTTGCCATAGCATTTTTTTGGGATAGAATTTGGGTCAACTTCACATACACCCACTATAGATTGGTATGGAGATATAAAATAAAATGCAGTAATATAATTGAGCAGAGATATCACAAATGGGCTAATATATAACCGAGCCTGAGTGATAGGGTTAAAAATAAAACTAGTCTAAAACTATGCGAGCCAAAGCCCTCCTTGTATGTTAATATAGAAGTTTATAAGAAAAAGGAATAATAGCTCACAAACGACTGTCTGATTGCTTATCGTTTATGATACTCTTTTTAGAGATAAAACGTTTTTAAATATTTACCGGATCTGCCTCAATGCCAAGTTTTCGTAGCGTGTCCGTTTACTCCGAAAACGGTTACCGACAAAGTTCGAGTACCTCATGGAACGCATTTTATGCTATACCAAGACCATTTGGCTATAGGTAAACCTGATTTTAACTATTTTTGCACACAAATGGTATTTTATTCTTGATTTTTAGGGCATTTGCCCATATAGGGACATCACTGGTGGAGCGAATTATTTCTTAAAAATAATAAAATTATGTATTACCAGGATAGGTTTCTAATACATGAGCAACAGCATTTATGTGTGCCTGTTTCTTATCAGTTTCTTGAGTTAATCTGATCAGTGCAACTTTTTCCTGGTCTAAGGCCAGTTTGTTTGTTTCTCAATTTTGCATTGATCGTAGGTCAGATTATATCAAGGAGGATTATTGCGAGCATCTTTATTTTTGTGTTGAGGAAAAGATAACTCGACAATTTTCGAATTTTCTTTGGTCGTATTTCTTGTCTAACTAAACTGTCCAATCTTCCTTCCATTTTTGTGGTATTATGCGAATATTCCACAATTCTTGGATTATTGGTGTTACTGTGCTAGCAGCTTTAGATGAATCTCCTTTGAATATTTCGGCGGTTATACTATATGGTCCAGCAGCGTTATTGCTGTTCAACTTTTCAATGGCATCTTTAACTTTACACTCTGTTGAGGGCTTGGTGTTGCTAGTTTCGTTATTCGTTCAACTCTTTAATTTTGCTTTATTCGTTGTTAAAACTCGACCGACTAGTATCATCTCTTATAGGTGGTATGTTTGTAATTTTAACGGTGAGCTCCCTTACGCACTCGTGTTGTGCTCGCATATTTTGGTCGTCAGAATGCTTTCTGTATATTTCATTCGATCATTCCTTGCCACCCTCTTTACTTAACGTAATAGAGTTGCCTCTTCAGTATTTTTTTTGGTACATTTGTAGCTTAAGTTGATCACTAATTCAATGGTTCGGATTGTATTCTTAGAATAGTCGAGTACTTCCGTGGTAGTTTCAAATATCATTTGAAAAATAATTCGGACGTAAATAATAATTAAGCAAATATGAAGCAGGGATTCAACAGTTCGTTAAGGGTTAAAAAAACATAATGCACTAGTTGTACGAGTAGAATCCTATGAAAAAAATTATTGTCATACTGAGTGGCATTATGACCTAGAGTCATAATATTCATACTACAGGCAAAAAGAATAAATATAAAGAGGCACATCATATATGAACCGCGGTTGCATATTGGCTTGAAAAAAATTTACAAGGAACTCTTGTGGCGTTCACAAATACGACGAATAGTCACGCCACAATAGTGAAGTAGTAACAAAAATAATCGAAAAAAGATTTCGATTCAAATTCTGTAATTCGCTAGAACTGTTGCAACATAGCATCACAACATATATAGAAACGAAATGCAACATACATCAAGTCCGGTTGCATATGCCTGATGAGATGGATTTGATCTTTTGATCACACAACGAGTCAATGACATCATCAGATCCAAACCGGCCTAACGAAACGAATATTACAGATCACATACAAGATGCCATTTATTTAATTATAAGACATTTTATAAGACAAACGTCTTCATCGGCTGGTTGATTCAGCTCCCTAGCTGTCAATCAACTCCACTCTGTGGAGTTCAAATTCAACTCCCGCCATTCATCATCAGCTGTAACGATTACAGCTCTCAGCATCATTATCATTTTCTATATTGGTGACCCCGATGACCCTGTTTAGGGTATAGCACGTCAAAAACCTTCTGATACGACCTCCCAGAACTTCCAAGTGCCACGATAGCACATACACACACCTCTCCTGCCAGAAACCAGATTCTCACTATCCGATGTATAAATTTTAACATTTTGTCCCGTTTAGTCAAAACAATTAAGAATGGAAAATGTTAACATGTGGTGCACTAGATTCAATTTTACAGAGGTTTGCATTCGCTACATACAGATGAAAATATTTAGTTGACAGTCGAACGAAATATTTGCTATAATCTTTACTAGACTACGATTTAAGTGAAATATACGATATAAAAAAATAATATCAGAGGAAATCTCTGGTTTTAGTCTGGTTTCACTGTAGAATATTCTAATGAAATTTTTTATTTAAACAGCAAGAGAAACGACCTGTTATGTAAAGAATCCGGAATTCCTAGAATTGAAATTTATTTACAGGAAATTCCACCGTATACCTGTAAAACTATGATCACAGTTACTGCATCCTACAGCGGATAATATATAACCAAAAATATCATGATTTATGCTCGTACCGCATTCATTGAATTTCACAGCTGATTATTTCTTGTATACGTTATATACTATAGACGTAAACACATCATCTTCCAAATATTTCTGATAAAAATATTCAAAAACCTCTTTATGATATGAATATTGCTATACACAGAATAATTTGTTATTAGCTTGGGTTATCTGGCTTTATATACTTTTGTATTTGTATCAAATTTATAATATTGACGTATTTACTAGGCTTTGTTATTATTTTAAAATATTTTCGAGCTTTTTGGAGCTTAGTTAGTGGTCAATAGTGAATGTCTGCTTCTCTCTGTGCTCTGACATCTCATAATCACCTAAGGACTTTCCCTTTGCTTAATTTTATTTAGTTCCTTGCTCTGCCATCAGGTTTACAGTATGTGATTTCGTAGATTCTGTTAGCTTTAAGATCACTAATCTACAGAAAGTGGTTGTTTACTTATATAAGAAACGACTTTCTATTGGTTTACAATTGTTAAGAACTATATAATATTGGAAAGCTTGCCCAGCAAACTTTAAGTCACAGAAGTACAAAACAAATGGTACATTAATAAATTTTAATTATCATAAGTGCTCTTATCTAACGAACCATTTGCAAATACCCTATACAGTAATATCATAGCCCACGAAATTTTTAATCAAATTAAAATTAATTTGATTTCTTTTTATTAAAAAAGCTTTACCACAAATTAAAATTTAGTTAAATCAGAAATTTAGTTGATTACATCTATTCCTTTGCTTCAGTATTTTGTTGTTGCATATAAATTCAAATCTTAATCAATCAATCCTTAAGTGAATAATAAGAAAAATTGGAAGCAATTGAGAAAAAAATATAAATTAATAATAATTAAATAAATAAGAAAATGCGGTAAATTTAATCAATCTTAGAAGTTGAACAAAAAATTCTATTTTATTTAACGTACGTAAGAGTACGTATCTTTCCCATGAGAATTAACCAATATCAATTTTGGTATGTATGTTCTCGTATATAAGAAATTATAAAAATAAAAGTTTAACAAGATAAAAACTTGTAAGAAGTTTATCTTTGCTTTATTTATTTATTATTGTTTTATTAAATTTTATAATACATACTGAAATGAATCAACAGATAATTATTATGTATTATATGTTGGATGGAGGAAATATGAACAGTAAAAAAATTTACATTACATTCAACAAAATGAAAATAAATGATGTAGAGCAAAGAAATGTTGAAGAAATTCCTAAAATTTTTGCTTTCGAATTTCGTACCAAGACAATATTCTAATGGGTCTAATGGGTAGTAATATTTTTTATTGTAATATACAGATTTTGTAGACAGAAGCCGTAATTATTAAATAATTAAAACTGTTAGAAATATTATCATAATCGAATATAAAATATCATAAACAGATACCATAGATGGGTTAGCACTTTTTAAACAACATATTTATGTACTACATCAAACGATAAATTTCATATCATAATAAGAGTCAAAAATTCATGTTAAGAAGCAATCTGTACTTTGAAAAATTTAAATGTATAGAAGCAATATGTACATTAAGTAGAAAGCTACTAACAAGAAGGATTTTAGGTCACTGATCATGTTTTTTCACTACGGATGATTCTTTCCAAGTACTATGACTCGATCGGTCGAGAGAGACTATATGGTTCGTAAAAGTGAAGCACCTCAAGACAGTATCTTATTCCGACAATCCAATCAACTTTTTGCATATATGCAGATGATATCTGTGAAATTGGATTAAATCGCAAGAAAGTGAGAGATATTTGAATCACTGGAATATTCTGCAGCTTCCATTGGTCTCAAAATCAACGAGTCTAAAAGCAAATAACTGTTCTCTGGTTTTCGAGACCAAGACGTAATTACCTTCAGTAGTGGTAGCCACACGTTTCAAGGAGTTTAAGTATCTGCGATCTCTCATTACTCACGATAATATTGTGGGAGAGAGTATAAAGATCTTGACGGATGAATACGAAAGATAGCTTATAAGATTCGAGAGAAGAATTATCCGTGTGACATGTGGCTTAAAACGTGATGTTGATAAAACATCGTGAGTTTTTTTCAATTACAAGATCAAGATTTTAATGCGGATTCCTTATATGACCTCAAAAGAAAGCGAATCCGAACCGAGTGATACACCAATCAAGAGAAAGCTGCCTTTCTAGGATCTGGCATTTTCTAAATGTTTACAACAATACGAAGCACTGGCTCGTCATCGTCTCTTTGTCAAAATGTCATTTTTAAAACTTCATCTTTGTATAATTTATGTTACTAAGCAATAAGAATAAATGTATATAAAAGCCTTCAAGTACGAAAGTTTGGCGTGAAATTAAAATACAAATAAATTATTTACTTGTAACTAGCGCTTAAATGGTTACTACATTGTTTAAGTTCATGTAATAATTTATTTGCATATATTATAACATAATTTAGGTTGGGTATAAACTATTGGACATTTGAGCAAAACTTGACACAATCACATAACGCCAGTGACTCAATGCTTTTAAAAGAAAAATGTTTCCATCTTTATTTCTTCACAACGTTTAGTCCATTCTAACTTAACATAAATTTTAGGCTCAAATATTGGAATGGCTAGGTTGGTTACGAAAATATCACAAAAAAATGTTTTCATGTATAACAACGTAGTAACGTCACGTCTGTACGAAAAATACCTCAAATGTTTTTTGATTCAGTTGATTGCGGACAGCGGAAAACTTCATTATTTTTCAAAATTTAAAGCATTAATAAATTATAATGAAAAATGTAGAAAAAATGTATTGCTTACTTTTAACCATTTCATAATGTTTTTGGGGATAATGGGATCTGGAAATGATTTACTCATCGGCAAAAAAGCTAAAATCGATGCGTACGACGCATAGAAGCAAAATTGTAGGCAGAATAATGGTAAAAATGAAAAGAACAAATTACTCTAGCTACCGCAGTCCATGCGTTCACAACTACCGTACGTTGAGTGAAACTGAATTCTGATTATCTTGTACTTCGAAAATTATAAAACAACAATTCAATGACGTGGAAAACTGAGTGGGGAAAGGTTATTTTCAATTATTTGGTGGACAGAGTTTTTCCACACAATGCTCCAATACACAATGTGAGAACTTTCCAAACCCTGGTGGCCTATGAAGAAATAAATCCGATATGGTTCACCCTAATATGATTTCTATATAACCAAATCTGAACGTAGCCGCATAATTATTTTTATTAATTTGAGGTTAGAATTGTATTTATAATAGTTTGACAACTGGATTTTATTCTCTAATTTAAAAGCATCTTTTGGTCCGTAGAATTTACCATTTTTAAATTATTTTGAGTTACAACAGAGCGAGTTTTAAAATTATCAGCTACCCCACATCAAGAAGGTCCTATTAACAACCAACATGTTGGTTCAACCAATCGTGTTTTGCGCAATTACTGAAACCATTGTCATAATGGCTAAAATGTGAAAACAATATATTCATTTTAAGATGTCAGAGGAAGAAAATCAAAATCAAAACATTTCTTTTTCAACCAAACTGGTTTTCAAGGTGCCATTTTGTTTGTAGATGGCGCGCTCATGTAAGTACTATCCGGCCAGACAAAGATGAGGATCGTTGGAAATGGATGTTCACATGATTCAGCGGTTTGTTATATGAGTAAAAATATTTTTTTTTTTTATTTATTTATTTATTTAGATAAGAAATCCATTTTTTTGTTTATACAATTAATTACAAAAATAAAAACTTAACACTATGAAATTAAACTACAATAAAAATTTATTCTTACAATATAATTTCATATTTTGCTTAAATTTTACTAAAGAATTTTCATTCTTTATTTCGTTTGGCAATTCATTATACATTATTAGACCTTTGTACATAAGCATATTTTTTACTTTATCATTTTTATAAAAGTCCAAACTAAAATCACATTGATTTCTTAAGTTATACTTATGAACCTCATGCACATATTTCAATTTATCACTTATATAATTAGGTAACAGTCCATTCTTGATTTTGAAAACTAAAATTAAAACATTCATATTAATTAATTGTTCTATATTTAACCAATTTAATTTATCTAGCATTGAATTTATATGTGCATATCTGCTAGTTTTTAAAATACCACGCATTGCTTTATTTTGCAATTTTTGTAGCCTACTAAGCATCTGTTTGTTACTTAAAAATAAAATAGATGAGCAATATTCAAAATAAGGTTTGATAATAACATTGTATATATGTATAGCTGTGTTAAAAGAAATATTTTTCCGGATACTTCTTAAAAAATATACTTTTCTTGCAATTTTTTTACATACCTAATCCAAATTATCCTTAAATCCTAATTGATTATCAATTATTACACCTAAATATTTTATTTTATTTACAACTTCAATTTTATCATTTTTTATTACTATACTATCAGTTAACTCTCCATTAATACGCATACACTTAGTTTTATCAATGTTTAATTTTAATTTATTCATTTTAAACCATATATCCATTTCGCTTAAATCACTATTGATTTTATTAATACACTCCTCTACTGAATTTCTATTGATTTTATTAATACACTCCTCTACTGAATATATCAAATCTGAAGAAGGCATTTTTTTTCTGGTGATATATCATCTTGCACATTTTGTGATATTAAACAAAAATATCTATATAGTAGGCTGTGAATTATTCCACAATTCTACCATACCAAAGACTATATAAAATACAAAGACTTTCCATTTCATACAAAATACGAGTAAATTATTTTGGGTACGACCAATTTTATTTTGGGTACGATCGCATCAAAGAAGCCTGAAATCCAAACCTTGTTATAGTAGTAAAATAATTGTATGCATTTGTTTCTCATTTTAAAATTTTTTCGTTTTAGAAGTTGCACTGTTAAACATCAATTTGAAAATGTATTCTTTTTTATGTTGTTATGGGAAGTCTTTGTATATTTATAGTTTTTTACCATACGTATATGTATACGAATCCAATTGGAACCTTTACTTATTTTGATTGCTTTCATTTGTAGTGGTAATTTACACTGTTATAAATAGTATATTTGTCAATTAAAATTGTTTAATCATTTTTCAAAGATATTTGATTAATTTAAAAAAAAAATAAAAATAATATTAAACAGAAATATTGGTTGTAACATTTGACATCACTTACAAAATATAAATAAGATGTAACATTGAGAAAAAACTGTAAAAATGAAAGTTTCAAAAATCAATGCTGCCCGCATTAATATAATTATTCAACTACAATTGTTTAAATTATAATAAAAAAATTTATTATTTATTTATAAATTCTCTGTCTTCTGAAATCAAATTTAACCTGGCAAATAAAAACAAACTAGAATTAAAACCATATAGTCAAGATTACATAAAAATGAGAATACAATTCCATTTGGAATCTCAAACAAATTTTGTTTTTTAAACAAAAGTCAAGCATGATTTAACATCCATGGGGATAGCCATGGAGTTTCAATGAATTGCGAGTTATTCGTTATTTGTAGAAATAATTTTCTATGTAATTATTGCCACAAATAACGAATCATATGCAATTATTCAACATTCAATAACTTTTATAGGTTATCCCTACAGATGCTGATTCAAGTTTAGCTTTTATTTTTTTTATAGATGTTAGAGTTCTCTGGTAAGAATTACCTGATTCTACATATTTTGCTACGAAATTATTTCCACAAGTTCCGAATCACACTCAATTTATCCACATTCGTAGCCATCCCTATAGATGTTGACTAAAGTTTACCTTCTGATTTGTATAGATATTGAAATAATCTGATATTACTCTAAAATGCAAAAGGTGTGATCGTTCAGATGTTTAAATATGAAATTATTTCCAATGGCTACGAATCACACGCATATTTTTCACGATTGCTGGTTTTGATTTTCCTAAATTACTATTGAAGTAAAATAAAATAGTGTTTTGGTCCTTGTAAAAATATAAATATTTCAAGCACACCAATACCTCGCTTTGCGTCGTTTCGATTTTTCGAAGTTGCGTTGCTGCTGACTTATTACTGATTTTCACTGTGCATGGTTAGATTTTCGAAGTTGCGTTATTTTGGGCAGTATTTAATTTTTTATATATTTTGAAATTTTCTTTTTTTTTTCTAAAAGATGGCACGACTTTTGTTTCTATTTGCGGCATGCCATCAAAACTCAGGGATTTCTAACTGAAAATCAACGCAATTTTAATACAGTTTTATTTGCTTTGTTTTGCTAATTTTAGAATTCAGTGGAAGGAGTTTTAAAGTTTACCATGCGGTAGCTACGAATATCAATTGCAACAAGGAAATTTATTTTAGGTTGAAAAAAAACTGTTCAGCAAACATTGGACCATTTTTCTGTGAAAGAAAGCCTACTTACGACAACAGCCACTATGAAGTAATCAGACAGTGATTAATTTTTATTTTATTTTGTTATACCAAAGCGATCTTGATTGATTCAAGCCGGAATGTTCAAAACAAGCTTTTTAGTGTAACAAAAAATACAAAAATAAACGTCAGTTTCATACAAAATGTATGAAAGTTAAGGCTAAATATATGAATGAAAAGTAGTTCAAATTTAACTTAGGTAATTTGCGTTTTCATCCTGAAATTGATCATATTCCGATTTAGTTTTCAATTTCCCTTTATTCATTCAATGAAAATATGGAATTTTAATAACTTAAAATGAAAGCAAACACAAATACATAATTAGATTACGAGAACTATATTTTATTTCAAGTATGCTCACAAATAGAATAAATCAAAATGGCACTTTTCACCAAACAAAGCAATTTCATTAAATTTTATAGTTGTATTGTGATTTGTGTTTTGCTTATGCACAAAATTTCATATACACATTTAACTTGATTTAATGATCACATGCACACGTATGATTTTAAAACAAATGGCTTGCAAATTTTTTATAGAACAACAACGCTAGTAATGGCATTTCATCGAACTATCATTCAATATAAAAAAATATTCTTTTTCTCTCATTGTTATGACATTTATGTCATTATGACAATTGGTTTTGTATTTAATGCATAATTATGCAATTAAATATTATTCTTATGTTGATACAGTATCAATAAACCTTTTTAAATTATTCGCTGTATTTCAGGATTGAGAATATAGTGTAGTGTTGTGCTGTGATTGAATAAATGGGTAGCAAAATAGAATTTGCGATTAGGTTATGTGTTCATTTTGAAATGTAAACTTTGATCAGTTGATTATAATATTTATTGACAACCGCATGTTTAACATTTTTGAGCTGATTTATATTTATAAATTCGGTTTAAGTTAATTTTTAAGTTTTCGCGCTCAATTATGTGTATTTTCTTCTATATTATTTTTCTAAATACGACCAAGAGAGAATTTATTTTAGAGGATATCGTTTATATTGAAATATAAATCACAAAATTTATAAAAAAATAGATCAATTATGATTTGAATTATTTTGATTTGAAAAAAATGGTATATGTTCAGATCTAATTGCACTCTTTCTTTGTCATTTTATAAAATAAAATTTAAAAGCTCCAACTTGCACTAGCTTAAAACTGAAAAAGAAATTTATACGTTTTGTATTGATACACTAAATAAAACTTATTTCAAAAACTGAGTGTGCATTCCGGCTTTATATATCAAGACGGCTTTGGTTGTACATAATTGAATTTCTGTTTATTTTTTGTTTTTTGTATGTATGTAATAATATTTTATATTACTTTTGTTTTTAAATGTTTGCTTTGTTCAATTTTCTTTTTAAAAATTAGTATTTTCGTAGTGCTGGAACCAATCTTCAATCTTTACATGGTGTGCTATAGAAAATTATAATTCGTTATCTTTGCGGTGTGTTCTTTTGGAACGTAACCACGACGCAAAGTGAAGTATTGCTGTACCAAATATTTTATTTATTGAAGAAGATCTTAGCTTTCAAAGCTTATAGCCTGGAATTCTTTACACCCGTTTATATATGTGTAGATAATAAATATTTTTAATTTTATGAGGAGATTCCGGATCTACACTTCAACCTTGGTGCATGACCTTAAACTCTAGAGCTCGTTCTATTATAGAACAAGTATTGGAGTTGGCTTCTACATGCTCGTAAGTTAGATTTTAAACCCGAAAAAGGCCAAATTGTTAACTTATGCTATCTCCTTCACAATTCATATATAACATATAATGCTTCTATTGATGAAAAACTATTACAAATATAGGAACATATTGAGCGAAATGCAGTTTCAATCTGCAGTTCTGATTGTTTTTGCAATCAGCATTATTGAAAAAATGCTATTTTAGTGGCACCGTTGATGGTTTATTGCTAGTTGTAGCAAATATAGGGGTGTTGGTATCCGCATTAGAGTTTCAACATTGATACCTTTAGTGAGTTCTATAACATTAATGTCTTCAGCTGGTCCTGGTATATCCTCGTAGCAAAATTCTCTCGGTTTTTTGCGTTCCATTTTCCCCTGAAAGAACGATAATCTAATCAACCAGTCCTCCAATGGACTCATTTGTTTTATCAAAAACTGTTAAAACATGGTTTCGGCGAATAGGTTACCATTAAAAAAATTTTTGGTGAAATTTAAAAATTAAACGTTTTCTAAAAACCTAAAATGGGTCAACATTCTACGCCAAAAAGAAAACACTGAGAAGCCAAGATTAATGTTCGTGTATAAGAAAAATTTATATGATCACGGCCACATACATACATATTTGTCTAGCATTTGAAGGATTTTGTCTGTTTCGAAATTTATGTTTCGAATTGTTTTCCAAATTCATATTAAAGAATAGAGAAAAAGAAAGAGCGAACATCTTGAATGTTATCATGAGAATTGATTCATCTTAGAGTTATTTTCTTTTATTTTTTTTTGTTGCTTTATACAACAGAAAATGGAATAAAATTTAATATATAGCAAAAAATAAAAACAACAGAACTGTTTGAATTTATAAAGAAAATTCGGAAAAATAAATGATATGAGGGAAACGAATAAGCTGAAAACGAACAAAACACACAGCAACATTTGGATAAGGTTTCGCATGACGGTTATAGTGATGGAGTCCAATGATAATGTTATTTCATCTCTAGAGGGTGATTATTTTTTCATAAAAATTGAATAAAATAAAATTATAGAAAATAAGAAATATGAAAGTTATAAGGAAAATTATATCGAGTCAAGAACGCTGCAAGCAACTGTGATACTACGGAGGAATGGTATGAGTAAATAAGAAAATATTTATGGATATATTCGATTTTGAAGAGTATAAAAATATGTATGTATAGAACATGTTAAATTGATATTAACTAGTCGGTATTTTTGATCATCAATAATGAATTGAGATGAGACGGGATGCAATGGAAATCGAAGGAATCTGTATATTTTATCTCCTTAAAAGAGCGACGTTATTCGTGAGATTTTATATGAGAATATTCGTTACAAATTATGTTTTATATAAATTCTAACTGAGCTAAGTTCTAAGATCATTTTAATTAAAATTCATCCCCTTATTTATTTATAAGCATTAAATTTTATTATCTCATTATAGATTGCTTTTATCATATTTCCTGCGAATGCGGAATATATGAAAATTTAATTCCAATTTGAGGCCGAGAGGAATAGGAATACACATTGTTTATTTAATGTACATAAAAATGTAAATATTTTGTAATTAAAACATTGTTATGTAATACTACATCTTGGGGCGCAAGAAGCTAGTAAATTATTTTAAAATTAATTATAGCTTTGATTTGATTGTTTTATGAAGTAAATAATCTAATTAATAACATTCATTGAACAATTAATTAATTTAATGAGGTTTTAGATGCTAACTTAGAAACAGCTGATTTTATATATTTATACTACACATCATGAATAAGGTATACAAATCCAAATCGTAATTACTCATAATTTCAAGATCCGGTTCTGGAATTCTTTCTGAATACGGTTCTGAAATTCTTTTTATTGATTTAGGGTCTGTCTTAACTTCAATTGTCTGAAGCTGGTAAACCAAAGTGAACAAAAATAACTATGTGATTTGAGGATAGTATTGTGCTTTGCGACCACATAGTGACGATTTACAAGAAAAATTACAATTCTCATTCGGTAAAAATTGTTATGACTCTCTACGGGACCGGGTTGTATTCACATTATTGACGCCTCAATGTATTGATTAGTAGGCATATTCGTTACAATATCTAAACCAATATACTTCTAACAATTTATAAAATTAAAAATTTTCATATTACGCCGACTTTTGAAAGCTATTAATATCTAGTTGTGCTACTTTTTTCCTTCTCGGACATACTGCAGTCTCATTCTAACCGAAAACATCAATTTCTAGGTTATTATGGGACTATGTAGCTTTTTATCAATATAATCCCACAGATATTCTATCGGATTTAGGTCCAAACTTTGCGGAGATGAGTTCAATTGTGTAGAAAAGTAATTCCCAGACAATACAATCAGTATATAGATATATATGTCGTTGTCCTGTTAGAATATCCAATTGGTTGATAAAGCTAACTTTTTTACAGCTGCATTTAAAACGTAAAGGTCTTTATGCTTGTCTATTATACCGACAATATACCGTCAATTTTCACATACGTTCATCAAAAATACAGTCCCAAACCATTACACTTTCTCCTCCATGTTTCTCAGTACTTCTAGGATTATTGATCCATTTCAAGTGTCATTCCCAAATATAATGAACGGAAAACACATCAGACAGGAACTTTTTTTATTTCGGTTTAACCCTTCTGTTCATGACATATTTTTCACCGTTCCATTCACGGAAAGGTCTGACTAGACCTTTATATGTTTTGTATGAAAATTTATCGAACAGTTAATGAAATATTATTTTTTATAGTTTTTATAGCATATACATTAATTTATTTATTAATTTTTTTTTCAAATACATTTTTTTGTTTAATTCTCACATTTTTGACATTTCAAATATTGTTTGCTGTGTTGTAGGCAGAGCGGGTCGGCGCATATCTCACACGCGTGTCTTTCGTTGCAACTAATGATTAATTCGGCAGATTTGGCATGATTTCTTTTGCGTTGATATTCCGCTAGTACTTGGCTCTGGTACTCTTTTCTGGATAGGTTTTCCGAAAAAAGATACGATTCCATTTTTGACGGAAAATTTCCCAATCACCCTCGGATTATTCATTCTTTTCTCTATTTGAGGGGTGACCAACTGCTTCACCAGAGAATGTAGAAACTGTCGACGTGCGTCATTTTTGGTATTTCTGGTTTTTGTTTTGTCATTTACATTTTTGTAAATGATAAATGATGCTAACGCTGCCACATCTAAGATATTATAAAATAAAACTAATGACCATCGTTTCGTTTGACGCTTGCAGCTATATTCTCCTAGCTTTTGGTCCATTCTGTCAACCCCTCCTTTGTTCAAATTATAAAACATAATAGCTTGTGGTTTTCTAGCTATACCAACGACTTTATTATCGTAGTGAATCGATGAAAGTAAAAGAACGGCTTTATTTTTCTTCGGAACATATGATACTAAAGCAACGTTGATCGTAAAACCAAAAACTGTTGAATGCATTAGGCGGCTGCGGTCTGCTAACATCTTTTTTGGAATGTATTTTTTATTCTTCCGTAGAGTTCCAACAAAAGCCAATCCTCGTTCGGCCACTGGAATTATATTTTGTGCTGAGTTCGAGAAGCACTCTTTCTCCTTGGTTGATTTCTCGCTGTTGTCCCTGTTCTTTACTTGTGGATAAAATGTCTTTGCAAGAAAAACCGCTACATGACTCACAGCCCCACCATATTTTTATCCCGTATCTTGCCGGCTTAGACGGAGTGTATTGGGTGAATTTGTATTCCCTCTGTATTGGAAGAGCTGATCATCAACAGAGCTGACCGTTATTGATTCCGCCGGTATATATACTGATTCTAGATTATGGTTTAACATTACCTAGATGTCACGTATGGCTGCTGCTTTGTCGATTTGTTGCCGCTCAACTCGGATTCTTTGATCGTCAAATCTAATGTAACGACTTATTGAGTAAAATCGGTTGATTGACATAGTTGCTCTAAACACGGGATCATTGTTAGTTTTTCACAGCTCTCTTGTATGTTGCATGTTAGATTGTTTTACACCGGCAGCTAGCAATATACCGAAATAAGCTAATATTTCTTGGTCGGTAACAGGAACAAATTCGGCTGTTTTTTTAGGGTGCTTTTCGGTGTTGTATCTTAATGTTTACTTGCAGCTTTCCTATTGGTTTGCCTTTTTACGATGTCAATCATCTGTTCCGTCATTATTGACTTGAAAATGTCAATTGGATTTTGACTCATTCCCCGTTTAGCATATCCACCGGCTTCTCGAAAAATATTGTGAGCTCTGATACGCCCCGGTGGTGGTGGATCTTTTTTCCATTTTGTCAGTTAACACAAGCTAAAAAATGATCATCAGACAGCAGTCTTTCCTGTTGTTGTTGCGCGATTTCATTCTCTGCATGCAATGGTTCCCAGATGTCATCATCGTCACTGTCTTCAATATCGCTCAAACCTCCTATTACCAATTCCGATGCTGCATCGGAAACATCTTCTTCTGGAACAATGTCTTTTAGTTCATCATCACTATAATCCTCTCGGTCGCTTTCATCTTCATCAAATTCTTGAGCTATCTTCAATCTATATGTAAAGGTCTAGGCAGACCTAATAGTGTACAAGGCGTATTTAATTCGTTTTTTGTATTTTTTACATTCATGAGAATACATTTTATTTAAATTTTTGTTCTAAATGGCAGGAGAAGTGTTAACTGACGAATTCATAAAATTTCATAAAGGAGTACGTGGTATTTATATAAAACAAAACACTTAAAAATTCAAAAGGTCTGGCTAGACCTTAAAATGAACAGAAGGGTAACATGATCAAGAAAAAGAAAATAATAAAATTTACATTCATGGAGTTCGATACATTATCACTGATAAAGTAATATTCGATTAAAGTTTTTCGCACCTTCAATTATTTTCCTTGCAGTTCTGGAAAAATAGCCATGTCTGTTCAGTAACCATTGCACACATTCGATTTACAAACGGTGTACTACTTTTTGAAGGATATCCGAGCTGGTAGGATTTTGGCAAATCATCGGTACAACAGTACGTTCTTCCCTCTCGCCCGAGTTATGTTTCGTGTTATTGAAACAATTTATTTTTTTAAACTCAGGAAACTTACAATATGTAGTCAAATGTTAAAGGCTAATATAAATTCAATTAATAAGACTTAAGTTATGTTAGTTCTTAATATTAATGTGAACTCGGTAAAATCTGAATTACCTAGCTAGATTCAAAGGATCCATTTTTTTAAATCGCCTATTTCTTGGCCTATTTAATAGTTCCCTGGCTAATTCGTTGGGATGGCAAACAAGTTTTAACTGGTATTTGTTGCTAACTGATGAATTGTATCGTTTACGGTATCGATGAGTAAATCACGTCCAAGGTTTACATTGCGTACATACCAGCGTGCGTGCGTTCACCATTGTTCGTAGTATTCGTGAGTGCACTGCACTCTTTCCAGTTTAATTATGTTGGAAGCACACGTGGAAAAAACATATGTGTTTTTTTCACGTGAGCCTTCTACCTAAATGAAGTCCAAGATATTTAACACTTCCGTGTTGTGGGAGAGTGATGTTATTTAGTCTGACAGGCGGACAGGTGAGTTTACGGAGTGTGAATGTAATGTGCGCCGATTTACGCTCATTGGCCTTAATTCTCCATTTTATTAGCCATTTTTCGATTTTGTCTAACTGTTCTTGTAGAATTCTTGTTGCTATCTTAGGATTTTGGTGGACAGCTAGGATTGCAGTATCATCCGCGAAAGTCGAGACTTTCACGTAATTTGATGTTGGTAAGTCTGTTGTATAGACCAAGTACAACACTGACCCCAGTACACTGCTTTGAGGTACTCCTGCATGAATATCATATAAATCTATGGATGCGGAATTATATTTCACCAAAAACTTTCGATTGAGCAAATAAGTTTTCAATAATTTTACAGAAACTTGACGGTAATTGTGCTCTAATTTTATGTATATAAGTCCTTTATGCCATACCTTATCGAAAGCTTGGGCTATATCTAGGAACGCTGCAGAGCAGTATTTATTTTGTTCAAGGGAGTTCCTGATTTCAGATACGACTCTGTGAACTTGTTCCACGGTTCCGTGATCTTCTCTAAATCCAATTTGATGATCCGGTATGATGTTTTTCTTGTTCAAAATTGGCTTAAGTTTTTGCAAAATAATTTTTTCGAAAAGCTTTGGGAGAGTTGGTAATAAACTAATTGGGTGATATGAGTTAACTTTTGTTTCATCTTTGCCAGGTTTTGGAATCATAATAATAACTAAAGTTTTCCAGATTTCTGGATAATGGCCTGTTTTCATTATAGCGTTGAATATAAGCTATTAGTTTGACACATTTATCCGGTAGATTTGACATCATTTTGCCACTTATCAGATCATGTCCGGGTTCCTTTTTAACATCGATGTCCTTGATCGTTTGTTTGACATTGCCCCACTTGTATTTGATTGGCTTGCTTTCAGACGTATTTGCAAAATTGATTAAATTTTCTTGATTTCCAACTTGCTCGTTAGGTGTAAACACTTCGCTAAGGTGTTTTGCAAATATATTTGCTTTCTCAGTGTAGCTTTCCATAATGAGAAATCCGTTGCTTCAGTAGCTGTAAGTCCCTTGAGATAATGTTGAAGCTCTTCGTCATGTTTATTTAACAAAGCGATTTTCACCATTTTAGTCGCTTTATTTAACCTTGATTTAAGAGTAGAAGACCTGTGGAGTTGCCATTGCCTGCGAATTGAGTGCTTCGTCATTAGTAGTTGTTGAATATTCGGAGAAGGTTTACGTTTATTAAAATTAGCAGACTTGATCAACGTAGCGTTAATCGGGATAGCGATCTTAGTGGCTTGTTGTAGAATACTATTTGGTTGTTGAACCGCTACGTCAATTTCATAGTTTGTACTTAATGGAATACTCAAAGAACACTTCCAGCTTGCTGTAGACTTAAATAGAGACCAATTACTATGTTGATTCGTCTGGAATCTAGATGGCTCTAGTTGTAGACCTTACGTGTTAAGAGTTATTAATACCGGAGAGTGATCAGAAGATACATCGTAGCACGTTTCGGCCTTTACTAATGTTTTGGGTTTACCCTTTGTTACACAAAAGTCAAGTAAATCGGGGATTTTTTGCCTGTCAGTTGGCCAGTAGGTTGGGTGGCCAGAAGATATGTGATCCATCTTTTCATTCTGTATACAGTCCCACAGTTGTTACTTTTCGTAGAAATTAATCTCGAACCCCATTGGATATGCTTTTCCTTGTAGTCACCTCCTGATATGAACTTATCTCCTAGAGTTTTAAAGTAATTCGCAAATTGTTCGCTCTAATTGAGTACCTCGAAGGGCCACAAACACAATTGAAACACTTATTCTAAAAAATGATTATTCTCTGGATAACTATAATGTTGTAGATAACGATGAAAAAGAAACCGTCCGGTTATCTTGTATTGTCTTTTTATACAATTATAAAAAGATGTATTTGAAAACATCTGCATTGGAATATGGTTTGCTGACGCTGCGTTTCCCTCACTTTGAATGGTTGGGTCGTTGTGCTGTTGCAACCCTAGTCATCAACATGCATTTTATTATGTTGCTAAGTTGGCAATTTATCTTGTTTGGTGTGTTGCCTCTTGTTGCGAAGTATCGTGGGATATGACTCCCGGACTCCTCCTTTAACTGATGCTACCTGTTACAAAAACAAAACGTGTGTTTTACCTTTAAACAAGCTCGTTTGCGTTTTACTTTTAAAGAAGTAGTTATTTAGTACACGTGAAACAAAAAAATTTTTTATTTTTATATATTAATAAATACTACGAGTTCGACGGCCGAAATTACATTTTGGATATTTAAATTCTTAATTAAATTTAAACTTAAAATGATTAATGATTAAAACTTCATTACATTTCTCTTACGCTGTTTGTTATTTATATTACTGCTAGATATCGTTTGTCCACGCTAATATCAAACACAACTTCTGACATAAATGTCAACTACATGTGTCGCTAGCACCATCTATGTGCGAAAACCGGAAATTTAGTTACATGCCTAATAAATAGATAAATAGAAAGTTAATTAAGAAATTAATTAGTTCGAGAAATAATGTATAAAACTATTAACTAACCCTCTTCTAAAAGATATAAATAAAACTAAAATAAATTAGGATTCAAATAGAAACTTTAAGAAAATAGTCACCTACCTAAAGAGTATATCTTTAAAGCTGAGCTTCCTCCGATAATTTTAAATCTAATGTTAATCGGCAATGTTTTCTATAACTTATAAACTTTTCTCGGTTATTAATTATTATAACAAAAGTTTCAATTTATTACAGAATCAAAGTTTTGGGCTTTTCGTATGAAATAAAATTAAGATAACTAACGTTCTATAATAAATTAAAAAAGGATTTTTATTTTATTTTCTTTTTTCAATACTTAATCGCGCATCATCTGGTTACGCTAATCCTTAAAATAAATTTTATTTAATAATAATATTATTTATTTGTATTTGTCGTTGTTTTAAATTTATGTATGAATGGATATGAAATAATTTTTATTTATTTAATGAATTAATTTTCTTTGAGGTTATGGTACATTTATTATTCGGTTAGATTAATACGTCGAAAATTTAATAAAAAATTAAAATGATGGATACATTTTGTTTTATTTCGTTTCATAAAAGGGTGGTCCTTGTAATTATTGGGAATGAGTCGTGTACAAAATTGTGTAACGACAAATAATTTAGTATAACATTCCTTAAATTTTAATCGATCCTGATATATGCATTGTCATTGTATATTACAAGTAGAAAATCAAAATCTTACATTAATTATGCAACTAAATAATTTATGATAACACAATGTTGCACTTAACATCAATAAACTGAAAAATGAAATACATACGATGCAGCCTTCATTTTTTATTCACACAACGCTTTGTCATAGCGTTTCTAAGTGAAATATGATGATGAAAATCCTGATCTATAGAAAATTTCTGCTGATGTGAGTGTATTGAAACCTACAATAATATATATTTGTTGTATACATAAACCTTATGCTATCCAATCCACAAATGTCACTATTGCAGATATTACTTCAATTATCGTTGACTGCAAAGCTGTGATGGGACCATAATTTAATTTTAAATTCAAAAAAGTCTTACAATGTCTTAAGAGATAAGGCTCGAGTTTATTTATAAAAGGTGGTTTCTGTGACATATCAAGTATTAATAACAGTCAATTTCAAAATCTTAAACAATTATCAATGCACGAAAACCTATACTACAACAACAACACATAAAATTACGAAATATGCCGAAATACTCCTACAAGGAGGTTGCTATTTTTTGGCCATTGGCTGATTTTATCGAGTGTATGTATTCAAAAGCTTGATTCTGCAATTCGTTTGATGCCAATACAGCCATATCATCAACAAAAGTTACGATGAAGTATGTTTGCGTTGTCTGTATCAGTGTTGTCGAAAGTACTACTATAGGAGTAAATGTACTTCATATGTACTTTCAACACCGATGTACTACCATGCTCCGCAAATCAAAGCTATACTCCCCTAAAGAAAAAAAACCTTCATGCAATTGCACTTTCTTGCAGTTTCTTTTGTTTAACTGAGGTGAGAGGAATATATTTTACTATTACCTTCTCTTCCTTTTTACGAAACAATATAATAAAAGTTGAATGTAATTCAATTAATGTAGCAGAGAAAATAATTGGAAATGGAAACCAAAATGTAAGTTTTTTCATCAAATCCTTACTAATAATATTGTTCACATTGATAGGCACAATAGGTCCGATTAACAAAATAATTTCATGAAATCATTAACAAATCAAAACAAACTGAATTCAAAGAATTTTTCCAAGAATATTTTAATTTCGAAACACACAAAATACTTAAATTATCATTAGCAAGATAGCTATCAATCGAAGCAGCAGAAAATCAGAGGTAAAATCAGAAGTTATAGAGCAATGCGGTGCGCTTAAAACATTTTTTTGTTCAGAATGCCTCAAGTTCCAATCATTAACTCCTTGATTTCATGGTTTGCTTCTCACTACAAGAGTTTCACAATATTATCAAATTTTGTTAAATCTGAGATGATTTTGGTTAATGTGCTGGATAAAACTGATTTTTTAAATATTAATAATATTTTAGACATTGATAAAATTTATATTGGCACAAAAGCTGAAATAACTATTAAAGGGGGAACAGTTTCAATATACTGCCAACCGTGTAAGAAAATCGTGTACCCAAATCAGCATTCGAGTTAATTTCGAAGATGAGGTGTTAGTAGCTGTACAGTGATTGGACCCCAAACAAAAAGCAATTAGTCTATCTCCACTGTTTCGGTTGTTTCCAATTTTATTTTAAAAACACTTTGAAAACGTTTGGACTCTATATTCGATTTGAAAAATGCTCCAACGAAAAAATGTATCCACAAAATCGTAATTTTGTTCTTGTATGGAACAAATTCGTAATTACTAAATCATTTAATTTTTGATGTTATTGTTTATAATTTTTAATTTTTTTGAATTAAATTAATTATTATAATTAATTATACATCTTATTTTTGTTTTTAATAAAACATTTTATAATATATGTTTTTTTAATTTTTTACACTCGATAAAATGCTGAAATACTTGTTATACGATTTGTGCTACCTTAGTCGTTTTGTTAACGACAACCCTGGTCTTTATATCAGAAGTGTATAGTAGATATAATAATAATCTACAGCATAGAGGTCGTAAACAACCTTTACCGCGTCTCAACTGAGTCTTCATTACCCATTTTAACGTTGTCAGTTGTAGTTGGTCAGCCCAACGAATGCTTAACACTCAATCGCTTTTTATGTCATCCAGTGCATGCTAAAGGGCAGATAAAAGATTGGCCCTTATACGCTACCCTGGGCCAAAACTACTATGGCGGGGTAAAAGTTGGAGTATGTTTCTACATTTGCAGTCACGTCATTAAATCGATCAATTGTCGAATTCTTATTTCTGGAATCTAAACTGGAAGTCAGGTATAATGATATATGGTTTAAGTTGTTTCAATAACAAGTTCGAAATAGTTGATAGCAAAGAGATCGGTCTGTATGATGCAATTTGTTCGGCTGGTTTGTCTCTTTTTTTTTATTATGATTATTTGTGCAATCAAGAAACACTCAGGCACATATGTAAGTCGAGAACATTATATACATTATATACATTTGTTAATATAGTGGCTGCTCTCTTTGATAACTCCATAACCAACCTTGGCGAAATTTCCACAATTCTAGGTAATTTTTTGAGATTTTTTATAGATGTAATCTATTTACTGGTTTTTGAAATACTGAGATGTTGTGCAAAACAAATGTCTGCTTTTTATTCTTCTCGTCGCACCCATTCTCCATTTAAGTTCTTTGTAGGCGACACTTGGCTTGTTGATCCCTTGTTTCTTATAGTAGCTGTCCAAAATTTCACAACCTTACCCCTAACCCTTTCAAATATTTTTCAGTGCAAATTCTTTCTGTTCTTTAATAAGTCGGTTAACTTTATTACACTGAAAAAAAAGTATGTTGATATTATCAAAAAAGATTAGAAAACTTCACAAAAAAATAAGTTCAAACACAGCCAACTTAACGCTTTGTAAATAATTAAAATTTTACATTGTTAATATTGCAAAGTTAATAAAACTTAAATTTTTATAAGTCAATAAAACCACAATTTTTGTAACCATATCAATGCACTTTGTAAATAATTAAATAACAATAAATATTGCTTTGTACATTTAAAAAAGCAATATTGTCTGTAGTTAACTAAAAGCATAGTTAAACTAACCTAATATTTTATATAATAGGTAAAAGCAATAAGTAATACTTTTAAAGCACTACTATTTATAACATAGCACCTAGGAAAGGTTTTTTTTTTATATTTTATTCTATGCTATCTTTTTTGGGGCTCAAGGCTCTCCCAGCTCTTTCGCCTTAACGGCCAAATCGAGGACGTACGGCTATAGGTCCGATTTTCGTAGAACCAACAGGGGGTCATTGATGTGTTCATTAACACCACCGATCATAATCAGATGGTGAAAAACCCCTTTTGCATCCTATCGGGATTCGAACCCGGTACCTCCCGCTCCAACTGCCACAGCTTTAACCACTGATCCACCTAGGCGGTCTAGTAAAGGTTACATTTTATTTTGAGTAAAACTTACTGATCAATTAATATTAACTTAACAAATTAAATAGGTTATGGAAAAATTAACGCAACGTTAAAATAACAGTCCAATACAATTTTGTAAATGAATTTATATTAAATTATTGCTTTATTAGCTAAGCCCGAATCAATTTTTAACCTAGAACTATCGTGATATAAACTTACACAGCATGTTAACATATATATTTAAATATATATATATATATATATATATATATATATATATATATATATATATATATATATATATATATATATATATATATATATATATATTTATATATATAATATATATATTTATTAAATCTTAAAAGTGCTTCTTAAAAAATAGCACAAGAAGATATTTCTTTAATGACTTCATCTTTATTTTTCACTAAATAAATAAAATATTTCAAAATATGACATTGTAATTCAATCACAAAAATTAATTTAAATGATCATAAATCATAATAATAGAATAATTAATAAATAATAGTGACATATTGCTATCAGTTTTAATATAATAAAATAAATAAATTTAAATAAAAAACTTAGATCTATTTTATAACTCAGCTATTAATGTAGCTACTGATGGAACTGGTCTGTCAAATTCTGTTGTAAGGTTATAAAAGTACTTCTGTATGAATACCCAAATATTAATTGCAGAAGGTGGGTACTCCTATTTAAAATCTTGATGAAGTTCAAAAGAAAAATCAACTGCTTCTAAAAAACTCCTCATTATATATTTATAACCATCGATTTGTACTGCAAATTGATTTGGTTCAAAATTTGTTCCTTTTGTAATAATTTGCGGTTGAAGTTTTTGGCCCTATAATCGACAATCTTTTTAGCGCTTGTCTAGTTCAATATGCATTTCAGCCAAACTTGCTATATTCATGTTAAAGCTAACCTCACTGTCTTTAATTGAAAATTTCCTATTTTTTTTTACTTCCTTTTGGAGTTTTTCGCTACAGAAGGTGGTAAAAGTGCGCTTAACATTTTCATAAGCTCAATATTGTAGAAATCTAATAAAAAAATAAAATGAATATAAACCTTTTTAATTATATTATATAAATAATCCACACGTTAAACGAGAGCTTTAATGAGCATAACAAATGGCGTTATACATAACCACTCATTATGTCATACGATGCATATTGGTTACGGATTGTGAAATCACAAACCGTGGCGAACCCTAATAAGCAATCCCAGTGACCGATTATATATATATATATATATATATATATATATATATATATATATATATATATATATATATATATATATATATACAAAAAAATAAGGCGGTGTAAATACGTTTCAATCCAGAAAAGTTCCTTATTTTTATCCTTTTGTATAAAATTAACACCACAGATTTGGGCTCAAAATTTAAAGTATCCGAAAAGATAAACTTATATTTTATTCGCAAAATTCGGTGTTAAATTTAAAATTTTCGCAAAAAATATTAAAATATGATCGGGGATTTTTTTAAAAGGTACTTCCTACAGTAAATTTTGATACTTATGGAGTGTTAAATTAGCAAAATTTGGAGTTATCCGAGGCGAAGATTTTTCGGGTTAATTTTTTTGAATTTCGGATTTGACTTTCTCCCATATATTAGCATGCCCGAATTATTTTAGTTTCGTTTTAGAATTCAAAGTGATCGATTGCTTGTTATAAAAAAAATGTGTTAGTTATTTATTATAAAAGTGAATTTAAATATTGTCACGAATCACAGATGTCACCTGTGATAATTAAAAAGAAAATTATAATAGTAGGGATTACCCTGTAACCAAATGTTTACATAAACGAACAAAATAAAAAGAAATAATGAAATAGGCGGAGCGAACCAAATACGACGCAACGAAAATTCGAGACGTGTAGAGAAGCAAATAATGGAATGTTCTACAAGCCTTTGCGTCGTATAAATACGTGTAGACATTTGAGTTACGGATCAGTTCAATTTTGAATTTCGAAGTGTTAATATCGGGAAGTGATAAAAAGTGATGTGTTAAAATAATAGTGATAAATAATTGTGGAAAATAATAGTGAAAATAAATATTAGTGAATTATTTGAGAAATATTTGTGTAATTTTTGTGAGAAATAAATTTAATTGAAATTTAATCTTTGCGAGTTTAATATTCACAATCCAGTGATCGAACCGGATAAAATAATTAGAATAACCACTCGGCGAAATCGTAACAATATCAATAAAATTATGAATAAATAAATAAAATATCTATCTGGATTTAATGATTTGTGTATTTTGTTTAAATAAGTGACTATAAGAGACACTAAATCTATATCGTGTCTCATATCGAGAATTTTTTCGCGTTCAACTAAGTCCAACATGAAGGTAAAAATATAAATAAATACAATTTAAATTAATGAAATTAAAATTTGTGAAATATTTAAAATTATAATAAAAATTTAAATAAGTTTGAAATATCTGTACCTGTAGATAAACAGGTACAGATATTTCAAACTTATTTAAATTTTTATTATAATTTTAAATAATTCCACCATGAAATCAAAAAGCTTTCTTATCTATAAAATATGTTGAAATGTTGCTGTTTTTATTTATTTTCAGAATCATACTATCGAAAAATGCCAGACCTACTAGTAGAATCTTAAACCTGACTGTAATTTGTTTTTAATTATTTAACAATTTCATCAACCATAAACTAATTTAATTACTTCTTTCAGATAGATAATTACTTCTTTCATGAACAGACGGGCCTATTTTAACAACGAAACCAAACTCATCTCATAGTATGGCGTGAACCAGTCCAAAAAGAGGAACCACTTGCATCAAATTACATAAAGTGGAGCTAACATTTTTTTTTATTATTTAACCTAAAACTTTATGTATTTTATAATTTTAAATAAATGAAATTAAATATGTTAACAAATCATATCGAGAAGTTTCATTTCACTTCTTTGGTATCAATTCTTTAACTCCGAATGGTTGAAATAAAAACTTTTTTGGAATTGCTTGGAATATGAATAATTTTGCTTAATCGTATGTGCGCAAATACAATTATCCGAAAATATAAAAAATTCACTAAACGGATAAATTAAATTTGTCCGTCTGATGTATAAAGATCTATGCTTAAAAAGTAATTTTCACTAGTTAGGTGTGAATAATCCAATCCAAAAAAAGTGAAAGCTGATCATTTTAAATACTGCGATCGGATGAAGAAAATTTGAATCCGATCCGTGGGATACTATGTGACACCGAATCGGAGTCACGGGAACTCCACATTTTATAAACGAAGCTTTACAGTCTTGCTGTTGCATGTTAGACATAATTATAGCTCACATTTTGCTTGCAAAATCATTCCATTTTAAATAAAATGTTTGTTGAACATTATATAATGTGGTATAATCAATGCTTATCTGCAAGAAAATATTATAAATCATTAAATAATGATGAGAATTCGTGACATTATGAATCATTCAAATTCTGGTCCAAATGGATGTTTGTTAAGTGGCCATTGATCAAATATATTTGCAAGATTATTATCTTGATTAATCTTAATTTCACACATTCTTAATTTTGAGCTCTGCTGCCATTTTTATACCTATAACTAGGTCTTTTGGACTACGCATGCTGTTTAATTCATTTTTAATAATCTCATATTGAGTTTGATTGAGATGATTATCTCTTCATTAATTAGTTCCATTTTTTTCTAAAACAGCGTTTGATGAGATACTGGCTTGATTTATAAACTTATTAAAATTTTTTATTTTTCTGTTTTTATAACTAAATTCATACTAACCTCGTTTTATAATAAAGGTTGACTGAAAATTCAAATTTTGAGATTAATAAAAAAATGTTCAGCTAATACTCGTATACTTGTTTAACATTCCAAGTTTTCTCCCGGAAAACATTGAATTATTTCATTGCCTATTTTTAGTATTTAGTTTGCTGTTGGGAATATTTTTTGGATTATACTGTAATGTTCCACAATGAAAGAACATACCAATTCGCGATGCGAATTTTCCATGAATTTTTTATTACTATAAAACTTTTATTTTTCGACCACTTTCTGTTTCCTCCAGAATTTGGTTCACTGTTTAAAAAATATTTGACCATATATTATCATTATTGTTAAATAAATTGTTTTGTTTTACCATATAATTGGTTTGATTACGAGCTGGAGGTGGTAGAGTACTAATTGGTGAACTGCAGGTTGGTGGTGTATCAGAAAAATCACCGGCCGTAGATAAACTGTATGGCTCATCGTAAAAGCCATTACATTTTTGCCATGAAAATAAATGATGGTCAAACTCAATTCGTTTTCCAAATTTGATTTATATGCTCAAATAATATTTGATGACCAAACTCGTCTTCTTGAAATAATCTATTGATACCTTGCTGCGAAAGGTTCAAAATTACATTCTATAAGCCAATTTGTCTTTACATTTTAGACAAAATTTCTCAAAATTGAAACACACAGTTTAAGCACGAAAAAACAATGAAGTTATGTCATCGTACTTTTTGATTCGCCTGCTTTTTATAAAATGTAATATTTTTTTCTAGAATCTTTTTACGTGAATTTTTTTTACGCTAGACTTCGCTGAACGTATCTTTCGCGTAAAAAAGAATTAAGTGTTTATATATATATATATATATATATATATATATATATATATATATATATATATATATATATATATACATATATATATATATATATATATATATATACAGTCGCGCAATAAAGTCTACGTACACCATACGAAATAGCAATATTTTCATGTTCGCGTTAAGTTCAATTCTAAACCTGATTACATTAACGCCAAACTCTTTGCTGTCAATCACGCCCAAAAATGTTGAATTTGGGCTAGTCGGTAAAAATAATCGTTTTCCAAAAATTTAAACCATAATTTTGATGTTGTTTTCCGAAGTTCAGGCGCTTTTCGACATAAATTTTACTCAAACATGGTTTCTTTCTTGGAATACGACTGTGTACTCCTTTTTATCAAATTTTTTGTACAGTTTCCGGATGATTATTAATTTTTTTTAGTTATTTCGAGATTTTTTGCAATGTCTGTTTCACTAGTTTTGGGGTCAAATCTGATAATTCTAACAACATCTCGTATATTACGCTCAGATAAATTACTTGGCCACCCTGATCGAGATTTATTTTCAGGTGATTTTAAATTATAATTTTCAACAATTGTTTGTATGTTTGAATGAGATTTACCGATAGTTTAAGCGACTTCAACGTAGGACTTACCCTCCTTTCGTAGATTGATATAGTTCTGTTTCTTATGTCTTGAGAAAAGTTTTAACACTTTTAACGGCATATTTAAGAAAATACAAACACTTAGCACTTTCTTTTTTAACTTTATCTATTCTAACTTTATACCAATTTCAAAAAAAACGAAAAACGATTACTAATAATACCATTACATGAATAAAAACATTATTTTTCATACAATGTACGTAGACTTTTCTGTCTATCAAAAGTAATAAATTGCTAATTATACCTTGTTAAACATAAATTCTTGAAATTTACTATATAAAGTTCTTATAACTAATTGAAAAAACATAATTTAACAAAAGCAATATTTACCGCCCAGGTGGCTCAGTGGTTAAAGCTGTGGCAGTTGGAGCGGGAGGTACCGGGTTCGAATCCCGATAGGGGCAGGATGCAAAAGGGAGGCGTGAGTATCAGCGGTCCAATTCTAAAAGGAAAGGCAGAAGAATTAGACAAAAAGTTGAACCACAGTGATTTTTCGGTCACTGATGGTTGGTTTTCTCGTCTCGTTGGAAAACGAGACATAATATTAAATTCAAAAAAATACACGGTGAAAAGAGCAGTGCCGACAATACAAGCGCTGAAGAATGGAAGAATATTAAAGTTCCTATTTATTTAATCACGTATAGCCCAGATGAAATCTACAATGCCTCTTTTATCGCGCCACCCCAGATGGGTCGTTGTGTTATAAACACATTGCATTGTCATAAAAGTAATGAACCGTCATACTGTGTTATGTTGTTCAAATATGACTGGAAGTGATAAGAGAAAGCTCCTCATAATAGGAATAATTAGTAAGCCTCGTTGTTTGAAGGGTTTAAAAATCGAGAGTTTACCAGTAGAAAACCATGCCAACAAGAATGCTTGAATGACGTCTGAAATTTTTCGAAGATGGGTTACGTCTTGGGATGTAGAATTGCAACTTAAGCGAAGAAAAATTTTACTTCTGGTCGATAATTGTGCGGCACATCCGCATTTGGGTAGTTTAAAAAATATACAGCTAGAGTTTCTTCCCCCTTCCCCATTAGTGCAGCCAATGGAATTATAAAGAACTAGACAATTTATCGTGGAAAATTAGTTACTTATATATTGGAATCGATCGATGAAAATCTATTTACATGTACATCAACAGCGAGGGAAATCAACAGTCAAATAAATATTTTACAAGCAATACAGTTTGTAGCTGATAGTTGGCGATCTATAAAAACCAACACAATTCAAAATTGTTTTGGTTATTGAAGCCCTAAATCTGCGGAGGTTCCAGAGCACATCGACGAATTAAATGACACTTCAGTTGTTATTGATATCGAATTTTTGAAAATTGACGAGAATTTACCCTGTTATGATGATAACGAGAATTGTGAGGACGTAATTGTCGAAAAAATTAATTCTAAACATCAAACATTGGAGGAATCCGACGACAGAGATGATGAAGATCCTGTGCCTGTAAGAAACCGTGAAGCAAAAAAATGGGTTGAGAAATTGCAGAGTTATTTTATGCAAAATGAAAATGGCGGGAGTCCTATGTCAACATTGAATTTGTGCGCAGATTTTGATGAAGTACAATCTAGCAAAAATAAGAGGCAAACCACTTGTACAGTATGTACAGATTACATATTTGTTATGTTCAAATATGTTGCAATATTATTTATTTTTTTTGAATTTATTTATTTTTTATAATATATGTTCATAGGACATACGTATACATATCAGTTTTAATACCTACATACATATGTATGGATATAGGTATAGTTTTGTGATTTTTTTTATTTTTGTGCAATTAATGAAATAAGGTAACATATTAAAAAACACTTATCCTGTATTTTTTGTTTAACGGCGGATAATTAGCCCAGTCGCTTAATCGGGACAAACTTCACTGGTCCGGTCCCGATGTGCCCCAATTAAGCAGAATCAACTGTATATATATATATATATATATATATATATATATATATATATATATATATATATATATATATATATATATATATATATATATATATATATGTATATATATATATATATATATATATATATATATATATATATATATATATATATATATATATATATATATGTAACTTCATTATACTGAATATTAACATTTGACTAGCAGCTGAAAAGTTTTTCATTACATGTCAATTTTTGCACTAATAACCTTGCAATAGCCAACTTTACTTAAAAATTCACACTTTGCATATGAAGCTTTACAAAAACATGGTTATATTTACATTTTTTACTTTACATATCATTTTTGCAATAAAAACATTGCAATTTTTCTCAGTGTTACCCGATTAAATTCTCTTTTATCAATGTTTCTGGTACTGTGCCATTTGCGTCTTTTCGCTCCTAAACTTAGTTTCGTACCAGCATGAATAATTGTTATTCCGGAAGCTTGCATAAACGGCTCCCTCGAACACGACCACTGGGATGCTATATGCAACAGGCTATACCCGTAATTTTGTATACCCGTAATTTTGTGAAAGTTTTTCTCTGTAAAGTATTGTCTATGTAAACTATATTGTCTAATGTGTTCAAGCATTATTCAGTGAAGCTTAGTGTCACAGTCTGCACCAGTAGCAAGCGGATAGTCTTATTTAATCTTAATTGCTAACTGAAAATTAAAATATAATTTTATGTTCAATTTCTGAACCTAAATTTTATTTTACAATCATCTACAAACGTACGAGAACACATAACCTGGTAAACTTGTCAAAGTAAAAATTGTACTTGAGGTATAAATTACCAGATATCTAAGAAAAAGAAACTTCGTTACCAAATTTTATTTTATAGCAATAAATAAAATCAAAACTAAACGTAGAGCATCTGATCACGATCTTTCATTATTTTAAGAAAAAAAAATTAATACGTAGAAGATATGACGATACACATAAAATTCGGTTAATAAATGTAAATTGTTGACAGTGATTTCTGTTAAAAGTAAAATAGCTTAACACACCTTTAAGTGCTTAAATGTTATCATTTCTTTTTATTATTTTTAATAATTTATTCATAACAAATTTAAGTTTGTTTAGATACGATTTAACTGTAACCGGACCCACGATATTATATACAATACTCATTTTAGTTGAATTTTATTTTCAATTTGTGCCGCTTTATCCACCAACAATATTAAGTTTTTCTTTATAAAAATAAAATTAAATTAAGGAACAGAAAATAATTTTATTGATAATAAAATTTAACTATTATTACGCCCAAAAAAACAATAAAAATGGAAAGTACATTTCTTTTAAACGGATAATTATAATAAATTGGACAATTCTCGTATAAGAAGACGTAAAAAAGTCTGAGAAAATCGAAAAAGATACACTGCCGAATGGAATTGATTCCGTTCTAATAATTTTCCTCGTTCTGTTTTGAAATGTTTGGGATAAATATGTTTAGTGTAGCATACTTCATAGAACACAATATTTCGCTTTAGTACAGCTTTGTTGGTTTTGTGAAATTAAATATGAAAATACAAAAAAAAAATTATATAATCTACGCTACACAATACAATCACACGAATATTCAATTTTTCTTCTACTGTGTACTCTCGTTTCTTATTTCTCCAGAGAAATAGAAATAATTTTTTTGTTGAAAATAACAAAATTATATACAATCACCATAAGTGTTACCGTCACCATCAATTGTTTTAATAATATTTCCTGGTTTAAGTTGTAAAGCATTTCTCATAAATTCTATTGTTTATTTTAAAATAGGAACTGTGGTGTTTTGAGCAACTCCAACAAATACAACTAAAATTATCTTACACCACATTAAAATAAAATAAATATTTCGAGTTGAATTCTTTGTAATTCACTAGTACTGTCGCGTCACAATTTAACGTATATATACGAATCGCACAGTGTGAACATCAAGTCCGGTAGCAGATGGATTTGATATTTTCGATCACTTAGTCATTCAATGACGTCATCAGATCGAAAATGGCTCAGTTAGTGGATTACAAAGATACAAGCAACAACTACAATAGACATTCAATTTACATAACGCTACACGCTTCATTGATGACCCCGACGTGATCTGTTACACGTGAAGATCTTCTGACACAAATCACCAGCTATTTTCATCCTTTCTCCTGCCTTTACCATAACTCGGCAAAAAGTTAACTTCCCACTGTGAAATTTCTGCCTTCTCTTTCAATAGGTAGTTCGTTTCGCGTTCGAGACATATGTATTTCCAGGAAGTTCGTTTCATGCTGCAACAAAGCCAAATTCAATAAGGTGGGCGAATGTGAGCACCCACATACAAATCAAATGCGGTTCGTAAATTATGATCGAAATGCGTTACATTCTATGTCCGTTTTCGAAGAGTTGTAACATCAATTGTTATTCACCTTTGAACGTAAAAATTGGAGTCTTCTGATTTATGCACAGTTCTAAACCTTATGGTCATGTTTTTTAAAAACCATTCAGACGAAACCGTTGCCAAATTATGTCCATGAAGTAGTGCTCCCTTCGGCATATATATTATTGCCTTAAACAGGAGACTATCGTGCTCAATTAGTTGGATATTATTGTTGGATGGATAATCTTTTAGGTTCGTTAAGCCACGCTGCATTTCATGATTTCGAAACATTTTTACAATATCATTTACTTTTGCCTCTTTCACTGTAAAATTTTCAAGTATGCCACTTCCCATTCGATTTGTAAATTCCTTGCGTAAAATATTATTAATGCAGTTAATCGCCCAGTTTGTCAAAGCCGCAAGTTTCGGCAGCTAGTTGCATCAGCAAACATTACATACGGGTATACGGAAGCTTAATTTCACCTAGAGCTCTATCCGCAATCTATTTGAGTGATTAGAGTCGATATTGTGTACCCCTTAGTATTGTGTGATCATATCAATGAGTTTACTTTCTGTTTATTTCTAAGAAATTATTCATAAGTCTTTATATTGAAATATAACGTTAAATTTTCTCTACTAAATTTCTTTTTGTGGGTCTCTCTTTAAGATAACGAACGATGGATGGTCTTCACTACAGCGTATTTCATATATTCAGAACGCATTGCATTTGTTTTTAAGCAGCTAATCAAGTGTTATCTTATAAGTCTTTTTCTAAAAACATCCCAAAACAATATTTCAAACCCCTCGGTTACAAAGTAAATGCTGTTGGAGATTTTATTGAAGCACATACATATGCAAAATAGAATCTGTAGTTTAAGCGAGCGCTCTACCAGCTGAGCTACATCCGCTTGTACCAGTACAAATTTATTAAAATTTATAATTTTTTAATAAATATCTGGCCAATTACATATATATAATGCAAAGGTTCTTCTAGATTTGACAATAATACAGCGCCCGGCTAGCTCAGTCGGTAGAGCATGAGACTCTTAATCTCAGGGTCGTGGGTTCGAGCCCCACGTTGGGCGAATATATTTTGTTGTTGTGATCCACCACCTTGGTAGTGAGAGAAATCTTCAACTCTAACCTTTCTCTGTTTTGATAAAATGATAAAAACATTCATTTCTGCTTGACATTGATTCGATTGGATACGAATTTATTTAACAGTACTAAAACGCAAAGTTTTATCATGTATTCAAAAATGTCAATGTATTCAAATTCATTTTTATAAAAACTAATTCTTGTATGAATGTATGTTTATCTTTCTTTATTTCCGTACATTTTCAGTCACCTTTAAAAACAACGAAAATAAAAATAGCAAAAGATTTTTTTAGTTTACATAACTTTAGAATGGGCGTCGGTTGAATTTTAAGCCTTATCATATCAATACTGCATAAAATGATTTAGGCTTTAGCACCGAACTACAACGTTATTAATAGGTCTGCATGAGGGCATTTTCCGAAGTTCATTTATTTGCTGTCACAACATTAGTAACAAGATAAACAGTCACCATTTCAACCATCATTTTCATAGAGTCTAGATTGCCTTAAAGCTTTAATCTCACAGGTCATTTTTTGTTGGATCATATTTATGATGTTGGTACAAGTTTGTTCGTTACAGGTTTGTTCACGATTATTCAAGCTTGAGTTCTTTGATTTTGGTTTTAATCAAAAATAAATGTATGTCTTTAAACGATTTGATATAAGAAATGGTACAACATTTTCCGATAGAAAGGAAGTCACACCATTAAATTTCTTTTATGAGATTACATACTCGTAAGTTGTTGGTATATGCCAACTACACTCGCGGACAAAATTAACGTATATTTATTTTTTTGTAATAAAAAAAAATCCTACTGGTCAATTTTAATAGTACTAGTTTCAAATGATAGCACATTTGTATTTTTATCAGAAACCACCTTGAATAAAGTTTACTGCAAGCCAATCAATTAAATTTTTCAAAAATGCTTAATCAAAAGTGCATTGTGTTTGAAATCCAACGCAACGTTCTGCTTTTGTTTTTATCAATTGCATATCAATTATTTTTAAATGCAGTACCACTAGTTCTTGTAAATGTGTTCTAAAGCAAACACCTAATATAAAATCCATTGGATTAATCAGTCTTCGGTTTCACGAATACTTAAGCGGTATCGTGAGACCTTAGACTATAAAATAAAGCCCGGACAAGGACGTAAAAGGTGCACAACCGAGCATGACGATCGATTTTGAAAATTTATTCGTTACGAGATCGAAAGCGAACTTCTACTCAACTCAAAAATGAGTTACTTAGTGCGCGTCAAGTGAATATTAGTGTCAGAACAGTTAGACTAAGATTAATAGAAGTGAACCTAACTCCAAAAACGGCCCGTAAAAGTTCCACGGCTTCTTCCCCGCCACAAATCCAGCTGTTTAGAATTTTCTCATACTCATGCAAATTGGGGAACTGATCAATGGGCCACTGTTCTCTTTTCAGATGAGACCAGAATCAAATTATGGAAACCAGATGGACGTAATCTTGTATACAGAAGAGTTGGAGAACGCTACGCACCATGTAACATGGTGCAAACTGTAAGCTTTGATGGAGGTTCAATAATGTTTTGGGGTGGAATCAGTTGGGAGGGCCGTATGGAGCTGGTGGGATTGGTTTGAGGATGAATGCAGACTGGTATGCTCGGAACATTCTTGGGTGATCGCCAAGAATGTTCCGAGCCCAAGAATGTTACCGATTTTGCCTTATGTGGGCTTCATAGGTTATGACAGTTTTGTGTTAATGCATTATAACGCTCCAGTCCACGTTGCTGCAACGGTTAGACAATATCTCCAAGATATTGGCATTCGTGCACTTAAGTGGCCACCAATGAGTCCTGATCTTAATCCGACTGAACACGTGAGGGACATTCTCAAACGCCGTACTAGTGCTAGAAATCCTTCACCAGATTCGACAGCAGAGCTGAGAATTGCAGCGCAAGAAGAGTGGAATCTCATTCCGCAAGAAATGATACAAAGCATTCTACTTAGTATGCCCAGAAGGATGGAAGCTGTAATAAGGGCACGGGGGGAAATACTCATTATAAAATTAATCAAATTAAATTGTAATAAAGCCAGTTTTAATGTTTAAACCGCTTTTAAAAATTTAAAAAAATAGTTCGACACATTTTAACATTTTGCAATGAAAAATAGCCGATATAATTCCATAACGCCACATTTGTGTCTCTTTTGAGAAAATTATAGGTTAGGTTAGGTTAGGTTAGAGTGGCTGCTAACGCACACTTAGACCGTTGCCGGTCCATTGTGATACCACAGGATCTTAGTCCCCTAATACCCCTAACACTCTATTGTAACCATCCTGAGCTACTAATGTAGCGTGAAATGTCCCGCACCTTACTATCTGCAAGATCTGAAAGGTTGTGCATTACATACCTACCCAAGTGTAAATGTCTTCTTAGTGCCAGTGCAGGACAAGAGCACAGGAAGTGAACAAGCGTCTCTTCCTCCTCTTCGTCCATGCAGCTTCTACAGAAGTCATTTGTTTCTAGACCCAGCCTTCTCGCATGCTCCCCGAAAAGGCCGTGTCCCGTTAATATTCCTACTATTCTTCTTAGATCTTTCCTCTCCAGAGAGATTAAGGTCCTGGAGCGATTCAGATCCAACCTTAGCCACATTTGTCTCGCTCTCTCGCATGTGAGGGTGTTAGACCACCTCTCCTGTGCTGAAGCTTCCGGCCTTTTCCTCAGAGCCAGTCTTAGCTCCGCTGTAGGCCTCCCCACATTGGCCCTTTCAGGCTTCAGTTGAAGAGTTGTACCTTGCCTAGCTAGTTCGTCTGCCCTGCAGTTACCCTTGACGTCAGAGTGGCCTGGGACCCAGATAATCTGAATATTGAAATGCTCACTCATCTCGTTAAGAGATGAGTGGCAACCCAATGCCACCCTAGACTTCAACAGCACTGCTTCCAGCGACTTGATAGCCGCCTGACTGTCCACATAAATCTTGATATCCCTCTTGGATATCACGGTATGCCTCAACCAGTTCAAGGCTTCCTCAATCGCTATTATTTCCGCCTGGTACACGCTGTAGTGGTCAGGGTGACGAACGGAGGTACTTATATTTATTGTTCCACAGAACAGCTCAGCTCCGACCTTACAGAATTCTCTTGAAGGGATAAAGGTTTGAAAATCTTTTTCAAAGCATAATATCGGCGTAATATAGTCAAGGTTCAGCATTTCCTTCTTTAGCGAACCAATTATTGTTGAGTGACCTGCCTGAAGGTGTTTCCACTGAGACACGGCCGTTAGTCTAGTGGCTATGTTAGCCGCCATCTGTTTACCATATATATCCACTGGAAGAAGGTGCAACATGACCTCTAAGGCCTGAGTAGGTGTTGTTCTCAGTGCCCCGCTTATCAGCAAACAAGCCATCCTTTGCACCTTCTCTAACTTTTTCCTATAGGTTACTCTATCCAGTGCTGGCCACCAAACACTCACTCCATACATAAGAACGGGTCTTACTACGGCCGTGTAGAGCCAGTGTACCAGCTCCGGTCTGAGACCCCAACGTCTGCCTATTGCATTCCTACACGAATACATCGCCGTCGTAGCTTTGCCGATTCTCTCCAAAATGTTCGGCTTCCAGCTTAGTTTACTGTCTAAGATTACACCCAGAAATCTCGCTTTATCAGTAAAAGCCAGTTTAGTGCCATTTACAGTAGGTGGGTCAACTAATGGAATTTTATATTTCTTCGTGAAGAGTACCAGCTCTGTCTTAGATGGATTAATTTCCAATCCACATTTACTGGCCCATATCGTAATAATAAGAAGCGCGTTCTGCATTACCTCCTTAATAGTCGGTAAGAATTTACCTGATACCATGATCGCCACGTCATCAGCGTAGGCGACCTCTCCTATACCCCCCCCCCCCTCTCTAACTCTAGAAGTAGGCCATTAATCACTGAGAAAATTATAAAATTGGGATCATTTGATACCAGTTCCACTGAAATTGTCCAGCGGGATTTTATATATATATATATATACCGAATAATCAGTTTTGTTTCTTTGAAGGGGTGCTGCAACGAAACTACTGGTAACCAACACTTCGACATGTGGATAGCCGCCATGTGAATGGTATATATCTAAATCATTTGAGTTTTTTTGCTCTAGGTTAAATATTTTTTTTGTATGATCGAATTTTTTCTGTGATATTTGCAACCCCCCGAGCCGAATTGAGCTTACCCATATAAAATTCCTGGAGAGTTTTTTACAGAGTTTTGTATCAAAATTGTTATATTCTTATAGAAAATCTCTGAAACTCAACAGATGTTTTTAACGGTTTATCCGGATTCATTTTAACGGTTTATCCGGACCAAAAACCAAATTGTGCTTAGTAGGAATGGAATTTGAATCGCTGATACCAGATGTGTCTCATTTATTAGCTCACAATAGTGAATTACAATAATTTTATAGTTAAATGAGACCAACAAAAGAATAACGATCCTTCAAATATGAACATCAATCAGACAAGATACTTGAAGATTGTAATCAGTTGTAGTAATAAAATAAATTAATGTAAAAAATACTTAGTTACCTTTCTTGAAATTACATGACCACATAAACCAAACAAATTCAGATAGATTATATGTTGCAGATAACAGACTAATCTAGCAAAAGTTGTTATAAAATATTTCAATCTAAATAAATAAATACAATGATCAAATAAGATTATCTGTATAAAATTTAATTCAACCCAAGCAATTTTCTTATTTCAATAATATAAAACTAAGCCACGAAGAAGAGTAAATAAGACCAAAAAATTGTGTGTACTTATCTTTCTATATCCGTATACATACTCGTATATACATATATAGCAACATAAGAGAAAACGCAAATACCCAAGTATAACAAAGCTAAACTCAAAAATGAGCTATCGTTTTTCCCTTCGAAATATGCGAAAATAGTCGAAAGATAAATACCTTAGTAGTGGTGCGTATATGTATACAGCGTTGTGTTTAGAAAACTACGTATTATTTGACATGTTTAAAATTTGGCTTGTTTATTTATATATTTGGAATTTCTAAGAAATGTGAACACCTGCACTTTAATAAAATTTCTGGGTGGAAATTGTAAGTTAAAAGTATTCGTTCGATAATATGTATTTAATTTTTTTGGTAAAACAGTGATAAAACGAGTTTATTATACCTTAAATATCTATCCTATTTTTTGGTAAAAAAATGGGGAGGAGACACAATGTATCATATGTACATAGTTTGATTTCATTCATCACTCAACCGTTCTAAGGGATTTATCAAATAAAGCATTTCAATTTCTGTGTCTTGTGATTTCAAATAAATATAAGTGTAATCATAATTACAGTGGAGAAAGATCGTCCTTATTGGTGGCATCTAAGAAAAAACCCTGTGTTGTGGACATTTTGTTTCAGATTTGGAAATAACTTAATATGATCTTTCTAATATTCATTATTACGGAAAAAATAATTTAAAATATTATTCAAACTATCTTCTATATTAATTTAAAATCATATTTATATACATAATTTATTAAAATTACGTTTTACATTCGAAAAATTTAAAGTTTATATAAATATTCATTTTATTTTTTATTTAATAAATTTTTAATGCATATTAAGTTATATTACAATTACAAATTAATAAAAATTATTTTGTTGTTTCTAAACCATTAAAATTTGTAGTTTTATTTAATTAACCCGCTACAATTTCAATTTGAATGTGAAAACATATAGATGCACAAAAATATTCCCGCCAAATCAATTTTTGACATTTGCACACACATACATAAGCACAGTTTTACTATATTGAGTTTCGTCAGATTCGACTTATCGCGACACGTTTCATACGAAATCTTATTCTAAGTCGAAAGAAAAACTATGTAAAAGTCGAAACTAAATATAAGTTTTTACTTCGATATTTGACGAAAAAGTCGAATTTTGTTATACTTGGGTAACATAAAAAAAAAATCCGCCTATATTTTAAGCAATTTTCAACAATAACATAATCAGCGTGTTGTATTCGAGACAAACCGAAATAATTTATACGAGAACGGGATGAAATCGAACCAAACGAAATAATAAATAAATAAATCGAATCGCAACTTACATAAATTAATGTTTTAATCACTGAATTATCTCTATCCTAAAAAAATAAACTCTCAGGCTGAGCTGAACACAAAAAAAAAAGAAATTGATAAAAAAAGCGAAAACAATAGATTATAGATTTTTTTTGGTGAATTTTATTGGCAATAAAATTTTACAAAAAGAAAATACTATTATTCCCTTAACGGAAAATAAGATTTATAACTTAAAATAGGTTTCGTTTTTGTTGCTGTTATAATATATTTTGTTGTGCTGGTGCTGCTTCTTCGTGAACGTTTTTATTTATTCCATGAATCAATTTTTCCTCCTTTTCAACAAAAAACAACAACAAATACTTTGGGATTCGCTTTTTTTTTGTTTATTTATTTTAAGATGCTCAACTAAGAAAATATATATAGATATAAAAAAAAATGTGAATCTACTGTTGTAGTATTTGCCTTTACCTAGTTGTGTAAGAGTTTTGTTTCGAAAAGAACGTTTTATTGACTGAACGAAATAGTAATTGAATCGTTGATCGTTCAATTTAAAAGTCAATTCGCAAATGATACTTAACCTAATAATAATATCAACTAAAGGCGAGGTCAGAACACAAAAAAAATATTTTATCCTCGTTTCTTAGTTTTTTGGATACCTAAAGATGGGTATTCGTTTTCCTCTTAGGATTAAAGTAAATTCGGTATTATTAGATTTATTGCTCAAATCAATTTACAAAAGCAACTCGTTTTTACTGACTGCCTATGACAGCAACGATCACTCATTTATGTGTTATTATATATCCATTTCAAAACTGAGTGTTTATTTTAACAGTTTAAATTAGAAATCCATTTGATTCTTATTAAATTTGGGTCAAAGAACTCAAATCTTTCATCAAAATTAAATTTTGCCTCCTCCTGACTAAGTTATGGTTTGGCAAGAAATTACGCCAAACCAACTGTTGGAAATTCTGGTAATAAATAACTATAATAACTTAAGAAATATTTATTCAGACTTTATTTCACTTCCAAGTTTGTTGAATTAATCACAGATTTCAAAATAAAAAATTCAATTTGTTCTTAAATCTATAAAACAAAAACTAGTACAGGTATGTACTAAACATTACTTTTTTATATGAAATAATAAAAAACAATCGTTGTTACCATTTACACACAAATGCACATTGCATTTAGTGCAAACTATTCGAAATCGTGATGTACTTCCTGGACGTTTGCATCGGAATGCTGAGCGAGAGTCCTCGAACTGTGGAAGGTTGTTGAAAGCATCAGAACATATGTCTGTGACCGGCCTCGCTTCATTACGGCGCCGTTCATTATCAGGGCCAAATTAAGAACTCATTGTTTTTCTTTTTTATTAGAGAATTCTGCTTTTGATAAAGTATGAGCCAACTCATCTTAAAATCAATAAAAGTTCCACTTTCGCTCAGTTTCTATTGATTGATTTCGAATAGTCTTATGTGCTCCAAAATAATCGAAGATGTCAACCCCACCCATTCCTCCATTATAGTTTTTAACAATTGCGGGTTGCCCTACACGCACGTATTGTTTTTTGCTTTTTTGTCCCATTGTTCTATTAATTCGGATTGTACCAAATGCATTAATTTTTTGTTGGGTAAGCACTTCAAATAACTGCTACGTCGAAAAATAATTATCAAAAACTATGGTATGTCCAGGTGCTTCGAAGCAGTTGATTAAATAAAGAACCAAGACCATTACGTGCGCGATCGAAAATTGAATCACCACAAAAAACTATTCTATATGATAAGCTGTTGAAGTTTGAATATATTCCGGCCAGGCGCGGTCCGTCATAATGGGCAAGGTGGGCAGTGCCCACCTTTACCATTTACTAGTCTTCTATGAAGATCAAACAAATTATAGTTTAAAAATCGTTTACCATAGATTCAAAGATTTGTTTTAAATTTACGCGCATATTGTTTGTAACCTGTTCAAAAAATCATGTAAAACGTTCCAAAGTAAAATATTCGTAATACATGCATATATATCTAATACACACATATACGAGTACATAAAGTAAAATGCAAAAAATGGTTCATTTCATCTCTATTTCTCTCAAAAATATACATACGTATGCATTTCCTCTTCTATTTGCATTTTATATTTGGATTTTGTCTATTAACTCTCATTAGGCAAATCGCAAAGTGCTACATATTTGAGTATTAAATGCGTTATTTCTCTTTCAGCTTTACGATTTTATTAAACCAAATACCATGGTAATATCGTCTCTCAGTTTGGTTTTATACAAGAATAGTGGGCAAGTGACGTAAATCACTTGCTGGTATAATTTTATCTCTCTCCTTTTTAACATAGGAATTAATTTTAAGGTGAGATGAAATAGAAAAAATGTTTTTTGATTTGGTTTATGTGTTTACTTTTGCTGTTTTTAAATAATACTAGATTCCCTCAACTTACGTGATTTTATATAATTATAGATTTTCAATATGATATCGGTTAGTAGTTAAAATTTGTGGCAGTTGCAAATTGAGCTTATGTGGCCATAATGAAAAAACTGATTCAGATCGACCGGGAGTGTTCAGAGCCATATTCGAATCATTTTGCAGAAATTATGTTACTTTAAAAGCATATTATGCTACTACTCCAATTTTTAATGGAACTTTCAAGCACATTCAAAATGATGTTCTCAAATGTATCAATACCGTATATAACGACTTCGTTTATGCAGAAATTCAAGATATTCTTTACATTTCCATTCAAGCAGACACTACTGATGTCTCAAACAAAAGTTAATTTGTGTTTATATTTTGATTAGTTTCTAAAGAACGTATTTAAACAGGAGAAGTCGTCTAAAGATTTATTTCTTTTGTAGAAATCCAAGATCGTTCAGCTAATGGATAAGGTGTACAAATAGAATATTTCCAGTGACAAAAATACTGCTCAAACTTACGACGGCGTTACAGTTATGAGTGGAAATAAAGGTGGAGTGCAAATCATATATTAAAACAGGATTTTCCAAACGTATATTTTGCCTACTGTTATGTTTCAAATTTAGTCCTTCAGGCCATGTGCGCCAAACAAATATCAGAACTGCGTATTTTTTGCCAATTTATATATCACCATTTTTTTGTATCTCTTAAAAAATAAGTAAGTTATTGCAAATCTGTGACAAAAAGCTACCACGACCAAATTTCATCTCGGGAATTTCCATTCGTACAACTAACGTAGTGTATGAAAAAGTGCAAGAGATAAAACAATTGCATGGCAACCATTCAGAACGGCACAACTTCGGATACAAGAACGATTCGCGAAGCGTGTGGTTTTATTTTATTATTAAACGATTTAAAGTTTATTACGTTTGATTTTTTTCTCATTAAACAATTAAATTTATTTTAAAAGAAGCGTATGACGTAATACGAGAGCTTGTTAACGATAGGTTTAGCCACGCAGAATATTTAGTAATCAGTACTTTTAGATTGCACAAAGATTAAGCTTTATGCTTTAAACTTTTACCAGTTACTAATTACAATAGCCAATTTATATCCATTTTTAGATAAAGCACTCTTGAAATCTAAACTACAGGTAGTTTATCAGCAAACAATGATTTTTCAGCCCGCAAAACTATTTGTGAGCTAGTCAAAACTATTTATAATAACAATTTAGAAAAAATACTCGAAGAAGTTATTCGCCTTTCGATAATAATAATAACCATACCGATGTCGACCGCAGTATCAAAACGATGTTTTTTAAACGCTGAAAACTGTAAAATCTTATTAAAGAAGCATAATGAGGGACGAATGATTGAAGAAATTAGCAGTATATTCAATTAAAGAACCCTGATCAATGAAATAGACAATTTTAATGGCAGAGTTCTGTATCGATAACACTTCTATTTTTAATTTAATTTTTCATGAAGTTTATATAATTTTGCCCACCCATGTTTGAAACCCACGGACCGCTACTGATTCCGGCGCCACATTGATGTTTAGATTGTAAATAAACTCGCGCAGCTCGCATCTGTATTAGGTGGTCACCGTAGCCTCTAGATTGTAGTCATTATGTTGTGGAGATCTTGTTCTGCGCTTAGTTAGATAAACTTATACTACTTTTAGGATAAGGCCAACTATTATATATGTAGCTGTGTAGTATTTTTTTATGGGTAAAGTGAGAAAATCTTCAAGATGAAGCTTCGATGGGCAAACATATCAGCAACAGTGACAGATTTTTACCATTTAAAACCAGGCACTCTCATTCATCCTCCATGCGGAACTATCGTTAGATATTTCTTCGCATGGACGTGACTGGTTATTAACAGAAGACGTAAATAAATACGAAAATCCCCACCATGCTAGCGTAGGGAACCTGTCCATTGAAATACCACATATTACAATAGAAGATATAAACAAGGCTCTGAAAACATACGGCGATGAATACCTGCTTCTTTTTTGAAAGATTACACCAGTTTAGAACCACTTCTTTGCATGCTGTTCAATCTGTCGCGGAGATAAAAGAGTTTCCTTAAAAAATGCAAGATAACCGGAATAACTGGAGATAGAAGTGAATGTGATGCATGTTATAGAGGTATAAAGTCTATTTCATGTATACTCAAATTATTTGAACTAGTAATATGTAATTCCTTCAAAGAAGTGGTGCCTCGACATGTTTCACCGTACCAACATGGATTCATGCCTAACAGATCAACATCTACAAACCTCATTGAATTTACCAGCAGCACAATCAAAGTTATTGAAAGCCACAAGCAAGTTGACGTGGTGTACACAGACTTTGCCAATGCGTTTGACTCCATTAGCCATTGTAAAGCACTAGAACGTTTATACTCATTTGGATTCTCACACAAATGGCTTGGTTTAAATCTTACTTAAGCAACCGCATCCAATACATCGACATCGGCATTCTACACTCTAAAATTTTAATGTTTGCTGATGACCTCAAATTATACAGAACTGTCGAGAACTTAAGCGATGCCGAGAAACTTCAAGAGGACATTGACAATTTAGCGATATGGTGTGAGTCAAATCTCCTTAGTCTGAACATCAATAAGTGTAAGACTTTATCATTCCACCGGAAATTAAATCCAGTTTTAAAACATTACGAAGTAAACAATATGCCACTAAAGCGAGTATCAGAGATCAAAGATCTCGGTGTTATTTTCTTGGAAAATATGAGCAGTAACAAACATATAGAACATTGTGTTGCTAAATCTAATTCTATGTGGGGTTTTATTAAACGATGGACGGGAGATATTTATGACCTGGACACAATTAAGAATCTGTATTTCGCATACGTACGTTCGCAATTGGAATATACTGTTACTGTTTGGTGTCCATTTTATGATACAAATATCAGTAAACTTGAGGGTATGCAGAAAAAGTTTATCCGTCACTTAACTTGGAAAAGCAGTTGGGAGTATGATTACGAATTACCATACCATGAAAACCTGCAACGTTTACCACCATAAAACTGGCTGCAAAACAAACAACATAGCAACTCTGGAAAATAGACGTGAGCTTTTAAAGTGTTCGTTTGTTGGTAATATTTTATAAGGTCACATTGACGCACAATCGATACTGGAAAATTTACAAATTAAAGTACCCAGTAGACATCCAAGAAGAAATGAGTTCTTGCTAGTTGATGTCCATAGAACCAACTATGGTTCTAATGAACCAATTAACATGATGTGCAAAAGCTTTAATCAGATAAATCCTGTTCGATTTTACTACTAGCAAGGATACCTTAAAACGAAGATTGAAGCAACACTTTGCTTCTTCCTGATTTTTATTATTATTTTATATGTCTGACTATTACGTCATTTTTAATGTCATGTCGTATTTGTAGACTTATTTATAAATAAACTCTTTATTATCCCCAGCGTTTTAACCTAATTAATATTGCCACCGCTATCTAGTCATAGTATGATGTTCTTATTTAGCATGCTCTAAGCGCCTCAGCTCCTTCAGTACTACAGCTGCCGTGTCACTCACAGCATTCCACTTTTCTTCAGACACAATCATCGGTACAACTGTGTTGTCGGGTGTTGGCCGCAGTCTCAAACCATGGGCATTGAAGAAAATATGTTCCACATCTTCTTGTGATCCATTGCATGTGGGACATTCTGGAGTGACAGCCATGCCCAGTTAGCAACTGTGTCAGGTAGTAATTAACTTCGACATGTCGAAAGCCGAGCTATCCCAGCGCTTTTACAGTTTTGCCACTGTTGCAATGCATTCTGATGCTCGACTTCCTAGTTGTTCTCGTTATATGTACATATCTTCCTTTCATTTGCAATTGCAAGTAGTTCGAAGGGGATCATCCCTGCAATAACAAGTGTCGCATCATCGGATATTGTGCGAAAGCCACATATCACTCTTAAAGAACCTAGGCGGTAAACCGATTGCAATTTGCATTTATACGATTTCATATCCATCGCACCGCTCCACGATATTATCACAGTTGCCAGCAGAATCCTTCGACTCTGTCTTGGCCATCTAATGTTGGGCATATTGCAGGAGAGGATTGCAGTTACGTTGGCAGCTTTTCTAATCACTTTCCTTAGGTGCTCCTTACTGCGTACATCAATTTGAACACTGAGATATCGTAATAAAGGCTGCGAGGGAATTAATATTCCACCAACATCCGTATAAACAGTTTCTATGACGTTCCTCCTGGTAATCCAAACCATATGATATCAGCCACTTTTTAATAATTATAATGGTCAACTTACATACCTCCATTATTTGTTCTATAGTTTTCGCTACCACAACAACGGCAACATCATCCGCGAAGCCCACGATCTCAACACCAACAGGTACGCTGAGCCTCAAGACGCCATGATACATAATGTTCCAAAGCCAAGTCCCCAATACTGAACCTTGAGGAACTCCACCCGTGACTCTGTATTCCACGATACCATCGTCTGTATTATACATTAATATTCTATTACGAAGATAATCTGAAAGGATCCTCGTTTTGTACACCGGTACTTGTTCTTCATGCAGAGCATTGAGAATATAGTCCCATTAGGCCGAGTTGCACGCATTCTTGATATCCAGTGTGAACACTTCACAGTATTTTTGGAGCCTTCCCTCTATCTTCCACCACCTATAGCTTCTTTTGCGATTTTAATGACGTGTTGGATAGCGTCGATTGTCGATCAAGCCTTTTTTAACCCATATTGTCGCTCGGCGAAGTTTCCGGCCCTCTTGTGGGGAACTTTAAAATCTCTCTTAATTGATCGCTTAATCGCTCTTTTCTATAAATACGAACTAAATGTACCTAATAGTCTTGGTGTATCTCTAATTTCTTTTTATTTTATTAATCATTTTAATATTACACCTTAAAAAACGGAAAAGTTTTAATAAACAGTCATGATTTATAGGTTATGTTTTTAAAGGAACATCGATTATTAAATTTATATCTGAATTCAAATTTGAATGGAAACTAGGTAGCTATCAGACCAATGGAAGGATCACTGATAAACTTTATCGTGGTTCAAGGGCTGAAATCAAACAGTCACTATAAATTTCTTAGATGGTCAGTAATTATCAAAACCGAAAGATACGATGATAACCACGTTTTTGTATTTGAATAATTATTTTTATCAAAAACTTTATTTTCTTAAAATAAATCTAATTTTAATCATTTAGTTTAATTTACTCAAATAATTGTTAAATTAGACCATATAAAAATAAACTTTTGTAAATTGTACATATAAAAAGAAATGCTTTCGAATAAAACAAAAAACTTTAAATATATATTTGAAGAAATGTAATTTAACAAACTTAAATAGAGAAACTGAAATCCATATGAACACTGAGTATATATTTGAACTATTTAGAAGTTGGAATTTCAGTAGTTGTTTAAGATACAACAAATTTTAAAAACCAAAATACACTTTAATTTATTTTGTGTGGTACCAACAAAAACCAATTTTCGGTTTCAGTTTTTCTTTTGTCCTACTTATGTTTTCAGTTTTTCTTTTTAGTTTAGAATTACATTCCATTTCATTACATTTTTAGAAATTTTCTTTTTCTTTGTTATTCCATTTCCCAATGTTACAGTATTTCGAGATAGTCTTTATTAAAATGTCCTTTAAAATAAAAGAAAATTGTATATTTACTTTTATATCTATGTACATACTTGGTCATACTGCATTTATAAATAAATACATTTGAAGCCATAGAAGTTTTTGTATGTTTATTGAGAAGACCAGAGGATGGTTGATCAATGAAATGTATTCGAAATGAACCAATACAAAATATATCGTTTTATGAAAGGTAATTTGCTAGAACTAGTTCGAATAAATAAAATGAGGAATTGGTTCTGTGACTGGAAATATTTTATGTTAGTTTTTGGAGAAGGAAAATGTGTAAACTTTACGACTCTTCAAGCTGTATTGATAGTCAATTTCAGTTAAGGAAAGAAATGACATCATGAGAATACAGCGAGTGAATCGGAACCAGTTGTATACACTACTTCAATGACACAAGGAAATATCTTGAAATAAACTACACTGAAATTAAGGTTGTATTGATTCGATTAACAAATTCTAGTTGGCACGGAGGAATGACTTATAAAATCCAAAAATATAGTAAGTGTCGGGAAGTTTTTTTTGGGCAATTGTAATGCTCATAATGCGTTGGATCAGGTGAGTTAGTTGAAACTAACCTGATCCAACACTGAGCTAAATTTTATTCTTTGCATCAAAGAATTTACGCCTATAGATTTTGTACTTTTTCCATTTTATTATATGTAACATTTTATAATTAAAATTTTATAAAGAAATATATTTTTTTATAAATAAGATGATATAAACTAACTACTCTGCAAATTGTACTTGCAAATACCTCAGAAAACGTCAAGCAAAATATCAGATAATACATTATCTGGTAATGAAGAAATTTGATTAAAAATTGAAACATAACGATTCGTGTTATATCTAAATTTACATCGCTATTATAACTTTGTTCAGGAGATTTAGTAGAATCACTTTGAGTTTGCTTTTAAGTACGCTTACAAATACAATATAAAAAAGTCTAAATTTAGTGACAAAGAATATCCTAAAAAATGATTTAGTCCCAAATTAAAAATCTGACCTTAAATAAAATAAATTTGAAATGATGAATTATACCATAGACACATATCTAGTTTCGAAACCATGATTATGAAACTATGATTTTCGAAATGAGAATACATGACACACTACAGTTTTCATTTCATTTGACAGTTTATCATAAAATTTTTTTTGTTTCGCCTTTCACCCAAATTTTCCTATTTCTATTTTCCCTAATTTATCGAATTCTGTATTAATTTATTTCTTTTGATTTGAAATTCAATTTTTATAAAAAAAAATAATAATAAACAAATACATGAAAAAACCAATATTTATAGTTTTCGCTATTCACTAACTGTATAACTTGGCATGTCGTCACTAAAATGACATGGGATGAGAAAAAAACCATTTCGAAACCATGTTTAAACCAAGTTGCAAACCATGGTTAGCAGTGACACATTACAACGAAATCATGATTAACTCGAAACTGTAGCTACGTAACCAGCTATGTGTCTATAGTATTAGCCGTTTCCCCAAATATTTATTACATTTACATCTATGAATGTTTATTCCAAATTCTTTGATATTCTTAGATTTTACAAATCCAGCTACAAATATGTTATTTAACTTTGAAGTTTGACAATGGTATAATTTCCCGTTAAAATGAAAACCAAAGCTGAGGAAAATCACTTGTCGGTGACTTATTTTTTGTGAATTCAGTGGGTGGAGGGGATACCCGCGTTTGTTTTTGTTTGAGAATGAATTGATCAATTAGTTATGGTTATGAAAAATAATTTTGGTTATTAAAAATGCCCGGTGAAGTTTTTAGTTAAGTGACACAGATAAATTCTCTGTTTTAATGAGAAAGTAAAAATGTGATGGAAAATGAACTGTTTTGGTTTCCTTTGATATAAGCATAGCATCCTAAATAAAGAAGCCGCAAGCATCGAAATTGAACTTAAAAAGTTTATACCCCATATTTACTAACACATCAATAAGTTGTGACGTCATTAAAAAATAATAAAATCGCTCTACAGTTCATATTTATTACTAAAAAATTGAACAGCGTACAGCAAAGAAAAAGTAAAAAAAATATTTTTTATTTTTGTTTTTGTTTTTGGTGTCAAAAATTGTTCACAAAATGTTTATAGGTTATACCCGTCCGTAGACAATAATAAATTATTTCTTATAATAAAACATATATATTATAATTAATAATTAATATTGTTGGCCTGTGGATAAATGTGAATGTGATTTGTGCAACTATATCTTTGGGTTTTAGAACTATTGTGGAAATATCACTACCCTTGAAGATCGTGATCGTCTTCGTTATCTACAAACATTGATGTAGATCATCGTCCACTGTGTTTAATTCCAAATAAAATCAAACTATTTTTAGTTCCGTGTGGATTGATGGGTCTAAAATAATTCTGCTGCGGTGATTTAGTTTGTTGGTGTTATGGTTTTGTATTTGTACTAATTCATGGAATTAGATTAGAATTTACTTGTTTGTTCCCAACATATTTATCGTTTTTGTTCTCTTTTAGTGTTTCACCAAATCGTTCAGCTTACCCATGCGATATACTGTGGTAAGACATTGCTAATATTCGTTCTCCTTGGCAACGATATAAATTACTAAAATATTGACTCTTGAATTTAGTCCCGTTGTCGGTTATACAAGTTTCTAGTTTACAATTATGTGAAGAATTTATTCATCTTCTCGATGTAAGTCGTTGACGTTAGACTTAGGGCAGTAGTGAACGTTGGAAACATTGAAAAGTAATACGACATACCACTTCCATTAGAAGTTCTCGAAAAAGGACATGAAACTAGCCAATAATATTGATGTTATTATCAATTTTTAGTTAGTATGACTCGATGGGCGATTATTGAAGTTTTAAAAATGTGTTTTGTGCATCTATGCAACTGCTGTAAAATAAGATTTCGGCATCGTGAGGGAATAATGTTCTTGTCACAAAATATAATACAACCACACAAAATGATAGTTCTTCGTCGGTTCTTCGATAGTTCGTCATTGTCTAGACGAATTCCATTAATAAATAATTAATATTTGGGTCGCATTTGAGTCGATGAGACATGATACGATACCGACTGTTTAAAATCATTTATTAGCTTGTATTATATTGCAATATGTCGAGGAAGTCATATGTTTTGAATTTCCACTGTTAAATTCAATATACGGTGTAATGGAAATTTCGTTTTTCGGCCAAAAATGCTGTGTTTGAATTTCTGTTTGATTACCAATGTAAATGTTCTTTCGTAGATGTCTTTTGATGGGCTTGGAGGTGGGACTTGAACAATTATTTTAATTTCAGCCAATGTGAAGTTATTATTTCTATATAAACATGGAAGATCTCTGAAGAATTTTTATTCTCGGGCAAATGATTTCTTCATATATGTTTTGGAATAAAAATAAGTTTTAAAATCCACTGTCTTCTTATTACTTTTTCGGGCAAAAAATCTGTCATACGTATACATATGCACATGGCAATAGCTGTAAACAGAATTCCACTAGCTGCATCTGTTTAACGAAATCACATAAAATAATTCATATTCAACTGACGTTTAAATATACTCATGACAATATCTTAAAACAGAATTTAGACAACACAATAAATAAATGTATATGTTGAAGAAAACCATACATGAATGCTTCATATCCAACTGAGGTGAATCGTCCTCATAGTCATGATAATTCATTTAATGAAACAAAATTGAAACCATTGAATACTAATTTGTGGACGAAGCTAAAGAGTTACCGTTTTGTTGTTAAATGCTGTTTGTGTCTAAATAAATGTATTTTATTAAAAAAAACAATTCAAATACTTAAAATTATTTTAAAAAATCACACTGTCAAAAATCGTAACGACTTTTATGATGCCATCTTGTATCGAGTTTAACAACTGCTGTCTTTTATAATGCCATCTTGTATCGAGTATAACAATTGAATGGAAATCAAAAAAATTTAAATAATTTTTGAAGTATTCACTTTCATTAACATGTATGGATATTTTAATTGTGCACTTCGTATTATCGCATTAACAATATGCTTTAAAATATCAATAAATACGATTTATATTATTAAAGTTATAAAGTGCCATCTCTTATTCAATATTTGAAGTATATGTTTCTTTTTCGTAGTTCATACGTCATTGATCTCGTTTTATATATTTTTATACGGCGTTTAGAACCAATTATAACATATACATGTATAAAAATTGAATAAATCAAACCGTTTTTATTTTTATCATAACTATTAAAATAATTCGTATTTTCATTTGATTTCCATATATGTTATATGAAAATGTTTAATTTAAATTTTGATATAAAAATAATTTTTGTTTTCAGTATTTTTCATTCATTAAAATTGAGCCAAAAATCTTCAATTTTACATTAGTTCTTATGGTGTATGAAAATCTAGACCCCATAAAAAAGCTGGATAAATTTAAAGGGTCAATCATTGCGGCTTCTTTATTTAGGATGCTATGATATAAGTTAATTTATATTTTTTTTGATAATAGTTCATAGTTTGGTGGCATATAACATAGTCAAATTTCTTATATATATACATATATATATATATATATATATATATATATATATATATATATATATATATATATATATATATATATATATATATATATATATATATATATATATATATATATATTATATATATATATATTATATAGCATAATTATAATTGTTCAAACAAAGTAAAACTGTTATTAGCTATAGACAAAAGAATTTAACTAAATAAAAGAAAATAAACTGGACGAGAGGACGCTGACCAACATTACCGTTAAGAAAAAAAAACGGAAACATACTTGAGTGCACGCTTTGTTTTGTGATGTGCAGTTTTGGTTTTAGCCGAGAGAAAAAAAACGTGGTTTTGAAAAACATTCCAAAACTATGTTTATAATTAATTTATATATGTTAATAATTAATAACGAAAAGTTGAGTACCTAAAAATAGTAATTTTTTCTATTAATAACAATATATTAAATAAAAAGATAAACAAGAAAAATAATCATACATTAAAACAGCGTGCATACATGTACGTAAAAATATTAACGAAAAGGTGCTAACAAGTGTAAATCAAGTTGTGAATAATGTGATGATCAATAAAAACAATCAAAAAGTTGTAGTTTTTTAATAATTTTGTAACCAGTGGGATTTCAAGGGACAGAAAAAAACCAACAAACTGTAAGTTCAAACCTTAAACTCGTGAAATTCAGTACATTTATTGAACTGTAATGAAATACATTTTTTTATAATTAATTTTTAAGTGTTATAAAAATTTTTAATTTTTAACAAAAACAAAATTTCTGAAAAAAAAAGAAAAAATGGATTATCTTCCCTCAACACATCAACATTCAATATCATTCATTTTGAGATTTTGTTTATTATTATTATTTTTTTTTAATTTTATTTTTATATACTATATGATTTAATATTATGGTTGTATTATTCTTATAATGAGTGTTAAACTTGATTAAGTTACGCGCATTAGTGATGTTCGAACCTACTCTAACCGGATATTATTAACCAAATACTCCGGACCAAATGTCCGGACTATTAAATGAGTACTTTCCAAACTATCGGGTTAAAAAAAACCTTTAAATATTATTTAAACTACATCAAAACATTTATCTGGGGTGGGCTGTTGTAATTTCGAATTTTCTGGTCGAAATTCGACCAGTACAGCCCCTAACCTAGAAACCTAAAGCAAATCGAGGTTGTATTTCCGTAATCACTTTTTATTTGACAGATCCAAAAATTATACCGATCTCTCAAAAACCATCTTTCTATGGTGTAGATAAGATTATCTCTTTCTTCTGGAGACTTATTATCAACTGCACTTATAGTTATGGCTACAGCAATATTCATTTTTAGCGTTTTTTAACAACGCTTATACATAATTTGTAATTTTAAGTGACGCTTTGTTGTCATAAAAGTTAAATGTCAAATTTAAATTGTTGTTGTAATTCCATGTTCGAAAAAAGTTGCCATATCACTTTGAAATCGAAGATTTTATAACAAAACATCTATCACTTTTTCGATTCTACATTAAAAGTCGATTCGATTGGAAGTGATAGTACAACATCCCACCGCTGTATATGTTTTTCTCAGTTTCTAAATGGTTTTGATTAACTATTTTTTTATATTCCGACTCACATTTTTTACATTTACTAAAAGAACTAACTATATCGAACAATAAAACAAAATTAATAATGTGAAAAGAGATAATGCTATAAACTATAAATTTCTTTTCCTTATACATATTAAGTCAAAAAGAACCAAATATAAATAAATGTAGGTAAAAAATAGTTGAATGCGAGTAGGAAATATGTATGTGTATGTTTTGCTAACCTAAATCGTAATGGGAAATATGTATGTGTATGTTTTGCTAAGGTGAGTATTTCGGTGTTTTGAGTAAATCGGCGTTTTTGATTAGATTTGTGCTTTTGAGGGTTTCGGTGTTTTGAGTAAATCGGTGTTTTTGAAATGATCGGTGTTTTTGAGTAAATTGGCGTTTCTGATTAGATCGGTGTTTTGAGTAAATCAGTGGTTTTCAATCATTTCAATGTGTATCTGAGTACGTACCAGATACAGTTTTAAATAGAAATAAATATTGACAAATATGAAATAGTTCAAATTTGTTTTATAGAATTAATAACATGAATATTTGAATTAAAATTATTATATGCATATATCGTACGATCAAATTGGTGCATTTGGTAAAAAGAAAGGAAAATCGGGGTTGAATGTATATATGAACCTCGGTGTTATTAAGCATTCCGGTGTATTAGAGCAATGGGTGTTTCATGAGTATAGGTGTTTATCACATTGACTAGTAAGAATAAAATTGTATATTCGAGATAGCAGCAAACAGAAAAGCTATATGAATATTTTTATTTAAACGAGTTGACTTCTATTAAGGGAATTATTTAAAATGAAAATTCGTTATGAATGAGTTTGATTTTAAAATTCATAGCATGTCGTTTAAATAATTATTTCATTCATGCACATTTTTCTACAATTCAGCAGATAAAAGTTAATACATATTTGAGAGTCTAGACTTAATAGATACAATTAGCAATAGCCGGTTATTGTTCCAACCAAAATTAATGTTAAAAAAATAAAGTAAATATTACTTAATAAGCGTACAGTATGTATGTATCTGGGAAAAGGAATGTTAGAAAAAACAATAATGATAACCAATGGTAAAGGGACTAACCGGTTAAAAGTATCGGGTTAAAAGTATCCGGTTAATGATCTAAAACTACCGATTGATACCGATATTCAAACGTATCGATTTTGCGTATCGAAACCGATATTCAAACGTACAGATGAATAGTATGGTCTTCTTTGTAAGGGTAATTCTAAGCTATCATTTCACTCAGTGGTAGTTTATAGTTTAAGTTTATATTGAAAACATTTAATTATCTTGGTGTTACTTTTGTAATCAATTAAAAAAAATTTTATTTGTAATTACTAAACTATGAATTATTGTTGTTTCGCTTTAAATATTTCTCTATCGGTTCTGCTATTTGTTTCACTTCGCATTTTATCTTTCAGGATGAGAATTTAAATTCGTTTCTTTTGTGTGGATGAGATTTTGCAACTGACGATCAGTTCTGATATGGTAAGTTAAACCGTACCTTAGTTCCCTTTTCCCAATCCTCTTCCTCATCCCTATCCCGGTGGTCTAGTAATGCATTCTTTCAACTTCGGCAAAGCCCACCCCAACCGCTGTGTCTTTAGCTGGCAAATTATGACCACGGAAATGATGGCATTTTTTTGAAACCAAGTTTGCTTAGAACTTCCCATGCCGCCTCAGTTCATTATACATAGTATATATCACATATGGAATGTTTGCCAGTTTGTGAATTTAGAGGATCATTGACCAATACATATTAATGTGCATATTCAAATAGTCTCAGTTGAGACACAGGTTAGAGCGCTTTAAGGGCAATAGATTATTTTATATCCTTAGCAATTTCAATTACATTTAAATTAAAACCATAAACCTAAATTTTTTGAATTTTTGTATGAACATTTTATTTCGCACAGTATAATATTTATTTAACTAAGCCAATGTTTGTCAGGGATAATGGATTACTGGTAGATTAGCTAACCAACCTTATCTAATCGTATACACTACATACACACATAAATATTTGACTGTTCATTCAATATCTTAATTCCTATTGAAGTTTGATTTATGTTTATTTAACTATTAAGATATTTATTCATAAAAATTATTTCAAAAAATGCTATTTTTACATTAATTCTTAATATTCTTATGGAAAAGTATAAAATGTACCCTCTACAAAAAAAAGCTCTGCTAACGGCTCTATATTCTAGTTGGCTCTGATTACATTCACAGTGTTTTTTCGTATACAGTACGCGAAGAGGTTTCGCAGTTTAAAGTGTAAACTGAATAATTTTTTTGTTAGTTTATTGACTTTGGAATAGACCAAGATGATGCGATAAGTAAAAAGAAATAATAAGATGCCGGTATATGTATGTGGTGTAATTAATGGGATCTTACGTTAGCATGCTGATTTTCTTTTATTTAATTTTTTAAAACGACGTAGTATGTGTTATATGAATTAAATCCTCCTCGCCACTGAGTTGCTTTATTAATCTATAGTTTTTCATATAGTGTAGTACCAACCCAAGGCCATACGTTACAATACTTTGATCAACAGTGAAAACACTTCATTAAATTAAAATTGAATTGATTTATTTTGTCTTACAAAGATGATCTACATTAAATATTGTTTTTAAAAAGGTCAACATATATTTTCTTGATAAAATGATAATCTTTAATAAAATTAAATAAATTAGCAAAGCATATTTTAAATGGTCCACATTTACTCATATCATTCACCAATTTCACCTATATAACTTTAAGCTCCAAATATTTTTGTTCATCAAGTAAATAAATATGAAACCGCAAAACGACCACAAATTAGGAAGTAATTTATTTCCAAAATCATAACCGCAGTAATATTTATATAATGATTCTGATAATTTTTTGACGCACATTACCACGAAATTCAAAAAGGAAAACACAAATAAAGCGAAAATGTGATATTATTTTATTAAACAATGATAATGATAATATTAAAGGTAGTAATAATAATGATAATAAAAATGGGAAAATAAATTAAATTTTTTGGTTATAGAAATATTATATAATGGAGGAAGTGAGCTGTTGTATATCATACGTTCCTCCCATGTATGTATACATAATGTGTTTTGATATTTTCTCGTTCACTTTTTTTTTTATTTCCGTTCGATACTATGCATACCGTATTCTAACCTAACTATACATAAATGTTTTGTAATACGTGCAATTATTTCGTTTTCTGGTAATTTATTTCATTACCCAGTCGAAAATAATTCGGTATGTGCTGTGTGAAAAACTAACAAAATATATTATTTTTGTTTGGTACTATTTTCTTCGGTATAATTTTCCAACACTGAATTCATCTAATCGGATATACAAAACGGACACGTACGGCTAACCGTGGTCATGTTTTTGCTATACTGGACATTATGATGTGAACAAATTGGATGTTTTTTTTTATCAAAAATATATTTACGAGTTTTATAACTATAAAAATAGCATATAGTTGTCTTCTAATGGTTTTATAAATAATTAAAGACAAAATTAAACACGACCTTTATGTAAAATCGACACGTACACGTATTAGTTTTAAACGAAACTCTGTATATACCCAATTTGCATTATATATGCACATCGTTTAGTATATATAAATTGTTTAGTAAATAAATTTATGTCAATAATTAATGTGAAAGGTTAAGCAATCATATGACAATTAGTCGCCATCAAATTTGTGATTTCGCCGGTCTTGCAATTTCACCAGAACTTTTATATGACGCACCAAATTGCCTGCTTTCAAATTTTTCTCATATTGGTTCTTCAATGTTATCAAAGCAGAGTTTTTTTTTATAATTATATAGAGAGGGCCAGATCGGAAAGTGTTTCCATAGCACCAGCTATTTAACATCTTGGTAAGCAAACTAGTTCTTATTGAGTTGATTCCTAGAAATCCTAATGTGTTAGATTTAACACAAATTCTTCAGAAAAAAAAGATAAGGGTTATTTGACTGTATTCTGTAGGTAAGGTATCATGATGTCCCCTTCTACATATACAAAGAATCTAATTAAGCATGTAGTTTGGGTATCGCGATATAAACCAGATACAGGAAAATCTATTCTTATTCTTGCTATAGTCAAACATAATACCATTTTCTCTAGGAGATTTAAAGCGATTCAATGAGTCGATTTCTCATCTGTCATCTTCGGGTTAAAAGATTTTTTCCGAAAAACTATCTTATTATGAGGTTCATACTTTAACTCGTTAAGTAGATCACAAAAATTAATAATTCAAGAACACTCCTTATTTTCAGCAAAGCTTCCATTCTACTTCTAAAAAGGACCATTTCCATTTGTGTAATTTTTTGAGAGTACTTTTTAGTATCTGGCTACTACTGGTAATTAATCAATTCTATCTCTGAAGGTGCTCCATTTAGTTTTTTAGATATTTTTAACTCGAGGTTGTATTGTGGTACGGATTCGATAAATTCACGCCACTTCGCTTGATAAGTGTCCTTCTTTTTTCATTTGATTGATTCCCTTTAATTAAAAGGGCAACTAGATATTCGAAGAGATGATCATTGATCACCCTTTTTATTTGTATCACTGCTGTAATAAGCTATAGAATAGCATTAACTCTATATGTCAATAAATAGTGGCAGATTCACATTTAAATCGAACTATTATTTGTTTATTTAGAATTTTTAAGTATAAATTATTTTATATCATTTTAACAATAATTAATTAAGGCCAATTTTAGAACACTGGCCAATAGACTTCTACTTCTAAGATGGTACTTTGCTCGTTATGAGTTCTATTTTATAAATCAAATCCGACCTTCGAGGTTCTTTTTTGTTTCTAATCTTTGTAATCTTTTTTTGGGGCGGACTGTTTCGCGGTTGGCTTTCTTGGATGTTCATGTTAGGTATTTCCGTTTTCTTTCGAGAAAATTAAGTTTTACACTGATCATTGTAGGGATGGGGACAAAATTCCAAAAAAAAAAAATTCAAATTCCATTATTTCAAAAATTTTATTAAATTTTTGTTCAGGTTTCCAAAGTACAAAATTCCAATTACTAAAATTCCAATATTTTCCATAAAATTAAATTTACCCTTAAATACATCTATGACTCATTTGAAATGCGAGTGCTGAATTTATGGGTCAATCTATTTTATATATCAGAAGTTTAGGATGTCTTGGTGCTGAGTAATCTTTAGATAGTCGATATAAGTAAATTGGACCTCGAACTTCTACGATTTCGCCGTAATCTGTTAAAATAGAACGTAAAAAGTGATTCACTTAAGAGTTAGGAGTGCCGCCAGCTGCAGAAAAGAAGTAAAGTAAGCAAAAGAATCAAACAATAAATTATATTCAAACATTTTATTTATTAATCAAAACAATGATCTTTGCCAATTTTGATAAAAAATCACATTTAGTCATTTTATATTGCTTTTTAAGCATACGTTTATTTCGTTTATATTTCATAATATTTTTTTTATTAAGAGGTCTTATTTCTTCTCCGGCTTCGATCTTTCTTATGTTATTGTGTGAAAGGACTAGTTCACCTCTTAATTCTTCAATTATTTTATATACTACAGTGTGCTTTCTTTCAACTATTGTTTTTATTCGTCTATGCCAAGCTTCGACTGAGTTTTGAGTTTTAGGATAATTATTAAGAATAGATTCGTTTATGGACCAGAAATCAGGTTTATATTTTGCTTTTCCGCCAATGTAGCATTGTTTAAATTGTTTTGCTACTTTCTTCCCATCTTCATCATCTAATGAGCGTTCAAAATCTTCGAAATATTGGGGAATGCTGTCGGGAGGTAGAAAAGTACATACTCCATTCCAATTTATTTTCCTCAGAATAGAGAAAAAAATCGCGCGATTTTTTTCTCTATTCTGAGGAAAATAAATTGGAATGGAATTTTGGATTTGGAATTTTGGACTTGGAATTTTGGTTTTTGGAATTTTAGATTTTGGTATTTTGGGTGTGGAATTTTATGCCTGGAATATTGGGTTCTGGAAATACAACCCCAACCCATCATTGTACTCCGTATGGTGTTCAAAAAGATTTGAGTTGGTGTTGGTGTTAATATAAACATGGGCTTAGGCGTTAGCCTCGTTAAGCTTTTTTTTAAATTCGCCGATATAACAACACTGGTACAGGAAAACATAATTTGGAATGTATGTCTAGAACAACATTGGCATGGTTGGGTGGAATTTAGAGTGTATGCTCATTACAATATTGGCAGCCAAAGTGTTAAAAAATAAAAATATATTTTGGGTTTCACCGAAGCAATATACAAGAAGAGTAACAAATTTGGCATTCATTGAATATTTTAAGTGGCATTAGTTTACATCGAAGTCCTAAAACTACTACATAACGATTTTGTGTTTGCATCGGTGGAGGTCGGATCAGACCTCCAATTTTCTCGTGTCCAGTTTAACCGATCGTTCTGAATTTTTGAAATAAGTCTCTTAAACTAATTGCAAAGGATTTGGTATTTTTGTTTTTTTTTTGTATATCATGACATATTTTCCAATATCAGCCCAAAAAAATGTATATGGCACAAAAAACTATCACAAAAGTTACTCTCAGCCCAGAAAAAATAATTCACTCATCTAAACTGCCATATATTTAATTTAAAATAATAAATAAATCAATTCATATTTTTTAATTTTGTGATAGAAATCTCAAAAAAGGTAATCATAGTTCATGTTATTATGACAACAATCTAAAACAACGATCAACATGTGTCTTCGAAAAATACTCATTTCTTACATATAAAAAATTCACTGTTTTGCATTTATCTCAAAAGTTAGGATGTTGATCACGATTCTAGTTATGATTTTTCATTAGTTCAAACCTTTATCTATACGAGTGCAAAATATTAAGAAAATGTGATGGGGATCTCATAGTCTGTATGCCATTCAGATTAATCTTTTAGTTGATTGAACTTGATCTTTTTTTTTTTGTTTATGAAATCTATATTTCTGTATAATATTACAACTTCTGTATAATATTACAACTAATTTACTAGATAATCACTGAATTATCTAGTAAATGTTTTGTATTTTTAAGCAGTGTAGCATCTTATGGAATGAGAAAAATCGGTTCATCCCATTTCGTCCAGTCCTTTGATTTCACTAGTTCAGGGAACCACTTATCCTAAAGGCATTGTTCTTTTTAGGCGCTTTGGTCTATTGGTGTGATCCAGTAGGTTCCGCAGCTCCTCGTTGTTATGTTGCTGCAGTCGCAGTACATGACTCCTTGCAAACTTAATTATTTCATCACTGACGTATTCCATGTTAAGGTCTCGATGGAGGTATAATATACCATGAAGCATTGACAATGCTACGTAGTACTTTATTTTGAAATGTTTGTATTATCTTAACTGCAGTTTTCTTTGCACAGCCCCAAAGTTGAATGTCGTATGTCCAGATAGGTTTAAGAATTTGTTTATATAATAGTAGTTTGTTTTGCGTTGTCAGCTCAGAATTTCTTCCAATAAGCCACTGCATTTTTCTGAATTTAAAATGCAATCCTTGTCTTTTCTTTTTAACATGTGCTTTCCACCTAAGCTTAGTGTCTAGTGTCATGCCAAGGTATTTCGCATTGTCTGAGTAAGGAATTTGTTTAAAATTCAGTCTAATCGGGATGTATTCCACTTTCTTGTTGGTGAAGTTGATGTGTGTTGATTTTGATTCGTTTAGCATTATTCTCCAAGTTTTTGTCCAAGTTTTTACTGTATTAACAGCATTTTGTAGTTTCCATGTTGACTCGAAAATACTAGTATCAGTGGTCATTATTACAGTGTCATCAGCAAATGTCCCCATTTTGGCTTCTCCTAAATTTGGTAATTCATTTGTATACAGAAGGTATAACACAGGGCCAAGCACACTACCTTGTGGGTTAGTTTCGAATACTCCTCTTCGTGTCTTACCCGAAAGTAACAGTCAATTATGTATGACTTAAGCAAATCAAAATGTTGTTTTGGTAGATCTCGTTGAAGCTTAAATTCCAGGCCATGGTGCCAAACCTTATCAAATGCTTGGGCTACGTCTAGGAATACTGCTGAACATACCTTCTTCTCTTCCAACGCCTCTTCAATCGTATCAGTGATTCTATGTACCTGTTCTATTGTTGAGTGGCCTTCTCGAAACCCAAACTGATGTGGTGGTATAAGTTTCCTAGTCTCTATAATTGGCTTAAGTCTCTTCAGAAACAATCTTTCGAAAATTTTTGATGCGGTTGTTATATAATAAAGAGATTGGCCTGTATGATGTTTTGTTATTTAACGGTTTATTAGGCTTAGCAATCATTACTATTTCTGCTAATTTCCACTGTCTCGGAAAATAACTTTGTCTAAAGACAGCATTGATTATGTGCTGTAGCTTCCGTAGTGCTTTTTCTGGTAGTGCTTTGATTATTTTTGTTGTTATCAGGTCGTAACCAGTAGCCTTTTTATCTTTAAGATTTTTTACTTCTTGTTTGATTTCTTTACAGTGACTGGTAGGAGAAGTACCTCGTATATTTTGTTGACCGGTGTTAAAAATTCATTCTCTATCTGCCCAGTTGGTGGTTTGAAGGTAATTTCTAGTTGTTCGGCAAACAGATCAGCTTTTTGTTTATCGCTGCGAGCCCAGGTTCCATCAACTTTTTTTATGGGTGGCACTTGCCGTTTAGGTGTTTTCAGACTTTTAGTGGCCTTCCACAACGAATAGTCCGTGTCAGATTTACCTGTCAGTTTACTTAGAAAGCAAGCTACTGACTCATTCTTGATCTCTTTTATAAGCAGTTTAAGTTTGTTGCACAGATTATTTAGGATTGTTTTATCTTCAGGAGCTCTAGTTCTCTCTAGTTCTTACAAGCTTGTCTTTTTTCGTTAACCAAGTCTCTCACTTCAACTGGGTAGCTTATACTTTTCTGTAATATACCATGCTGGATGGGGGTACTTTCCCATGCCGCTTTCTGTATACTTTCAATGAGATTTTCCAGCTCTTCTTCTATCATATAATCGTTCGAGATCGGCACCTGTAGATTGACGCTTTCTTCGACTAGCTGGCGAAAGTATTCCCAGTTTGTTTTGTTATTTGTTAGTCTTGGAGGGCTTGCTTTCCTTATTGCCGTGGAACTTATTGTCATTAAGACTGGAGAGTGATCCGATGATAGTCCTTCTTCATTTTCAACTACTAAGTAATTTTCGGAGATACCTCTTGATATATAGATGTCTAGAAGATCAGGAATTTTATTTACGTCTGTAGGCCAGTAGGTTGGCTTTCTACTGGAGTGGAACTCACATTTTAATATTCTGCCTGCTTCAAATAGCCCTCTTCCTTTGGGAGTAGTTCGATTTGATCCCCAAAATATATTTTTTGCATTAAAATCGCCTCCAATAATGAAATTTTTACCAAGCGATTTAAAAAGTTTGATGTAGTCTTCCTTTTTTGGGTTATATTTGGGTGGACAGTAGATTGCTGATATAGTGTAGCTCTTGTAGTTTATGGTTTCAATAGAAACAGTTGCTACTTGCATAGCTTCTTCCTTTATTTTAAGTTCTTCTTGATGTTTAATATTTTCCTTGATGAAGATTGCTGTTCCGCCTCTAGCTCTTTCTGCTGGATGAAGAACTTGATAGCACTGGTATCCACGAATTTTTAAATACGAGATTCTAGTAGAGTGACTTTCTGAGATTAGGCATATATCAATGTGTTTAAAAATACTTCTAACTCTGAAATGCGTTGCGCAAGACCATTTGCATTCCAGGTAGCAATTCTTAAATAGTGTGTCATTATTTTTCTTGTTTAATTTGAATGGATTAGAATTAAGGTAGTCAATGATTTCTCTAGTTTTACCTGTCGCGTCTGTTATTTTTTTATTTTGGTTCATCGATGTATTTTCCAGTGTTCCTAGTCTTTTTTCTTGTTGTTTTAGTAGCTCACTCATAGATTCTAGTCGTTGATCTTGCGTCGCCAGATGAGAATTTATAGTGGTTAACTTCTGCAGTATTTCTTGCAGAACATGATTTTCCTGACTGGGTGCTTTCTTAACATTTTCCTTTTGGCTAGCCATTTTGACATACATATGTCGTGCCTTCTCTTACTTTCGCGCTATTAAGAGGGATTTGGTTTAGATAGGATGGCGTCCTAGGTTGAGAACTAAGAGTTCTGATGTTCTCTGTTGGATTTCTTTTACTATTTCTCATTCGTTGCAGCTGTTTGGCAACTTCACAGCCTCTGTAATTTGCTGGGTGGTGATTCCCACAGTGAATACATTTCGCTGGTTCGCTTCTACTTTTGTTGCATTCTTTTGATGGACATTTCTAACTTGAACTTAAGATGAATTTATGTATATACACTTTATGCGAAAAGAAGAAAAAACAGAATAAATTGTAGTACGATAATTTGTCGCAGGTTGAAGCTTAATGATTAAGAGAGTTGCTCATCACAACGCGCCCTCGAGTTCTCTTCCCGCCGTTGAAAAAAAAATATGCAACTGGATGACATAAAACCGCGTTTGTGCGTAAAAACGTTCGTTGGGCTGACCAGCTACAATGTGCACCAAAAAACGCAGTAAGGCCTGTTTACGGCCTCTAAGCCATAGATTATTATTATTGTAGCACGACAAATTATGGCCTCCAACGACAGAGCTTTAAATTGTTGATTTTATATTGATGAATTTAAACCGAGTATTTTGCAAATTTCGATTTGATAAGCTACAACTAAGCATTTATTTGCCATGCAACCAACTAAGGGTTGGATTTTGTTGGTGCAACTCGAGTATTTTATTTTTTCGACACCTGCCATATCTTACGGGCTTTTTTCTATCCGCCTCCCGGGGAGACGTCGATGTGGGTCTAAACTACATCCCTCACGGAAGACTATCTGTGTGTGTTTCTTTGTATTTTGTGTTTGCGAGTGTGTGTATGTGTGTGCGTGCATAGTGGTCTGTTTAGGTGTCTATTTAGTATGTTTATATATGTTTCAGGTGTTTCTTTGTTCAACCATCAAACAATCTTTGATGTTTTTTAGAATAGTTTTAACTTTTTGGTTAGCAAGACATTTAAATATTTTTAAGATATGTTTTAGATGTTGGAGTTTATTGAGGTTTGTAGATTACACATACAACAAATGAAACCATTTCTAAAAATTAGTAAATAGTTTTTACGACAAAGTATATATCAAAAGATGCGGTTTAACTTTATGAGCATCGCTTCTTATTTTAACAATATTGTTTCGTAAATCATCATAAAGTTCCCAGTTACACTTATTTTTGCAGAACACTGTATAATGTTGTAGATCTGAATTGTAATGGAATCCATGGTTGTTTGTTATAGTTTAAGTATTCTGTGTTTAGAACTACAAATCGTCCTAATTTAATTTTTTTGCGTTTATTATTTGATTATAACATGACACTTTTCTAAATTTTCTATTCCAGTTTGTTCCAACAGTTGCATATTAATTTGTATATATGGTTTTAATTCTGTGGTGACTTTTGAACAAATTGAACAGTAAAAATCTGCGCTAAGACTAGGTTCTTTTTTTAATAAATAATCAGATACTGATGTTATATTTGACTCGCCGTTTATCTTTAGACCTAAATCGTACCTTAGTTGTTTTTTATTTCAAATAAAGCCTCATACCGTAACTGATCCAATTGATTGGGTGTATGTTCTCTACGTAATGCATTTATCAATTTGTATATTGGTAGAGACTCATTAAAAACTAAATCCGGTTGATTATTAATAACATTACAAATACATTAAACGAATGAGTCAAAAGCAAACGTATTTTTATAAGAAGATTTGTCATTCAAAGATCCATTACGTAAGAATTCTTTTTCAATTTGTTGCTTTTCGTCAGCTGTTTCCATTTTTGGGATCGACACTTTGGATTCACTCTGAATGCCGTACAGACTATGAGATTCCCATCACATTCTCTTAATATTTTACACTAGTATAGATAAAGGTTTGAACTAATGAAAAATCATAACTAGAATCGTGATCAACACCCTAACTTTTGAGATATACGCAATATAGTGAATTTTGTATATGTAAGAATGTGTATTTCCCAATGTGTATTTCACGAAGACACAATTTCAATTAAATACTGACTATGAGATTGTTATCATTAGAACTTGAATTATGATATCTGTTTTGCGATCACTATCACATAAATAAAAAATTTAGACTTAATTTATTTATTTATATTAATTAAAAATATATGAAAGTTTATCATTCCACTTAGATCCTGTTTGATTTTAACCTGTATGTCAAAACAAATATAACAGTATTACCAGCATTAAAAATCACATTTTTTTGGGATGAAATTTTGGGCTAACTTCACAAAGGTTATATTTGGCAATTTATTCGGCTTATATAACTTATAAAGTCAATTAATTAAAGTAATTGATTCATGAGTCACGTTGCAACATAAACACCATTTGTTGCATTTCATATATAACCACATTTGTTTAACCCATATCATAGAAACACACCCAATCTAGTTAAACAAGATTATATAATCCTACTATTAACAACCAAAGAGCGTAGTAATATAATTATTCGAATATACGTACATATAACACATCAAGCGAATTAGTTCAAAATTAGCTAGAGTACAAGTATAACATACAACAGACAGACAGAAATCGTCATTTGCTCCCGCTTTAAAAGAATAAAGATTGAAACTATCTAACATATTATCTTTAAGCTCAGTCATATAACAAGGATATATGTATACACATAAGTATACAAATCTGAATATTTACAGAGTAATGTCGAAATTTTTTTTTTTTTATTTTCTCGGTACATTTGAATTTTTATTCTTCCATCGTTTTGTTATACTTGTCATACATACATACAACATATATATGCTAAACAAAAATTTATTTTGCTAAAGTTCCATTTACTTAGAATAAATAAAAAGTCATTTTAAAACTGCTTTAGGCAAACCAAATGTATGTGCCTGGATGAACATGAAATATGTGTACATTGTACACATATATATGTACTTATGTATATGTGTAGACATAATGCTTATAAATTTATCTTATGTACCAAAAATATATTAAACAATAGACAATTTTCAAATCAATGCAAATCGACTGTGAAAAATTCCGTTTCATCTTTATTTTTATAATAACAGATTGAAAATCGGATGAACTCATCCATAATATTTTAACAATTACACATTGATTGGTTCAGTCTCTTGTGTGACGTCAACAAATCATTGAAAATCTTGTGGTTTGATTTAATACTTCTCAATGAAACACATTTACATTGTAGTGAAGCCTGATTTTTTCAACATTGGAAAATGATTAGTAAAATTATAAATTTGTTCAATTCCTAATCATGTACAGACACAATAGTGTAAAGACGCATAGTTGTCTTTGCGAAGTACATAAAATAGTATATTAACATATCGAACAGTTTAAATTCCTGATTGAGAAGAACTTGGTATGTGCGATAAACGCCGCGTTTTTGGCCATATATCACACGCATGATTCTTTTCTCGAATGTTAGAAACCATCTTTTGTACACAACAGTCAAGGTCCAACTCTCACATCCATACATGAAAGCGGGTCTGATCAACACTTTGTACAATTTAAGCTTATCCGCACTTACAAGATATTTTTATTTCATAAGTGACGTAGAGGAAATAAAGATTTCTAGTGAAACGGGATCTGAAATAGAAAAGACAATATTAGAATCAAACATAAATAGGCTAAAGAAAAGCTACATACTTGGGTTCGGTTGGTCAGGAATACCTCGGTCCATGTATCCAATCCTGTCCTTTCCTTAGATGCTAACCTGTAAAATATGAATGAGACATGGCAAACCACATACATCGAACATTGAACAAATATAAGAAACATTTTACAATAAACAGCCACAGAAAACAATAATCACAATGAACAAACACTGATTACATAAAAAAATTACATAAACACAAATTCACTGTAAACAAAAACACAAATGTCAATCACCACACAACCTTACAAGTAGAACAAAGCTTTTCCCATGACAGTGATACATCAGCCAAAATGTCAAACACAAGTTGGTTGCATTTCGACATCAACCATAGCTGAACCTTGATGCTACAATATAGATGGTGTAAGGGAAACGAAGAAGAACGTGTATTGCCCGATGTACCGTGAGAGGATGAAAAATTATTTCTTTGCGATAGAATCGAGGAACGAGATTTGGAAGATACCTGGAGTAAGCAACAATTATTACATAAAAAAATAAAGAAAAGTGTAAAAATAAAGTGGAAAGTACCGTGAAAGGAAAAAATAAGAGGATAACCAAAGAGTGGTGAATCACGCTGTCGATGTGAAGGTGGGTCAAGAGCGGTGGAGAGGATCGACAAATGGAAAGTGGGCGATTGCGGTGCTTGATCGACAAGAGATTTCTGGGACGTGCCATAGAAAGAGATGAAAAGGGGGTAGGTGGATATACAGGTTAGTGGCACTTTCATATTTTTCCTTACAAGCTCCCAGTGTAACCAGTTTCATTTCAATAGCACAATACCCCCCTCCCAATTGTTACACCCAGCCCGAAGGTCTCTAGCCAACCGGAGAGAGCTAGCCACAAGGCGATCCTTGGATATCCTCGGCCACACTATTATCGTGAGTAATGAGAGATCCATGACACTTAAATCTCATGACTCCTTCACACGTGTGGTTACCACTACTGAAATCAATTCCGTCTTGGTTTGGATAGATTTAAAAATAACATTAAAAAACAATAACATTTATTAAATGTTAGTGCTAACAGAATTGAAGACGTTAGTCATAACAGTGATCGATTCACCATTTGGGTTCAGTTCATAATTGTGTTTCGTGTTTATATATAAATATGAATGACAACCAATTAATTGAACTTATGTGACGAAAAATACGGTCCTCTGTGATTTAGCAAATTCGAAATACAGTGACAGTCACTATTACGAGAAAATCTGGTTGGATATTTTTCAAAGAAACTTTGACGCTGTAGCTGTTGTATTATCAGCTTGATATGACAAATTTTGTAAGATATAAGCTTTTGAATTAATTTGCTAATTTTATCTGCATATTGCCGATTTTAATATTCTTTTATAAAATTGAAACGTTTTTCGGACCATCTTCGACCACGTGATAATCTATCATTCTTTTGTTGTTGTATAGTCTCGCTGGAAAAAGCTTCATCTCTTTCTATTTCAATATTTGCCTTTTGTTTTGCACCGGGAAGTTTTATGAGGTTGGAGATATTTAACTTACTAAGTTCTAATGACATAAAAACCAAAGTAATAGAACGAGAGGAAAATACAGATGTGTCATGAACCCAAGACATTTGTATAGTTTAAAAATTCTCCTGCTCAATTAGTATCCACACCATTACCTTAAAAACACCGATTTTCTCCAAATTGAAACGAACCACCTAAACGAAACCAGGATGATTCCTCCACTGGATAATAATAAAATACCTTGTTGAAAAGCAGAACTTCAGTTACAACTTACCACTGCAAAAGCCTACAGTGTCTCCTGGTACTTCAAATTCTACGCCTGCTTGATACTAGAGAATTTATATTTTGACGTGCGGAAGTACTGAAAAACTTGGTTTCGTCATCACCCAGTCATCTTAATAGTGTTGTGTAAGGTATAACCCTCCTCAGTACTTATTTTCTTCAACATATTGTCCACTCAAAATCGTCGTTCTTTCTAAACTTTTTCATCTTATATAACAGCAGTTACGATTAAGCTTTCATCAGACCACATTTTGTCTACGAGCGCACTACCTTTACTAGACGTAACGAGATGCAGCAAGAACGGCAATGGAACAGGGACGAACTTCCTCTAGTAAGGATCAATTTTTGATTGTCTTCCAACCGTAAGTTAACTCCATTCCATAAAATGATAGTCTAGGATTTGTCAATATTAATAAAAACATTTAATTATGAATCAACATAGTTTAATAAGAATGCAGAGCGACACTCTAGCTATAACTTATTCATAACTAACACAATATTTTTTATATACGAACCACATGTAAATGAGAAAAGTTTTTATTTCTTTTGAAACACATAAAACGTAAGAAGCTCACACCTTATATCGTAATCTTCTACAGCAGAACCTATGTTTATGTAATTGTTGTTTGTTTCGATTAAAAGTTTAATCCCCATTTCAATTTTATTACCTCATTGTATGTACATATATATGTAGTTCTGTATACTTCTATGTATGAACATGAATGTCTTCAGAAAAGAACTAATTAAATATTTTAAAAATTTAATGTAGACAATTTTAGTTACTAATGCTTTTTTATAAATTCTAAATTGTCTTGTGCGTCGTAATTTATTTCGGTTTATATAGAAACTTATTTAAAAGTTTACAGATGTGATAAAATTTACTTAACTTGCGAAAAACTGAAGCGCGTCCTGTACGTTATGATGTTTGTATGGTTGCAGTATCGTAGATTGGCTGATTAATAATTTCTTAATGCATGATGAACTATATTTTCAAGTTCTTTCAATACGCGTTCACTAGAATACTGTGACGACTCTCAGGGTTCGAATACGGATTAGTGACGATTCAGACGTTGATCAAAATTAAAACAAATAAAATAACAGGTGGCGGCTACGACACGAGCCTTCACTTCACTGGTTAAAATATAACTTCTCCGGAACGACGATTTAGATGAATAAATTCCGGTGTAGTTAAATTCGAGATATTTCTATGAGTCACTGTAGTAGTATCTACAACATATTTATTACTCTCGCTGTGCTTTTATTATATTTATTCTGTTTTGGGGCTCAAGGCACTCCCAACTCTTTCGTGGTTTGCTTATGTCCTTACCTTACGCTTTGCAACCAAATCGAGGACGTACCTAACCATCTACGCATAGCATAACTCCATGACAACCTATAGTACTGACATGGAAAAATTGGTCGGCCCATGGATTCTGCACTCCAACAGGAGGTCATAGATGTGTACATTCACACCCCGGATCACAATCAAGTGGTGAAAAATCCCTTTAGCCACCTGCCCCTATCGGGATTTGAACCCGGCACCACCCGCTCCGACTGCCACAGTTTTAACCACTGCATCACTAGTATGCCCACTTTGATGCGTTGAGAGGATATAACAATCAAATCACTCTCCATTATATACTTAATCATAAAAATTATTGGATTGTTTTCGGTTGGATTCGTACCAGCTTCTATGTTCACTACTACTTAGTATACTCACGGTATACCACATATTGACTTCTATGACGTTTACGTAAGTTTGGTGACATTTAAATAATTTTTGTAGTATAGAAGCATTAAAACATCTCTAAAAACTAGACGGATTTTTCTGAAATATACCAAACATAACCATGGGAATGGTTATCATAATAGAAATGGAGGAGCAGGTACGAAAAAGGATTCTTCTTTTTAACTCAATATCGTAAGCCTTATCATTATAATTAAACATATAAATATATATATATATATATATATATATATATATATATATATATATATATATATATATATATATATATATATATATATATATATATATATATATATATATATATATATATATATATATATACCGGGTGTTTCTTTTAAACTGAGACGATCAAATATCTTGCCAAATAGCCACTCTACGGAAAAAATGTCCATAATCAAAATTTAATCATACCGCGGGGGAAATACATTAGTGCAAAAAAAATAGTACCCCATCCCACGCTTTGTAGGTGGGGCGGGGAGTACTTTTAAACTAAAATAGGAAGCCATATTTTTTATTTCAGATACGGATTCTACGACTGAAAGTACGTATGATTTAAATGCAATATTTTGTTCGGTTCATGATAGATGGCGTTGTAATCGACGAAATTCAGTTTTTTAAATTTCTTCTTAGAACTCACGCATTCGATTCTGCAATATACGTTTGAAATAAAAAACATCACGTTTTCATTGGAAATACTCGAAATTCGTCATCAAAACATTTTATTCAGTTTTGTAAATCACATTTAACGGTTGTGTTATTTCTTATCTTGATGTTTTTCGTAATTGCAAAATAAACGATAAAATACTTTAGAATGGAGCGTTTAACTGTGGCAGAGAAAATTGAAATGGTTCTGGTTTATGGAGAAGCTGGCAGAAATCTTGAAAATGCTGTTACGCTCATCGTTTTCCGGTTAATATTCGTTCACGTGCTTCATTTGGCCGTACTATCAAACAATTGATTACTGATGGAAATGTTCAACCGAAAAAAAGGACCCTTAGAGCAACAGTCACTGGAGAAAATGATGAAATTGCTGTATTGGCAGCAGTGGCTTATAATCCTCATGTTAGTACACGAGAAATAGTTCACGATTCCGGATTGTTCCTCACCAGTGTTTGGAGTATTTTAAAACGGCACAAGTATCATCTATATCATGTGTCTTTACACCAAGATCTTCATGGCGCTGGTTTCCAAAATTGGGTAATTTTTTGTCAATGGGCACCTGAAAAAATACAACAAAACTCCAATTTTTTTCGCTGCGTAATGTTCTCTGACGAATCGTCTTTTACAAACCATGGAACGGTTAATCGACATAACATGCATTATTGGAGGGTTACAAATCTGCACTGGTTTCGTCAAGTTGAACATCAGCGTCCTTGGACTATCAACGTGTGGTGTGGAATAATTGGAAACCAACTCATCATTCAAGTTGAATGATCAAATGTACCGAAACTTTTTGGAAAGTGAACTGCCAATATTGCTTGAAAATTTGAGCTTAGAAGTGAGATGAAACATGTGGTGTCAACATGATGGTTGTCCATCATGACAAAGACAAAGTTTACAAACAAGAACCAACAACACGTGAGAACATGATTGAGCAAATCAGAAATGCGTGTGCTGAAATTTAACCAAACACACTTCTCAGTTGTGTACAATCATTTGAAATGCGTATTAATAAGTGCATTGAAGTCGCAGGCCATCATTTTGAACACTTATTTTAAGCTAAAACTATTTTATTCACCTGCCATTTACATTAATAAATTGTTTTGATGACGAATTTCGAGTATTTCCAATGAAAACATTATGTTTTTTTATTTCAAACGTATTGCAGAATCGAATGCATGTGATCTAAGAAGAAAAAATTGAAAATATTGAATTTCGTCGATTACTACGCCATCTACCATGAACCGAACAAAATATTTCATTTAAATCATCTTTTAGTCGTAGAATCCGTATCTGCAATAAAAATTATGGCGTACTATCTTAGTTTAAAAGTTACCCCTGTCCACCTACGATGCCGGGGGTGGGGGACTATTTTTTTAACCCCCGCTGTTTGATTAAATTTTGATTATGGACATTTTTTCCCTAGAGTTTCGAGATATTTGATCGTCTCAGGTTACAAGAAACACCCGGTATATATTTATATACACTAGGGTCTCGAGTTGCGTCGGTTCAACTTGCGTCATTTCAACTTGCGTCGCAAAATAATTTAATACCTTAATTTCGACTTGCATCACATTTGCGACGCAACTCGAAAGTATATTTATTTTATTCTTACAAGATATTTTTTACGAAAAAATATTTTACGGCGTTTTAAAAATGGGGAAAGAAATGCATCTATTTCTAAGGCCTTAAACTTAGCTCCTTTAACGGAACGAAGTATTTACAATCGAGATGCAGTAAAAATTAAAACATTATCTGAGGTAACATCAGAGGCGCAATTAAAACGCACTGTAGTTAGCCGGAGTCCTCTATTAGTGAAAACAGAATCTCTGCTTTCAATTTGGATTGAGCAACAGACCCATAAAAATATGCCACTCAGCAAAATGATAATTCAAGCTAAGGCTAAACATATTTTTAATGACCTACAAGAAAACGTGCCATTAAATAGTGAAGCCTTAAATGAGCAATTTAATGCTAGTGACGGTTGGTTTGCACGTTTTAAATCTCGGGCGAATTTACATAATGTTCAACTAAAAGGGGAAGCGGCAAGTGCAGATCATACAGCTGCAAAAGAATTTAAAACTGTACTCAAGGCTGTCATCGAAGAAGGTGGTTATTGCTCCAAACAGGTATTTAACTTTGATGAAACAAGTTTGTTTTGGAAACGTCTTCCAAAACGAACGTACATATCTAAAGATGAATCTGCTGCACCCGGTTTCAAAGCAGGTAAAGATAGATTGACGTTACTTTTGAGGGGCAACGCTAATGGTGATTTTAAACTAAAACCATTATTAGTGTACCATTCCGAAACGCCAAGGGCTTTGAAAGGCATTGATAAAAAAGTGCTTCCTGTGCATTGGCGAGCCAACAAAAAAGCATGGGTCACTAGAGTTTTGTTTACCGAATGGGTTGAAAATTGCGCTATACCGGCATTCAGGAAATACTGCGTTGATCAAAATTTATATTTTAAAATATTGGTATTGCTCGACAATGCACCAGGACACCCAGCCTACATAGATGACATCAGCGAAAATGTTAAATTTTTATTTATGCCTTCAAATACCACTTCCCTCATTCAACCAATGGATCAGGGTGTAATTTCAAACTTCAAATCGTATTATCTAAGAAGAACATTTACTCAGTTATTAAATGCTACCGATGTTAATAATGGAACGACAATGATAAAATTTTGGAAGGAATATACCATCTTAAAAGCTATTAAAAATATTGCTTATTCATGGTCAGAAGTCAAATCAACTTGTATGAATGGTGTCTGGCGCAAAATTTGGCCGGAGTGTGTAAAATCTTCATTATTAGCTGACGAAGTTCCTCTGGTTCGTAACCAAATTATTAGTTTAGCGCAAGAAGCTAATTTTGAGGGTATGGATGAAGCTGGATTTGATGAAGCTATTCAATTTGAAGATTTAAGTATTCAAACCGACGAATTAACGGAATTAGCCGATAATAGCATAGAAAATACTGATAATGTTTTAGAAAATCGTGAAATCAAAAAATTATCTAAAAAAGGCCTTGCCAAAGCAATTAGTTTGATATCTGATGGACTGGATATTTTCTTAAACGAGGATCCCGACGAAGAACGAAGTACAAGAGTCGCACACGAAGTCAGAACAAGAATCAGCTGTTATAATAAAATATACATTTAAAATAAGAAAGCTGAGACACAGAGTACTCTGGATAATTTCTTTCAAAGGATTCCAAAAGAAAGGCGCAACATCAATGAATTTTATATGTTTTTTAATTATTTTTTGTTTGCGTAAACGAACGTTGTAATAATACCTAATAAATTTAATTTTAATTTATATTTTGGTATTTTTTAATGTTATTCCGTTTTCTGGATGTTGATTAAAGCAACTGTACTAAAATTTTTGTAAAAATTGAAAAATAAAATTCGAGTTGCGTCATTTCAAGTTGCGTCGCATTTTTCTGGAACGCATTACCGACGCAACTCGAGACTGTAGTGTATATATATATATATATATATATATATATATATATATATGGATGCTCTGTTTTTGCAATACTTAAACAATTTCTTTTCGGAAGGGAATAAATAATATGATAAGGAAAACTTGGTATGGGATAAGGAATTTCTAAAACGAAGCTTTTCCTTAGAATACATTCAATAAATCCATCATAAAGCTTACTCAAACTCTGCAAAATACCAAAATCAATACAAATTCCCCACATTGACGCAATTCAACACGTACCATTAATTTACGTCGATGACTGGCAAAATCATTCCAGACGTATAAAGCGTCAAGATCCAAACATAACGATCTTAAATAAAACTACAATAGTAAATAATCACCGTCTTAATAATTTTTATTCAAGTTCAAACTTCTATTACAAAATACAATAGTTTAAGACTTACCTTTCTCTCAGTAAAAAATATTACTATGGAAAAAATAAGTTCAAATAACAGAATTTAAAATTGCCTGAAAAAGATCCAAGGTTTACAGTGCTACAATTTGCAAATATTCGACTTTTTTCATTAATATATGCCATTAGAGTTTTAGAACATATGAGTTTTTATCCTTAAGTTTAAGTCGCGATATTTTTGGTTGGGCAGATCTATTTAAGGCCAGCTTTTATTTGTTCAATTGTAATTTCATTTTTCGATTGCTCCAACTGAAGTCCGCTAAGGGCATTGTTTTGCGTAAAATCAAAATGATCTCATGTGTCAATTGCGTCCAAAGATTTCTTCTATGTGGAGGCTTATTGAACCTCAAAGTTATCTACGACATTGTCAACACCATATTGCATTTCGCCAATGGTTTTTAACGCATCGAAAATATGTATATTGACATAATTTATGCGAATAAATTCTAAAGCCATACACAGTTTCAGCTTTAGATTAAACTCAAGAATTGTATCAATATAGGTTTTGTCGGAAATGAAATAAACAAAATCGTTGTATTACAGTATGCACCACTATTTTGCAGAATGTTTTATTGCAAACTTGCTTAAATCTGCCCATAGTGGTTGAATTTTAATTAGGTTTTATTTTTTAAGATCTGTAAAAATGGTAATGTAGTTGGTTTCCAACTGTAAGGGAAACGAACAAACTCTAGAGGAACTGAATTTTTTTGATATTTTTTTGATGAAAAAAATGACGTAAATAAACGTTAAAACTTTGAACGATATAATTGTTAGGAATGATAATAAATCGTAGTTTTAAATAAACATAAATATACTCTAAAGTTAAAATATTATATGCAGGTAGAAAAATACAATAAGTGTTGGGTCATCCGCATCTTTAGTCAGATTCCGAATAATCTGGTCTTTGGGCAAACTCCTTGCCAAGAGATGCCACGACTGCCTGTTTTACATCCTCGGCTGTCACTAGTGCCTTCCTCTATATCGCTAATGTGCTCCACTGCTCTTTTTTTATTTCACTGCCACTACACTTTCAACTTTTTTTAAAATCGTCTCCTTAAGAGTATCGGGTACGTTAATTCCGCTCTTCACTCGAATCATTTTTCTAATACCGTATATCTCCTTTCTAATTAATATCGACACCTGATTTCACATTTTTTAGCAGATTGGCATACGACTGCCGCTCACCTTTACTATGATCATCTCGTTTCTGTTTCTCCTTCTTCCTATTATCCTCAATATAATATTTTCTATCTTATTCTCTATCTAGTCCATGATCATTGGGGTAGTCACCACTTCATTTGCCGTCATAAATACCTTATGAACTGCCACTCTTTTCCTGCAATACAGATAACATTTCTTCCGCTGTCGATAAATCAGTACTCTATTATTTTCATCATTTTTGCTATCTTACGGGATATTGAGACAACGCTGATCTCCTTCACTCCTCGAGTGGAGTTCCTTATTTTATTTGCCACTTAGATGCACTGTTCGTTTATTATAGTAATGTACCTTTTGTGAACAAAACCTCCTTCACTACAAGCCAAACTTTACAATCATCCGTAATCCGTACACTCCTTTTATATAGAATCTCTCGTTTATCAATACACTCTAATGTTGATATTTTCATTTGATTGTGCTCGTATAAATAACATAAGCAGGCTTGTGTAAACACACATATACTTGCGATGGCTTTGACCAATACATAATATGGTTGATATATAAATTTCTCACTAAGCCTACTAAGTCCATTTTGAAAAATGACGTACAATATGAATGATTTAGTATGATTTGAGAATTTGTGTTCTCTTTTCCATTTATACTAAAGAGCGATTGTGTCAAAATGTCATCAAAATGTTTTTTAACTTAATTTTTACTAATTAATGAGTATATGATATTCTCTTTCGCTTTTTTACTCAATAATACTTTGATGGTGTGTGTTTGTTTATGTTTTCTATATTGCATTCACAACCGTGTATGAATAGAAGAATATACACCAATACTGCTAAAGGTTGACATCCTATTACAGCAAACGTATGCTAAGCAAACGTAGTAAAGGAGGTTTTGAATTATATTCGTACGAAAAAAATAGTTTAGTTACTCAAAACAAAATAACGAGCTTTAAGTCAAATTAGCAATATCTTTGAGTCGTTTTCGAAAGGCATAACATTATCGTATACACTAGCACTAGCTTACTTCTATCAAAGCTTTGGTAATATTTATGCATAAATACGGCAAAAGCCGTGATTTCGTTTTAGGGATATCGAATGTTACTACTTTAATAATTTACTGAAAAAGTTATAATATTAACAACATTAATTATGCGTTATGTAAGAAATAATGAACTAAAACCACTATCGTGGCTCATATTCAAATTTGTAAATAGATCAATGATTTTTAAGTTTAATACATTTTGATATTAAAACGATAGACTAATCATTTATGAAATTTTGTACAAAATTAAATTCATATTTACAATTGATCAAATTTTAAGAAACTGTTTTGAATTTCATAAATGTAAATGTATTATCTGCTTTTCTCAACATTATATAAGAATCAATAAGTTTTAATTTAGACTTTCTTATTTGAGTTTTTCTTATTTGAATTGAAGCTTTACTATAGATATATGTAGATAGGTAGTATCTATTTATTTCGTACAAAATGTTGTTGTTAGTGGATTCTAATAGAATATCATCAGTTTAAATATTTCTTATTATTATATTTCTTTTAATGGTTTTTTGGAGTATTTTCTGATATGAATGAATAATAAATAAATAAATTTATTTGATGTACTTCTCAATTATTATTTTATAAATTTTTTATAGATTGTGATAGAAGGTATACATACTTCTTCAATTACTTAAAATGGATAGGATTGGTAATCTTTTAAAATTTAATATACATTTTTATAACTGGATGCACAACCTCTTTGTTTGTGTGTGTGTTTTTATCTCTACAATCTGTTTCGGAGCTTGAGGCACTCCCAACTCTTTCGCGGTTCGCTTAGTTACGTCCTTACCTTACACCATTACAGCCAATTCGAGGACGTACGGCTATAGGTCCGATTTACCTAACCATCTGCACATTGCAGCTTTATGACAGCCTATAGTACTAACATGGAAGATAGGTCGGCCCATGGATTCTGCACTCCAACTCTCGTATGGTGAAAAATCTCCTTTGCATCCTGCCCCTATCCGGGTTCGAACCCAGTACCTCCCACTCCAAATGCCGCAGCTTTTACCACTGCGCCACCTGGCCGGTGATGCACAAAATCTAAAATTTTGTTTTGAAAGGTTGTTTATAAATATACTAGGCATTCAAAATTATTCTACTCGGGTCTATAAATTAAAAAAATTACAAATGGTGAAAACGATAGTTGACTGGGATCTAAATATATTTAGTATATCTCTTTAATAATAGCTGGTATGGAACTGTGTTCAAACTAAATTAAAAAAAATTAAAAAGTGTGATTTGCCGTCTTTGGATCTAATTTCATAGCAAAATATCTGAACTCTCAAATATTTTGCACTTTACTGTATAATAATATAATTTCAATATCTATAATAAACAGAAGCCAAACTTGAGTCAAAATCTAGTGATGGCCGATCTAGTGATGGCTATGGAATGTGAAAAAATTGAGTTTTTCTAAACTAGTGGAAATAATATCAAACCTCTTGAATTTTGATGTAAAATCAGATAATTCTATGTACACAAATCAGAAGCCAAACTTGACGCTACATCTATAGGGATGGCCGATAAATGCTGTGGAGTGTATTATTTCCAAAAATAAAATAACGAATCACACTTAATTTATTAACACTCCATGACCATTCCTTTATAGCTGTTGAGATGTTAGATTTTGTTAACTATAGATAATATAATTATCAAATAATATTCCAAAATTTTAAAGGCTTGAACGTGCAAATAATTTTGGAAAAAAATCACAACTATGTATGTGGAATATTCCAATTGGAATTTCATTTCCTATTTTATGTGTTCTTGACTACATATACGATTTAAATTCCAGTTTCGATTTTGTTTATCAGGTTAAATTTGATATGATAGTTTTAGCAATTTCACTTGAATAATTAACATTAATTACAGTTTACAGCCCAGGTGGCGCAGTGGTTAAAGCTGCGGCAGTTGGAGCGGGAGGTACCGGGTTTGAATCCCGATAGGGGCAGGATGCAAAAGGGATTTTTCACCACTTGATTACGATCGGTGGTGTGAATGAACACAGCTATGACCCCCTGTTGGAGTGCAGAAGCCATGGGCCGACCCATCCTCTATGTCAGTTCTATAGGCTGGCATGGAGCTATGCAATGTGCAGATGGTTAGGTAAATCGGACCTATAGCCGTACGTTCTCGATTTGGCTGCAAAGCGTAAGGTAAAGACGTAATTAAGCGAACCGCGAAAGAGTTGGGAGTGCCCTGAACTTCAAAACAGATGGCATAGAAATAAAACGAAAAAAAAAATTATAGTTTGAAAACTCGTTTATACTCGTTACCAATATGTTAATGGTTTTTAAAAGTGTAATTTTTACAGTCTAAACTCTAAAGGTAATATCTTATTTATATTTTTAAATGGTGTCAAATTTTACAACCAACATATCTGTTTGATATTATTATGGTTTATTAATCAAAAATATTTGAAATTTATTATTTATTGTAATTTTTGCTGAAAAACAAACGAACTATAATTAAAACTGTAAAATACCACTACAAACGAAAGAAATTAGTATTAGTAAATATTCCAATTGGATTCCTGTACATATACGTGTGGAGGAGTAGTGGAATAATTGACAGGTTCATTTTTTGTATAATATTGTTAATTATGAATACTTAATTAGTGTTAAAGACTATTTGGATGGTTTTAGGATAATGCAATAAAAAAAAATCATAAAGTAACAACATGGGAAGAGATTCTCCAGACGAGACAATCTCTTAGATGAGCCACCACTAACAGAGATAAGACCTATTCCACTGACGAAATTTTTGATCTCTTGGAACTCAAAACAAAAGTAAGGTTGAACAAAAAATTTCAATTATTTTGATCCAATTCTATTGAACTGGATTCAATAGAAGTGGAAAAAACATTAAATTGGATTTAATAGATGAGGCAATCCTGGATATTTTCAAAACTGATTCTTCAGTCTTGGAGTATTTCTGGATGTAGATGGCTTTTCGGAAGGCTATGTATTGAAAGAATAACTATTTAACCATAATTTATAGCTCAAAAAATAATAAATTAACTGAGCAGAATAAACCCAAATTGAAGTCCGACTCAATTACTCTTTTCCAGAACTTGTTGTAGAGTCTGAGTTATAAAAAAAAAGGAATAATTTAATACTAATTACTATTAGTAACAATAGCAGTGGTGTATTTAGTAATGCTTCGCCGGTACTCAATATCATACTTCTAAACCATACTAAAATTTACTACAAAAATTCCGAGTTGGTGAATGCAATTTTTGGTCGTAATTATTGTTCCAGTAGACAAGCAATTCATAGTCAAAATTTGAGTCCAAATACTAGCTGCTTTATATTCCCGTGCCAGTAAGACAACAAGTTGGTTGAAGTGCTGAAAATAAAAATCATTTTTTTCAATATCCCCATGATTTATACAATGGTACTCAATGATGTCAGCATAAGTAGATCGCGTGGTTTGATATTGTTAATAATATCATATATATTAAAACCATTTTGGTTGCAATTCGAGGCTACACTCTCAGATGATTTCAACAAAGAAATTGTACTTTTAAAATGCATACAAGAAATGATTTTGCATGTTATATGACAAACATTTTACCAAACTATTCTCTATTATTCTTCTTATATTATTATACAACCAATTAAATCGTTGTTCAATTTGGTCATCACGATTTATTCTCAATTTTGTTTCATGTAACAGACCAAGAAAATTACTATTAAAACTTGTAATTATAAATTATTAAATTTTTAAAATTAACAGATGAGTGTTTTTTAGTTATCAAAACTAAATTGAGTATTTTTTTATTTTCAAGTTGATTGATTGAACTGTAGGATCAAGCGCTAGGCAAGCTTCCAGGATAACGCTGGTTTTATCCCTACATTAAAATAATAAATCCGTTTACATAAAATAATAAGTAAGAATAGAAAGGTTTGCTAGTTAGAGAAGCAAGACCAGTTACAAACACCTGGCAAATCGTTCCTTAACTACTGTTAGCGTACGAAAGTCACATTATGCACAAATACACAACAAGTACGAATCTTGAACACCAATATCTAAACTTAAAATTAAAAATGTCTGTCCCCTTCATAATCAGACATCTTCTCTACTAGATGAAGGTAGCCAAAACCGCACCTCACTCATTCAAAACACATACATAAAACCAAACTATCTCCACACAAACGAGTCATACACAAATCTAGTATTTTTACAGCAAAAGTATTCAAAGATTAAGTACATTAAGGGAAAGATGATATTGTGCATTTCGAACAATATCGGATGACGCTTCCTGTGCCAGGAATGCATCCCATTGATTAATTCTTAGCTAAGAACTTCAAGTTACAGATCTAAGGCATGACCTTCGACTTTTGTGTCTAGAAGAGACTCGAAGAATATTACCATGAAAGCATGGCAAAAACAAAAGGATAATTCGACCAAATCCAAAAGGATAATTCGACCAAATCACTTATCACATGATCCAATTAGTCTAGAGTTAAGTAAATATACAATATAGCAACGAAGTATTTAATCTAAGACGCGAAACTGCCTGTCTAAAATACTTCCAAAAATGCTTCCACACTAACAGCAAAGAGAATAAATATTAAGAAGAACATGTTATATGAACCTCGGTTGCATATAGACTAAAAATTTCAAAATATTTCTGAGTTTTTTAGTGATGGCAAACGAAATAGGATAGACATATTTTTTTTATTTCGTTACCTCTTTCGAACGACAGCAAAAACAATGTGACTGTTGTTGAGATATATTTTCAAATAATAATCTATTCCATTTAACAATTGAATATAATATGAAATAGTAAGCGATGTTTTGAAAGAGTCGAAATTTGCTGATGTTCGAAAGAGAAAACGAAATAAAAAATATATATTTATCCTATTTCGTTTGCCATCACCAAATAACTCAGAAATATTTTGAAATTTTTAGTTTATATGCAACCGCGGTTCATATAAGATGTTCCTCTTTATATTTATTCTCTTTGCTAACACCATAAATAGCATTGAATTATATAGAAAAATAAATCAATCAGATATAGAAACTGCAATAATAAGACGAAAGAGAGATAGAGTGATACACTGAGCAAATCACCAAGTGATATAAGAAAGTTGTTATTGGAACCCACAAGAGAAAAAAAGTAAGAGGAACAGCGATGACATGGAAGAAAACAATGCAAGCTGAACTGAAGTGAAACAACTTGGTGAATCTTGGAAAGAGATAAAAGCTATAGCCTCTAACAGAGTAAGATGATTCAGTATATTATACGCCCTGTGCTCCTAAAATAAGAGATACAGGAATAAAACGATACCAAAACCACATAATATTTTATTTACATCTGTATCTACTTTTATACATAAATTCTCATATGCTCAATTAATCGAAATCGAATTAGTAAAATGTATACGAAATTAAATTAAAATCAAAAATGTTCAGGTTATTTCATCTCATCTACGAAACTCAATTTAATTTTTTCTTATTTTCCAATTTTTTTTAACTCTATTATTACCTCACATACACAATTCTTTACAACATTGAATCTTTCAAAAATTTAATTCAATAGATTATTCCAAAATTAAATTTAATTCCATACACTCCTACGTACTTATTTTTGAACCTCTACATTTTTCTTAGTAGTAACATTATAGGTGTACTCGTATATAAACATAAGGTAAATTCATTTCGGGTACAGTACAACCAAACACGCTGTGTTCGTATTACGCAAATCATGCTTCAATTAATTTTCAATTCAGTGACCGAAAACCTGTAAATGTACATCGATAAAACATATTTCAGATTTTAGAAATTATAATTACGATGTGGTTGCCTTTATACAGCTTAGGAAGTGTAAAAGGTTTCAACCTATCTTGTCTTATAAAATCTAAGAATTGGTGCTTTTAGAAATAAAATATATGGCCTTTTATTAAAGTTCAAACAGATTACAATAATTAAGGTGATATTCAACTTATGAAATGAGCTGTTTTGCAAATATAACAAACGGAGCCAATCTTTTTGGCTGAGAACGTGGTATCGACAACAAATTAAATTAGACAGTTTATGAATAAAATTGTTAATATATACACCTTGTAGAACAGGTGTTCTGAATTTTTGAAAGAGTTATGAAAACACTGTAGTTGAAAAAACATAAAGTAGAAGCTCTTCAGGATAGTTCGACGTTTGTCATGCTAGAGCAAATTAAAACTCCATTTAATTAAATGAGGGAAAGATTGGTAAACTTAAATGCTCGTTCCTTCTTAACATATGGTGTTTGCAGAATAACGATGAAGGTACCTCACTAATTTTTCAGAAGTTTAAAACCATAAACTGCTACTCTATCCCGCTTGGTAGGTACACTACTGTTTGTCAAGCAGAACTGCTGCAATTTTGAAAGTCACACTCTTTGTAAAAGGAATTTATTGCAGAGACACTCGTATCTGTATTCTTTTTAACAGCAAGGCTGCCCTATAGACCATTGGTTCCAATACGGTTTCATGGAAACTTGTTTTGGAAACGACAAGTGCCTTAAATCGACTAGGCAGGCTGAATGAAGTTAGACTTCTGTTTGACTGGATACCCAGTCACATGGATATCAAAGGGAATATATTGGCCCGTTTGGGTGTGGCATCTACTTATGCGGAATCTGAGCCCGCTCTATTAGTGACGTCACTATCTCTTAAAAAAGAAATTGACTATCACTTTGGAGATCTGCACCAAATGAGATGGGATAATCTCATCTCTTATAGTTTATCCAAAATCTTCTTTGAATCAGTAAACCAGCAAAGATTCCAGTCTTTCTTAAATTATTATAGACTCACTTTAAAGACCTTGCTGGGCATTCTCACGAGGCACTGCTCCCTGAAAAGTCATTTGTTTCGAATGAAAATCTCATACCGCGAACAGTGTGGAGACGGGGAGGAAGAAACTGTATGACTGCACTGTTTCGGCTCACAATTCTTATTTGAGGATCTCTTGACGACCTTGAGGATGCAAGATATCTTGGACTTCATTAGAAGAACAAACAGATTCCAGGACTGAGAGTTCGTCTGGGAAGGGATGTCACAATGGGCTAATTAGGCCTGATTGACTGGACAAAAAACTTCTACTCTATTTAAAATTAGCTGAGCACATCCATTGCTAATAAACGAATAGCTAGGTGTGTTTCGAAACAATTAGATAGATTATACAAAACCTTTCAAACACAAATTGACAGAAGACTAAGTACAAATTACTCAAGATCTTGTTAACAATCCTGATCGTTTACATTGTGTAGAATGAGGATCTTAACATTTCGGAAGATGGTCGCAACATTCTATTGAGTATCTTATTATAGTCTAGTATCATGGGAACGTCGGTCGTTAATGACTTATATCTGTACGATTAGTTATTCGTTTTTTTATTATCAATTTGAATTTTCGTCAGCAAGATTCTGAGGGCAAGATTCAGTTTAAATCTACGAGTGTTGGGTCTCATTGGATCATTTAAATCTGACACTTTAACCACGTCAACACTTCAATGCTTAAAACAAAACTTATATACAAATCAGATGGATTTTCCATCTTTCCATTCTATTCGTGACAGTCAATATAGTGGTACATAAATTTCGTTAAAGTTTCAATGAAATAAAATGACAATTTTTACTAGCCAATTACTCTTCGAAAGCAAGCGCCTTTAACAATGATGGTAAAAGGAAGGGTACTCATCACTCGTTTTCATTCAAGTTCCAGCATTATTTTTTCACAAAAATGGCTACCAAATTCCCTAGACTTAAACCCAATGAATTTTTCCATATGATCCATTCTGCAGGCCAAAGTATTAACTAAACTAAAACATATAAGACGATCGTCACGTTAAAGATTGCTCTTCGCCAAAAAATTGGCAAAATACCATCTTATCATATTCGTGCAGCCTTCTCGAACAGAGTAGAGTCTAAGATGCTAAAGGTAGTTATATCGAGATAAATTTAAAATGTTTAACACTCGAAGTCTAACCATTTCTTATTGGTTAGACTTCGAGTGCAATTCCAATGGCATATTTCTTCTTTTTCTCCTTCCCACACTGTTTGTAGTGTGCGATATTCCGGATTTTCCCAGAGGAACTGGGATCTTTATTGATTTATTGATCCAAAGAAGTGTTTTGGATAGTCCACAAGAGGTGAGGTTATTCTATCTTTTCAGGTGCACATCACCTGAAAAGATAGGATAATCTCATCTCTTGGTTGATTATGGGTCAAAAGTGGAAGCTGGACCCAATTGGGCCGATTTATCAGCCAGTACGTTTCCTTTGCTATCCATCTGACTGACTATCCAGTGAAGTCTAACTTCATTCAGACTGCCTAGTCGATTTAGGGCAATTATCGTCACCAAAACAAGTTTCGATGAAATAGTATTGGAAAGAATCGCTTTTAGTGCACCCTCGGTAATAATTACACAAAATTATTTCCTTAAAAAGTCACCATATTGTCTGAGGGCATGTGGTCAGTTGTGTTCCGACTCATCTCCCTCCACATTAGACAGCGTCCAGAAGAGCTAAGTAGATTGTTTCTGGAGCAGACGTGTAGTGCATAGCTTCTACTATACCCAGACAATAAAGTCTTAAAGTCGGTTTAGAAGTCTTCCTCCAACTTCACTTATTGTTCTATAAGGCCACTAAGTAGGTGCGGCAAACGAGATTATGGATCTGATCACCGAAACCTTTAGCCAGTACACGCGTCTGGGTTTCAAGCCCCATGATTTACCAGTAAAAGTTACATGCTTTAATGCATTTTGCGATAATAACGCGATCGTATGAGCCCCAAATTTCGGAACATTGAAGTTTCCGAAAGTCTGCGTCCACTGAAAAATAGTATCTCACATTTCGTAGGGTTTACTGATAGACCCTGCTCACCACCAGTCTTCAACTATGTTACACGCTATTTGCATATGATCACATATTACATCCGTATATTAACCTACCAGTATTATGACGATGTCATTAGTATAACCCTCTTCTGCCAGGGTCGCTGTAAAATCAACGCCAATACAGTATAGTGTGTTGGACCAACATTTCTACAACACTTATTTTAATTAATTGGTCTGCAATTCTCTAGTAGTTGAAAACCCCATTCAAACTGGCGAAAACGCACATCAATCAAACACTTGACTTATTAATATATCCATGTCGAAAGTTTCATCACTATTCACCATTTTATTTCATTCTCGACTTTTCCTCACAAAAAAAAAATACCGACAGTTGCAGTAGTTCACAACCACATGTGAAAATACATAAATCATAATAAAACTGTGCAATTATTCATTTTTTTTTTAAAAAATTTATGTTCTTTGTTTTCAATTCTTCCTAGATTATGCAACATATCCAGCAACATAAAAAAATCCAATACGAAATTAATGTGTGTAGGATTATTGTGCCATACGTTCATCCAATTTAGGCAGCGGATAAAAAAAACCTCCTACTGTACTCGTATGTACGTATACATATATGTATGTACTCGTACATGATATGAATCAGTGATATAATTTATATAAAGCATTGGACACATATGCAAAATAAAGTATTTTTATTTTTATAAATTAAAATGTCATCAACATATTCACATGTTACACACCTTTTCGAACGAAACCAAAATATAAAAATTAACAAAACACACTCATCCTCGAATTCATGGGTGGGAGATTAAATAATATACGTTTGTATTATATGTCTAGATTTATGAACAAAATAATTTTTAAAAATGCAATAATTATAATAACCATAAAAAATAATATATTTTGAAAATATGAAAAACCATTAAATACCAATATAAATTTCCCAACAAGGAAAATCTATAAATAAACAATAGGTGTGCTGGACATTCCGGTACATACAGTAGGTGTATCGAACGTATGCAATTTTTATAATCATTAATAGAATATTTTAATGAGTTTACATTATGTTTTTGGTAATTTTTGTTTGTTAAAAATCTAGAGGTAATTTTGAACAACCCTGTAAATTTAATTAGTTAAGCCTAATATTAGCGTAGACGGTGGTAATAAGCTCTTATATTCTGTTGTACAAGTAGATAAAGTAATTAGTTTAAAGGACGCGAAGTAATCACGTCGCTTATACAACGAATGCGATCCGCATGCGTTTGATCCGCTTACTTCCCGTAAGCAAACCACGCAAACCGTTATGATATTTCAATCATTGCACGATGCGATTCAAACACACATCACATATACTGGAGGATAACCGATATAAATCCTAGAGCCAGTTTCCTCCTGGATAACCTATTTGTGTCTGACCTAGTCTTCTTGAAGGTGGGAGTAGGTAAAATATAAATGCTCATATTATAAACACATATCTGGCTTCGCAATTACAGTTTCGATTTAACCATGATTTCTTTGTAATGTGTCACTGCTAACCAAGGTTTGCATCTCGGTTTAAACATGTTTTCAGAATGAGCTTTATTTTCTCATCCCATTGTTATTTAGAAAACTATAAATATTGTTTCTTCATGTATTTGTTAATTTTTTTTTAATAAAAATTTTGAAGTTTTTAAAAAAAATAAATTAATACAAAATTCAAAAAATTAACGGAAAATAAAACTAAAAATAGAAATAGCACAATTTGCGTGGAGGGCGAAAACAAAAATATTTTTAAACTGTGTGGTTAAAGTAAGAATTTTAATGAATTGTGATGAACTGTCAAATGAAATGAGAACCGTAGTGTGTCATGTATTCTCATTTTGAAAACCATAGTTTTATAATCATGGTTACGAGACTATGGTATAATAATGTGAACTTCGTTGTTGCATTGATTAACAGCTAGAGCGCTGAATCAACCAGCCGTTGAAGAAGTTTGTCTTTCGAAATGTATGGCTCCTATATGTGATCTAGGAATGTTCGTTCGCTAGGCCGGTTTCGATCTAAGTTTGACGTTATTGAATGACGCTGTGATCAAATTCATCTCGTCAAGCACATGCGACCGGATTTCATCTATGTTGCATTTTGTTTGTACATATGTTGTGAGGCTTTGTTGCAACACTGCTAGCGAATTATAGAATTTGAATCGAAACATTACTATTGTGGCGTGACTAATTAATCTATGGCTTAGAGGCCGTAAACGGTGGTTACCGCGTCTCAACTGAGACCTGACGAAAAATTTTAACGATTGCTGCACATTGTATTTGGTCAGCCCAACGAATGCTTTTACACACAATCGCTTTTTTATAATTTTTGGTCAACGGCGAGAATCGAACTCTAGACCGTGGCGTGATGTGTTGTATTCATTGTATTTGTGAACTTGTGGCGTTTTGACATCATCAAGGTAGAAAGTTATTGACATTACTGTTGCCTAACGAAGGCTAAGCGGGAAGTTCTCTCATACGATGGAACTCATACGGGTACAAATTAGGAAGCCCAAAAAGTTCTAATGAAAAATCATTTTCCTCGAAAGTGAGAATATAGTAGATGGAAATCAATTCCCAAATCAACTACTTAGTTGCAGAGATTGGAATTTAGTGGCAAAGGAACTCCCACCAGGTGGCAAAGTGTCACTAGGGTAACACGGCATATTTCCGGCTCTCCTATATAACATATCGAATAAATATCTTCAGAACCAGTTTGGTCCTAAGAAACGTTCCCAAATCATTAATAAAAGCTAGGGTAGTGCCAATCGCAAAGGATGGAAAACCTAGATATGACCAATCAAAAAATTTTCGTCTTGTTAACCTGTCCTCTTTTATTTTTAAATGTTTAGGGAGATTGTTTGATAGGTACTTTTAGGGAAAATGCACTATTAGAAAATCCCATACGTTCCAAAAACCAAATACACCAGAAAGGTAAATATGTTGAAACGCCACTACATGAAGTCGTTTGACGGATTGAAAAATTGCTAGATAACAAGGAATCTGCTATTGAAACATTTCTTAACATCGAATGTGCATTTGTTAATGCTTCCTTCAGTGCAATGATCTCTGTCGCTGAAAGACATGTCAAGGAAACTATACTTGTTTGGTGGTTCAGTGACATACTTAGGCCAAAGAAAATTACTGTTCAGTAAGGCAGTGATATGAATATGTTGACCCCCCGAAAGAGATGTCCTCAGGGTAGAGATCTGTTTCCGCTCTTCTTGAGTCTTGTGGTCAACTAACTGGTAGTTTATAATTAAACGTCAACGGATTTTACTGACAGTGTTATGCCGATAACATTGCCATATTACTGATTGGTAAATATACGGATGTACTCAGTGCTCAAAGGACATTATCACAGGACATAAGGCAACTTAGGCCTTTCTAAAATTGAGGCTCACACTTTCACTCTTCAGAAGTCACGTATCTGAGGATCTGATTCATTTTCAATTTTTACATAAATATGCTAACATCTCGTACAATCCTACACATACAATAGAACACTTTACATACAAATATAATTTTATGGAAATACGAGTGAAAAGAAATATTTGGCACCGCTTTGAATCCTAGATCTAATACGATCGGTGGAGTGAATGAGCACATTTATGACCCCCTGTTGGAGTGCTTTACCCTGGCATGGAGCTATATGCAAAGCGCAGATCGTTTCACGTTAATTCGGTCTATAGCCATACGTCCTTAATTTGGCTAAGTAATGCCGCGAAATGTGGAATGTAAATAAGCGAACCGCGAAAGAGTTGGGAGAACCTTGAGCCCCAAAAACAGATTGCAAAGATAGAAACAGAAAGACATATTTAAATTTGGTCTTTAATCTTCAAAAGCACTGCTTGTCTCTGATTCGAGCATATGGCTGTTACTCTGACCAAGGAACCTATTCTTTCGTGATATTTGCGTCTCTAAAGCTTTTTCAGCAAATGTCAATATTAACTTCAGTTTCATCGTAGAATCCAACTATATTTATTCTCGAAAATCAACGTATAACATTTCTACCACAAACGTATCCCGACGACTTTTAAAGGCATAAAAGATGCTTTTAATTCTTCACGAGTGGTGATTTTCACATAGATGACTGTTATAACGGTATTTTTTGAAGATGAAGAGGCATTACTTAATGAAGTCCAGCAGATTTGGCTCGATCATTAAAATCATGACCGAGAAGTAAGGATATTTGGTATCATAGGAGTTGAAACCGAGAGATTTTTAACAGCGTTTATTTGCTTGTGAAGTGTTGCTTTAAAGGCAAAAACGAAAGGTTTCGGAATCGGATTGTGACCGGATGAAAAATGGTTTTGTTACTAAAGCCCTAATGTTCACGTCTCAATGGTTTATACTTGGCATAGTATAGCATTTTACATATTTTGCAGCATGAGAAAACTCGAAATGAGATGCCCTACCCCACCCGCCATATTCTTCAGCCGATACTCTATCTGACTACCAACTATTTCGATGGCAGACGGCCTGGCTGAAAGATGCGAGAAAATAATGGACAATATAATCAATACTTTGAATCATAAACGTTTAACGAATTGTTTTACAAAAACTTTTACAATCTGCATTCAGTCATTTCTTATATCGCCTAGAGATGTTATCACGCAACACTCCATTAGACGTCGCATTTTATGGGAAAATTAATATTGAAGCGTATGACTACCAAACATTGACCCAAGATGTTTGTCCATAGTATAATCTATAGTTTTATCTTCCCATTTGCGGTATTTTAATCTCGAACAATTATTATATAAGCTCTGTTCTATTTGTTCTATCTACATATTTATATAATTTCATAAAATATATTGTGGTTATTATTTAATATATTGATATGTGTGGCAGATCACTATAACAATAGTCATTCTAGATTACAATAAATATGTACCGACATATGCATAAATATTTAATACACCCTTTAGCAAATAGAACACAACGTATTCATGGGGTTGCGGTTTTGCATATGTATATGTTGTTTATCCTAATTCTAAATATTTTTATGTAACTCCATGAACTTTTGATCTATTGATTATTTTGCCCAAATTTTATTATGTTTAATATTTAAATCCATATATAAACAAAATAATTTATTTTAAATAAATTCGAAATAAAAATAATATTATTTATGCAACAAAAAACAATATCCTTAAAACCTATATAAATTTATTCATATAAAAATATGTGTGTGTGTGTAGCTTATAGTGGATTCATGCATTTTATTGTGCATATGGTTATTCTCAGCATGACGTCAATATTTTAATGAACATCTATAGAGTATTCAAATCTAATAAATTTTCCAAAAATTAAAACAAAAAAATTTAATTTATTTATTTTCAATTGTTAATAGACTAATAATTTTTCTATGCAAAATAAATTATTTTAATTGACTAATTGTTGTTTACGGTACTTTTATCGAACAACTATCAAATAATTTCCAATACTTACACTATTTTTGTTCCTCATCAAAGAACAAGTATTCAACAAATTGAACGATCATAACGTCACCCTGTAAGATTCTGATTTGTATAATTTATAGTACTAATACGTTTTTGGGTTTGAATATCGATTATGTTTTGTTCATATCTTTGGTGGGTAATGCGTCGATCGTTTTGTCAGATGGCAGTTTTAATTTTATACAAAAGCTCAATCCGAGTTTACTACGATTGTAGAGTTCATTGAACTTTTGTAAATATAAATTATAATGGAACACTTTAGCTTGAGTTGAGTATAAACAACTTCAAGTGAGTGGGAGGAAAAAGAAAACGAGTGAACGTCCGGCATGTCGAGAAAAGAAATCTATAAAAGGAGATATCCACACGAGACGAGAGGAGACTGGTCTGATATTTTGGATGGAGATAAGTGGATAGAGTTTGTGATTAAAGATATATATATATTTTTTTTTTGATGAACGTGGAATTTTACAATATTATAAGTTTTTTTGATAAATAAGAATACGAATTGTGGAAAATTTGAGTCAGGTGGTATACCTGGTGGTATATTATACTGCCTGTTAAAAAAAAGTTACGGGTGGACACGGATAACAACGCGCAAGCAATAATTGCCTGGCCAGAGGTGGACCATAGCAGTGGATAAAGTTTCCAGTGAATAAAATTATCGGTTGATAAAGTTTCCGGCCTGTTATTTCTATTTTACGCTCTCGGATGGGTTTAGTGACTGCCGATGCCATTGGGGTACATGGATGATGAGGTGATACTTGGATGTTTCTATGGGTGCATGGGGTAAGTTAGTTTTGCTTATTTCTTAAGATTAAGTTTAGTGTGTATTGGTGTTAATTTTTTTTTTGACAATTTTGTTGCTTGGGAACTCACGCTGGAGTGGACTGCAGGTTGAGTTAAGTCGGGAAAGCGTGCATACGCGGATATCTGGCGCCCAATAAAGAAAAAGAAACTAAAACAATCGATATCCGCGTGCTGAATCAGAATTTTCCATATACATACTCATTATTGTGTGTCGTTAATAAAACAATTTTTTAGATTTTTTTAGATAGTGGGAGACCAAATAAGTGTGCAGGAAACCAAAGCATCTACAACACCCATATTTATTTATAAAATCAAAATATATATTTCTGACTTTCATTAGTTAATTTTGTTTAATAAGGTATTTCATCAGTTTACCCGGTCTCATTAGATACGTTGCTAACTTCATTGTAGCGTGCACGGAGCCCAGGTCATCTAAGAGCATCACATACCTTTTATTGTTCAACCTCATTATTGTAAGATGCAATCTGTAAATTAAAGTTCAGATCTGATTAGTTTCCCCGTGTGGATGCCCTTCCGTCAATTCTTTTAAGTTGCAACTTTGCAAAAAAATTTCCACCGGAACCCAGAAGCTTTAGTTTTTCATCCAAGGTAGCTCCATCAAATTGCTAATGGTTAGAACTGGGGTGGTATCTGAGCGCCTACGCATCTCTAATCTTTGTTCTTCATCAATACTTTATTTCGTTAGTGCTTGATTCAATGACACAAAATATATTTCCGTAAACAAGGACTTCATAAGATGAACGTAAAAAAGATAAAAATGTCATAATTTTAAATATTTCTGGGATCGAAGCATCTTATTCTCAAACTTATGTGAAATGTGCATGTTCGTGAGTCTCGAACAAAATCTAATACTCATATTGAATTTCACCGAAATAACAAGAGCCTGACGGTAAAATTTCAGAAGTGTATAAGAAAGCGACCACGTGTTAGTAGGTATCCTGGTGCTGCTACCACAAGTATAATGGCAGCTAAAGTCTGAGGTGGGTGTGTTGGTGAAAACGGTACAGGATTCAGTTTGTTGCATTTCTTTACTAAAACATTTCTAAAGGAGGCGAACACACGCCAGCCTTGCCAAATTATACTTCGCTAAAGTATTATTTAGGTCGTGATTTATTCCTGGCAGGAGAAACTAAAAGTCAATACTGGAAAGTGATAACTATCCTTTTAGTTACAGAATTCAGCTTTATGTAATCGAAGCTTTATAAATCTCATGCTATAGTATTTCTTTTGGATCAACATCGGTGGTAAACTTCATTGGCAAGTCGATTATTCAATCACTTCTGCCTTTTGTATATTTACCTTTTAATATCATTGGCAGAAAATGGGCAAACATTTTTCCAACAGTAAGTTTTCTGATTTTTTTTGTCCTGGAATTATTTTTTTCTGTCCACTTTTATTTTAATTCTTGTACGGTTTCTGCGTCGTTTAACTTTAGCCTTTACACGCGGATCCGATAGTTCACATTTTACTATATTAGACACCTTTTCAAATTTACAGATGATATTTTTTTTTTTGGTTTTTGTACTGCTCGATAAGTTGAGAAGCTTTAATGGAGCTCTATTATCATCTTCCGGGTTTACTAATGATTTTTCAAGCACGATATCTTAAGCTGGTTCTTCTACAGTGGGCTTTACAACCCTCCACCTTTGTGTCCTACAACTTCCATTCAATACACCCCAAACTACTGTTTCTGCGTGTAGTTGTGGAACCTTTTTTCGATTATTCAAAAAAACTCGTCTGAGAATTGCCATAAATCCGCGCAATTGGCTGCGTTGCTTTGTATCCAATATTATCACACTTGATCTTAAATCGATTTTTGACTTAAAGTTTCATAATTCCTACCTCATGCCAATTGAAAAATAAGGAGAACAAGAGTTAGGTTGTGGTAGTCGGCTCTCTCGAAATATGATCTGGTTTGTAGCAGGCCGAAGATCTGATTCTACTGTTGTTATCCCAAAAACCTCATTGTTGGCGTATTATCTGCTGGTATATCATAATTTCTTAAGTTATAACTGTCTGATTCTAATTGGACTCGTCTGTGATTATGTTATAGGCAGTCTCTTTAATTAATGCACAAATAGAGGGTTAAGCAAATCTAAAATTTGAAGCTACCACTGCCTCTCTTCTTGTATCTACATCGCGAATACCGCATCCGTAAATGCATCTATTTTCGGTGTATTTGGAAGAGATATATTATATATCTGCAGAAAATAATTGTAGTCTTTTTTACATCGGCCTATGAACGCAGATTCTGCGTCATTCTACAATATATAGCATATCTGCTTCCTTCTTTTTATCGTCACTATTAGTGCTGCTACCTGGTCTTTCAAGCACCAGTTATTTTTGATCGCTGATTTTTCAAATTATTATTTCAAAATGTTGAGTGACATTGTTCCGTGGAAGACTTTAGTTTAATTGCATTGATTTATTTTACAAGGTGGGTATGCTGCCATTAATTGAAATATAACAATCTCCTTTACTCATTTTATCTGATATAAAATGGAATAGCATTTTAGAAATGATGCAATAGCATTAAATGCTATTGCATCATTTCTAACGACATATTTCGATCTTCTTTTCATTCAATTAACATTCTTTCTTGTCCGCTTAGCATTTCGATTTTCAAAATTTCTTTTTCGGTTCTCATTTTGGATTGTTAAATCCAGTTTTCTTATAAGGTTAGTTTTTTGGTTTCTCTGCATATATTCATTTCTAGTTATTCGATTTAAGGTGGTTCTGGCATTTGGTATTTAAGTCATATTCGTTTTTATTCATGGTTTCTTCTTACTGTAGCCTGCTTTGTAGTTTAGTTTTACTATAGAAAAAATACCGTACGCTGAGCTCCATTTTCCACTCCAGTAGTATCATTTTGCTATACTCACAATCTCGAAACTAGTCTTTCACACCAAAGTTTATTATTATCACAATAATTCATGTATAATTTTCATAATCACGAATCAACTGTTCACTTTTAGTCCATCGGTAAATTAGAGCCAACATCTACGTAAACCGACGTTTTATCTTCCTTTGTTAATTTAGTAGCCTACTACGATAAGTACTGCGATTATTGTGGTTCAATTCTACCAAAGGAAAAATATAATCTAATATTTTAAAAAGTTCATTTGTGATTCTGTCGCTGCAAATATTATGTCGCCATAGGAAATAATAATTTCCATACCAACGGTCCTTAATTTAATGGAAAATTATTTTTACTAACTATTATCCATTCATTCCAAACATCCTGTGGGACAAAAAGAAACGTAAAAAAAAATTAATTCGCTTTTCTATTATTTGCTATCATGTTGAATCGATTTTTGATTATTGTCTATTGTCTGCTCAATTCAATACCAGAAAATAACTTCTTATTATTATTTTTTTTGCTATACAACTTGAAAATGTCATAAAAATGCCAACGCAAACTGAAAGAAGAATAATTTTCCTCTTTGTATTTAGTTGTTTTGGTTGTTTGAAATTTTCTATTACAAAAGGAAGACAGATGAAAAATGCTGTACTTATTTTGATTTTCCTTTTCCTTCTGTGGATCATTTCCATTGTTTGGTGGTCAATTTGCTAAATAAAATTGTTATAATAGATATAGGAGTAGACTGCGAGTATATAAGAAAGAGTAAATTATGTAGGGATGATAATACGTTTACGAACGACTTATCTCAGTATTTTGTCGCATTCACATTATTGAAAATTGATATACAAATATGTATAAAAATTGAAAGATACTTGAGATATTTTCTGGTGAAATACGTACCCAGAATAGCAATAGTAATTTGTTTCTCTATTAGCTTTGTCACAAATATAACAATACAGCCATTTACCAAATAATAGATATACTTACTACTATCAAAATAAGAAAATAAATAATATTTATTATTATAAGGATCTTATTTAATGTCGAATTTTGGTTGATATATTTTGTCCACACTGCGTTGTTACTAAATAATGAGGACAATTTAAGGTTTAAGCTTATGAAAAGCTAAGTTTATGAAACACATTACGATTACTTGCAAAATTATTATTGTTAACTGCAAAATTAACAATTTAGTGCATGTTTAGTGTCTGCAGCATTGATGGTACAACACTTGAAGGTTCTCCGTATGTTATTTTTGGTTGAGATTCTTCTCGATAGATTGAAACATTTGAAGTTCTGTTGAAGAAAAGTGATTCTTCTATTATAATTGCAAATAAAAGAAAACCGAGATAGGATGGCACGTTCTTGTTGCAAGTTGGATTAAATGTGTATGATTACACCGTCTTGGGTCCGGAATTAATAAATTATTTTATTTAGATTTTGATATGCTGGAACTTGACTGTGCAAAGAATTGATGTAAAGTTTTGCTGCTAAAAAAATTAAAAAAAAAAAAATCAAACTAATGGCCGCATCCCAATTACGACTAAAGTTTAGCAATCAGTAACATTCGCAATTAAAATGTAAAATATATGTAATCGTGTAGACAAATAATGATAAAGAAAAAGATAAGCAGGTTTGGTTTTTATAAAATGTTTAGTTGGTCTTTAAATTTTTTTCCATTATGATTGGAAAATTATATCGGTTAAATGGTGCCCGCGATTCACTATGCTAACTTTAGGGTCTTTTTAAGGCATTTTTCAAGACATCCTGCCACATCTCAGGCTAAATTTCTTCAATTTCGGGACGAATATTGTCTTTAAGATCAATTTGGGCTTATTCACATAAACTTTTGATTTTAAAAAACCCCATAAGAAAAAGGCTGGGGCTATTAAACCCGGAGATCTGGCTGGCCATGCTAAATCGCCATTTCGTGAAATTAGTCTTCGTGGAAAAACCTTATTCAATAACTGTATTGTTGAACGGGCTGTGTGTGCTGTGGCCCCATCTTACAGAAATCACATGTCCTCTAGTTCTTGCTCTTCCATTCTAGGCACAAGAAAATTTCGAATCATGTCTTGATACTGTTCGGCATTAACAGTAACTTCAACACCTTGGTCATTTTCAAACAAATAGGGACCAATGATATTTCCAGCATGAATAAGGATTCTGTTTTCCCCAAAACCTACTGTTCTATTTATTGACGTGGCCACTGAGATGAAAATGGGCTTCAGCACTCATTATCAATTTAGACGAATAATCTTCAATTTCACCAGACAGCCTTAGGATTGCATTACTGTTACTATTTCTGCTAGTTCTAGTGGCGTATATTTATTCATTGTAAAATTGGGGCGTATACACAATGGTTAAAGCGGAACTGAGCTAAACGTCACATAACCAAGATGGCGCGCAATTAAAATGGTAGTAGGAATTTTGCCCCAACCTATACATAATAATGAATAATTTACCGAACTATTTTAGGTTGTAATATGTAATTTATAAGCTATTATAAGTTGCGTATAATATTGATTAATAGTGAATCTCTAAATTTATTTAAATATTCAATTATTTAAAGTTTATCATATACAATCAACATAATCTCACTCATTAACAAATCAATTTCGTAACTATTTGCACAACTTCTGGCCTCTTGATCTCACCATTGTTTGTTTTGAGCGTGACAACTCGAACTAAATTGTCAGTTCCTGGATGCACCTTTATCTAAGGGATAACGGAGGATGATTAGGTTCCTTAATCAAATCAGTTCACCAATTGTAATGTTTTGCTGTTGATGTTGCCACTTCGATCATGTTTGCAAGTTGTTGAGATACTCCATGTGCCATCTTATCCAAAATCTTTGATTCATATGTAAAGAAGTATCAGTACTGCGAATTCAGTACTATCTTAATTTCACATAGTAGAGTTATGTATTCCTCGACTGTAAGAGCTGACTCTCCTCTTACTCTTCTAAGATGGGTTTTGAAAGATTTTACTCCGGCCTTCCATAATCCTACAAAGTGTTGGGCTCGATAGTGGTTATGATGTTATAGAACTCATCAAATTTTCTTTTAGCTCCAATAAAGTTTGAGTCGTTGACGTTAAAGATATTAGAGGCTTGTAAAGCGCCTTAAATTTGCCATGAATGCATCGGTCGTAAGCTCACCAATATTTCCAAATGGATGAGTTTTGTGGTTGTATGAAAATATGAAAATTTTTGCTACTTACAAATATCGGACCAGCATAGTCTACACCAGTATTATCAAAGGCTAGTGTAAAGGTGACCCGAGACTTGAGTAAGTTCCCCATTGACTGATTTAGATAAGTAATTCTTGTTCGTATACATCTCTAACATTGGTAAGACATCCATTTCAATTTTTCTTTAGCTCCGATTATCCAGTATTTTTCTCCGGAAATAAAAAATAAAGCAGAAGGATTGGGATCAAACCGACCACCGACACGACTACCTTTTGATAACTGTCATTTGCGTTTAATTCTCTCGATGTTCTCGTAAAGTGACTGTAGTTGCACAAACTGGATCACTATACATGATCAGCGAATTGTAAATGGTTGATTGTACCGTAAGGTGTCTTTCGAAGAATTTTCGATTGTTCGAAGAATTTTGGAATATAGCTGGAAAAATTTTACATAATTTTCTCAATCAAATCCATCTGTTTATTTTGCGCAAATTTGTTTATTTGTTGTTTTGGCCATGAATCATGTGATAATGTCAAATAATTAGGACTTCTCTACCATATTGTATGCCCAATGAGTAGATGTGGCGGTATTCCACATGTACAACAATCAACCGTATTGTTTGCAGTGGGAACGTGATTCCAATTGTTTAATGTTAGGTATTATGAGCTGGCTTGTCATCTAGCCCAGCCATTTGATATGATTATTTTATATTCAGATTTTGTATTTCTGAAATTTTGAAAAAGATAGATTTGCGGCTTCTCGTCTTTTATTACGAAAACAATCAGGTTGAAACTTAACGTGGTAGTGGTTTAGTTGTCTCTCACTTAAATCGTTTGGATGTGGCTGTGATTTTTTTAATTTTATTTGATTTCACTGGTTACTTACCTAATAGTACACCCCAATTAGTGTGTATGAAGATTTTTCGTTTTTAAAGTTATGAAGAATCAAGAATGTCAAATCGCCGTTTTGCTGACTTGGCATGTGAATTTTTTCCAATAATATTTTCTCTACAACGATGATAGTGTTTAATTGAACATGAATAAATTTTCTGCTTAATAGATACTATAAGAGACATTTTGAGAGATTACATTTTTATCTTGGAGAACTTGTAAACTCTTACAAGATATAATCAGCGCAGAGTAAGCAAATGTTTCCTTGTATCTGCTACGTTCCATCTGTTAATAGTCGTTGGATAAAGTATTTGATTTCCGGGTTTCTTTTTGAAGACACAGTGATAGCTCAGAATAAATTCTACCTTTTTTCACTAATCCATGTGTTTCGGTTTAGATCACATATGGTATATACATGCGAAATGATATCCTCGTTAAAATATGACAGCATCAAACAAGTTGTTTGTACATCACCTAAAGTAAATATTTGGTTTAAGATTGACACATTCCAAATGGGATTGACTCCGACAATTTTCATAAAGTCAAAATACAATCTGTTGACGGGGTTTAAATTCATTAAACCAATGTTGGTTTAATGAATTTAAACCCCGTGGAATGTGTTGGAAAATCGTTGAATAATTCGGTCAAATACAGTTAATTTATTTTCCAATCAATGGTCAATTAGTTTTTGTGTAGATGGCGCAGTGGTTAAAGCTGTGGCAATTGAAGTGGAAGGTACCGGGTTGGGATCTCAATATGAGCAGGATGCAAAAGGGTTTTCACCATCTGATTACGATCAGTGGTATAAATGAACACATCTATGACCCTCTGTTGTAGTGCAGAATACATGGGCCAACCCATCTTCCATGGCAGTACTATGAGCTATGCAAATAGTTCTACGTAATTCGGACCTATGGCCTCGATTTGGCTATGTAATGGCCCTACTTAAAAAAGCAAACCTTGAAAGCCTTGAACCTCAAAACAGTTTGCAAAGATAGAGACAGACAGACAGTTCTCGTGTAACATATGGTTTAATTTAAATGTTTATCCATAATTTTCAACAGCCAAACTAAGCCAACAGTAGGACTTAGTAAACAGCTGCAGAGAGCAGAGAGTTAAGTGCAAGAATATTTACTTGCAAGAACATTTTCTTATCAACAACTCACGAGTTGTCGATCAAATAATAAAGTTTTGAACATAGTCTTTAATCTTTCGTGTTTCATTCTTTGTTCGACTCCTATCCATTCCTGTTCAACTCCTCTAAAATCAATCTGAAGTTGGAGTTGTCGAATATTCCCATCCCCATATCAGCCCCATTTCAAGACATTTAGATGTTGCAGGAGTTTTTTCTCGTTCTTACATTAACGAGTATAGGGTTTTATATTTTCATCCAGTAAAATTTAAGGACCGGAGTGTAATTTTATTGGCAATAGTAGTGGACCAACATGGTTAGGGCCCTTGTTTAGAAGCCGCAATATAATAATTCAATGTAGTTGTTACAGGCCGGTGCTGATTCATATCATGTCAATAATCCTTGTTCATCAGTTTCGAACACTAACAAGGCTCTTCATACTGTTGTAGATATTGTAGGGAATGTCAGATTACTCTTACACAATGAAATCGTCATCTGATTTAACATAGAAGTTTTCTGAGTCAACCAGTTATCACGAAGGTTATAATATGTACCACCAACAACATATTTTGAGCCATAGACGATATTCGTAATCTTGAGCTATTTATCAACAAATCTGAGATAAGTATATTCAGATTGTTCGAAAGCAGATCTATATCATACTCAAAGTGTTTTGTATATTATTTGATTTGGAGGACCAAAGTTCTTTCGTTTCTTCACATACCGCGTTAAGTATTAGAGATGGACAAAATAATCTTAGACCTCAGTAAGAAGTTTAATTCTAATTTTTCAATAGCTTTGTGACTAAGGATTTGGACCCTAGTTAATCCCAAATTAAACCAATACACATTTAAATCCAAGTAGAAGGTTGACAACAAATCCTAGATCGCCTTTAATTTTTATTATTCCGTTCGATATAAGATTTCTGGAATAATCAAATAGGCTAAAGTACTTCATCGAAAGCATCATATTTGTGTTTTATTGACATCGTCAACATACATAAGAAAAAACTGATCCCAAATAATAGTTAACTTAACGATGTCAATAAGTTTCAACTCGTTTGTATCGGCATATATTGATGTTAGCAAGTCAAGATATATTTAATAACATTAGAAAACACTATACATTTCTTGATAGCCACCTTATCATAAGAATAGAGTAAACAAAAAAAAATGAATTTATCTCCTTGTGGTGGGTGGGTAGGTTGTATGTATTTCAAAATACTTTCAACATTAACTCGGGCTAGTATACATTTTCTGCGATAATTTTTTTTATGTTCTATTTGATTATATATTAGATTTCGTTTTTTAATCGATTACACTTAAGGTTTGCCGGAGCAAGTGAAATACATAAAAATAAGGATTTGCTTGAAGACGAAAATAAAAACAATTTCAATTAACTTCCCAAATATTTACTTTCTTATATGGAATTTACTCGCATTTTTATGTATTGTTCAGCACGAGAAGACACATATATACATTTGTTAGTCGGCAGTGACACAATTCTGCGCTCGTCGTAAATATTTATTTAGTGTTTGATTTAATTAATTGATATGATGAATACAAGTGTAAACGAAATTTTTTATGGTTGGCTGTTTCGTAAGAAACGTCTTTAACGATTATTTCACAGTGTTTAGAAATCAAGTTGAAGACATTAATTTACGATGTAAAAGCGAAAGGTGCTTTAAGTGGGATAAAAACTGATCAGAATGTTGCGGCAGTTGGATCGGAAGGTTTTGTGTTTAAATCCGTCATCAGTTGTTCGGTGATCCATCTTCGATATCAGTACTACATGTTGTCATGGAGCAACGCAGTACACTCTCTATTTGGTTTCAGTATAAAGTAGGAAGTTTAATTTATGAACTAATATGGAGAAAGCTGAGTTTAATTTTTGAATTGTTTTGTGTATATGTTTTGGTACCACTACTGTTAAAAAAATAAAAGGGTTATTTTATGAGAAGGTTGCTGGATCCACGATTATACGATTAATTTTCTTCTGTTATGTCAACCACCAACCACATTGAAGTAGAAAATTAAAAGTAATCTGCGACAGCATGACAACACCAAAACACTCTTCGTTAATGGGTCGGCTAAAATTAGAGAGCTTGGTTGTTGAGTATTTGGGCAACAACAGTCAATAGATAAGATTCGCAACTAAGTATAATTGCGGATTTCACTGATAGATGGCTTCAGTTGAATTTTTAGGTTTGCAGACGAAGTACAAATGTAAAACACATTTTGTTATTTGACAGTTGGCAATTCAGCTGTCAATCAGTACAAAAAGTTTTTTGATCGGCTTCTTAGTTTTCGTTTGGCGATCGTTGAAAAACGGAAAATCAAAAGGAACATTTTTGTCATATTTTGCTTTTTTATTTCCGCATCGCAAGCTCACAAAAAGTTATGTGCTGTTTATGGTGACGTGACGAAGCCTTAAAAGAACAGTACTGTAAAAATTGTTTTACCAAATTTCATATTGGTGATTTTTCTCTCAAAGATGAAAAACGCTCTGGTCGTCCAGTTGAAGTTGATGGCAGCTTATAATCAAAGCAATAATCGATTCGGATCGTCACAGTTCAACACGTGAGATTGACTCAATATATGGGTTCCTCACGAACTGAAAGAAACGCATTTAACGCAACGCATTAACAGCTGCGATTTGCTAAGGAAACGTAATGAAATTGATCCATTTTTAAAACGACTGATAACTGGCGCTGAAAAATAGAGTGTCTACAACAATATCAAGCGAAAAAGATCGTGAAGCAGGCCAAACAACATCAAAAGCTGAAATTCTTCAAAAAGAAGGTGTTATCAGTTTGGTGTGATTACAAAGGAACACGATCAATTCTGATGTCTACATTGGACAACTAACGAAATTAAACAATGCAGTTGAAGGAAAGCGTCCCGAATTGACAAATCGAAAAGGTGTTATATTCCATCATGACATTGCAAAGCCACACACATCTTTAGTCACTCGGCATATATTATTGGAGCTTGGTTGAGATGTTTTGCCACATCCACCATATAGTCCGGACCTTGCACCATCTGGTCACTCTTTGTTTCGATCTTTACAAAACTCCTTGAATGGTAAAAAATTCAATAATGATGATGATGTCAAATCATACCTGATTAAGTTTTTTGCTAATAAAAACCAAAAGTTTTTTGAACGTAGGATTACGATGCTGTCTGAAAGATGGCAAAAGGTCATTGGTCAAAATGGACATTACATTACAGAATAAAGTTATTTGGTTCCATGACAAAATTGTCTTTGATTTTCTAAAAAAATCTTTGATTTTCTAAAAAAATCCGCAATTACTTAGTTTCCAACCAATAGTTCTGAACAGCAGTATATGTCCACAGTCAATGATTTAATCCCGATAGAAAGCGGGAATTACGACCGATGATATAAAGAACTCATCTACGATCTTCTTATGGTGAGTAAAACTCAGGGGCCGACCAAGTCAGTACTGTAGGCTTCGATGGGAAAATATAATGTGCACTGTGCAGATTTATTCGCAAATAGTGGTACGTACTCGGTTTGGCTTCGGCTTTGATTTGGTCGTGATTGTTGTGGCCAGCGGTAACCCATCATTTGTGTACAAATTTAGATTCAGTTTCTGACACAATCAATTCATTTGTATGATTCTCGTTTTATAAGAATACTGCCACATATAACTCAATAGTTATTTTGTAAAAGCGGGGAATGCAAAGATGATTTAGGATGAAGGAAAAATAGTCTAATTTTTGAGCTGCAAATTTGTGTTGTAGTTTACTAATGACTGGTGAAGCCCTCGAACAACAAGTAATAGTTTGACTGAGTCCAAAAATGCTACGACCTGCGATAAAGTTGTTTTATTTCTGAGGCCAATATTTTTTTTTGCTATACCTAGCCAATGAACGGTTGTATTTCGACAGTTGTTTATAGCATACATAAAGCGACAATCCGCTTCAATTGCGCCCAATCTCAAATACGATGAAACAAGTCATCTATTGATTGGTTTTTTTTGAAAACTATATGAAGATCAATGTTTTTCCAATTGAGTGGGTCCAGAAAATAATTGGTTAGAATATCTTCCGGTTCATTCCGGACTGAGATACTATTTATTACAAAGTAATCTGATACCGCCTAGGTGACTCAGTTGTTGAAGCTGTGGTAGTTGGAGCGGGAGGTACCGGGTTCGAATCCCGTTAGGAGCAACATGCAAAAGGGATTTTTCATCATCTGATTACGATCGGTGGTGTAAATGAACACATATATGACTCTCTGTTGGAGTGCAGAAGACATGGGCCAACCCATCTTTCATGTCAGTACTATGAGCTGGCAATGTGAAAGCCGTACGTCCTCGATTTGGCAATGTATTAGCGTAAAAGAGAACGTAAATAAGCGAACCGCGAAAGATTTAGAAGGGAGCTTTAAGCTCCAAAAAGGAAACTGCAAAAGAGTTCGGAGTACTCCAGCCTGAACACAGATAGAAAATGACTTATGTGGATAATAACCAATTTATTAAACTTCCATCTGTGTGATTACCATGTACATAAGCATATTGACGAATCTAAAATATTTATAATTGCAATGCTTTGTTGTACAAAATAAATAATAAGCAAAGTTTAATAAAAATAAATATTTGACAAACAAACTATAAAAATATTTTATAGATTTATGAGTAAAAACATGCTCGTATATACAAAATTTTAGTTAATTTTTAAAAATTTTGCGAGCATAAATATTTAAATTTAATAAAAATTTATAACAATACAATATACAATAACAACGACTAAAAGTAATATCATTAAATTTGAATTTTTCATCGTACTCAAATCGGGTTGCATCGAAATGATGATTTTTTGGTCGGTTTGTACTCTAAAAATTTTTTGTTGAATTTTATTATATAGATTATTTGTTGCCATCAATTATTTAGTAAATTTTCATCGCAGCGTGATTTAAAAATCACTCGTAAAACGTGTCAATGTTAATAAAATTTTTATTTTAAATTTTGAGAAATTACTCGTATATATTGAGAAAAGCCACTAAATAAGTGTAAAATTGTATTATCCATCAAGATTCTTTGAGTAAACAGTGATTAAAATGTGTTTTGATGATGGTTAATTTCTATTATTTGAACAACATTGCATTCTGTATTGTTCTTCTGAAATGAAACCTAGTCTGCATTGTTGTGTGATGTCATTGCCTCATTGCATAACCTGTTGATAAAAAAAATTAACATCATCTCATTAAGCATATTCTATCGCCCTTGCAAATTGGTTGATCGTACTACAGTACATATATTCATAAGTCGGGTTGCCAACATTACTCTAGCGAATTTTATTGTTATCCTAAATTTTAAACAATCTAGCGAAACTTAACTCTTCGATATTGTAACCACAAAAATAGTTTTAAATATTTTTTGCGTTGACAAAGACACAAAAACTGAGTGACTTTCCAGAAGTTTGTTACATCGCTTAACATGTAACCTGCAGAGATTAAGTTATTTACGTCATTTTTAAATAAATCACGACCCGACTGTTTATAATTAGACATGGTTGTGTATTTTGGATTCAGGATTAGTGGTAAAATATATAAGTTAGTGTTAATTCACATTTACTTTTTAGACTGCCATGGATACAGCTTTTCTATATATTAGAACAAACAAATTTTAGGTTTTTCTGTTATCGTGTTTTTTAACGGTACCGTGTCAACAATCTGACTTTCGGTTTCGACACAAGCCAGCTATTCATACTTCTGCAAACAATAAGAAGATGCCAGATCGCTCTCTACGTCGTGGAGCCATCGTTGTCCTTGAGTTTATAAAGTCATCTAGTGTTATACAAATTTTTAAATATGGAGATCCTTTGAGTCTAGTCAAACATAGCACTGGAAGGCCTGTGTCACTTATCTTGTCCACACAATTAACTTGTATTACTTTTTATAAAACATTGGCCATTACCACGGATGATGGCTAACACACTCTTCTCCTTGTTCGATTCGGCGATTTAGCACTACTTACATACAATTCGGATGTATATATATATATATATATATATATATATATATATATATATATATATATATATATATATATATATATATATATATATAATATAGATTCGGTCTAAGTATAACACAGAAGGTTATACGACGTAATGATCACGGACAGCCATGAATCAATGACACGCTGGATAGTTTTTCAGGGTGTTGAAAAGTGGAACTGAAGAGTTTATATACCGGGATAATTGAGAAATCACCCTTCGAGAGACAAATGAAATCAGAATGATGCTAAACCTAGAAGAATGCAAGCTATTTCAGAGTGAAGTGAACCAAGTAAATTCATGAACTTTCGATGTTTCTAAGAATACACTTACTGCCGATAGATGTAAGTACAACTTAAGTTATGTAGGCCAAGAGCCTACATAAACTAACGGAAGCTAATGCAAATTTCAAATGGACTACGAAGTGCAACAATTCAAAGAGTCGTGCCTTACCTCAACAAAGTCTTATCGAAGCTGAAGAGAAACAGCAACGTTACAGGCAGAGAACTTTCGGCAATCATCAATGTAGTAAAACATTTTCACAAATGTTTGTATGGTTAGTCATTCTTGATAAGAACCGATCACTTCACTCCAAAATGCTTCATCCATTGTAGTTCAAATATTGTAAGTTTAAGTTCAATATATTGTATTAAAAGAGGATAAAATTCCCGAAGGATGGAATCATCAAGCTAACAGAAGAAGTACCGTTGACTACAAAATTTGGGTGCTGGGTTCAATTGTATACGTTACCTTTAAAAAACGAAAATGTGGCAGTTGGGGCTACCGAGAGGCAGAGTGCTGAAAGTACTGGAGAAACAGCATATTAATAAAACACTTGCCGAAGTCAAGAAAAAGTTTAATGGGTGATGTTTGAGGATAAAAACGCAACAATGAATCAACCGCATTACCTAGCTAACTCCGTAGTTAACTATTTGATACTTTGTTGAGCATAACCTAGGATTACGTTAACTTATCTCTTTATCTTAATCCAAGAAAAACTCTTACAAATGTTTTAAGGTAACAATTTCTGATAACTGCTTATAAATCCCATAAACCACTTTCGTTGTACACATATAGGCCTAACGGAAAAACAATAAAATGTTTAGCAAAATTTTCATATATAAATTGTCTAATTGTTGAACAAACTCGTTTAGTAAAATTTATACTTAGTATTGGTACTAAACGGTACTCAGTATAAATTCAGGCGAATTATCCAAATGATTCACACTGACATATCCTTTCTCCAATAGCATTGGTACGCTACAAAATGAGATTATTTCCTTTTCATACTTTTTCAAATGTTTCTTGAAATTCATTCAATTCACACCAGTTTGCTAAAATGGTTAGTCCACTTTGGAATGTTCTTTATTGATTTATGCTTACTAAGTTACTACCGCAAACTGTCAGCTGATATGCAAACTTGTGGGACGGATCTTCACGAAAAACTTGGAAAAATATAAAATGGAAATGAATTTATTTTGTAGCGTACCAGTGCTACTGGAGAAATAATATGTCAATTCACCTGAATATATACTTAATACCAATACTAAGTATAAGTGACTGCAGAAGGGAAATAGGATACAGTTTCGAAAGTTACTGTAACTTACAAATATGTGTATTTTATTATATTATACTATTGTTTGTTTATATCGTAAATCAAAGACTAGATATTTGAATAGTTTATATATATATATATATATATATATATATATATATATATATATATATATATATATATATATATATATATATATATATATATATACAGGAATCCCTCGTATTGCGCGGTTGTCTTGTTCCCCAAAATTACCGCGCAATGTGAAATCGTGCAGTTCGAAACCCAATTAAAAAATAATACAAAATATTTGGCGAAATCATCCGTTGCTCACATTGGCGAACTATTAAAACAAAACAAAGCAATTCTGTTCAACAAAAAAAATATTGTATTTCATTTTTCTTTAAAATAATAGTTTACCAGTTCCATTTTCAATTATCAGTCTTTAATTCATTTTTGAGTCTGATTAAAATAAATAAAAAAGTGAAGCATAATATGTTATTTATGAAGATGAAATAATATCACAACAATATCACAACATCAAAAACAATAAAAAAATTCACCAAACAACAAAATGTGTAGGCTATGAAAAAAAGTAAAAATAAAAAATATTAATCTAGCTCCATCACAGAGTCTGATGAATTTATGTCTGGCTCAATATGAGCAGTTGACTTAGAAAAAAAATTTGTTATTGTGGTTTGTTTGGCAGATTGTTGTTTCATTTTTAAGATTTCCTTGTAGGTTGTCATCGCTGTAATTATACTTCTAGAAAATTTCAAGCTCCGCTCTGCATCTGGATCGATATCTAAGGCTTCTTGCCTAAAATCATTTCCCATTTTAATAAATTTATTCAATCGTTGAGTTGATTGATTGATTGATAGGACTGTAGGACCAAGCGCTAGGCAAGATTCCCGGATAACGCCGGGCCTATTCCTACAGCCGTTTACATAAAACGATAGGTAAGGATTGGAAGGTATGTTAGTTAGGAAAGAGCGACCCGGTTACAGACACCATGACAGTCGGTACTAAACTACTATTATCACAAGACAATCACAATTTTAATCTACTAGTCTGCAATTGCCAATCAGCATTCTCCAGTCCGCAACACCTATCCGCTCTTCTGTATTTTGAATAAAACTAAAGCTAAATTAAAATTAAAATTCTAAAATAAATTTATTAGTTCGCTCAGGAATCTGTAACTTAATTAATTAATTTTATTATTTATTTTAACTCCCATCCGCACAACTAACCTAATTAGAACATAAGTACAGAACTCTGAAAGAAATTTTTTTTAATTATGGCTCAGGTATCTGAAACAATTGAATTAATTTAGTTTGATAGTTTAAGCCATCCATTACGATAATGTTACCATAATACTGTAACATGCTCATCAGAGAGTCAAAATAGACTATAGGGCGACAATCTTCAGCAGAACCATTTTCCTGTTACATAATTAGTACAATAATATAATTTGTTAGTAAAATCTATATCATTTTCACATTAACATTATTATTTTTATTGGGATAGAGGACAATTCTTATTCCATCATATGTATTTGTGTTACCTCAACAGTTGAAACTGGAGTATTTAGGTTAATTATCCTGAGATCTTCTCATCATATGCTGCATATAAATTTGCGTCCCTATATTTACAGATCCACCACCATCTAACGCGAGGGGCAGTATTTATTTATTTTATGACCCGACAGCATTTCATATACATACATTATGGCAACCTAATAAACTGTCAATTCGTGAAAAGGGTAAATTATTAATATAAATAAATAATTGAGTAAGTTAGCTATAACCTGTAACTTAGGTTTGACGTATTAAAATTAAATCATTTAATAAAATTATAAAAATAAATTTACTAGATAGGAATCTGTAACTTAATTATTATTAATTTTATTATTTATTTAAACTCCAGTCCGTACACCTATCAAAGTTAAAATAAAATTCAAAACCCTTTATTAACTAACTTACGGCTCCTGAATCTGTAACCATAAATTAAATTAATATGATATGCATTACGCTGATGATACCATAATATTAGAATATGTTTATCAGAAAATCCAAATAATTCTGTGAAAACGTTTTACATTCCAAAATTATGCAACATCTTTTTTAAAATAAAATAAACTTTCCTTGTAAACCCCCTCCAACTATAATCATATTTACACTTATATAAGTATTTAAAATCAAACTTTTTCCATAAATTATTATTATTATTTTTATATTACTGCAATACAATGTAATTGTAATGCAATGCTCGTATTATGGTCATGATCAGGTATGTCACTTTACTACAAATGTCGTAGATCCGCCCCGACCTTCACCATTCATAAATAAAAAAAGAACAATTGATATTGTCTTCAAAAAGTACCCTTAAATCCAAATACGAAACTTAATAAATTGAAATTACGCATGGATAACCCACAGGCACGTATGCACGACACACAGGCCATAAAGCAGGCAGGGATGCCACATAATGCAGAAAGTATGGAGCAGAAGCACCCCAAAAGTGGAGGAAATCGACATCCCTCGGAGCGAACCCTATTCAAGCAAACCAAACACGATCCAAACTCAAAATTCAACCAATCATACATCTATTAGTATCAAATAAACTCTAACGCGAGAACCCAATCGTAAGCATCCAAAATACAAACTCATTCAGAGCACCCTCCACAACGGGACACCAACCTACATAAAAATAAAATTAGAAAGTGCAGACATATCTCAACTGACATCCAACAAACCGAAATCCATCCAAACACCCCACATTCCGGCGAATCCTCCAGCCCCCAACAAATCCCACTCGCGTCCAAAATTCCACATGCCAACAGAGGCTCCCAACCGCCACCGCAACTAGATCAACCCTCATGCCCGTCCGAATCAAATCCAGTCTCGAACCTCCCCACCCTCTTCACCCCTCCCCCAACAACCACAGCAGTACCATGAGTCAAATAACAAATCACCAGGATACCTACAAAAACCGCTTCCTCCAAACCGCATCCGACATCCTTCAAAAATCCAACCAAAACATCAAAACCTCCCACCACTCTGAAAAACTGAATGCCTCCAAACCAACACTGCAAAACTGCTACAATCCCGCCGACACCCAAACATTTAAATAGTTCGAAATCCTTGCCACTAGAATCAAATCCCCACCCGACCCGTCACAATCTTCCAGTCTAAAACAACCCTCAACCACAATCCCAAAATGTAACTCCGATAATGGAAGATACATACCCGTGTTCTGCACCAAATCTAAACACTCCTGTCCTACAAAATCCCTGAGGATGTGTACACCTTCCTTATTAACTATGTGTCACACACATTTCGAATTGGAATACAGAAAACAAATTTCCAGAAATTTAAATATCCCACCAACAACAGACTGAAAGAACAATTTTTACGCAAGAAAAAAATATTCGCTAAAGCGGGAACCAAAATCATGCTAAAGCAGGAACCTCAAAAATTACGAAAATTTTTGCTAATTTTAGAATCGAGACAATGAAATCATTGTTGATAGATTGGATAAAAGGCGCAATCCAAAAAATGTTTCATTTAGTACGTCGATCATCCAAACCAAAGCTAAGAGTATTTGCGGGCCTCTTGCCGAACTAAGTAACGAAGAAACAAATATTTTCCAATATAGTCGGGGTTGGTTCTAAAATTTTAAAAATCGCAACGAATTCCTAAATATTAAAATTTCAGGTGAGTCAGCTAGCGCAGTCACAGCTGCAGCAAACGCCATTCTGCAAACAATTAAAAGCATCGTTGCAGATGGGCATTTAAGAGATCAACTATTTAACGACGAAACAGCTTCTTAGTACTTGAAAATAACGCCCTCGCGAACATATTTGGCCACAGCAGAAAAACATGCTTCCGGCTTTAAAGCAGCAAAAGACCGTTTGACGCTTCTTCTTGGTAGTAATGCCGTCGGCGACTTCAAGTTAAATCCTTTGCTGATTTACCATTCGGAGAACCCGAGAGCTTTAAAGGGTATCACCAAAACAAGTATACTTGTTGTTTGAAGAAGTTATAGAAAGGCTTGGGTTACCGCCAGTCTCTTTACTGATTTGAAATGTTTATTGAAATTGACCGAAGATCCGAAGAAAACGAGGTCACTGCAATAGATCAATGGAAAACCTACACGAAATGACATGCAGTTCTCAATATTAGCAAATCTTGGGATGAAGTCAGCGGCACCACCATGTCTGGATCGTGAAAAAAGTCTTGGTCGAATCAGTCCACCAGTTCTATTGAAGATGCAGCTGAAGTACAAACTCAAATCATCAACATGGCCAAAAAAAACTGGCTTCATAGATGCTGATCCGCCTGACGTAGAAAATAAATTAACCTAGCAGGATAAATGATGAAAGTACACCATCATCTGATGATTTCAAAGAGTTATAGACTCAAACAAATAACGCAACAATCCACGTACATAATACTGAATTATATTTAATTTTATTCCACTTTTACGATTTTAGAATTCAAATACATTGTACTTTGTACAGAACCAACATATTTTTTCATTATATATTTGAATACTTTTTTGACTTACGTCGTTTCAAGTAACGTTGCACTATTCAGGAACGCATCCACGACGTAAATCAAAGATCGCCTGTATATATGTATATGACAATCTACGACGTAAGTCAAGGATCGCCTGTATATATGTATATATAACACCTGCCTAAAATATAAAATAAAAATAAACAACAAATCTAATAAACATAGGGAACAGAATTTTGATGGACGAAACGAAAATTTTGTTATATACGGTATTCTATGAATACCTAGGCATTTAAATGTAGACAGTCGTGTGTCAATTTGCGTTTTCAACAATCAAATAATGATGTATATACAACACAAACACAATCCAAAAATTTATAAAAATAAAATGTAATTCGCCAATTACATTAAATATATTAACATTTTCCTACACAACGATCGCACAATGGCAGTGATCGTGTTAAAATTTAAATATACAAAATCCCTACTACTGTATGTTTTGAAAGATACACAAAACCGACTTTAGTGTGTGTGTTTCACACAAGCCAAACTTTATGCATACATATGCTGTAGGAGGATATCAACCTTTAGTGGTATTAGTGTATTCTTCTATTCGTACACGAATGCGGATACAGTGTAGAAAAAATAAACAAACGCACACCACCTAACTATTATTGAGTAAAAATGTAGAAAAAATTGCAAAATAAAAACGAATGAGCGTATCTTACTCTCTGCTGTCAAACTCAACGATTATTTTAATAAACTTCATTGACGTCAACAGTCAACACTAGTTGTATTATCGCGGGAATTATGAATTAATTGCAAGGTAAGATGTTTAATTATATTTTGGTTATTAAATGTTTGAATTACATTAATTTGGTAACTATATATTTGAATTACAAACATTTAAATACATTTAATAAACATAATTTATTTTTATTAATTCTATTTATTAAAGTTTTTGTTATTTTTGTATTTTAGGAACCGTACAGTAATTTGTTGAGAATTAATCGGCCAAGGAATATTAACAAGTAAGTGAATTGTAATTTTGTAATTATTTATTTAAGTAGTATATTTTGGTTTTTTAAAATTAAGAATTTGAATTATAATTGTCGCGCATTACACATTTTTCGTCTGTGTAATTGTTTATATTGATCGAGTTCGGTTTTTAGGTTAGTAAAATATCGTTTATTTTTTTAATTTAATTTTGTGATAAAAACCCAAGTGTTCCAGTGTGATATTTTTTAACGTTTATTGTATAACGTGTTATTTAACGTTAAGTTTTTGTGATATAAATCTGTGATATTAGATTATAAGCTAGTCATTATTTTATTTTATAGGACACTTGGGTGACGTCCTTTTACAATTTTTACACGTCGTTTTTGACACTTTCTGTTTAATTTTTAAGAGAATCTAAGATAAATATGTCTCGTTATTGCTCCGTGCCAGGATGTAATCCAAAAATGTCAGAAAATACAAAAATCCCCACATTTTCTTTCCTGTATTTTGAGGAATTAAAATCGAAGTGGGTGAATGCAATCGGTCGTTTAAATTGGAATCCATCCAAATATTCGCGAGTATGTATTAGGCATTTTAAAGAAGAAGATTTCATTACTATTCCCAACATCAAACATAAGCTTCACCAATTATGTGCTAATGCCGTGCCATCTCTTTTTTTACCACCATTTCAACCATCTCCATGCTTGCCTTTTCAATTTGAACAAAGTGAACAGATTGAACAAACTTTCACACCATCAGACCATATTAAAAATTTTGATTTTTTTCTTAAAGATTTCGGGGAAAGGTTAAATACTTCTAATTATTTAATATATTAAAATTTTCAAAAGGTGGTGTTTTATAAACTTGTTAATTCAGATGATGTTGGGTGCAATATTTCGACGAAAATATGCGTCACCAATAATCTTTACGTTAAGATTATTGTAAATAATATTCAAATATTTAGCGCGGATTTAGAATTGTTTCCCCGTAATATGAAAATATCGAAATGGTCTCAACTTTCTTTTATACTATCTAAATACCGTGAAGATTCTAGTGAGATTGCTGAAAGTCGCGAGGAATTATTGAATAGTGCTTTGCGCTATTTGATAAAGGCTCGAGACATTGATGAAGATTTCCCCCATTTTGGCAAACTAGATATAATTATTAATCAGGTTGAAATGTTCAATAGACAAAAACCAAAATATGATTCCGAGACTATCGTGTTCGCGTTTTTAATATATGCCCATTCTTCGGCAACATATAATATTTTAAGAAAATTTTTAATTCTGCCTCATATAAGCTATTTACGGCATATCTCTTCACGCCTTCACATTTCACCGGATTACACGACACCTCACAATGATGAGAACTATTTATCTCATATTGCAAAATCCTTGAGTGATAGAGACAAGTACGTCGCACTTTTAATCGACGAAATATATATAGAAAAGAGCTTGCAATATAAGAGTAACAAAATTGTTGGACAAGCTGTCAACAGTCCCACTGAATGTGCTAGAACGGTAATGGCATTCATGATCAAATCAGTTTTTGGAAATTTAAAGCAAATTGTTCGTCTGTTTCCAGTAGTTCGACCTACTGGAGAAATATTGTACGATTTAACAAAATCAGTTATCAAATTGGTCCAATCTCTTGATTTTAAAGTTTTACTTATTGTTACAGATAATAATAAGATTAATCAAAATATGTTTTCAAGATTCAGTCCGGAGGGTAATTTTTTTTCTAATCCAGATTTTCCAAATTTAAAAATATTTTTACTTTACGATTCCGTTCATTTATTTAAAAATATAAGAAATAATTGGATAAATTTAACAAATGAGTATAAAACTTTTTTTTTCCCGGACTTTGAAGATTTTTCTATAAAACTAGCAGAATTTGTTAATTTTGAAATTTTATATAATAAAAATAAAAGTAATTTGATTCAATTGTCGAAACCCTATAAATTGGACCATAAGACAGTTTTTCCTAACAGCTTAGAACGGCAAAATGTTAGATTAGTAGATAACATATTCCATGATTCTACTATTGCCGCGTTATACGAGTTTCATGATATGAGAGAAACAGCTGACTTCTGTGTTATTATAAGAACATGGTGGAATATTGTTAATACTAAAACAAAATTTAAGGGTACTTTTAAAAGAACGGAATCGGCCCTTCCAATCAAATCGATAACAGACAACAATTTATTATTTTTAGAAAAATTTATAAAGTGGCTCGAGATTTGGCATTCGAGTGATAATAATGGTATGCTAACTACTTGTACTTTTAATGCCCTCAGACATACCACTCAAACTATTATCGATTTTGTTTCATTTGCATTTACACATATTAACGTAGATTACATTTTAATCGGAAAGTTGCAAACCGATGATTTAGAAGGTAGATTTAGACTTTATCGTTCATTAGCTGGTTGTAACTACAAAGTGTCCTACACAGAAGTCATCGAGAGCGAAAAAAAAATAAGGATACACAATATTTTTGAACATCATGCCAAAGATTATTCAAAAATGTTACAACCAACTAATGAAAATTCGATATACGAACAAGTCGATTTTTCAGATTTTGGTATAATTTTAGACGATAATACTTATCTCGAAAAAGTAGAAATTGACGAGGATGCCAAATTATACGTAAGTGGTTATGCGGCTCAGAAAGCATTAAGTTATCTTAATTGCAAATCTTGTCAATTTCTATTTTTGGCTGATAAAGGAGCCCTCACTAAATCTTTTTATTTTAATTATTTGCAACGTGGAGGGCTTTCTGTTGCTTCACATGAAGTAAATTATATTATTTTTCATATGTGTGCTATTTTTCAAGCTATATTAAATAATAAAGAATTAAAAGAAAAGTTTTTCAAGTTAAAAAATAATAAGGCCATTTTAATTAGTTTAACGATAGATAGTTTGAGAAAAGATTTTTCGACCGTTATTGATTTTGATCATGAGTGTGAGTGTGGATCTACTAGCTTCAATGTCTATTATAGCATAAGCAAATGTTTTGCAAACATAGTTTTAAACAATTATGTTAAAAAAATAAACGATAAATGTCATGTTCTTTCTAACATAACAAACCGAAAAATACTCACTTTTAAATAAATGATTATATTTTACTTTTATTAAGAATTTATTAACCGATTTTTTTTTTTTTTTTCATGTGAATCAACAATGAATCGCCACTGGAGGCCTAGCTGCATTAGAGGGATTAGCTGCAATAAGCACCACTATTTTTTTTTTAATTTTTGAAGTCTGAAATCTAGTCAATTTTTTTTTTATTTTTTTTTGATACGTTATTTATGAATTATTGAATTATATTTATTTAATTTTATTTTTTATAATTTATTTTTGTTATGTTTTTAAAATATTTTAATTTAAAAGGTTTTTACGCCTAATGGAAACCTTAATCGTTTATGAATTTCCATAGGGCTTTTCCTAAATATATACATATATATAATTAAAAACAAAGTGGTTGTTTTATTTTTATCTAACATTCATATATTCTTTCGAGGTATAATTTCACATTACTACTTTGATACCGTGACGAACTAGGGAAACTAACGAAGGGACATTTTAAATTTAACACATATATAGATGCCAAAAGACTAAAGAGTTTCTTTGGCTGATTTGATTCAGTGACAATGGTTCAGAGTTCACACGATACCTCGCTCCTCCACACATAACACCCTTACGCATAATTGAAATTACAATGACAGAATTTCACAATGGACTAAAGAGTTTCTTTGGCTGGTTTGATTCAGTGACAATGGTTCAGAGTTCACACGATACCTCGCTCCTCCACACATAACACCCTTACGCATAATTGAAATTACAATGACAGAATTTCACAATGGACTAAAGAGTTTCTTTGGCTGGTTTGATTCAGTGACAATGGTTTAGAAATCACACGATACCTCGCTTCTCCACCTATAACATCCTTACGCATAATGGAAATCACCAGTAACAATGATAGGATTTCACAATAGGAAATTCAATTATTTTAATTACACTTGAATTCTAATTTTGGCACTAGGTGATGGCATAACGGCTGTAAACATACAACAATGTTTATATTGGTTGTGCTAAATATAGTATGTGCTTTTCGTTTGTACTGTTTTGGGAAAATAGCAATTTGTTTCATAATTGCACTCTTTAACTTCCATTTTCTTATCATTTACAGTAAAGGCTACAGCCATCGACGTCACACTTTATGATTTGGTTATATCGCCCTATCCTGGTCAGTCTTAACCGATCATCAGTTTGTATTTGAACAGTACAAATTAAAATATTCAAACTTTAAACAGCACATTTATCTTTACAATTATACATTCATACCGTGACGTACATGAAAAATCAACACAAACTTTTTCGCGAAACGATACACCTAGACAATAAAATTTTAACTCGAAAAAAATATTTTAATAAAATCTTATGTAAATAGATAAAAGTTTTATTAAAACATTTATCAATTTCGAATCAAAATAAATTCATTCATATTCAAAGCATAAACAAGAACTGAATGTAACACAATACCAATACTAGTATAAAGCATTGCCTGTGTGATGTCAATGCGTAATAGCGAAGGAGATGTAATAGATAGTATCGTACAAAATATAATTAAATACAACACAACACAATATAATATAATATAATATGTAATTACAACCATAATAAAATATAATATAATAATATAATAGCGATACTCATCTGTGATCCGATTTCAAACCACACACAAACACACACACCACAAACGAATTTATTTTATTTTATTTTACAACACCGAGAGGAAAAAAAACACGTCCACTCGGTGTGAAGATCAACACAACACTCCAATAAATTTATTCAATCGTTGAGTTGTCATTTTATCCAATTCCACTTCTGTTTGTGATTCTAAGTCTTCTAAACTGTCTTTCGAAGCCGTTTCTTCTTGAATTTGGTGGAGCAAATCTTCAATGCTAATTTCGTCGTTATGAGTATTTACAATTTTAAGCACATCTACCTCATTCAAATCCCTCTCCGCCAATGTTATTTCCGATTCTTAATATTTCGGTGATTTCGGTACTAGGCCCATGGTCCTCGTCTTCTGTGTCACTATGCCCTTCACTAGAATTTATTATTAGTTTTTTCCATGCTGACTGCATGTCACTAACAGTATGCCAAGCAATCTTAATGTTTATTACTGCTTCATAAATATTGTAATTTTTCCAGTAATCACGAATAGATGTTCCTCCTGTTTCATCCGTAGCTTCAACCAATTGGTTTAATGTTCTTTTTAGATAATGCAGCTTGAACAACGATATTACACCTTGATACTTCGGTTCAATGATGGATGATGTGATGTTGGGTGGCAAAAACACTACATTAACATTTGGATTTAGGTCAGACAGATGGGATGGATGGGAAGGCGCAATATCTATCAACAGTAATATTTTAAATGCAATATTTTTACAGTTGTAGTATTTTTCAGCTTCGGGGAAAAATACTTCGTGAACCACTCTTCAAACAATTTGGAAGTCATCCACGCTTTTTTGTTAGATTTCAGTGAACCGGTAAAGTTGATTTATTTATTCCTTTAAATACACGTGGATTTTACATTTGAAATCCCCTGTCGCATTACCGCAAAACAGCAGTGTAAGACGATCTTTTGCTGCTTTAAAACCAGGGACAACTTTTTCTTCTTTAGAAATAAACGTCCGATTTGGCATTCACTTCAAAAATAACTCAGTTTCGTCTGCGTTAAATATATGATTAGGTAGGTATCTGTTGGTATTTATAATAGTTCGAAGAGTTTCAGGAAATAAAGCTTTGTTGCGAATTATATCGGAGTTAAGTGGCATTCGCTTTTGGTTTTGATCCTCAATCCAAATGGACAACATTTTTTCAGATTTTTGGACAAAAACGTCTCGACTCTTCGTTTTAACTTTTGATGATAATTTCGTAGAGTAAATATATAAATGACAGTTTTTGAGAAAGATGACTGGTCTTCAGTTGTTTCTAAATAACGTGAAATTATGAAATTAGAATTTATATATATAACGGGTGATTTTTTTGTGGTTAGGATTTTCATGCATTAGTATTTGACAGATCACGCGGGATTTCAGACAAGGTGTCAAAGAGAAAGATGCTCAGTATGCTTTGACATTTCATAACTGAAGCCGAACGATCTGCCACAACGTCGAATTTTCAGTGAATGGGCCCTAGAAAAGTTGGCAGAAAATCCGCTTTTTTATCGACAAATTTTGTTCAGCGATGAGGCTCATTTCTGGTTGAATGGCTACGTAAATAAGCAAAATTGCCGCATTTGGAGTGAAGAGCAACCAGAAGCCGTTCAAGAACTGCCCATGCATCCCGAAAAATGCACTGTTTGGTGTGGTTTGTACGCTGGTGGAATCATTGGACCGTATTTTTTCAAAGATGCTGTTGGACGCAACGTTACGGTGAATGGCGATTGCTATCGTTCGATGCTAACAAACCTTTTGTTGCCAAAAATGGAAGAACTGAACTAAGTTGACATGTGGTTTCAACAAGATGGCGCTACATGCCACACAGCTCGCGATTCTATGGCCATTTTGAGGGAAAACTTCGGAGAACAATTCATCTCAAGAAATGGCCCGGTAAGTTGGCCACCAAGATCATGCGATTTGACGCCTTTAGACTATTTTTTGTGGGGCTACGTCAAGTATAAAGTCTACAGAAATAAGCCAGCAACTATTCCAGTTTTGGAAGACAACATTTCCGAAGAAATTCGGGCTATTCCGGCCGAAAAGCTCGAAAAAGTTGCCCAAAATTGGACTTTCCGAATGGACCACCTAAGACGCAGCCGCGGTCAACATTAAAATGAAATTATTTTCAAAAAGTAAATGTCATGGACCAATCTAACGTTTCAAATAAAGAACCGATGAGATTTTGCAAATTTTATGCGTTTTTTTTTTAAAAAAAGTTCTCAAGCTCTCAAAAAATCACCCTATATATAGAAATTCGTATTAGATATAGCTATGCCAACTGTATGGTAAGTATTTCAGTTGATTTTGTAACCTTTCAAGTGGATTTGACTCTTATCTTGCCGGTTACCAGATGGTATGGATACGTTCATTTAGTTCACGAACATAATAAGATGGTACCAATTTCCTTTTGTATTCTGCTATTTGACATAGATTTAATAATAGTATCTATATACGATTTACAAGTAATGTTCGCAAAATGGGACACAGCTTTATTCATATAATCATATTTAAATCCCTTAGTTACAATTTTCGAACATATTTTCCAGCCAAAATTCTCTTATCTAAAAATTATAAAAAATGCAAACAAAAAACGATTGTATATTTATCCGTTATAATTGTTCATACAGTTTTCAAGTGTAATAGTAATAGGAAATTTTTATCACAGTTTTAAATTAAAAACTATTTCGTTATAATTATGTTTAAAAATAATAAAAATTAAAATTAAATATTATTACAGTAGTTATAATTACTACAGCTATGATAATGGAAATGACAATAATTTTAATTTTTTTTTAGCTCGTAGTTAGAAATAAAAATAAATTAATAGTATAAAATGTAATTTTTTATTGTTTAATGAAAATTATTTAGACAAAAGCAGCAACACAAAAATAATAAAAAAAAATTTAGCTGGAAATAAAAATATGTTTTTAATTAAAAATTAAGTTGAAGTTATTAGTGTACTTATTTATATGCATAAAACTATAAATATTTTGACATGCGGACAATAGGTATCGACTACTCAATTTATACAAGAAGTTAATTACCACATATTGAATAATGAAATATTATGACCTTTGCATGTTGAATTCGACATATAAGTGAACAAAATAATTCAAATATTGCATATATGGTTTGATTGACAGCTAATTTTACATTCTAATGCCATAAGCATGATTATTGATTTAAAATAATTTGAAATAAAAACATTGTAAAACAGATCAATATGCAATATTTGGATCTAGTATCGACCTTTGCATATTCGGAAATACCATGTTGATCTTATGCAACAGTATTACTATTGTTATATATAACAATAGTAATACTGTTGCATAAGATATATAGGATATATAATTACTTAAGCTATACTGTAAAGATTATTATTATATTACTTATCATTACACCTGTATTTCAATACCTATATTTCAATTAAAAATGTAACTAATTTTGTACTAGATTTTGCAAATTATGTATCTTAAAAGATTGCAAAATATTGATAGTCAGTACAAGTTGCATCGAGAAACAAACAACATAAAGATTATAAATAAAAACTAAATTCTAAATAAAACAAATTGTATTTAAATTGACTTAAGTGATAACTAATATATACTTTACGAATTGGTGAAAAGTTTAGTGAGCTTAACCATAACACATTTTGGTGACAGCGGTAAGATGTCGCGAAGAATATCGTAAATACTTACACAATAACTGTGATGAACGGAATTGCTTCAAAGTTAACATCCGTTAAGCGTTAAGTCAAGCACTAATATTTTCTTGAAAGCCAATGTGTAAAATCAAATAATTGTGTAGTTATCAGTTATTATATTAAATAACATTTGTTGTTAAACTAAAGTATATTCAACGTCGTGAATACACAGTAAAAAATTTCCATTGAATTTTACACGCTTTTAACAGTGGGCAAATTTGCCTAGTCTTTTCATGTAATTTTAAATGGGTTTTTAAAATTACCATTTACAATTAAAACTAATTGTTTTAACACGTATACTACATTACATGTTTAAATGATTAATAACAGGAAATGTCCGTAATATAACTTAACAAAAAATTTAAAAATCATTATTTCATCTAAAATTGCATTGTTTAGTCTGTAAATGTTCGCACTATGATTCAGCAATTATGCTTAAGAAATGTGAATATAAGTAATTCACTTGTAAAATTACATTCCTAAATTCGTAAATTTTCATATAAATTTAAATTTAGTTTAAAATTGCATAGTATAGTATGTAAATTTCCATAGAATGGTCGACATTATTATCCTTCATAAATGTGAAAATGAATAACTCGCTTGTAAAATTGCATTGCTAAATCTGTAAATTTTCATACCAAAGCTAGTCAACGTAAACCTTTTTTTGACAATTACGAACCCAAAATGTAAAATTAAACAAACTTTCAGATTTCGTTAAACAATTATATATTTATTTAAAATTCTTTTCATGAGAAATATAATAAAAAATTTATATGTACATGTATATACAATCAAAGCATCCTAAATAATACAAGCCAAACACAAAGACCCTTTAAATTTATCGAGCTTTTTTAAGGGGTATAGATTTTGATACTTTCCATAAGAACTAATGTAAAATTGAAGTTTTTTGACTCAAATTTAATGAATGAAAAAAACTGAAAACAAAAATTATTTTTATATCAATATTTAAATCAAACATTTTCATATAACATATATGGAAACCAAATGAAAATACGAATTATTTTAATAGTTATGATAAAAATAAAAACGGTTTGATTTATTCAATTTTTATGCATGTATATGTTATAATTGGTTCTAAACGCCGTATAAAAATATATAAAACCAGATCAATGACGTATGAACTACGAAAAAAAAACACTTACTTCAAGTATTGGATAATAGATGGCACTTTATAACTTTAAAAATATAATCGTATTTATTGATATTTTAAAGCATATTATTAATGCTATAATACAAAGTACACAATAAAAATATCCAATTAGGTAAATGAAAGTAAATACTTGAACAATTAATTGTTTTTTTTATGCCCATACAATTCTTGTACTTGATACACGATGGCACTAAAAAAATCGTTACTGTTTTTAACAGTGTGAATTTTTAAAATAATTATAAGTATTTGTATTATTTTTTATTATTAAAATACATTTATTTAGATACAAATTGCATTTAACAATAAAACGGTACCAATAACATCGTCCACAAAGATTTTCATTCAGCGGTTTTATTTTTGTCTTGTTGTTTTATCGAAAAAGTTCGTTAAATTTGAAATTATCATCATTACTATGAATACGTTTCACTTCAGATGAATATGAAGCATTCATGTATGATTTTGTTAATCAACTTAATTTATTATGTTGTTAAACTTCTGCAACATCTGCAAATTTAAATTTAAATATATAACCGATTTTTTGGCTACAAAATAATTATTTGTGACAGTGCAGAAATAAAAATAATCAATCAGATCAACTATCAAGGAAATCATCAATGTTTTAGTATTAGATTGATTTTTGACTATTGGAATCCGACCAAGCATCGACGAGGTAGTGGAAAGGCGATGTGAGTAGCCCGCGTAATAGTCTGGATGTGTTATGTTTGGTGCCAACTACTATTACGTAATGATTCTGAAAGCTTTGTAATATTAAGAAAATTGAACACAACTAATTTTTAACAAAACAAAAACTTGCTCGTTGTCGATGTGAATAATACCTCAAAAATTTAGATTACTTACATTTCAAGATCAAACAGCATGTTATTTAAAATATTAAAGTTGACGAAGATTAATTTATGTTTCGCCATGGAACTCAATTCTATGATTGAAAATAAAATTAAAATCAATTTGTTTCAATATTATTTATTATTAAATAAAATAATTAAATTTTTTTTAAACATTTATATCAATATTTTTTACATCGAATTTTAACGTATAAATTTAAAATTAGTATATTTTTATTGGAAAGCCAACTATGGCTTGACATTCTAATACAACTGTATTTGATATATTAAATTAAAAGTGTGTGGATTGAAATTATAAATTTTTGATTATACATTATGTAACAAAGTTCCCACATTATTAATATTTATTTCAAATTTGATTTCAAATTACAATAAGTAATGCCAGTTTTCTTATAATATATTATTCGGAATAAATAAATGAATATATATATATATATATATATATATATATATATATATATATATATATATATATATATATATATATATATACATATATATTATACACATTTTGAAATACATATACATATTCATATGCATTAACATATACATATATATATATATATATATATATATATATATATATATATATATATATATACATATATATATACATGCATACATATATATACATAAACATACATATACATATACGTATACATATACATATACATATACGTATACATATACATATACATATACATATACATATACATATACATATACATATACATATACATATACATATACATATACATATACATATACATATACATATACATATACATATACATATACATATACATATACATATACATATACATATACATATACATATACATATACATATACATATACATATACATATACATATACATATACATATACATATACATATACATATACATATACATATACATATACATATACATATACATATACATATACATATACATATACATATACATATACATATACATATACATATACATATACATATACATATACATATACATATACATATACATATACATATACATATACATATACATATACATATACATATACATATACATATACATATACATATACATATACATATACATATACATATACATATACATATACATATACATATACATATACATATACATATACATATACATATACATATACATATACATATACATATACATATACATATACATAATACATATGCATATATTTAATCTAATCTATGGTTTAGAGGCCGTAAATGACCCTTACCGCGTCTCAACTGAGACCTTATGAACCAATTTAACGATTGGTGCACATTGTAAGTGGTCAGCCCAACGTATGTTTTTACACACAATCGCGTTTTTATGTCATCCGGTTGCATGATAATTTTGGGTCAACCGGTGGGAATCGAACTCGAGAACGCGGCGTGATGAGAAACTTTCTTAACCATTAAGCTATATCCGGCGACATATGCATATACATTTACATAATATGTATGTTTTGTCTTTTCGTATACCAAAAATTGTTCAATTAAGTTTGGATCGGGGATGGATTTACTCTTCAAATAGTTGAGCTAAAACAGAGAAAAACAATTAATTAGTAAAAACAATTGCAGCACACAGCCCTCAAAACATACCTGATTGGCTACTTGCCATTCCACATCACTAAATGGAGATAAATCGGACGAATCGTGAAAATCTTTAGGCACCGCACTATCCAAATTTATTGTAAATTCGTCGACCGTTTTCCTGCTGTATAGTATGTCACAAACTTCCAGTGGTTGATCCAACCACATTGAAAATAAAATTTTGGTTTTAACTTGGTATACATACTTGGTAGTTGTGAAAACCCTTCTTATCTTGTACAATTCTTACAGTACAACATATGATACGATATAATGAGTCCAGCACAAATATCGTCGTACAGTGAATCAGTTGATTCCGAATGATACCCATCACTCGAACAACTATTATTGTTTAACGGTGTGGTTAATGGACTCATTAGGCCTTGAAAATTATCACAGCCATGTGAAAAATGCACTAGTATAATCCAGCTGAAAGTTAAAGAAAAAATAATTGAACATGTATGTTTAATTTTGCAACCATCGAACCTACCTATATTTCATATTCGATCTTGACTCGATCCGTTTGATTTTACCCATACAGAAAGGTTTTCATCATTTTGAACCCATTGGCCTGGATTATCAAATAGTTGACCCAATTGATTCAGTATATATTATATATACTTTCGTTCAAATGCTGTTGTTTGTATGTTTAAAATATTTAAAATAGTCATTATGGCAATCGATTTTGAATCGTAATGGAATGTAAACATTCATACTGGAATGTAACATAACCTAATACTTTACGATTTTGCTTTTTTTTGTTACACAAATTAACTGTCACAATTAATTATTATTATATTATATTAATTATTATAATTATATACATATTAGGTGGAATAAATTATTATTCATCACATACACGAATTATCACATACACGAATAATTTTATCCTTTGCAATTTTGAATAGTACTGGAATGTAAACATTTATACTGGAATATAACATAACCAAATACTTTTCGATTTTGTTTTTTTGTGTTGCACAGAATATTATCACAATTAAGTTTATATTTATTATTTATATCACATAAGGTTCATTATTTATTTATATCAAAATTGTTACTGATCTCACATAAATTAATTTAAATATAATGTTTTATTTATTTATTTACACTCACAATTGTAACAACAAAAACAAACAAAACAAAATTGACATTCGAAATAAAAACAAATTTATTTTCTAGACACTGTTAAATTTTTAGTAATAGTAATGAAATGTAGGCGGATCAAGTTCGTTTTTCATGACGTCATCAATTATGAATGTGTTGGTAAATAAAGGGTATAAACTTTTTAAGCTCAATTTTGATGTGTGCGGCTTGTTTATCTAGGAGCTTTGATACAATATACATGCATATTATATGAAGTTATAAATAAAAAATTATAAATTATAATTATTCAGATTGGCCACGCAATTCAAGGCCACGCAAATTTCAATTTTCAATTTGTCAAAACAAATTTAAAATACATTAAATTTATACTATTTCTTTTATAAAATTTATGATTTTTGCCTTATAATTTGATTTTTAGATCTGGAGTAGTCTGTATTTTAATTAAGGCATACCCTCCAAAGTTTGAGATAGCTCGGAGGAATATTCTCGCCAAAAAATATAAAAACATCGGTGTCGTCTACTTCGGTTCCATCAAATTCCAGTACCAGCTTCGACCCTTGAATGCCTGCAGCATTTGCTAAAATAAAAGAATAAACTTAAAATACTAAATATTTAATTTGAATATTTCTATATTTACCTTTTTGGATTTTAGGAAAGAAGTATTCAGAACTCCGCGATATCTAATTTGGTTCACTTATCGTATTCACACTCAGGTTGTTTAATTTTTTTTCCTTATTAAATTCGTATTCGTCGTGTCTAAATTTGTAGGGAAACACTCGTTTTTTAAAGTAAATTTTAATAATTATTAGTATATATACATACCCGTTCAACTCAAATCACTTTCACGTTAACTTATAAAATTTATTAATTTATTTAATAATGTAAAATTGATTTACAAAAATACTATAATTTTTATTTTAATTAGAAACGACATACAACATGTCTGCATTCCGTAAAAAATATATGAGTAATGAAATGATGAATGTGCTTGAGCGCATCATTTTCGTTATATTTCGGAATTTTTTCAACGAATGTGCATTGTAACATGCAATACTATGTAAAATTGAATACTTATTCTATGATTATTAAATTTTTATGGTAAAATTACATGAAATATCATTTAGTATAAAACAGATTATTTTTCTAACAGGAATTTGAACATTTGTTTTGTAGGTGAAATTATAAATAACAAACCTTATTTAATAATGCGTCTCAAAACCAATATATTCACAATTTTTTGATGTGATTTTCAATTGGAACTTTAAATTACTACAAAAAGCGTGTAATTTTATGTCCAAAACATTTCAATTCTAATTTGTTATGAAAATTTACAATAAAAATGGATTATTGAACTATATTTCATGTAAAATTTAGTAAATTGTGTAATTATACAATATTTTTGTATTTGTATCAACAAAAGTATGTAAAAATTGCATTTAAAATTCAATTTTTTTTTTACTGTGTATAATTCACATTTCATGCAATTAATTTGCAATTTCAACAGTCGTAAATTTACTGTACATCATATATACATATACCACTATATAACAGTAATCATCTTCGACTTACCACATGGATTATTAAATGGTCTTCATTTTACTCAACTATATCATCTTTAATTCTAAAGCTCAACTACGAGTATATCATCGTTATTTCCAAATCATCGGAATCTACTTTCATCAATATAAATTATAATTAACACACCATAATTATATAAATCATCAGGAAGCATCAATAAAATTCTAACGAAATTCCAAGTGAGAGGAAAAATTTGCAACTGGATTTTTTATTCATCTATAATTGATTCAGTAATTCAACCAACAATTACATACGTCACTGACAAGCAGTTTTAATTTAATGGATCCTCAATGGGCATTATAAAGCTATTGAAAAAAAAATTATTTAAAGTATACACCTTTAAAATTATATTCAAGGTCTTGTATTTCAAATTGATCAATTTTTCATTTAACTTATTCACTTTTCTAAATTTTTATTATTTTTATTTTTTTTTATAAAATTCAATGAGTGATGATGTATCCAGCTGAGGAATCGGAAAATAGTCAAAACAAGAATTACAAGGAAATCAAAATCTTTATCGGAATTTAATTCTATTTTAAATCGTGAGTACTTTGATAATTTAATTAATATAGACTCAAATAAACGAATGATCCAGTCAACGATCGAATTAAACGTATCGAAAAAGGAAATTGATTTAGAATCGTCTTTATTGTGTATCAATAAGCCCTTCAACTACATTAACATTAGTAGTGATAGTGAAACTGACAATGTTACTACAATTTTTAAATAATCATACTAGTTATAATCCAAAAATGGCAAAAGTTACTTTTAATCTTGATTTAATGTTAAAGATTATTCCTGATTTTAATGGTGATTCAAATAATCTTCATAAATTCTTGTCGTGTTGCAATGTAGTTTATTCACCTTTAACAGAAGAGTCAGATCGTATTTTATTTCTAAATGTGTTAAAATCAAAACTATCTAGTCGCGCATACGATTTAGTTAAATACAAAGATTATTCTAAGTGGAGTGAATTAAAAAGTGATCTAAAGTTAAATTTCTCAGAATCTCGACCATCTTCAAGTTGAATTAGTACGAGCTCATCAATTGAAAACCGAGGACATTAGAACATTCGCTTCTAGAATTGATTCCCTTTTATCAAATCTGAACGATGTAGGCATAGAACGAGAAGGTAAAGAAGCTTCAAAACTCATACAGAGTCTTAATAGTACAACGGCTCTTCGTTCATTCCAAGAAGGTTTAAATTATCCTGTCAGGATTATAATCACAGCCTGTCGATTCACTAAACTTCAAGATGCAGTTGCCAAAGCCATCGAAGAAGAAACTATAATTCGAGAAAATAATAATCCTATTTCCACATTTACTCAACAAAATAGGAAAACCATACAAAAATGTCAAATTTGTCATAAAACTGGACACACAGTTAATATTTGTTATTCATTAAATCGCAGACCGAACTTTCCAAATGCTAATTCTACCTTTAGTTCAAACAATTCCAATTCTCAAATCAATCTTTAAACACAAATCCTATAGTTCGACAATATTCTATTATCTGCGCTTATTGTAAACATCCAGGTCATAAAATAGATGAATGTAGAAAGAAAAGATTCAGTGATGCCAAAAGAAATGCTCAATATAGTTCTAATTTCAAGATAAACCAATCCAAATTACTTCAAATCAAAACTCGGAAAATTTAATGACACTCGGGCAGCCATCGACGGACACGTCTGGTCAACTTCAAAACAAATCAACTTCAAATTAAGTAATCCAAATGATATCGTTCAAGAAATGAAAGAAGTACCTTCATTATTTTCTTCAAATATTGACAAAGAAAAAGCTCATTCTAATTTCATATTACTAAATGTAGATTTTCTAAATGTTTCAAAAGCATATTTCTTAATCGATACTGGAGCTGATATCAGCATAGTGAATAAATCCTTTCTTGATCCAGATACTGAATGTTTCCCACATCAAAAGTGTTTAATTAAAGGATTGTCTAACCAGAAATTTCAAACTCTTGCATTATGTTACGGACAAATTCACGTTAACAATAATTTTATTTTAACCCATCAATTCCAAATAACTCCAAAAGATATACCTATAAATTTTGCTGGTATATTAGGGTTAGATTTTTTAAATAAATTTAAATGTGATATCAACTTTGAAACTCACACTTTGACAGTAAAAAAGGATTCACAAATTACATCTCTAAACCTGATAAAATACACAGAAACTCAAAATATTGTTCTACCAAGAGTGGAAAAAGTTTGTTTTTGTCATTTTGATGTAAAAAGTGATGGTGATTATTTCTGTCCTTCCCAAGAAGTACAACCAGGAGTTTATGTAGCAAATACTATTCTGCATATAACTTCAAATTATTCCTACATAAGTATTTTAAACAATAATACATATCCTATCGACATAAGTAAATCAAAAATCATTCCAAAAGCCTTGGATGAATTTCTCATTTTTTCTACTAATCATTGGTCCAATTCACTGGAAGAAAGGTTGAATTTATTCGAAACTAATCTCGATTTTGACGAATTAAACGAAGATGAAAAAACCTTAATTTTAAAAATTTGTCGTCATTTCAACGACATTTTTCATTTGCCAGGAGATACACTCTCAATCTCTAAAGGAGGAAATCATAATATTCCATTATTACCAGGTTTGCGACCAATCCATATAAAACATTATCGTCTACCACAATCCACAAAGGAAGAAATAAATCAGCAGGTAAATAAAATGTTAGAGAATGGAATAATCGAACCAAGCTTTAACCCTTGGTTTCCCTTTACTCATTGTTCCAAAAAAGTCTGATAACTTAAATAGAAAACGTTGGAGGGTAGTAGTGGATTTTCGACGTCTAAATGAAATTACCATTTCCGATGTTTTCCCTTTACCAAATATAGCTGACATACTTGACCAGCTTGGAAAGTGTACTTATTTTTCAACCTTAGATCTCGCTGATGGTTACCATCAAATACCTCTCAATCCCGCTGATAAACAAAAAACTGCTTTTAGCACCCAACTGGGTCACTATCATTTTAAAAGAATGCCTTTTGCACTCAAAGGCGCACCATCGCTTTCAGCGCATAATGAATAATATTCTTACCGGTCTAAATGGTACTAAGTGTTTCGTATACCTAGATGATATTGTTGTCTACGGTTACGACTTGAAAGAACATAATAATAAATTAACAGATGTGTTAAATTGTCTACGGAAATTTAATTTGAAATTACAACCATCAAAGTGCAAATTTCTAATAAAAGAAATAATCTATCTTGGACACATTATAACTAGTCAAGGAATGAAACCAGATCCAAATAAAAGTTCAGCAATTCTAAACTATCCTCGTCCTTCATCTCAAAAGTCGATTAAATCATTTATAGGGTTGTGTATAGCTATTACCGCCGATTCATCCCAGATTTTTCAAACATTGCTGAATCACCACTATACTGATATTCCTTCATAAGAAACTTATTGACATACTTCGAATCCAGTGAAAATAGGCAAGCTCGTTACATCTAAAAATAGTAGATTTGTTTTGTTTAACTAGCAAGATTTATGAATCTCTACGTTATACGGTTATAGCAAAGAGACAATCAATAATCAAAGCTAAATTTACCATGCATGTATTATAAGAAATGAGCGCTTTACAGAAAGCTATACATCTGAACCTCACGAGAGAAGCCAAAGATTTACCAAATCTATGGCTTTAATGCCATAAACGACCCTAATTGCATCTGAGCTGTGATCTTTCGAACCATTAATACGTATTGGTGTACATTGTAGGTGGTCAGCCCAACAAAAGCTTTTACAGACAATCATTTTTTATGTCATCCAGTACATGTTAATTTTTGGTCAACGGTGAGAATTGAAGGACTTCTGCAAAAAAGTAACTACCTTAACAAATTTAATCCAGCTTTGACTAATTAGATCGACAAAAGTTATAACCCATTTCATGTTAAATATAGCCAATTAGTAGATGATTGTAATTAGATGAAATACAACAGCTTGTTTCATTATCTGACCCATCGTTCCAAATTATTTAACTAAAATGAATATTAAACAATATATTTTCGAATCTGTACCACATGTAGCAAATTTATATTTCGTAATAGTTTTTGACAACAACACAAAATTGTATGTTTGTCTTGTTTATTCAATGAGGTGTTTGCACAATTACATTATTTATTCATTATTAATTAATTGGTTTTCATTACACACAATAGACAAATGCATTTAATTGTTGTTTTCATTTTTGTATAATTTTATGGTTTTCATGTTATTTTTTTTATATAATATTTCTATTTAATTATGGTAAATCATAATATCGACATATGTGGTATAGGTATTATAAAATAATATGTAGTGTGTCAAGTCAGTATAAATTATTGCACAAACATTTATATTATTGTCTTCCTAAAAAAATGTCCAGCTTATGGTGCAAGCAATTTATAAAAATTGACTGTAAAAACCATTGAACTTTTCGATAGATACCTAATTATCGGGTCTGCCCAAACGAATATCACGCTAAAATCGTTAATAATTATAAATAACTAGTGTGAGTATCGGTCAGTTTACGATCAAAAAGCTCGTAATCTAAATCTTATCATCATTTTGAACTTTTTATGATGTGTCTCAAAAAGCTAGAGATCATGACAGGCGATACATTGTCGCGATCAATGGAAAACAATCTATTTTGATCGATATGATCATAATTCAGCTATGCAACTATATAAAAGCATCGGATTTTCAAATAACATTTCAATACTACTCTGGTTTTATCTGCGATCTTTTTCTAATTATTTTACCATCATTTGGCGCATTTAGTAGAGCTGAGGCAGTTGAAGGCGAAGAAACCTGGTTTGAATCCTGATAGGGGCAAGATGCAAAAGGGATTTCATTTTTCACCATCTTTATTTCGATCGGTGGTGTGAACGAACACATCACCCATCTTCCAGGTCAGTATTATAAGCTGTCATGGAGCTATATGCAATTTGTGCAGATGATTCTACGTAAATTGGACCCTATATAGCCTCAATTTGTGCTGTAACAAATTAAATTATTTAATCTAAGTAGGCTATGAAAAACAAAATAGATGTTTGACAAAGGGAAATTAATTTGTTTCATTGTTAGTGTAATATTGATTATGGAATCGGTTTGTTTCAAGAATTTTGACGTTTCTCTCGCTCAATTGATTTTGTGTCTTATTTTATTTGAATTACATTTTATAATTTTTATTGTTAATTCAACACTTATCAATTAATAAGTTTTACAAAAGGAAAACAAGAAAAATCTCAGAGGAACTTTCATAGAACAGCAAAAATAATCACAATCACATTAAAGATGATTTAGGTAATTATAAATAATTATTAATACAATTTCTCGTAGATTTAAATACAAATCCGATTGTAAACTGGGCCCCTAGTTTTGTATACGATTCGTATCGTGTTACGTTACGAAAGTTCATATTCGATACGAATCTAAATTGGTATTTCTGAATACGATCGTACTTAGTTTCTCGGTTTTTGTCCTTGCTATAAGGGAAATTTATTTTATAAGATTCTACCTGTAATAAAATTTAACTACTCGATTTATTTTGACGTTTTGTTTAATTTGATTTTCATTTCGTGCACAATTGATGGTATTCGTAATTAAAAATTAATTCTTATTATGAATTCTGTGGCATTTTATTTATCATCCAGTCATACGGGTGATGATATTGAATGTTCAAATTCGATTAGGCTACGACAATTACGAGATAACTCGAATATTTTTACACTTTCCGACACTGAGTAAGTTATTGGTTTTTGTTGATATAATTAAATTAAAATTAAAGTAAATATTAATATATTTTTAGGTTTATTAGTTTGTTCAGATTGTCCAAAAAAGCTGTGAAATATTTGCTGGAAGAGTTGGATGGATTTTTAATAAAAAGTGCAAGGTCGATATCGATTTCATCTATATCAAAAGTAGCTGCTACTCTTCAATTTTGTGCTCAAGGAAGCTATCAAAAACGTGTCGGACAGTATTACTTAGCAGCTATGTCTCAGCCTACAATATCGACTGTAATGAGTGAGGTACTTCAGGTGATTGAAGATAAATTATGCTCGAAATGTATATCTTTTCAACAATCAAATGAAGAAAAGCAAGCAGCAGCTACTCAAAGTACGGAGGAGCTTCTCATAATTCCTTAGTATGGAGTTTGAGCAGCTACCGTCGATATTTACATGAGCAGCATAACAATGACAGTCATAACTATTGGCTACTAGGTAATATTCCTACATTTTATATACTTACTAATGATTTATGTATACTTAAAATAGCGTTTTATGTTATTAACAATTAGGTGATTCAGGATATCCCTTAGAACCGTGGCTTATAACACCATTTCGAGCAGCAACCGATGGTAGTAGAGAGGCGATATTTAATACAGTACATTCTAGGACACGGAATATAGTAGAACGCACTATTGGAATTCTGAAAGCTAGATTCAGATGTATTTTGGGAGCCCGGGAGTTACGTTATAATCCTAAAAAAGCCTCGCAAATAGTAAACGTATGCTGCGCTCTCCATAATATTTTCTTTCATTTCAAAGTTCCATTTTCGGTAGGAATCGCAAATAATTTATAAGAGCACGATAAATTAATAACTTCGAATGAAGCTATTAACCATGTAGCGGGTCGAATAAGACAAAATATATTAAATGCAATAGTATAAATTTATTATATGTATTTTATTCGATTTGTGGTAAATTCGTTTAATTTTAAATAAATTTTTTAATTTATAAGTCTTATCACATTTCAATTTTATATATATAATTTTTAGAACCTACTTGTAGAGCTCAAAATATACACATATATACATAGATTAATCTAAAAATGTATTTTCTTGTAAATCTTATTTCTTTCTTTTGATTTCTAATTCGTCCAGTTTCATTTTGTATTCTTCTAACCGCTGCTTCTCGTTTATTTTAAAGATTTTTTCTCGCAATGCAATTTCCTTTTCTTTAATTATCATTTCCCTTTCCCTCAATGCAAATGATATTTCTTTTAATCTAACCAATCTTTTTAATGATGTATTCTTGTCATTTAACGTGGTATTGATGGACTCTAATTTCTCTTTGATATTATGAAATTGCTGCTGGATATTAATTTTTTGTTGTAAAGCTTGGTATTTAGTTTGTCTATTGTTAGATGTTGATGGTTCTGATGTTTGTGCTTCAGTTTTATGGTCAGTATCTGATTGTAAATTGAGTTCCTCCGAATCAATGTTAAATACTGGAACATTTAATATTGAGTCTCCAAAATCTCTCGTACCTTTCGTTCCATCTAAAGAGCGTTGTAATTCACAAAGCCGAATTACTGTTTCTTCTATGGGCGAAAGTGTAAGCTGTTTGTATGGTCCACCTTCAGTTCCGGATATATGTAATTTATTTAATTCATTTTTTTTAATGTGAAATTTATAGTCTGACCACACTTTTTTCCCTCGTGATTTCGAACCGGAGACCCGTGAGCATTTAATTGATCAGTAATTCCGACCCATAAAGGTTTTGCTGAAACACGTGCATCTGAGGTATTATGAAATGCTTTCGCTAAATCGGTGTGCGTCTCCATGAACCCCACTAATATTTTATATTGTTTAGCGTTCGTAATTTTTGACCTAAAGGAAATATAGTTTCATAATGTTTGTATTATATATAATTATAATAATATTTATTATATCAGGATTTAATTTTACTCTAAAAATTTTCAAAAATAAAATAAATATTAATGTTAATTTACTTACATTTTTATGTTTCCGCTCTTTATATTTTCCTGTCGTCAACTAACTAGATAACGAACACAATTTCGATCATGAAAGTTCAAAAATGACTTGTATTCGTGTTGCCCAATTAGGGAAATTTTTTATCGTATCGTACTAGACGAATACGTATTAGAAATTTTACGCTTTGATTGATTGATTGATTGATAGGACTGTAGGACCAAGCGCTAGGCAAGATTCCCGGATAACGCCGGGCCTATTCCTACAGCCGTTTACATAAAACGATAGGTAAGGTTAGGAAGGTATATTAGTTAGGAAAGAGCGACCCGGTTACAGACACCATGACAGTCGGTACTAAACTACTATTAATAGATAATCACAAGACAATCACAATTCTAATTTACTAGTCTGCAATCGCCAATCAGCATTCTCCAGTCCGCAACACCTATCTGCTCTGCTGTATTTTGAATAACATTAAAACTAGATTAAAACTAAAATCCTAAAATAAATTTATTAGTTAGTCGCTCAGGAATCTATAACTTAACTAATTAATTTGATTATTTATTGATTAGCACAACTAATCTAATTAAACATGAGTAGAACTCTGAAAGAAATTTTTTTTAAACTTATGGCTCAGGTATCTGAAACAATTTAATTAATATGATATAATAGTTTAAGCCATCCATTACGATAATGTTACCATAAGTCGTCTGTAACATGCTCATCAGAGATTCAAAATAGACTAGGGCGAAAATCTTCAGCAGAACCATTTTCCTGTTACATAATTAGTAAAGTAATAAAATAATGTAATTTGTTAGTAAGATCTACATATATCATTTTCACATTATCATTCACATAATCAAATCATTCACACAAAATTACAAAAATAAATTTACTAAATAGGAATCTGTAACTTAATTATTATTAATTTTATTATTTATCCAAACTCCAGTCCACACACCAATCATAGTTAAACAAAATCACAAATTCTTAATTAATTAACTCACGGCACCAGAATCTGCAATAATAAATTAAATTAATATGGTATACCAGATAAAGTACCCGTCAACCATTACGCTGATGATACCATAATACCAGAATATGTTTGTCAGAAAATAAAAATAAAAAAAAAAAAAAATCTCTGAAAACGTTTTATATTCAAAAATTATGCAAACTCTTTTTTTTAAATAAAATAAACTTTCCTTGTAAGTTCCCTCCAACTATAGTCATATTTACACTTATATAAATTATTAAAACCAAACCTTTTCCATAAATTATTATTATTTTTATATAAATGGTCGTGATCAGGAATGCCACTCTACTACAAACGTAGTAGATCCGCCCCGACCTTCACGAACGCGTTCATTAATCAAAAAAGAACAACTGGTATCGATTTTAAAAAGCACCATTAAACCCAAATATTAAACTTAATACAAAACTTGATAAATTGAAATAACGCATGGACAACCCACAGGCACGCATGCACGACACACAGGCAGGGATGCCACATACATGCAGAAAGTATGGAGCAGAAGCACCCAAAAAATGGAGGAAATCGACACCTCCGGAGCGAACCTCATTCAAGGAAACCAAACACGATCCAAACTCAACATTCAACCAAACATACATCTATTAGTAGTAAACAAACTTTAACACGAGAACCCAATCGTAAATATCCAAAATACAAACTCATTCAGAGCACCCTCAACAACGGGACACCAACCTACACAAAAATAAAAACAGAAAGTGCAGACCTATCTCAACTGACTTCCAACAAACCGAAATCCATCCAAACACCCCACATTCCAGCGAATACTCCGGCTCCCAACTAATCCCACTCGCGTCGAAAACCCGACATGCCAACAAAGGCTCCCAACCACCACCGCAACTAGCTCAACCATCATGCCCGTCCCAATCACATGCAGCCACGAAATCTACCTCCCCCCAAACCACATCAGTACCATGAGGCCAACAACAAATTACACGCATGCAGCTACAAATACCTAGAAAAACCGCTTCCTCCAAGATACTCCTGCACAATCCCAGCCCACTCCAGAATCGAGCGACATTCTCCAAAAATCCAACCAAAACATCAAAACCTCCCTATACTACAAAATTGAATGCTTCCAAACCACCACTGCAAAACTGCTAAAATCCCGCCGACGCCCAAACATTCTAAAAGTTCCAACTGCCCGCTCCTACAGTTAAATCTCCGCCCGACCCGTCACTAACTTCCAGACTAAACAACCCTCAACCACAATCCCAAAATGTACCTTCGATAATGGAAGATACAGACTCGTGTTCTGCATCAAAACTAAACACTCCTGTCCTACAAAATCCCTGAGAATGTGTACACTTTCCTTATTACCTATGTGTCAAACACACGCACCCTTGTACTATACACCGTTACCTCAACTTATACTATATTTCGCACTCAGATACGACTTCCTATCAAATGATATGAATGGAGCTCCTCGAAGTCAACACCAACTATTCCTCTTATTAAAACTGTAGCAAATTTGAATCAGCGCCTGAACTGAACCCATAAACAGTAAAAATCGAAGCAGATCCGCCACACCTACAGCAAAGTGACTCAATGAACGAAGGCATACGCATCTTTTACAACTCTCCAAAACAAGGACACTCAAACCCGATAGAAGACAAAACCTGCATTCTCCATCACCGGCAACGCATCCCGGGACTACGGCTGAAAACCATTCAATCCCGAAACCCGCGACCAAGTCAAGCATAGGCCCGATTCGAACGACGAAAAATTAAAAGCAACAACATTCAAACGTCAACGAGACTGAAACAACTCCACAATCATGACTTAAAATCACTAAACAATCAATCCTGCAGTTCAATAGGAAGCCCCGATACCGCGGCTAGTTTCGGAGGACGCCACCAGACTTCGGACCGAGCCAAAACCGAACAAGAACATGTTGGAGGAAGCAACCTCTATCAATACCTGGAACTTCACGCCATCAATTCGCTCCGCACTCCTAAGCACCTCTGCAGTTGAGGAAGCTTCCAAAACTAAACCCACCTAACACAAATATAAAAATCAATCCAACCAAGGCAAAGGCCGAAAACCTCCGCTTACATATGAAATTTCAAACACGAATAAAATCCACTGGAAACCAGAATATCCACCATAACCGCTCCATACCCCCCACATACAATTCACCTCCCTGGTCGTATAAAAACTGACCCTTCGACCATTAATCTTTACATGGCACCGCATTAAAATCCTAATTGCATTACAGCCAAAAACTAAATTTAAATTCTTAAACAATGATTAAATACAAGAACATTACATGCAAACCTATCAAATAGCAAAACCAAAAACCAGTAATTTATGTGAGGCACTGTATGTATTTGTATATTATATTATATATACACAAATATAAACAATATCAAACCTGTATACATTGCCCGTATACGCATTGCAATATTATTGATCTATACTTGATCTATATATAAACAAAATATATAAAACAAAAGGGAAGGGAAATACATAGTCAAATACATATTTAGAATTTTATTTGACTAATGCAACTAAGAAAACAAAAACAAATTAACTTGCTATATAAAATTTAACAAAAATTTATATGCAATCGTTTTCAAGGACAATAGGACATCAAAATTTAGAGTATAGAATGTGCATTTGTGTTTTCCACAACTGATGTATATAAAAAGACACAAATACACATGTAGTGAACGCGTTACAATACAATTCAAAAATCTCCAAAAATTCCCCCCACTATCATCTTATATATAATATTTATGTATATAATATTTATATATAATATATAATAATAATATATATAATATTTATGATTAAAGAGGAGATTAATCTGCGTATACAAAATGTCATGTACACACGAAAATCAATATGAGTTATGGGCCAAAATTTTATTTTCAGATTCAAGCTTTTTTTTTTGTTAAACATTTCTGAATTTATGTTTGTGCTTATAATATTTGAAAAGGTTTGAAAAATTCTATAATCGTGGATTAGAATTTATATCCAAGGAGGTTTTTTTGTTCCTTTCTTGTGGGGACAAACAAGATATTCTCGTAAAATGTGTATGTGGGATTCTATATGCTCGTTTGGAACAAATAGGACTATAAATTATGAAAAAGTATTATGAATAGAAAAAATCATCCAGAGGAAAGGGGAAATTTATGAAGATCGAATTATGGGATTGGCTCGTCAAAAGAAACAAAACAAAAACACACGTGTCGCATTCAATCGTTTTCAACGAAAAATTGTGTGTGTGATATTGAAATTGATGTATATAACTATATACCAATACCATTACTGGCAATGTATACACCATGCAAACTGACACACACAAATACGATATATGTACATCCCCCATAATATATAACACTAAAACCTAAATATATAATGCAATATATATATGTATATATAATGTAATCTAATATTAAATATAATATAATATAATAACGATACTCATCTGAGATTCCAAAAATTAAGCCACAGACACACACAAACGAATTTATTTTATTTAATTAAACACCGAGTGGAAAAAAACACGTCCACTCAGTGTGACGACTAACACTCAATTCCCGTATTAGAAATTTTACGCTTTCGTATTCAAAAATTCTAATTACACGTATTCGTACAATTATTGTACGAATTCGTATTTAGAAAAAGGGGCCCGCATTGTTTGAGCTATACAATCAGTCTAAACGACGTGTAGGGAAAGTCGATCCTTTCCGTGAAAATTCATCATAATTTACTAGCCACAATGGCCCTCGGATGCATGAAGAATTACGATCTCCGTCAGAAAATGAAATCTTAATGAATGAAATCTCTCTTCTATAAGAGAGATAAAGAGAACAGAACGATCGTGTATCGCCAGTATCATTAAGTATTATCCGACCAAATAAATAAGAGGTGGAAAGATTTCTAAAATATTTCAGGTGTGATGGTTTAGAAAATAATGTCAAACAAGGGAAGTTATAGCTGCTTTTTGTGCAATGTGGTGACAAAATCAATACCGAGTCAATATACAGAAATGTATAAACTGAAACGATGAGGATATTCTATTGTATGTGGATGAGGACCGCCCATGTGGCGCAGTACATATCACTCTGCAACGTGGAGCGGGAGGTACCGAGTTCGAATTCCGATAGAGGCCGGATGCGAAAAGGGGTTTTCACCATCGATCGTCTGGGCGGTACGATCGGTGGTGAGAATGAACACATCTGAGACCCAGTTGGTGATTAAAATTCATCTGCCGTCCCATCTTCCATGTCAGTACTATAGGCTGGCATGGAGCTATGCAATGTGCAGATGGTTTCTACGTAAATCGGACCTATAGCCGGGACGTACAGCAATATTGTCGGAGGTAACAATGGGCTATTACAGCCTGAGTTTCATACTGGAGAAAACTCCTGAGTTTCATACTGGAGAAAATTATTTTCATACTGGAGAAAACTTCAGTATGAAAATAATTATTTGATATTCTCTCAGTCGACTAAAGCGACACGCTTTTTGATTGAGGTGACAAGCATGAAATTTGCTAGTCATTAAAAACGTTTCACGCCATCTGGATTTTTAGAAATATTATACAACAATACAAAAGTATTGTAATCTACTTTAAGCATAAAAATCACCAATACCAAACAAATCTCTAGTAGATTAAATGGAGAAAACCCCAGACACTGGCTAAAGGTCCTTTAGTCTCGGCTGGTTAAAAATGGAGTACAATTTGAAGTGGAAAAATTAAATTCATTGCAACCTCCAGTACGGGATGGAACAGGATACATAAAGAAAATCGCATTTGTAGTAAATTTAAGTTTAATTGATTAATATCTTAACATTTTAGTTGTTGAATGATTTCAAGGAGAAAATCAAGACAAAAATGGGTCAAAACAGAACAACTATCGTCCTAAATGGGGGTGGTTCGTGCCGGCTTCTGGTATTTTCTTCTTTTTCTCAGCTAGAATAAGATTTTCCTCCCGGCCATGAATATAATTTTGATCTTCTGTTAACGTCCATCGAACTTGAACCTTATAGATACCGGTTCATCGAATTTGAACAACTCGACATCTGTACAGAAAACATTAATAATTCATCATATGTCATATTCATGAATGCGATTCAGATAAACATAGCTAAATCACAAAATACAACAACGCCAGTTACATCAACCAAAAAACAACGAATAGCGCAAAAAATGCAGTTCTGAAATTGATAAAATGCGAGTTGTATTTTGTAAAAGACGTTCCAATTTGTCACATCACATCATCTCAGGTGACCAAGGGAGTACTGGTTTTAAATTTCGGAGAAGCCACAACTATTACGGCAGAGGAAACGATAACTATGGGAATAAGGGTATTGGTTTAAAGGTCTCAGCGAATCTCAAACTCTTAGTACTAAAAGGAACAAAATTTCAAATAGGTGTTTCTAACAAAAAATGAGAAATCTAACCTGGCATATAATAACTTTTTAAATAAAATATTTTCTTAATAAAAAGCAAAATCGAAAGTTCATATAAGCTAGCTAAACGACAACAACTTTGGTAAATAATATATTTGAACAGTAAACAACATATAATTTTTGGTTAGATAACTCATCGCGCAGGGTGTGGTAGAAATTATTAAATAATTTATGTTATTAATACAATTGTGCTCAGTTATTACCCAAAATATTTCACCAATTCATCAAACATATCATTAATCTGGACAATCTCCTACTATGTTAATTAGTTTTTAACATAAAATAAAATTTAATTTAAATTCTAATAAATCAATCATTTGTATAAGCTTAATCGATTCAGTGAAACAGAGAAAAATAATTGGAGTTGACAGGATAGTTATTATATTTCGACCTTTTCCCTCCATTATTTATTAGCCAGCAACTAAATTTTAACCTTCATATTTTGAAAATAATATTATAATTAAATTAATTTGATTTGTGGGAGATTTATTTGAAGTATAAACATAATCAGTTTTGAAATTTGATTTACAATTTAAAATGTTTTTTAACTAATTAAATTACATTTCAGTGTAAAAAATTGAAAATCATTTATTTAAATAAAAACTATAATTTTTAATTAAATTATTTATTTTTAATAATAATAATTTTTTACCTTTGTCAAATATGATATTTCCAATTTTAATAAATAATATAACAACGACAGTAAGAATAGTAAAGAGGCGTTGATTAGACTGTCCAAATACGAAAAACAGCGAATGATAGGCACAGTATTGCAATTTAACTAATCATACAGCTGTAGCGGAATTTAGACCCTTATTCCGATACTCGTGTCGCCTGTCGTATTTTACGACAGCAATTTTTTTATATTCTCCTAGTCGACTGAAGCGACACGCATTTATTGAGGTGACAAGGATGCTATTCTGCTAGTCGTTGAAAAAGTTTCATGTTATTTGAGGTGATATAAGTAGTGTGTGAGAAGTTTTAGAAAGTTTTAGAAATATTATATTACAAAAATATTCAAATTTATTTTATGCGTAAAAATCACCAATGACAAACAGTTTGAGTCTTAAGTTTCGGCAGCTCAAAAACGTAGTACGGAGAAGTGGACAAATTTTGTGAATAAATTAAATTAATTGGAACCTCCAGTACGGAAAGAAACAGGGTGGCAAAAAGCAAATCGCATTTGTAGTTAGTTTATGTTTAATTGATTTTTGATGTTGAACGATTTCAAGGAGGGTCAAATGGGTCAAAACAGAACAGATATCGTCGAAACTGGTGGTGGTTCATGCCGACTTCTGGAAATCACCAGCGGAATAAATGATCGGTGACTATCAAAGAGGATTTTGCCTAAATCGAAGTGAGAGGTAACAAATTCAAACAGTTTTTAACTTCCGTTGGTCTCAAAAACAACGACCAAGGCCCAAAAATATCAGTTCTGGTAGCAACACGATTGAGACAATAATGAGATTCAAGTTTCTTGGATCACTCATTACTAAGATAATGATAATATGAGAAAGGAGTTTAGATCCAGATTCGATCTTGACAAATAAGTACGAGAAGTTGGAGAATTATGCATGTGATATATGACAGAAAAAGTGACGTTGATGATAGTTACTGAGTTCTTTTAAATCACGAGGTTATCGTGCATGAAATGAAATTGTCAGTAAAATAAACGCAGGTTTATGTATGTCCTTTTCGCTGGAACTGGAACACTATGTTCAATACATATTACTTTTTGACAGGACATTGTTTTCTTGCTCCGAAGCAATTTAATCGGCCTAAATCTTCAGCGCTCACAGTAAGGTGAATATCCTGATATTTTCTCTGGAAATTGGTTCCATAAAAATTGATTCAATACTTATTTTTAATGAATTTTGCATGAAAATGCAACCAACATGTATGATTATGACAAAACTACTATTTAGATATTTATATTTAAATTACAATAACAAATGCAAGCAAAACTCAAATAATTACTCTACTCTACAACGGTTCGTTAAGGTTATGATTATTTAGTGGATCACACCCTATTCTTTATCCAACGCAATCTTGAGGTTAGGTGGTATCGATATTTCTGGCACTGACCCTTTCTTCGTATTAGTTTTCCCTATAAATCCTCAATTGGATTCATATTGGAAGTAAAGGCTGGCCACTTCATGGTCTCGTGTTCAACCACATCCGTGAACTGCCGAGTGGTTCTAGCTATGTGATACTGGGAATAGTCATGCATCAAAATGAAATCTTTCCCTATATATCTGGCATTATCCACAACATAGTCAAGAGAACGTCCTCGAAATTTTGTTAGCGGCCAGATCTACTTACGGCCTTCACCAGGTACGAAAACCAAATCTGTTTCTCCCTCAAGCGATATGATAGATCCATATTCTTCATTCATCAGTGAAAAGAACCGCCATTGCTCGATACTCCAATTAATCGTTTGCAAACAAATTTAAATTCACCTTTACTGTAGGTAAATCAGCTGGGTGTTTAATTACAGTGTAGCATCAATCATTACCCCCTAGACATTAATGGCCGGTTGGGTGACTATATTTCGGGCATTAATCACTAACGTTATGCTCTCCAAGGCTCTCCGGCTAGTGATTAGGACGCTTCTGTCTTATATTCTGCGAACTCCAGACCAGCAGAAATTGTCCACTATTGAAAAATTTCACGATCTTCTTTCTGTGTTTTGAGGCTACCACTATGGCGATATCAACGGCCAAGACTTAAAATAATAAAGTGATTCGACGTACATCATCATGCATCACGTTTTCGAGAGTAGGCCCTAGAACAGAACATTCTGGAATCCCACCAGTCGTCACACATGTTTTCGTTTGTTCACAAACAAAAGGCGTTGATTCAAATGGAAGCGATCACGACACTCGTGGTTACTGGGACTCTACAATTTTCAATCTCATTTTGTAAATCCACATATTTTGATAAGAGATGCTAGAAATTAATTCGATTTACATTACCAAATTTCGATAAATTATACATTTTTCTGGGATGATTTTAAAATTCCTGGAATGGGTTGAAATTAGTATTACCTGATGAACATAATGAATTTTTAATTTAAATAATATTCCTTATGAAAGAATTGGCATTTATTAGATTATTATTAAATCTATATGAAATACTGTCGAGTCCTCAAGCTACCATCGCTATAAATGGTGACGGGTTGGGCAATTGGGACACACATTTAAATGCAGCATATAATGAGATGATCCAAAGATGTTTTTTAAAAAATTGCTGCAATTTATCGCCCTATATGCTGCAGTGACTAATATTCCTTCTGCAAATAACCAATGCTGTTGTTCTCCAAATAACCAGGCAGGACCTGGACGCTCGTTTTCAGATATCGATTTGGTACTCTATTTAACATATTTCAGGATTATAATAATAAACCTAAAATCCCCATAATTTATACCACTACTATTATATCCATATATCACAAGTGGTACACTATAATTGACATAACAGAGTCACAATGAGTAAGGCATTGTCAAATTTTACTTCCATGTTTCATACAACACAACGCAAATTTTATGATATTTTTTGTATAACTCGAAAGTAATTTATGAATGTGGAGTACAGTAGATTGTATGTACACGTAGAGAATTAAAAAGGAAAATTAATACATTTGAAAATATACGAATAGTATGTACTATGTACCATCGCTATATTGAATATAAAGATAAAACCATATAAACCACCCACAACCATAAAATCATGTTATTTTATTCCATAAAGTAAATCGTTTTTTTTTTACTTTACTTTCTAAAATTTAATTGAAAACAATTCTGTAAAACATTAAAGTTAACTCTGGTTTTTATTATTTAAATATTTGTACATCGGGTGTATATGCCTAGCAGTAGTAATAAATAACATTGATTCAATTCACATGTTCGAATAACACGATGAGACTGCCATTGGTACATTTTTTTATTGACACAATCAGTGTGAATCTGTTAGAGTTGACTATTTCAATACAAACCGGCTATTTATTACCGGTAGAGAAATTAATACAATTTTTGATCGAAATATACAATTTTTATCAAACCCAAAAGTTCATGATTGATTTTATATCAAATTGTGATATAGTTTAAAAAAAATTGCAGTATCCTATCCAAAGACAGTATTCCAATCCAAAGTAAATAGTTTGAAACAACATATGGATTGACAACATGCATGCAAAGTCAATTATATAAAAACGTTCTATACATAATACATGTGTATGAATGTGCATATATTTCGCAGCTATCACGTTGGATGTTAGCGAAAGCACACATAGACAACAAAAAAGCTCTCACAACAACTAAAATTTTGTTTTTTTATATTTTGACATAAAAATTTTCATTTTAGTTTTTACACAACCGATGGGTTATTCGAGTAGCAGATGTGAAAATTCGTTAGTTTTCAGTTTTAAATTACAAAAAATATAAATTACAATTTGCCGTTATTTGGTTTAATTTATTTTATACGTCTCTTTCGTTCGATTATTATAATTTTAAAGTTTTTTATCTAACTTTTCCCATTTTAATATCAACAGTGGCATTTGAACATAACTGGCGCAGTATGAAAGCATACATTATGATAAACAAGAAGAACAAATTTCATATTCACTTTTGGCCTCGTTATGATGTTCTAATTAGCAGTTTTCTAAATAACTTTAGTAAATAACTAAGTATTTTTAAAGCATCCTTACTAATACAAGCAGCAATGCAAGACTCTTTAAATTGATCAAGCATATTTATTGGTATACTTATAGAATGTATATTTTTGACACATTATATAAGAAAATAATTTAAAATTAAAGATTTTTGGCTTAATTTTAATGAATGAAAATTCTGAAAACATAAAATATTTTTTAGATTAATAATAATTAAATCAAACATTTTCATATAATATATAGAACTCAAATATAAACACATATTATTTTAATAATTATAATAAAAATAAAAACATTTTGATTTATTCATTTTTTAAACATGCATATGTTATTATAAACGTCGTATCCAATTATATAATCCAAGGTCGATGACGTAAAATACGAAAAACAAACATATACTTCATGTGTTGCATAAGAGATGGCACTCAATAACTTTAATAATGTGACGAATCACAGATGTCACCAGAGATAACTAAAAAGAGTTATAAATTATAGCAGTAGGGGTTACCCGGTAACCACATATTTGCACATACGAAAAAAATAAAAATAAATAATGAAATAGGCGGAGCGAACAAAATACGACGGAAAGAACATTCGCGAAGTGTAGAGAAGCAAAATAATGGAATGTTCTACAAGTATTTGCGTCGTATAAATAGGTGTAGACATTTGAGTAACGGAACAGTTCAATTTTGAATTTCGAAGTGTTAATATCGGGAAGTGATAAAAAGTGAAAGTGAAGTGTTGAAATAATTGTAGTGATAATTATTGTGTAAAATAAGTTTGTGAAATAATTGTGGAATTTATTGGGAAATAAATTTATTGAAAAATTAATCTTCGCGAGTTTAATATTCACAATCTAGTGATCGAACCGGATAAATAATTTGAATAACCACTCGGCGAAATCGTAACAATAATATATACCGTAGTTAATGTTATTTTTAGACATTTTAATAGTGTTATAAAACTTAGTGCACAATTAAAATACCCAAAAATTTAACTGAAAGTGAATACTTTGAAACGTGTAGCTTTATGTAAATTTGAGAAATGTGTTGGTTCTTCCGAGTGGTTTTTTTGAATGTGTGTTTGTTACTTCGGGTTGTTTGCTTGTTTCTTGTAATCGACTAGGCCGGTTTCGATCTAATGATGATGATGACGGTCATTGAATGACTAGGTGATCATTGAATAGATGAAATCCATCTCATCAGCCATATGCTCCCGGACTTGACTGTTCATACTGTGCGATGCGTATATATACGTTTAGTTGTCACGCGACAGTACTAGTGAATTACAAGAACATAACTCAAAATATTGATTTTATGAATTGCGTGTGGCGTGAGCTAATTTGCGATTTATTTGAGTTGCTCTGAACGTCTCAACTTGAAAAGTTATTGAATTTTCTTCTTGTTTGTTTTTATCTCTACAATCTATCTGTTTTGGGGCTCAAGGCACTCACAACTCTTTCGCCATTACAGCCAAATCGAAGAAATACGGCTAGAGCTTAAATATAGTACTGACATGGAAGATGGGTTAGCCTGTGAATGAATACATCATCCCTGTTTAGCCTGTGAACTCCAACAGGGATGATGTATTCATTCCCACCACCGATCGTAATCGTATGGTGAAAAATCCCTTTACCATCCTACCCCTATTGGGATTCGAACCCAGTACCTCCCGCTCCAACTGTCGCAGCTTTAACCACTGCACCATTTGGTTGGTTGATTTTCTTCTTTTTACATACAATTCTTATACTTCATGTGTCTCATATACGATGGCATTGTAAAAAGCATTACATTTTTAACAGTGTGAAATACCGATTCATAAGTATTTGAATTGTTTTTCGACTATAATAAATTTGTTCAGATACAAATTACGTTTACCATTAAAATGGTACCTTTAGCTTTGTCCACATAGATTAGTTTCAAGTTTGTTTGATTACAGTTGTTATCGAAAAATATCGTTATAATTTAAATAATCATCACTACTGTGTAAAAGTGTTAACAATAGTAATTGTTAGTTATAACTGAAACGAATTATTTTAATTATTACCGTCTACCCTATGAACATTTCATGAACAATATTGACAAGTAAAAAACAAAAAATATATTTCTGTACAATGCACTAAATTTTTTAGTTATTGTGTTAATTATAGAGGAATTCTGTACTTTTATAATGATGTCACGACATATTAATGTGTTTGTAATTAAAGCGTATACACATTTTTTGATCATTGCGGCTTGTATATTTAGGAGCTTTGGTAGGTTTCACTACTTAAATCCATGTCGCCTTGCCTTTAATAGATTCATCTTAATGGTTTTTGAGTAAAAAATTAAGAGTATTACACTATTTTAACAACTATCTCTTTCACTACATTGCCAGTGTATTTAATAACAAATCATCTTCACATTCAAGTGCCTGTGTTGAATAAGAAACACTATAAACTTTTCAGTCAATTCTACAGACAAGGTGGGCCATATGTTGTCCCTTCTTAAATAAATGAAATTTTGGTACTAATGTTATCTGTTGTAAAAAATTCGTTGACATGGAAAGCAGAAAATGTGCCATTTATCATCATGGAGTCGCTAAAACGCAACAACAATTTTAATTGACAAAATTTATTATGAAAATAATTGTTCAAAACTAACAACATTTCGTAAATTACGTGACAATTTTGGTTGACATGGTCGTCCTACTTAGAATTAGTCGTAAAACTATTTCGTTTTGACGAAACTGGTTCAGGGAAGGTCGTCAACGGTAATTATATATTCATCCTGTTCGTACTCATGATGCAGTGATAGTTGTACGTGAAAATGTTGGTAATGGACCAAGCACATTAACCAGACATCGTTCATAAGAACTATTTCCAAAACACATTCCGATGCATTTTGCATGCTGCTCTCTGGTGAAATGCAGCATAAATCGTGCAACAATCCATTTATTGTCAACAAAATTTGCTGATCGCATAGTTTCAAGAAATTTCGAATCGGATTTAATACTTCCTGACTATTGTACGCTAATCATCCACAAACAATTATTGAACCTTAAAGACCATATTTGAGCTGGTCATTCAGCCCCTATTATTGGAAAAAGTCGTCATACATTTTATTGATGGGATGGCCTGTATCCGAGATGGAGCCGTGGTGGGGATATGTGAAAAAGATTCTCCTTTCATTATCAATAACAAAATGTTGACTTTGATCCCAAAATGTGGTTTATTTACGCACAGAAGAACAAAAAGATGCCGTGTAATTCAGAGCTCTAAACATGGCAAAAAAAGGGTTAATATTGCAAAAAAAATTGGTATTCCAGATTATACACGTTAACCTTGTTCCTTACGTATAGGTATAACATATTAAGCTCTTCTTCCACAGTATTCAGGGAAATGTCTACCTCAAATTCGTCAATTATTTCACTACAGATATACACTTCAGTTCACTTCAATAGGAACGACCGTTTTTTGAAATATTTTTAAATCGGTCCAACTTTTCCAAGATTGAATTTTACAGGTTTAAAATTACATAATTTTTAAATAAAAATAAATTATTAGGCCAGAATAATTTATTTTATTTTGTTTTTTCTTAAAAAGTGTGATTTTTGTTTGTTTAGAAACTTGAATAGAAACGACCATATTATCAATAAATTTGAAGTGTTAGCAAGTTAAACTTAAATTAAATTAATTTTTTTAAAAAAAGGTTACCAATTTATCATAAAAAAAACTTAGTAAGGAAGAAATAGCCCAAATTCAAGTTCTACACAGCGAAAATTATTCTCTACAAGCAATTGCAGATAAAATAGGGAGATATAAGACTGTTATCTTCAATTTTACAAAAACTCCAAAAGAATATGGCTCAAACAATAAAGGCCGAACTGTTGAGGCCACATCTGCAGCCGGCAAGCGGGCCACACTAAGAGCAGTATCCAATTGCGCACCATCTTGTGCAAAAATTAAAGCTAGAGTTCGTGTGGAGGCCAGCCGAATAACAGTATGGAGAGTGATTAAAAAGCAGATCACCGTATTCAAAGAAAGCTCCAAATGAAATCACCTCAAAATCAGGAGGGGTAACAGAAATGGTTAGATTTCTCGAGGCAGCATATGACATGGGCTGAAAAATGGAAACGTGTCGTTTTTTCTGATGAGAAGAAATTTAACCTCGAATGTGCCGATGGGTTTAATTATTATTTTCACGACCTTCGAAAAGAGGAAAAGTTTTTAGCAAAACACCACAGCCAGGAAGGAGGCGTTATGGTGTGGGGGGCTATATCATTTTATGGTCCGGGAGAATTGTCATTTCCAACCGGAAAAAGACCACAGCAACTTACAAGCGCATCCTCGAAGAAGCATTTCCCCGCTTCAATGTTACTTTTGGGCCATTGCCATGGATATATCAGCAAGATAATAACCCTATCCATACAGATACACACCCCTATACATCCCTACAACATAATCAAATCTTGGATATCGCTGCAAAATGTAGAGCTTTTGCCGTGGCCTCCATATTTTCCTGATCTCAATATCATAGAAAACGTGTTAGGTTGACTGTCTCGGAAAGTTTACGAAGGTGGTCGACAATTCGACAGTAAAGAAAGCCTTATTAAGGTGATAAATTAAACCTGGAACCAAATTTCTTTAGATTATTTAAAATCTTTGTATGACTCCATCTCTAGGTGGTTGTATGAAGTTATTTTTAATAAGGGAAGTAGTACACATTATTAAAACCATGTAAACTCAATTAATTTTTAAAAATAAATCGAATTCAATTAAATTTTTAGTCAATAAAATAACTTTTTATTAAGATTAGTTAAGCGTTCTTATTCAAGTGAACATTCAAATTTACCACTATTTTAGAAAAAAACAAGAAAGCAAAATTAATCACGCAAAAATAAATTTGTTAATGAAAACTTATAATTCTGTAAAAAAAATATTGAAAAAGTTGGATCGATTTCAAAATATTCCCAAAAAACGTCGTTCCTATTCAAGTGAACTGCATTGTATCAATATTCAAAGGTAGAGTAACATCAGCGAATAGTCATATACGGCTATACAATTATAGGGTTAACTAAAGTGGAGCTTGAAGAAACGATTATTAATTGGAGATTAGTTTAATCCATCAGTTTTCATGAATAATTCCACTTCAAGATTCCTGAGTTCATCTGGGTAGTAACACATATTCTTCACTTTTAAGTTTTTTTGTAGAGCAACAGTTCAGACCATAAGGAATGCCACAAGGAGGATTAGTAGTCATCAATTGTAAATTTTTAAAACAAAAGCTTTAATGTCTCTTATATAGTGTAATAATTGTTAAGTTCCTAACTTTATCTATAGGAAAATTGATTACCATCTACAAAGTATATAAATACATACGATGACATATTTTTAGTTAACAAAATGTTTAGCTCATAACTTAAACTAACAAAAAGTTTCGTTAGATTAAGTTATGAACTAAATAAATAACATAAACAAAAATTAAATTTGTTTGGCAATGCAAAACTTGTTGCAAAAAACATTTCTCACATATGTATGCGATATTTAGCCCCTCGGTTAGATAAAGAAACCCAATTAAAATAATGTCACTTCTATGGTTTCGATATATGTTTTGTATCTACATATCAATGTTTTTATATAAATATATTTACATTCGAATGTCTCTTCCCAAATGAAAAAATATAGATCTGCTTCGAAAAAATTACTATTAATAATCTTGCAAACAAGGATCAGATAAGTACAACGTCAGCTATAAACAGTTTCAAATCATAAGCGATCGCAAAGTACATCATTCTTTACCAAATTTCAATCGCAGTTTTGTGGAGTACGGACCCATATTATTACATAAGTCGGTCTGATTTCTTCCAGCTCTAGCATTAAAGTCACCAATCACCAATTGGACATCGTGCTCATGTATAAAGCCCATCAGATTGTCCAAATTATTATAAAATGAGTCTTACACATTTGATTATCACCGCCTGAAAGTCCAGAACAGCCTTTTTCACCTGAGGCCTAATGAGAAATTCATTTTCAAGATTTCCGAGGTCATCTTTACTGTGTAGCAACGGGACACATTGTCTCCACTTTTAGGCCATCGAGTTTCTTGGAGTGCCACTAGTTCCAGCTGATACTCTTTCATACATGTGATAAGGCCGTCAAACGCGCCAGGTTTTCGAAGTGATCGTGTACTTAAGCGGGGGGTCATTTTTGTTTTGGTGGTACCCGAATTTTTCTAGTTTGAATATTACATTGAATGTTACATTAATGTAATAGTTAATTGAATTACATTCACCATTCAGACTGTTTTAATTCAAACTGTTTTAAAATAGTCATTTTATTAAAAACTTCTGGCTTTATTTTTTAATAAAATTGAGTTCATAAAATACAGGAAAGATAAAATATATATTTCATAATTTTTAAGAATAATATAAATAAAAAAGTATTAAAATTGAATAACATTGCAACGAATTCATTAATAGTTTGATCTTATTTTTGTACAAAAAAGACCTGCAGCAGAGAATGCTCTTTCCGAGTCAGACGAATAGTCAATAAATGTTGATATTTCTGTTCAAGATATTTTACTCGTATTTTCTCATAAGCTAATAATTTCACTTCGCGCCTTATTATTTTCCCAATATTATTTATAGCGTACTCTTTTTGTTTTGGTTCAAGATTTGGCTCCATTCTGTCTGATTAAACTATGTAATCTTTCTTTCATTGATAACGCAACTGAAATATCCGGTTCTTCTAAATCATCGTCAATGAGTTGGTAAGGTCGCAATTATCTTGAAGCACATTATTATCATTTGAATGATCATTGAACATATTAAAGCGCTCTGCTAATTCAATTGTTAGTTTTATAATATTAGTTATAGTTATCTGTTTCATTTTGAGAGATGATGAAGTCCGAATTGTGAAGAAATTGTATCACGTCAGAAAATTTGGTTCTTCTTTCGTTGATTCTTTCAATTAATACCTCTTTTAATTCAAAACTCAAAATATTATTTTGATTAGAAAGCTTATGTAACATGAACTTGAGAGTCACATCAGCAGTCAAAAGATTAACATTTTCACAACAGAGTTTCCACTGCCAATTTAACTGGCTGTAATGAACAAATCACATTTTTCAACAAATCCAATTCATTTGTAGTAAAGCTTAAATCTATTAAACTTTTCATAATGCAGTCTCTGACTTCATAAAACCGCTCCAACATGTCTAGAAGACTATTTCTACGCGTTTTTGTATCTAAAATCAGTGATTTTTCTTTGAAAAACTGTTCCTTAACATGTTTTTGTAGCCGAGCATCGGTTTTAGAAGCCGATTTTCGGAATAATTTTACAACTTTCCTGACTTTTAAATTAATGGAATGTACATCATTATTTAGTATTCCGGTTATTGTTCTACCTTTTGATTGATTTCAAAAAACTCATGAGCATCGATTTCTAAATTTTCATCAGATTCGTCATTAATTTCACCGGTTAACATCGTCTATAGGAGAATCATTTTCATCAACTTCACTCGTTTTCAATCATTTTCATCAACTTCATCCGAAAAATTGGTTTTTTTGTAAAGTACTTTGATTACAGCCAGTTGAATTCCATGAACTAAACATAATTGACTTATTATATTAGTAAAAGAAGCTAATTTCTTCATTACTGCATTATATAATAAACACTGTTATTATTATTTTTTTTAATTAGTTTTAATTAGGCACAGGGCGGACTTTTAGACTGTCTTTGCTCCTTGTAACTGTCAAAGCTCCTGAACCCAACGCGCGATCCTTCAAGTAAATGTTGATATAACTGCCTTAAACTTGTGCGTTTTATACTCCAAAGGAAACTGAAAACCTGATAACGTATTCCACTTCCTGTATGTTCGATAAATAAATTCGCGCTTTGCATCTTCAGTTCGAGTTTTCGGCAGCTTCCCCGTTAACCTATGCGAATTAACCGTTCCTCGTGTTACCCGTCCTGGCGTAACAAAGGGTGGTATTTTCTCCTTTAATTTTGCAGAACATTTATCATTTATTAATCTATAGAACACGCAGAGTTCTGCAACATCTCTGCACTGCTGTAGGCTGTCTAGATCTTTCTTAAGTCTGGAGTTTCGTATTTTCGGATGGCACGCCGCTGAACCCAAGTATTAAAACAAGAGTATGTTTTATTATAAATAAAATAACTCCATGCGATAACGTGGTGCTAATAACATCGAAAACTTTAGCACCAGAGCTCTTTATGTGCCGGTTAATTTGATTGGATCGTAAACTCGAAGTAGGTATATGCCTTCTGATATCAAATTACTAAATTGAGCAGTGGAACAATTACTTCAGGAATTTAGAAAATTTCGTTCTAAGACAAATCAATACTTTTAAATAAAGAACTTATATCTCACAAACTAATGTAAAATTAAAAGAAACTAAAAAGAAAAAAAACAATTTATACAAGGTCAATGTTATTGACTCTATGCTGTTATCATCTTATGAATATTTTCAATTTTTACATCCGTTTTTAGTGTATTTATTTCTTTGCTATTAAAATGTATTGTCTTAGTCGTGCATCCCAAACTATTAATAAACACTATAATAAATTAATAATTAATCAACTATTTAATTATATATTGCACGCACGACTATCTGTAGGATAACCACAAGGGCATACACATATTTTTGAATAAAAACAAATTTATAAATGAGTAAAGACAACTAGATCGCAAAGAAAGCCGACAAACTACTAAGAAAATAAAATGTCATGTTTAATCAACATAATTATAAATGTTAGTACCGTCTCTGCTCTATAAAACTGATGACTATGATGTTTGTAGCATACGTTAGTTTGACACTCTAAAATCTATATACTCCATTAAAAATTCAACCAACAAACACTTCAATTGTCGTCGAGCAATTTAAATGGAAATATTTCTGTATTATCACAAAACTTCATATCATCAATGTTTCTTATTAACAAAAAATAAACAAAACAAAATCATTTTCAATATGGTATGTCTACTTCGTTCTTAAATTTTTAAGTGTATATATAATTCTTAGTCAGTCCCTATCGAACCATCATTATCAGCCAAAAGTTTATTTAAGAAAGTTTAAACAAAAGAAAAACAATGTATTTAAAATTTATAGTTTTATTTGTTTTGTTTCAACCAATTTTAAATAGTTCGCCACCATGGAACGAGATAAGTGACCAAGCAGCAACCGCTCGAATTGAAAAAATATTTCAAGACATTTACAATACAGATGTTCCGGGTGATACGATATTTATCGAGCAACGATTTAATTTTAGTGCAAACGAATGGATTAATTTGTCCGATCTTATAATAAATAAAGGAGTTGAAGTTGAAAATAATTTAAAAAAGTTTTCGGATAACCTAAGTGCCTCATATTTCGATACAAATATTCGACAACATGGCCTACAATTGATAATCGATGTTAACAATCATGTGAAGACAGTGAGTGAGAATGTAACACAATCTTTAACCGGATTGTATACAACAGGGCGGCCATATGTATATAAAATATTAAATGACATCAATCAAATTGGACTACACTTGAAGGATAATATACAGTTTGGTGAACGATTGTGTTTTAATAAATGGTTGGACGAGGTTAATAAATGGGAAACGCTATCGGACAAATGTATTGTAGCTGGGGTCGCGGCAGTCGAAAAAATATACTTAAGCTGGTCGTTTAAATTGATCAAAATATCGAAAATTTACAGTGATGGATTTAAACTACTTACGAACATTAACTTATCAGAAGAGGTAAAGTACAGTATATATATATATATATATATATATATATATATATATATATATATATATATATATATATAAAATTGTTGATTAGTGAATAGACCAAATGACCTTTATATTTTATTTTGTAAAACGATGATGCACTTACTAATCATGTAATCATTTGATTTTTAAATGACGAAACTTTATCGTCATCATACTCTAAGACACGTGCTTAGATTATAAACGTATATACAAAATTTTCTTTTTTAGACATAGGTTTATTCTAGTTCAGATTTGTGAAATGCTTATAACCTAAATTCATCGAGCAAAAGTTTTGTAAATAAAATAAAAAAAATAACAATAACCTCATCGATAAGAATTATATTTATAATATTTAATCACATTGAGTTAAGATGAACCTAAAGGGAATTTACGTTTTTGTTGTTGTAGATTTCGTCAGCCTTAGATAAATTTAAATCAATCGCCATTGATGAGTTGGACCAATTTTTACAAGAATCACAACAGATAATAATGGAATTATATCTGTCGGGAGTTTCGTGCCATGCAAAGACACTTCTATTAGCGGAGCAGTATGAATCAAACTTTGCACCCGAATGCAGAAAAGCTGTTTAATAACATACGATTGTATATTTAATTTAATCTTTTGAACGGTGTAATACATAATTAATTTTTTTGCCATATTAAAATTACGATTTGTAACTAATAGTGTGTTATTTATATATAAGTATTGAGACGAAATAAAATTTAATATTTCTTAAACTTTAATCAATAGTTTAATTGATATCTTAGCTAGGTAGTGTAACTACTGAACATGAATAATATTAAACAAATATAAATAGTTTGGTGGAGTAAAGACTGAGTCATTTGTGTAGTGGATTTTGTTTCTAAATATCATAAGATTTTTCATTTGTCCAGAAACTTATACCTGAAAATCAATGTTCATAGCTCTAGTCTTTGGAGATAATAAATCGGAAGTTGTAGAATAATAAAAATGAACGACATGGTACACGGTTTTTCTTTACGCGATTCAATTATGGTTTTCAACGAAAATTTAATTTAGCAACAATTGGGTTTTAGTTCAAAAAATATTGTCTCCCTCATCACTCGAATGTGGTTTTTATTTTCATCCAATATTTTATATCAGTTGGTGTTTGAGTCCCACCGAACTAGGGATAGCAATACCGGTTTTTAGTGGGTAAACTTTGTTCGGTTCTACCGGTTATAGATTCGTCATTACATTTTTACTATTTGACATTTTTTAATATTTTTTTTTTAAGAATTTGAGACTAATATCTTAATTTTTACAACTAATGTTCATAACTAATAAATTGTTTTAATACAGTTTTGGACATATTTAAACTAATAGATTGAAGCAAAATGATTCGAAAATTAAATTAATTATTTCAAATTAATTCAAAGCATTATCGACTTATAAAATTATTTTATTTTATTTTTTACATAGTATAATTACTTATGAAAATTGTTAATTGTATTTCATTTTGGTTTATTAAGGTAGGCCTGTTTATAACAGTATTACTTCTTTTAGAGGAATTTTCTTTACGTGTAATTTAATAGCTAGTATATTTGATTGAGTTTATTAAAATAAAATTTAACTAAAAAGGATGAATAAACATAACAAAGGCCAACTTTGGCAATACTTTAAACGTGATGCTGGTTTTGGAATTTGTCAAATAAAAGAATGCGGGAAAAAATTTAAAGCAGCTGGGGGTGGTACATGTGGAATGCATGCTCACTTACGAACTATGTATAAAATCAATTTACTTAAAAGGAATATAGATGATTCCAAATTAAGCGACGCTGATGTAGCCAATAAAGAATTTGAGTTTCCTACTCCGTCATCTTCTAAAATTACTTCATATTTTAAAGTAAAAATTTACGAATCTCTCCCAGCAGTAATTTCTAGACTGGTAGATGGTTTACCATATATTAAAATATGTTCATCATATGATCTGAGAAAGCTACTAAAAACATCCGATCATTCAAATACTTCGCAATCGCCTAATACAATTAAAAAAATTGTAATTGACTACGCAAGTAAATTTCGAGTTCAAATGATTCAAGAAATTAAAACAACACGGAAGAAAGCATTAAAACAACACGGAGCCAAATTTAATATTACTACAGATGAATGGACCTCAGCGCACAATAGAAGATACATTAATGTAAATCTTCGTGGAAAAAATCAGTTTTGGAATTTAGGTCTTCATAAAGCCCACGGAAGTATGCCAGCAGAAAAATACTTTTCAGAGCTTAAACAAAAACATTGAGCGAGTTCAATCTTTCATATACTGACTTGGTTACTGGAGCAAAAGAACTCATTATATAAGTCATTATATTTGTTTCAGATTATTTACAAATCATATATTTAAGCGAGCTTGTACGTCACCATAAATCACGAACTGACTTACCGAAACAATAATGGAAATTTGGTTTATAATAAATTTTCCAATGCAACCTGTTTTGATGAAAAATGTAGTTGCCGAAAATTTGTCATGGTTGTTTGTTTATTGTTCATTATTGTACAAGGTCAATCAATAAGTCCGTAGGATCACACATAGATGGCGTTACTAGGATTTTCGTCCATATGAGTACTAACCTTTTTAACGATACGTGTATAAATTTCCAAATGAGGCTGTTATTCCAGAAAACATCCAAAAATCCACAAATTGGTTATAAACGATCACAAATTGAAGGTGCACGAGCTAGCTGATATTGTAAAGATATCAGCTGATAGTGTTTTTTACCAATATACACGAACATTTGGGTATGCGAAAGCTCTGTGTAAAGGGAGTGTCGCGTGAGCTCACAGTCGACCAAAAACAACAACCAATCGATGCTTCAGAGGAGTGATTATTGCTGTTAAACCGCAATGAAATGGAATTCTATCGTCGATATGTGACAATGGATGAGACATGGCTTCACAATTACACACCAGAATCGAAAAGACAGTCAGCTGATGGCGTCTGTATTTTGGGATGCGAAAGAAATAATATTCATCGAATATCTCCAAAACGGAACCACCATCAACAGCGACTATTACTGTGCACTTTGGAATCGATTGAAGGCTTAAATCGCAAAGAAATGGCCACATTTGCAAAAGAAAAAGTGTTATTTCACCAAGACAATGCACCGTGTCACAGATCGATGAAAACGATAGAAACACTGAATGAATTGGGCTTCGAATTGCTTACCAACCTACCATATTCTCCAGATTTAGCCCCAGCGACTTTTCCTGTTTTCAGATCTCAAGAGAATGCTTGCTGCATTGAAATTTAAGTCCAATGATGAAGTAATCGCTGAAAATAAGGTCTATTTGACGAGAAAGAGAAATCGTACTCGAAAAGTTGGAAAATCGCTATACTCGTTGTATAACCCTCGAAGGTAACTAAGTTGAATAATAAAATCGAGTTTTGTCAAAATTTTGTTGTTTTCTTACTTATCCTATGGACTTATTAAATGACCTATTACGTGGTGTTGATGTTTTATATTGACAACATGAAAATTTATGACAAGGTTTCAATCTATCGATTAAGATATTGGACTTTGAGATAAAATCTTACTTATGGCGAGCATTGTGCTGATGATTTATATGAAGTCTCCTGGTAATCTCATCGTCTTACAGTATAACATCTTAGCAGAAATAAACTAAGAATCGTCTCTGAATGACGTCCGTAATCCGTATAAAATTATCAGTAAAAATTTTCAGTCGGATCTGTGTGCCACATTATAGTTGACTTAAACGTTTGATGCCATTTCTCAATGTAGCTTCACAGTATAGGTTGCATGCTGCCATCCGTTATTGTTAAAAACCCATGATATTCGCGAGTTTCTTAAACAATTGAGACTGGAACTCACAGCCTGGATCAGTCCAAATCTGCAGATCAAATTTACATATAATTCATCGGTTTCCGCCCTGATGAGGTAGTGAAATTGCCACGAACCTACGAGATATAAGTGAAAAATGGCTCAATCAAAATTATAATCCTGAATAGATTGTGTACTAGTTGGGTATCGGAAGCGTGTGGTATGAATTGACTGTTTAAGTTTATTATGCCGAGAAACGTGTTAGATCACACTCAGTTCGTATAAAATTAATTTAAGTCCATGTAAAACTGTATGAATGAATATCTGTGATGCGCTCCATAAACCAAATGTCATGCGACTGGTTTCGAACTATCCGAATGGTGTACAAAACACTGTTGTGTTGGAAGAAGTTTACGTAATTGTTTAAAGAATATTTGAAAACACAAGTTTCCTCTCCACATTTCCTTGCCCTTTCTTTGCAGTTGAAGTGATACTAACACACTCCATCTACTCATATAGCTGCTGAATGATGACTTGCTACATATCTTCTGTCGTGAGCGGAGTATCTCTCTCGATTTGTTGCGACATTTGTGATAAGAGCAACATGCTTGAGTTGGATTGATACTGATTGGTGTTGACGCTGATCATATCGACTTAATTTGGTTTATGTCGAATATGCTCGATATTATAACATCATTTATTTCAACTGCCAAAGTAACCAACGTATCCAGTAACTCGCTGCTCACTGCTAAAATCGCATGCATATGTGTTGATAAACGTTGGAGTCTAACATGTTTAACACCTGATCCGAAAGGCCATCGTTGCTGGTCATCCAAATCACAGAAATTGGCTAAGTTTCTGATCACGTAGTACCATCCTTCCAAGAAGAGTCTGAAGCTCTGCTGTATCCGATTTGGTAAGTTGATTAATAAGTTTGTTACAAATTGTGTCGTACCTGTTGGCTTCTGGTTAGTCGTTACAGTGAGACATTACAGTTAGAAATACAGATTGTAGAGTTTCAGAATCGTATGGGAGTCGAAAAATAGCGCTGGAATTCTCAACGATGTGCAAAAATCCAATTCAGTATAAGAGTTGTTTAAATTTGCTCTTTTATGATGGTATGTACTCTAATTTTTTTCGAGCATCCCATTGCATTTTGAATTAAATTTAGTAGTTCTCCTTCTCTAGAGCCTAAAGGTGATTAGTTCTCCTTCTCTAGACCCTAACTCTTGAATGATTATTTGGACACCAGAAATATAAGGTAACAGTGGCAGCAATAATGGCTGAAACTGGAATCCGCTCAACCCAATGAGTGACGCTATAAATCAATGTGACACAGTTTCACTGTTAATGAATATGTTCGCTACAACAACATTATTTGTATCGGAACTATATCGATTGATAGTTGTAAGTTGAGTATATTCTAAATTTCTTACTAATTACAGCGCTGTTTTAGTCGTATTCTGATGAAAAGATAAAATTATAAAATTAAGTTTCTTAGGATCGATGAAAAGTGTAAGCTGTCGTTCTTCTAAAATATATGGGAATTTTTGGTATCACCAACGTATGCAGCAAGAAGTTCACGATCATAACCACTATATCCTTGTTGTGTTTAAATAAAACGAGCTGAGATCAAACTGGGAGGGTGCCAGGTATCCGAGACCAACTGCTGTACCACTGACCCTATTTCGAACATACTGGCCTTAATTCAAGGCTAAAACATACTGATCAATAACTTATGAAGAATTGATTTATATATGTAGACACCTCTTCCATTGCTGTTACCAGTTTTTGTATTTTATCATTTATTTATTTAAACCAAAGCCAAATAAAGTTGTGATTTATTTTACTTATTCGTATTAAATCCTGCCATACCTTTAGTTCGAATTTGAGTCATTGAACATTGATCTTTGTTCGATCTATTTTCGATCCGTTGGAGTAAAATGTGTTAGGAGTTTTTAAAACTGTCTGCAGTGCCATAACTATTAAGCTGTGTTTATATAGTTTATACATGGACTTATTTAGCTGCTAATTGTGACTTGAGAAAACATTTCTCCCCGACTTATAATTATTGTTTAATTCGCGAAATATGTCCAAACAAGCCCTGTTTCTCTCTGTATGATTTCTTATACAGCATATGCGGTATACTGTAATTGGAATTAATAATGATAATCTGATAAATCGAAACTACCCTCAGGTTAAGTTTTTTCGAGACTTCAATTTTAATTACCTATTTCATTAAAATGTTACGGGCCTCAGCACTAGCAGCAGTATAACCAATTTTATTACTACGAATGCCAAGAGCTGTTTGTCGTTAGCAATGAAGTCAGAAGTAAAGTAATATTTTTAGCGATGACTTATTGCTGCCAATCTAATTCTTTAACTACTCGTATTAGGACATATAGCATACATAGACGCATACATTGGGCCTACATATTTTGAAATTTATAATTTGGCCATATCTTAAAACTTGCATAATAATCCTTCATAAAGAATCTTAAATGTAAGTTTTGATACCGAATATATCCTATTTATTGACTATATCTATACGTACAGAATACCAAGACAATTCACATTTGTATTTATAGCACAATAGATTTTTATGAATCCTTTTCCTCTTTTGTCATGAAAGGTGTCATTTTGATTGGATGTATTATTTATTGTCTTTCAAAAATACGAAATATATATGAAAAAAGCCAGAGACAATTTTAAGGTATATTTTGAGATTATACAAAATATTTTTTATTATTTTAATGATTATGTGAAAAGGAAGAAAACTGTTTTCAGAAGGGTTATTGTTCTGATGATAAATTGAGGTAGGAAATATTTTTATAACATGTATAATGTACACATAAATTTATAAACCTTAAATTAATTTTAAAATTGATATATCCTGATAAAATTTAAATACGGTTTTAAGGTAAATGAATGAAACTAATATAAAGATGAAAGTAACAAATTGCTTGTATAATGTACTTATACTATTTATACCTGAAATTGGTTGTCTTAAGCAGAATGTAAGGTAGATATTCATCATAGTGAAATCAAATACAACAATTTTAATATTTCTTAAAACGAAACCTGACTGATTCAAGAAGCTGATTCAAACCCAACTTTGGGTGAGTCAACATCATCGAAACGCAGCGAGTGACTCGAAACCAGTTGTGTACACAACTACATACTACAATGACTGTTGTAACTTGTAAGCAGAATGGAAAGATCGAAAATCCATTCGATAAATGTTGTTTAAACCAGTGAAGTGTTAAAGTGAGGTGAAACCTATAGCCAACCAACGACAAATATTTTTTTTTTTACGTTTAGTTTTATTTGAGTGCAGGGCGGAGTTTTAGACTACCCTAGCTCTTTGTAACTGTCAGAACTCCTCCACCCAACGCGCGATCCTTCAAGTAAAGGTTGATAGCTGCCTTAAATTTGTGCATTTTATATTTCAATGGAAACTGAAAAAACGAATTCCACTTCTTAGATGTTTGAAAAATAAATTCGAGCTTTGCATCTATGCGCATTCTTCGTGTTTCTCGTCCTGGCGTAACAAATGGTGATATTTTCTCCTTTAATTCTGCAAAACATTTACCATTTATTAATCTATAGAACACGCAGAGTTCTGCAACATCTCTGCGGTACTGTAGGCTGTCTAGATCTTTCGTAAGTCTGGAGTTTCGTATTACGCGGATGGCACGCCACTGAACTCTATCTAGCAACTGGAGAGCAGTGCCATATGCTCCACCCCATTAAGGTTTTATGTATCTGGAGAACTAGATGCGATTTAAAAAACCGTCTGCATCTATTGAGGAACCCGAGTTTACGTGAAGCTTAGCATTAGTCGTTTCATATAATTTATTGTACTAAGCTCTGGTCGTCAATATTTTTATCTGCGTCTGAGTCGTCAATAATGCGGATACGAACCGAATAGAGTCGTAACATTTGTTAACAAAATATTATTCTTTATTTATGTTACAGCAAATACTTGTCGTATCTAAATGAGATTGAGTATTTTGGTAAATATTTACTTGATGCTTTGTATTGATGTATCATATTATTCACATATAATGTAAATGTATAATATGTATGCGAAGTTTATTTCAATCAACAAACTCTTAATGTAGATGCTATAATGTCCTGGAACAATTTGAGTATTATAAAAAGACTCATTGGCCAAATACCTAAGTCTAATCGTATGTGCAGAAGCTACATGACTCTGTTGGCATACATTTTTCCCTTCTAATTGCCCGGTGAGCTAAAATCTCTTCAAAAAGCGTGTTATGAAGGACAACCAAATAATGTTCCTCGTAAGAGGTTATTCATCCACCGGACGCCAAGATATTTCTTTTTAGGAAAGCACATTGCTCATAACAATACCCAATGAATAAGCAGATATGTTTCAATTGTCAAATTTTATGCCCTGTAAGCAATCTAAGTCCATCGATTTTCATACTGTTGTAAATAACCAGGAGATGCCAGATGGCTCTCTACTTTGGGCAACCATTATCTCAGACGCCTTTATTCTACTTTAAAATATAGTCCCATCATTTGCTTCAAATTGCCTTGTGAAAAAACCTCGGTGAAACCCAAGAAAAAATCTCGATGTGATGCCATCAATGTTGATTTTAGAGCATACTCCATATTTAGAGCATGTGTCGCTTACTTAAGTTTTATCTCGTATTTTGCCATACAAATCAATTAAGGGAAAATCTAGTTTGATAAAGTATTAGTAACCTTTCCTATAACTAAAACCCTTGACTTAATGTAATACAGATGTTTTTTATTTTTTTTTACATACATGCTCGTTGGTAAATTCCTCGTAGAAAGGTTGTTAATAGACATCTCAACGTCCTGATTTGCTTCAATTCCAACAAATCTGTTTTCTACCAAACCATACGCTTATAACAGCATTCATAACTTTTACTTCCTATAATACTTATTGTAACGATCATAAGTTATGATAGGAACTTCTCGATTCTGTGAAAAACTACCAAGTATAGTTTGCACACATAAATTATATGTCAGTGACTGTTCTGACATATAATAGTAAATGTTCATTGTAAATGTCAATAAAATACACGGGTGTGAAGTTTTTAACAAATAACAAACAAATTTTTTGTGTTAGTAAATACACTGTAAATATTTTTTAATAAGTATTTTGAGTGAAAATAATACAATTAACCAAAATGATATTTATATAATAAATAAAATAATAAACCAATAAATAACGTAAATCATGATGACATGAACATATGATAAAATGTGAGGTTCGATGAGTGTTTTCTTAATCGGCCATTAACAAGACATTCAAGAGATTTTACCAGAACGCCACTATATACAATTGATTTATACATGCCTAATGTACCCAATGTGCCACTCCACATTTCCCAACGGAGGGAACACTATCATTTATTTGACATAATTTTATGACAAAATAAATGATAGTGTCCTTCTCCGTTGGGAAATGTGGAGTACCGCATTGGTTACATGAGGCATGTAGAAATCAATTGTATATAATGGGGTTCTGGAAAAATCTCTTGAATGTCTTGTTAATGGACAATTAAGAAAACATGCAACTTCTCTATTTGGAAAAACCAGATATATATGGTACTTACGTTTGTTAAGTTGGAAAAAGATATAATGACCAGAATTAATAACTTTTATTTTACTAAACTATTAAAGCTAACTATTTCATTTTCCATTTAGAATGAAATCCATTTTTTTGTTTCTATCTCTTTTCATTTTTGTATAAACTTCTCTCTTTAATTAAATTTTAACAGTGTAATTACTAATACATATAACATATTCAAAATTCCAATTGGATTAGTATACGTATATGTTAATTTTTTTGTTATAAACTTCACAGCCGTGTTTCTCATTATGCCGCAGTCCCGTTTTTTATTCTCACTATTGATACAACAATTAACCCAACAATACAAAATTATATTCAAACATGTGAATGGGAGTAAAATCGTTTGTTGAGCCGACCAAAAAAAATGTTCACCAACACGTATAGTTGAAGCGACAGTTAATAGGAGGTACTGGATTTGAATGCTGATAGGGGCATGATACAAAAAGGATATTTTATCACCTGATTACGATGGGTAGTATGAATGAATGAAATTTTGACCCTGGTTGGAGTCAGAATCATAGGTCGACCCATCTGCCACGTAAGTACGTCGTGTCTATAACCATCCGTTTGTCTGTAATGTAGTACGGTTGTCTGTAATGTGGGGAGTAAATAACTGAACCACGAAATAGTTGGGCGCGCCTTTAGTCCCAAAAACTGCAATGATATTAATAAACAAACAAAAAAAGTTGAGCTGAAATCCAATAATTTATTTTCAAATATCAATATATCAGAATTAATTTATAAATATTAAAAACAAAATTATAGGATGATATTATAAAATTGAAAACTATCTATACGAATTATATTCTTATATAAACAACCTATTTTACTTCTTAATTGATCTACATATTCACACAGTTTATCCTCAGAATAGGTAAAAACATGTTTTTTGTTAATTTATTAAATTAAAATTTAAAGCTAAACTTTCTTAAAATATTTTACTTACATAATGAAGAGCATAAAATTGTATTAAAATTTTTTGTTGAACTCAATTATACAATCCATTTAACACGGAATTTATAAAATGAAAGGGTTAAAAGATTAAATATTAAAATATTACAAGTTATTAAAATACACACTCGTTTATATAAATAAATACATACATGTATATGTTAGTAGGTATACATATATGAATGTGTGGTAAAAATCTTATCGTGATATCTTTTACGTACTTATGCTACATAAAAACATATGTAAAATAAAAAGGTTAAATAAATAAAACCAAAAATAATTTGCAAACAAAAGATGAGTTACAAAAAAATTGATTATACGATAGTAATTTAGCCTAAATTAATTTTTTAATGTCACTTTTGAAAATCTGTTCTAAAATATTCAACATTTTTCATAAAACTTATCAATTATTTTTGTAAAAGTTTTTTTTTATTTCTTTGCAATTTGTTTTGGGGCTCAAGGTACTCCCCACTCTTCCGCGGTTCGCTTATTTTCGTCGATCGCTTATTTTGCATAGCTCTTATGCCAGCCTATAGAGCTGGCAGGGAAGATGGGTGGTCGGCCCATGAATTCTGCACTGCAACAAAAGGTTATAATAGTTGTGTTCATTCACACCACCGATCGTAATCTCATGGTGGAAAATCCCTTTTGCATCCTACGCCTATCGGAATTCGAACCCGGTACCTCCCACTCCAACTGCCGCAGCTTTAACCACTGCGCCACATGGGCGATTCAATTTACGTTCCTTTTATGTTGCATCTGCCAAACTGACAAGAAACCTTATACTTATCCAAAATCGTTTGTTTTGTATTTTTAATAAATAATTCTGACAATCTGATTCGAATGCTTTTATTGTTGTCATATTAATTTAGCTTCAAATGAAATTACTGATCTTCTATATCAAGCTTTTGATAATCAAAATATAGATCTTCGGAAAGCGTTCTATTGTATTGATCATGGATTGCTTCTTCATAATTTTTTTTCAATTTCGAGACTTAGCTTACATTACAATAAAATATATAAAATAATATTTTTTTACAATATAGTCTATAAGCAGACTAAAATCTATTTTATAATATAGATGAAAGATGAGCTTTCAACATTTTTTTGGAAGTATATCTGGAGCAATAATTTGGTACAATTCTACAGTTGAAAATAGATTTTTTTATTAAGAAATCTGTATTTCTGTATAAATTACAACTAATCTCAGTGATTATCTAGTAAATGTTCTGAATTTTCAAGCGGTGTAGCATCTTATGGGATGAGGAAAATCGGTTCGTGCAGTCTTTTGATTTCAGTAGTTCAGGGAACCACTAATTCTAAAGGCTTTGTTCTTTTTAGGTGCTTTGTTCCATTGGTGTGGTCCAGTAGGTGCCGCAGCTCTTCGTTGTCATACCACTGCAGTCGCAGTACATGACTCCTTGTAAATTTAAATATTTCATCACTGACGTATTCCATGCTAAGGTCTCGATGGTGGTTGTCATTTCTAATATACCATGGAGCATTTATAATGCTACGTAGTACATACTTTGTTTTGAACTGTTTGTATGATCTTTTCTTTGCACAGCCCAAAAGTTGAATGCCGTATGTCCAGATAGGTTTAAGGATTTGTTTATATAATAATTGTTTGTTCTGCGTTGTCAGCTCAGAGTTTCTTCCAATAAACCACTGCATTTTTCTGAATTTAAAATTCAATTCTTGTCTTTTCTTTTTAATATGCATTATTCTCCAAGTTTTTGTCCAAGTGGTCACTGTATTAACAGCATTTTGTAGTTTCCGTGTTGACTCGAAAATACTAGTATCAGTGGTCATAATTGCAGCGTCATCACCAAATGTCCCTATTTTGGCTTCTCCTATATTTGGTATATCATTTGTATACAGAAGGTATAACAAAGGGCCAAGCACACTACCTTGTGAGACTCCTGCCCATTTTTTCTTTAGTTTTGAATACTCCTCTTCCTGTGTTACCCGAAAGTTACGGTTATTTATGTATGACTTTAACAATTCAAAATATTGTTTTGGTAGATCTCGTTAAAGCTTAAATTCCAGACCATGGTGCCAAACCTTATCAAATGCTTGGGCTACATGTTTTGTCATCAAACGGTTTATTAGGTTAAAGAATCATTATGATTTCTGCTACTTTCCACTGTCTCGGAACATAACTTTGTTTAAAGATAGCATTGATTATGTGCTGTAGTTTCCGTAGTGCTTTTTCTGGTAGTGCTTTCATTTTTTTACTGTTATCAGGTCGTATCCAGGAGCTTTTTATCTTTAAGTTTTTCAACTTCTTGTTTGATTTCTTTCACAGTGACTGGTAGGACAAGTACCTCGTCTATTTTGCTTATCTGTGTTAAATATTCATTCTCTGCCTGCCCAATAGGTGAGGAAGTTTATTGCCTCTGAAAATAGGTGAGGAAGTCTATACATAGCTTGACAACTATTATGTTGTAATATTTTAAGTTTCCTTAATTTACGTTGAGCAGCCGTTCCAAAAGTTGCAGTAGCATAGAAACCTTGTATGGATAAATGAGAAGTAAATCATTTTCAGAATATGCACTGGAACAAACATCGCAAGCATCCTAATAAACCAAATCAACCAAAATTGATTTTTAAGGTTAATTCGTTTATATGAGCCATATGCTTATCAAATATTATCCTAATGTAGTTAATGTTATCAACTCGCTCAATAATACAATTCGATACTTCTAATAAAGGTAGGTCAAAATGTGATAAGAATGGGGAATGAATTGTTCAAAATCATCTCAATATTATTCCTCATATTTATCATAGCAAGTCAACAGTCTTTTGACTCATAAAAAATGGCAGTATCATCTGCTACCAATCTTATATGACCAATTAGCGGCTCTGTACTATCTCTTTATAAATATAACAATGCCCCAAGGACACTTCTTTGTGGTACACCGTGATATTTCATGTTTTCCATATTAAAGTGTTATTACACCATTTTACTACTTACGATTATCTATATAGCTTTCCAGTGGATTGTAAGCTAAGCCTTTAAACCAAAACAAAATAATTTATAAAGCAGCAATTCATGATCAATACAATCGAACACCTATAACTATATTCGAGCAGCATATACTCCACATTAATTTGATCCTCTTGTGCTTTACGCGTATAATGTTTTTTGCAATATGTACCGCTTTTTCGGCTTGTCCATTAGAACGAGGATATCTAGATTCCATTCCCGACTAAATGTATCAAATTCTTTTGAAGAGAATGGCATGTTATCGCAAATCATGATTCTTGGTATTCCATGAGTTGAAAATATGATTTTCGACTTTTTATAATATCACATGATTGTTTCGTATTCAACCTGATTATTTCCAACCATTTACTAAAATAGTCGGTTACTATTAAATCTAGTCCTGATTGTAAAATATCACATCCTATTTTTTCAAAGGGTGTCGGCACTTTTCACAAATGCGACATTTATTAATGACATTTTCTATGTCATCATCGATTCCCGGCCAATATAAAATTTCTCTTGCTCGCTGTTTAGTTTTACTGATTCCTATATGTGCTTCGTGGAGTTTTTTATTTCGTAATACTTTGGGAACTATTATTCTAGCATTCAAATACACTATACCTTCATCGCAAAATATCTCAGTTTTATATTTCCAAAATTGTTTTATACTTTCAGGTAGCTTTTTCTTTTCATTTGGCCAACCTTGTTGATACACCTTTGTTATTTGGCTTAATATATCATCATATGCAGTTTCTAAAATAAATTTTTCTTTTTTGCTATCTACCATATTTATCGTATGAATGACATCTTCGATTTCTTGAAATTGCTCTGCTGTTGCATTTCTTTTCCAGGGATATACTTTAGGTCAATGTTATAAATTAATAATTTCATCTTCATCCTTTGAAGACGAGAAGAATTAATTTTTCCCATTTCTTTTTTCATAATACTAACTAAAGGTTTATGGTCAGAATGTATTTCAATCTTTCTTCCATAAACGTAATAATGAAATCTGGTAGACGCAAAAATCACTGCTAGTAATTCCTTTTCTATTTGTGCATATTGTTGTTCCGTTTCGGTTAAACTACGGGATGCGTAAGCTACTGGTTTTTTGTTTTGAAGTAAAACACTACCTAGTCCATGTTGACTTGCATCCGTTTGAATGACAAGTTTTTCGTTCTCTTTAAAAGATTGTAAGATGGGCGAGAGAGAGATTATTTGCTTTAATTTTTTACAGTCCTTGTGTGCACGTTTAACCATAAAAATTCGATGTTCTTTTGTAATAATTGACGCAAAGGTTCTGTAGTCTCTGCTAAATTTGGTATGAAACTCCTCATGTAATTAATCATGCAATGAAATCTTCGTACTTCTTGTCTTCTTGTCTTATCTAGGAGACCCATGTATCTGGCATTTCTATTATAGCTTTAATTCTATTTGGATCTATACTTATTCCTTCTCGACTGAATAAATGCCCTAAAAAACTAACTATCAGTTTTATATTGTAATTTCGACTGATTAAATTTTATATTTAGCTGTTTGGATCTGTTTATTACTTTTAACAAGTTTTCGTCGTGTTCTTGATCAGTACGCCCATAAATTAAAATGTCATCGATATATATCAATATTCCTGAAATATCACCGAAGTTTTTTTCGTTTAACTTTTGAAAGCTTTCTGGTGCTATATTTATCCCGAATGGTAAACGTTTAAAACTGTAACATCCAAATGGAGAACTAAACGAAAAAAAATTTTTTGGACTCCTCATCTAATTCTATTTGGTAGAATCCATCTTTGAGGTCTAATACCGTAAAGAAATTTGCATCTGTTAATTTTGTTATAAGGTCTTCCAACCGCATTATTTCATAATATTCCTCTTTGATTGCTTTATTCAAAAATTTAGGATCTAGACATATCCTTAACGTGTCGTTTGGTTTTTCAACAAGAACTAAATTGCTTATCCATTCTGTTGATTCTTTTAAGGTTTCTATTATGCCATTATTTTCTAAATTTTGTAGTGCCTGTTTTACTTTGTCTTTTATCGCAATCGGAATTCTACGTGGTGGTCTAGATACTGGCTGAGAGTTATCCATCAAAACAATTTTAAATTTATCAGGAAATGTTCCTAAGCCTGTTTGTTTTTGTAATTAAAATTTTCCTTTTCATTCCTAACTTCGTCTACTTTTTTAATTAAATTAAATTTTTTGATTGTTTATAACCCCGTATTATTGGTGTTATATCTGAATCTACAACTATAAAAAAATTCGTTTCTTTCTATGTCATTGCGAGTTATTTTCAACTTTACTTTACCGGCTGGAATTATTTTTGAGCCACCAAATGCACTTCAAAATTGCTGTGCAATTTCTCCTAGCGTGTTGTTCGTTACATTTTTTGCAATTAAGTATTTTTGAACTATTTGCGGGTTGTGATTGTGATGTTTTTTGTTCTCTTTTGTGATAACTACTGATTTTATTTGAATCGTATTTAATATTGATTTTACTGAACTTATTATGACTATATTTCCGTACCTCATCTACCTCAGCTACTGTTGATTTCTGTATTTGCTTTGCCTGTATTGTAGAACCATAGACAAATGTCGTTCCTATAATCGACATTTGTCTATGGTTTCATTTAGAGACGGATCCTCTGATTTTAACAACTTTTCCTGCAGTCCTGTATCCCTCAAACCAAATACAATTCGATCTCTAATAATGCTCTCCTTTATTTCACCAAAATTGCAATTTTCTGATAATGTTCTCAGATCTGTTAGAAAATTATCAAACGTTTCGCCTTCTTGCTGTTTACGATGGTAAAAATTATGCCTTTCATATAATATATTTATTTGTGGTACACAATATTTATCGAATTTTTTGATTGTCACTTAATGTGGTTTCCTTTATCTTGATCTCCATCGTATCTAAGATTTCATTTGCTTCGTCACCAATAATATTTCTAAATATGGCGACCTTTAATTTTTCTTCTATTGTGTTATATCCAGTGGCTATCATAAATATATCAAATTGTTTCTTGAATTTTTGCCAATTAAACTGTAAATTTCCTTTGATTATCAAAGGCGATGGACGCTTTAAATTTTCTATTATTTTTTTTTTAAATGTTTATTTTCAAATCGCACTTAACTTCACTTACTATATAGCAAATTTAAACTAGAAATTTTCCCCTTCGATAACTCCAAATTGTGTTAATTTAAAACTTCTTAAGTTCTTAACCCATAAGAAGTACCTGATAAAAACATCCCCGTTTATGTTAAATATTTACAAAACCTAAAATGTATGGATAGTGAAAAAGGTTAAGCAACATACAACATAATTATGCAGTTTTGGTTTCCAAAATCCGTTTCTAATACATTCCGTACTTACTTTAATCCAAGTCTCGGAAACGCATAGGATTCACGCCTCTTTTTTGCATTTAGTAAATGTATAAATACCACTAGCCCTCCATTTCTCCCATTCCTTGTGGATTTAATTTTTGAACGACATATTAACCGAAAAGTCGAGAGGTTATAACTATTTTGGTAAGTGTTGCTGTATTTTTTGTTTTGTCTTCAGTGAGATGTGACCGATTGTCATCGGTCAATCAAAAAAATCAATAATTTTGGTTTTAAAAATGAGACTTTTGCGTTGCCAAAATTTTTCTATCGATTGGCCCATAATTTCCTCAATCGAAAGAAACTACTTATTTCACTGAACCAATGGGTATAGTAACTGACCCAGAGACGTAACAACCCGTACAGATAACCCCTGCCCATAAAACGGAAGCACTATGTCTCATCACCTTTAAAATTGATGAATCCTTTTTGATGATGTATGCAAATTTCGGTTTTAGTGGGCTTTTTTTATTTTTATCGGGATTCGAACACGATACCTCTCGCTCCAACTGCCGCAACTTTAACCATTTGGTCGATAAGTAATATTTTCCAAAATTGAATTGTATTTGTACCATATAGATAAATCAAAAGTATAATTGTTTGTATTAGAATGTTTGACAAGTGCTGTAGTGTCAGAATTGATAATTACACTCCTTTCATTCATTTTCTTTGTAACAGGAATTTCTTTGATGTTTCTTTTCTTTGCGGTTGGTTGTAAAAATGATCGCATATTAGTTTGTTGATAAGTTTGTTTGTGTAATAATAATTGCTTAACGTCGTATAAAGTTCTTAGATATTTAATTAAAGGAAATAATGAATCTTAATGAACGATTTTGCAACGTTCATTTTAATTGATAGTGAATGACATGAGAGGAAATTAAGAAGTCTCTCAGAAGATGTATCTTTTTGTAACAATTTTTATTATTATAATTCTATGTAATTGCATATCAAGGAATGTTAATAAACTTAATTACTCTTCTTCAACAGTAAAAGAGATATTTTGATTGAAAAGTTGAAAAATCTCTTTGGTGGAATGTATTTAGTTTATTGAAATGACATCATCTAAAATTTTTTTATAAATGTTGATAAAAAATGTCGGCACAGAGTTTCCCCATAATTTATTTCAGCAACTATAGGTGGTAAGAGGTTTTCCAAAGCTCAACTCTCTGTTATTAAAAGTAAAGTAATTATTGCCAATTTTTGTAGATTGGTGACATTTAATTTCTTCAGATCCGCATGTTCTACTTTCTGAATAGGTAAATTAGGTGGTACATTAGTAAATACGCTCAAAACATCAAAGGAACATAATATATCATCACTAGTAAAATCTTTGAATTCATTCGAGTTTTTTATGTTATACTGGCTAGTTAACAATTAATAATTAATTTAGTGAATTAATGGTTTTTTCTGCATTTCAATTAGTTGAATCGCGAATTTTGAACCAAAACTTAATAAAGTGCTAGGCTAAGAGGTCGTAAGCGGCCTTTACCGCGTCTCAACTTACTAAACATTTTAACGGTAACAATGTGTACCGTTAAAATGTTGCACCGGATGACATAAAAAGCGATTGTGTGTAAATCATTCGTTGGACTCACCTACAATGTGAGGTGAGTCTAACGAATGATTTACACACAATCGCTTTTATATGTCATCCGGTGCAATTTTTGGTCAACGGTGAGAATTGAACTGGAGATCGCGGCATGCTGTGAAACTCTCTTAACTATTTAAGCTACATCCGGCGACAGTAATAAAACGTTGTTAAGAAATTTCGTATTAAATAACTTTTTATATGTATATTGACTGACCGAAGTGGGACCAGATCCAGACTATCATTGCTGTCAAACCATTGACAATAGAACGCTCAAATTTATACTAACGACAGTTCATTTCATTGTTTACAAGCCTACAATTTTAGTGGGGCATATTCATAAAAAAGTTATCCGCAATGGAGTTCAATCATAATTATGTGATTGCTTTATGTTTTGCTGGTAAACCACAGCCGCAGTTTGTTAACCCGTTAAAACATCTGGACGTGAATAAAATGTCCCACCATAAATTGTTATAACGAAACTGGTAGCATTTCAAAACGCGATAGAGTTGGATCGAAACGCACTGCAACATCACTAAATATCATTCGGAAGAAGAAGCTCGTAATTGGAACGGATTCAGCACATATTGAAAAATCATATTGGACTAAAGTCCTTGAAATTCCATAAAACTCATGGTCTCACCGATGCTCAAAAAAAAATTAGAGTGGAAGGATTTGTTATACGCTTGCACGAAAGTGGCGTTTTGCCGAATTTGGTTTTCTCCGATGAATCACTGTTCGTTAGTGAGCCATATGTGAACAAGCAAAACGACCGGATTTAGTTGCCGTTCTACTTTAATTTTGGACCAACGGATTGCCACTCGAAACAAAGCGCCGCCGATGGTGATGGTTTAGGCGGGTTGGGGTTGTATTTGAAGAACCCAATATTCCAGGCATAAAATTCCACACCCAAAATACCAAAATCTAAAATTCCAAAAACCAAAATTCCAAATCCAAAATTCCATTCCAATTTATTTTCCTCAGAATAGAGAAAAAATCACGCAATTTTTTTCTCTATTCTGAGGAAAATAAGAGCGTTAGTAACTAAGGAAGCTAGAATGAAATGTGATTATCATATATGCATATTTTTCTTTGTTTTATTTTTTCTCGCTATTGTATAAATTTTATTAGAAAATATAGTAAATGTATTAAATTTAACTTGGTTGTTAAAATTAATTTAAAGATTATATATTAATATAATAGTATTTTCTCTAAATAAACACTGCTGGATACTGGTAATTATTTGTTTAAGTTCTTTTGTAATGTATAATAGTACGTTCTTAATTAAAATAAGCGTATTGCGCACATAATTTTTATTTTAGTCATGGAAATTGTTGAAAGTATAAGCAATTAAGGTACTCGTTGCTTATACATTGACGGTTATCAATATTATTATGATTACTCACAAAAATCTAACAAAAAAATTTGCTATTGGAGATGTGCGAAAAGAATATCGTTCCATTGTAAAAGTTCTGTCAAAACCATAATAAATTCGAACGGAAAACATGACATAACTGTTCATAAATTACAACATGAACATGATCCTCAACCCGCATTAGTCCACCTGACAATGGCGAATCATAAATTGAAAAAATGTGCCAAAACCTCATCCAATTTACCCTCACAAATTATTCGTAATGTTACTGTGGGCTGTGAGCCAAGTGCCCGTGAATATTTACCGAATAAAAACGCACAAAAGAAGAAAATTTATCGAGTACGGTCTAGCGTTCAAAAATATAATAACCTAATAATGATATCCATCCCAGATGAATTAAGATATTTGGATGGCGAGCTTTTTGTTTTAAGCGAGAAAACATTCAATGACGATAAAATCATTATTTTAGGAATAAGAACTAGTTTTAAATTTTTAGCACAATCTTCAATCTGGATAATGGATGGAACTTTTTACGTAGTGCCAATAATCTTTAGACAATTATTCAGCATTCACGAGGTTATTGAAGGACAAGTCTTTCCATTACTTTTTTGTTTAATGACAAAAAAAAAATAAAATATGTTATAGTGAATTATTTTATGAATTACATCGTTTAGCAATCGAATTTAATGTAAACATAAGTCCACAAATCGTTATAACAGATTTCGAGATAACCATACATCGTTCTGATTTGGATTTTTTCCCGATACCAAATTTAAGGGATGCTTTTTTCATTTTGGCCAGCTAATATGGAGAAAAATTCAAAAACTAGGATTGACTAGAAAATATGGTAATTCAGAAAACTTTTCACAATAAATTCGAATGCTCAAAGCTTTAGCTTTTCTACCTCCCGACTGCATTCCCCAATATTTCGAAGATTTTGAACGCTCATTAGATGATGAAGATGTGAAGAAAGTAGCAAAACAATTTAAACTATGCTACATTGCCGGAAAAGCAAAATATAAACCTGATTTCTGGTCCATAAACGAATCTATTCTTAATAGTTATCCAAAAACTCAAAACTCAGTCGAAGCTTGGCATAGACGAATAAAAACAATAGTTGAAAGAAAGCACACTGGAGTATATAAAATAATTGAAGAATTAAGAGGTGAACTAGTCCTTTCACACAATAACATAAGAAAGATCGAAGCCGGAGAAGAAATTAGACCTCTTAATAAAAAAAATATTATGAAATAAAAACGAATTAAACGTATGCTTAAAAAGCAATATAAAATGCCTAAATGTGATTTTTTATCAAAATTGGCAAAGATCATTGTTTTGATTAATAAATAAAATGTTTGAATATAATTTATTGTTTGATTCTTTTGCTTACTTTACTTCTTTTCTGCAGCTGGCGGCACTCCTAACTCTTAAGTGAATCACTTTTTACGTTCTATCTTAACAGATTACGGCGAAATCGTAGAGGTTCGAGGTCCAATTTACTTATATCGACTATCTAAAGATTACTCAGCTCCAAGACATCCTATACTTCTGATATATAAAATAGATTGACCCATAAATTCAGCACTCGCATTTCAAAGGAGTCATAGATGTATTTAGGGGTAAATTTAATTTTATGGAAAATATTGGAATTTTAGTAATTGGAATTTTGTACTTTGGAAACCTGAAAAAAAACTTAATAAAATTTTTGGAATAATGGAATTGGAATTTTGCCCCCATCCCGGTTTAGGCCGCTCGTGTTTTTGACCCTTGGTATCAAGATAAATGCTCAAATTTATAGGATCATGTGTTGGAGCAAACGTTAAAGCTTTGAGCGCAAAAACATTTCGGCCGTAGAGCCTAAATATTTCAACATAACTCGGCACCGAGTAATAAAGCGCGCTTCAATCTAGTTTGGTTGAGAAACAACGTTCCACGGATCATTACCACTACCCAATCGCCACCAAATTTACCGGATGCAAATCCGCTACATTTTTCGGTTGGGATATTTTGAAGAGCAAGGTTGGGAGAAAAAATACTGTATATTTTCATGATTAAATCAGAAATACAGTTAACACTAAAATGATGAAGAAGCCCATCTACCCGTTACACTGTTAAAATTGGAAGGTAAATAAATCAGCTCAACCAGTAAAAGGCTTTCGTAAACTTGGCAGCAGCATGCTGCCTGATATGTATTGAAACATACGAAGAGTAACAAAAGGATGCGTATAGTATCGAATCGTTATAGTTTCATAGTACAAACTACATACTCATATTAGGTATTGAAATAACAAACCACTTAAATGGGATTCCATAAGATGATTAAGCGACCTGAGATACTCCGAAAATATTTAATTGTGAGTAATAAACCGTTAGTAATTTATTCATGATTTCCAAAGGCCTTTCGATTTTAAAAATCCTAATAGCCGCTCCCCTCCATTTTGATAATGGCTATGTATATTCTTAATCTATTTATGTTTTAACTGTATTGTAATGCCTTATTTCGTCCACTTAGTGAATTGTTAGCCTTGATACTGCATGAAACGATCCTAACTGCATGCGGTATATGTGAGATCCACACATTCACTCACCATAGGACTGTTAGCTTTGTTGCAGAATGAAACGTACTTTTCCTAGCGGGAAATATATGTGTATTGGAGAATTGCAAACCGGAGTACCGCCACCATTGGAAGAAGGCAGTGAAATTTTATTTTGAAAAGTTATTTTTGCCTTGTTAGGTTAAGCAGAGAAGCTTTTATGAAATAAAACGATTCGAAAAATTCAATCTCCTGCGATTTTTCCTACTATGCAATTTTGTTTGGTTGAATTTGTCAAATATCGATATGAATGCTAACTTCATGTTGAAAATTCGACCAAACAATATTGATGAATTTTGTAATTCACTTGAAATTGCTTAATATCGATAACAAAAAATGAATAAATTCGAGAACATAAAATAAAATTCGTTCACTAAATAGCGATCGGAATAACAAACGATTTTCGGGAAATCCGATGTCATTTTGTCTTTTTAGTTTCATAATAGTGAATTTTTCGATATCGGGTTTCATGATACCAAAATCCCGCTTTCGGATAAGAAATCGAATTTTTCATAATCGCCCCCCAGGCTATAGTGTGGAATTTTTGAGAAGTTGTGTCGTGTAATGTAATGATTTCCTTAACGTTCCTGTTACGGGTTCATCAATTTAATGCGTGAAGCTTTTCATGGTTTTGACAAAGAGAATAAATATAAAGAGTAACATATAAACTAAAATATAAACTAAAAATATTGCTGAGTTATTTGGTGATGGCAAACGAAATAGGATATATTTTTATTTCGGTTTCTTTTTCGAACGACGGGAAAAAAAATATTTGACTGTTTCAAAACTTTGCTTACTATTTCATATTATAATACGATTGTAAAATGAAAAAGATATATTTTCATATAATAATCTATTCCATGTAACAATTGAATTATAATTTTAGTATAATATGTAAGCGAAGTTTTGAAATAGTCAAATATTTTTTTTGTGGTCGTTCGAAAGAGAAAACGAAATAAAAAATATATCATATTTCGTTTGCCATCACCAAATAACTCAGCAATAGTTTTAGTTTATATGCAACCGCGGTTCGTATAAGATGTTCCTCTTTATAATTATTCTCTTTTGGTTTAAATTTTGAGTAGTTTGCTTGTTTGTTGTAGTTCACTTATTTATTAATTTATTGATTTATTTCTATATTACTTATAATTTTGATTAAGAAGAAAAAGCGCATATGGAAGCAACATGTAAAGAATTATGACTTCCATTAGACATAAAAACCTCTTAAATTTTTAAACTACAAAAAGTCAACACCATGCACGCACATCCCATTTAAAGTACAAGCTCATTTACAAAGGAATGAGCAGCAGGGATCAGACAATATATAAAAACCTCAACAATTAACTTTCAACTAATTATATTGCCATTCATTAAACTTCGATTTAAACGTATCGGCAGATCTCAAACTCATAAAACTGAATGGAACAGAATTCCATAGAGAAATACCTCTAACAAAAAAGATGAATTTAAATAACTAGAAGAATTTCGAGCAGGCAGCAATCGAAGATTGGTGTAATGCGACCTGCTTAATAATAATCTTTTGAATAAATAATTTGGTTCTTTAGTTTTTAGTAGCTTCCTAATACTTAAATTACATCACTGCTTGATCAAAAAGAACGAATAATCTCATCACGCATATGCTACTGGACTTCATTTCGTTACAGTACTTGCAAATTACAAAATACTTTACTCGAAATTTCGATTTTTATTTTATCTGATGATAATTATATTTTCTGGTACTTTACTGAACGTCACACATTCTTAACTTAAGTCTGACCAAATATAATATCTAAAGGTTAACTGCCTTATCAACTGTTATAAGTTTCCTTTAAAAAAAATATCAAATTTCATCCAAATACTAAACAAACATTTCTAATAATAAAACCTGTCTTAATTAACGATAGAATATTTAACAGATTTTTATTTGGAACCATGCATCAGTTAAAACAATTTTTTTATCATGGGTATAAACCGACATATTTTTTTAACCACATCAACATTTCTAATTCTTTTCGGTAATGGTTCTAATTTCAGCACTATCCCACTAGCTTCATTAAACAAATAATTGTCAAACAACTGTATGGTGTGTCGGCTAGTGCTCGTATATAAATTGGTCGAGACTAGTAGACGCCATTTACTCCGAAAGTCTAACGGAAGTTTAATCCTGCTGGGATACAAAAGCAAAAGGCCTATCTATAATTTCTAAGTATGTTATTCGAAAGCTTAACCTTGAATATCAACACAAGCCGTATATCTTTGTTTAAGTTGATTTCATTACCAAGCTAATTCTGAATTTATTAGAAACATACAGAAAATTAATCAATTTTTGACAGAATAAATTACATAATAAAATCAAATTTATTTCAGAATTTTACCCCTAAAATACACAGCCAAAAACTTGTAATTAAATTATTGAGCTGAACAAATCATCCCGACGAAACGAGACTACATCCAGTATGTATACATACTCACTCGTAGTCATGTTATATGGTTTTATAAATGTTGTTAGAAAAAATATTTGAAATTGCGAACATAAAACTGACGTTTTGAAAAACAAAAATTTGTATAATAATTTTTCATTTCATTTTTTAGCAATAAAAAAAATCACATAAAGCTTGAAGAAACAACAGAATAATGAAAATCCTAATTCTAACAAAAAAAAAAATTGAATAAAATATTAAAACGAAGCTGACAAAAGTATATATAAAATTCAATTTTCATTTTTTTTTTATCCTGGTTGTTTTTCTTGTTTTCCTTTTTTATTATACTTTATTAATTTCATGCAAATCCTGATGACCACAAAAAAGCTGAAATAATTTTTTCATGTGCCTGGAAGGTTATTCATTGTTTTATTAATTTTTGTCACGTTGTCGGTTTTGATGTACACAGGAAAAACATAACCATTTTCCATTATATATGTTTGTATGTATACGTATGTACCTACTACTACTTTTCTCGTGTTTTGTTACTGCTCTGCAATATTTTGTTTTTGTAATTTATATCCAGTTTTGTTTTTGGGGTTTGTTCTTGTTTTAATTTGCCCACGGTTATTGGAGTATGCATAGACGGAAAGAGTGTTACAAGGGCAATTTTCCCATAATGAAAATTGGATGAATTGTAAAAGCTTCATTTTCGTTTTTAGTATGTTTTGTGAAAATCATCTTTTTTTTGTGAAAGTAATATAATTTCCTCCTCTGCACATTAACTTTAACAAAAAAATAACAAATTTTCTTCAATTTTAAATGGAACAAAGTGGCGAATTGATTTCAATTTGCTTAAATGAAAATTGAATATTTAAGAGATAATATGAAATTACTAGACTGTGTAGTACTTGAAATATTCGTAAGGTAAATATGTTGTTGTAGAAAGCATATTGTTAAAAATGCTTTTATATGATATTAGGGAATACTCCGCCACCTTTGTCTTTAAATTCTGATACAAACCAGTGCAGTCTATGGGAAAAGTATGAAGAACAGGAGAACAAAAAGTGCTCAACATTTTCTTCCTCCCCGATCCATCCCTGTTCGCAGAATGAGATGTTTCTAATTTTCATTCGAAACATATGACTATACAGGGAGCAGTGCCCAGTGAGAATGCTCAGCAAGATCCTTAAAGTGCGTCCATCATAATTTAAGAAAGACAGGAATCTTTGTTGGTTTACTGATCAAAAGAAGATTTTGAATAAACCACAAGAGATGAAATTATCCCATCTCATTTGGTGCAGATCTCCAATTGATAATCAATTTCTTGTTTAAGAGATAGTGACGTCACTCCTAGAGTGGACTCAGGTCCCACAAAGAAGGCTTTCGCACCAATTTATCAGCCAATATATTCCCTTTGATACCCATGTGACTGGGTAGCCAGTGAAGTCTAACTTTATTCAGCCTGCCAAGTCGATTTAAGGAACTTATCGTTTTGAAAACAAGTTTAGATGAAACAGTATTGGAACCAATCGCCTTTAGAGCAGCCTGGCTATCAGAAAGAATGCCGATACGATGATCTTTGCAATTTACCCTTTTACAAAGAATGCTGCTTTCAACATTGCAGCAATTTCTGCCTGAAAAACAGTAGCGTACCTACCAAGCGGGATAGATAATTCAACCTCAGGATTGTGTATGTATAACCCGGCACCAGCTAGATTACGGCATACTGATCCGTCAATAAAGGTTAACATATCGTTGCCGAAGGGGTGTAGGATGGGCTGTTATAGTCCCATATGTGATTTCCAGTAATAGTAACATGAAATAATTTCCCAAAGACTCCCTCTATATTTGTCAGTGCCTGAAAGGGCCATCTCAGTTTTCCTAGGAAGGACTGATACACCCTGGTCACTTCACCAAGCTAAAACTATGTCAATCGCACTTTGCATGCGATTACATATTACATCCGTATATTTTCCTACCGGTATTATGTTGATATCATCAGCATAACCCTGGCAGAAAAATCCGTTATCGTTTAGTTGGACTAGGAGTGAGTTGAACACAAGAACGGGGACAGAACACCTCCCTGAGGACATCCCTTTGAGGCGGTCACCGTCGTTGTATCAATAGCTAAGTTGGTAATAATTCTTATTGACCTACGCATGACGCTTAACCAGCGAACAAGTGTGGTCTTTATGCCATGTCTTTCAGCTGCAGAGATCATTGTATTAAAGGACACATTGTCAAAAGCGCCTTCAATGTCCAGAGACGCTCCCACTCCAATGATCTTTCAATCCGTCCAACGACTTGATGGAGTGCTGTTTCAACAGATCTGCCTTTCTGGTATACGTGTTGTTTGGAGTGTATGGGATTTACTTATAGTGAAATGCCTGTCAACCAATCGCTCTAAGCATTTAAGTAGTTAAGAGGACAGGCTGATAGGCCGAAAACTTTTTGCCTGTTCAAAAGGTTTCCATCCTTTGGGATGAACATTACCAAGATCTTGGAATGTACCCCAGAGCCAACCTGGCTCTGAAGATATGTTCAAAGTGGTCTAGGATAACTTCCAGTTCCCTCCTGTAGGAATATCTCGTCTGGATCTGATGTTTTAAATTTTGAGAAAGAACCGATGCTCCATCGGATTCTGTCTTGTGTCACCACCTTCGCCACCAAGCTCCAGTCTCTGAAACTTGGTAGTTGGTGTGGGAGTGGATTTTCATCAACCCACATACACTCGCAGATTAAAAACACGCAATTGTGATTTTTGGTTACTCCAGAAATATCGAAGTGTTAGTTCCACCGAAATTCCAATGAACTTCAATGGTCAAAAAAACAAGTATTACAATATGCAATTGCGCCATCTGAATTGTAACATTATTTGATAACTTAAGTTATACAAGCAGATATGATTTGCCTAAGTAGATTTGCCTAAGTACATGTAAATATGGTTTGTAAAACATTGTCACAATTTTTACTTAAACCAAATAAGTGTGAGTAAATTTAATTAATTCTAGATAAGTATATACTTCAAGATTCGACTTGTGGGTCGGGTGCATTCATCTTTCGCAAATATTTTAAACGAAACAGAAGATCCATAAAATATCACCACAACTTGCCATAGGAGGCGACTAAATCTGGTTGGATCGCTGGGCTACTACTTTAATAAAAATTGATCCCGCCAAAATATCTACGAATCCCCCCTTTAAGTAACTGGACACGAGATTAAGGATCAGCACGTGGATCGTGAAATCACTTAGAAAATCTAATGCATTTCACACGTATGAAAGTGTACCGGCTGGAATTCGTGGCTTTCCAAGAAACTCGATGGCCTAAAAGTGGAGACCATGTCTTTTAATGCTATACGCTACACAGTGGAGATGACTTCGGAAATATTAGTTGGATAATCTGATGAACTTTATACTTGAGCACGATGTCAGATCGATCTTTAACAAGATTTGTAGGCAGTATCTAGCCTACGATGGAGATTTCCGAACAGTTCAGAGACAACAGGAAAATATACAACGCGATTCAGTATAGTGAAATCTAACCTCAAAACTAATTGGTTTGATAAGTATAGTGTCGTCTTGCTGTTGAGCAACAAAATATAATAGCCGATATTGAAGCGCAAACTCGCATTAGGAGTCACCGAATAGCACCATACCTTAAGATCACGTTCAACTGCCTTTCGGCACCAGAATAGAAACATTGATACATCCTATGAGGAATTCACCATCGCCATGCAGAGATTAAAGAAACATCTTTTCCCTGGATTTGATTGCATTAATGTAGAATTATATTAGGATATTCGGAGGGCTTACTTTGTCGAAATCTTTTGTTCTTACCTTATTCGATATGTTTGGGGAAATGAAATTATGCCTGAAGAATGGAAAGTGCCGGGTAATTCAAGAATTTTAGAATGGTGTTTGACAACGAGATACGCTGTCTCTAAAATTTGTTAAGGTCACGTTAGAATACATCCATAAAAAGAAATACTAGATCCACTAAAATAGTGCTAAGCTTCTATTGGTCTTAAAATCAACGAGTACTAACATATCTGATCTCTGGTTTTAGAGACCAAAATGCAATTTCAGTAGTGATTTCAGTAGTGATAACCACACGTTTGAAGGAGTAATGTGATTCAAGTATCTTGGATCTCTCGGTACTCACGATAATACTGTGGGAGAGGATATCAAGGTTCACCTTAACACTGGCAATCATGCTTCATATCCTCTTATTCCACTTCTGAAATCTAAATATCTTGCAAATGTGGATAAGCTGAAATTGTGCAGGATCTTTATCAGACCTAAATGGATGTGAGAGTTGGCCTTTTGTAGGTTAGTGTGGCAGATTGCTTCTAACATTCGAAAGATAAATCATGTGTGTGTGTACAAACGTGACCTTGATGGCGCATATCGATTGCAATCATGGGATCGGAAATTCAATACGAATTATTGATAACGCGCATGAAATCAAACGACTACTCGAACCATATATAACAATATCTTTCTATTGTAGTCGTATTAATTTTTCAGACACACTTAATAAATTAGTAAGGATTTGAAATACAACACTACCACATAATCTTTGTCTCATAAATACGATAAATAACTACTTGCTGACAATTAGTATTCTGAAAAGTCACGACTATTCTGATAACAAATGGTATAACTATGCAAAGTTCATTTTGCAACATACAATTTTATCTTCACTCTTGTTCATTTATCACCAAGAGACAAAATTTCATTAAAATTTGAGAAATATGATTAATAAATCACATTTTGATTCATACATAAATTTATGATAAAATATTTTATTTGTCAAATATGAATGTAAAACACTCTCCATATTATAAATGGGTGGTGGCATAACTTTCTAGATAAACTATAATACATGTATGTATTATAATTATGTGTTTTCCTACGCGTCTACGTTGCAATCCATAGTTGGTGTAGTAAACTGGATGTTTGATTATAGTTCGTGCTTACGAATGGTTTAATAATGAAATTCATATTTAGAAAAAAACTGGATCGAAATGCATAGAGTTCATAGCGTACTGTACGTTAAAACGGCGCAATCTAGAAGATCTACTGTGTTTCCTTTTAAGATACTTAGCCGTCCAATCTATATTCAGACTCATACACCGGTTTTATCTGTCGCCGGTATAGATATCGATCCATTCTAACTTATTGTTCTACCTGTAAGATGGCGCAGATGTAGGCGTCTAAGAGCTGTGGAGTGGCAAATAATTAGAAGAACATTGCATTGAAATGTCGATGGAATTATATTAAATATACAGCAAGTGGTTGGAGATATTTAAATTCTTCGAGTAGCACGAGCACTTTATATTTGAGTTGACGTTAACTCTTACTTATATTTACAATTGCCACACTTTGCCAATCCTCCCTTACATTAGATCTAAAATTCTAATAAGTTTCCATCGAGTTTTCCTCTAATAATTATGTCAAGATAATTTTTCTGTGGATAACCCTGGATTTGTTAAGTCTAGCTAGAAGCTTATTATTATTAACATGGTTGATTTATTAGCATGGTAAACCACGTTGTTTTTATCAAGTTGTATTATTTTAACTGTAAACATTTCGTTCAACGTCTATTAGTGCCATCTCTTAATCTTCTCCGGAATTATATCATGTTGGTACATAATATCGACACGATTTCCCTTATAGTTGTTATAAGTTATTTGCAAATACACGATGCAAAAACAATTCATGCATAATGCAAAAGTTATCTGCATTATACATGCATTAATATATTTTAGGGCAAGACTAAAATTGTCTAATTGAGCGAGGCAACAAATTGATGAACATTTCAAATTCTTTCATCGTGTATTTTGGGCAGACGAAACAACGTTTAAGCGTGACGGTAATGTGAATAGGAATATTTAAACTTATTGGAGTAAATCTAATGAAAATCTTTGAAGTGTAACTGCTTGAGCTAGAATAGTTATATCTCACCAAATCGGATCTTATTTTGATAAAATACTAACGACGCCAACTTGTGCACTTCCTCTCATTTTGACAGCTTCCTAACAACAATTAAACATTATATATATATATATATATATATATATATATATATATATATATATATATATATATATATATATATATATATATATATAATCTAAGGCCAACACGAAATGTGCCAGTTTTGGTTTTGGGTTTTTCATTACCTTTTCCAGCATATTGCGATGATTTCGGTACGTAGCGATGATTTTGGCACGAATGTTTGCCTTGAGCTCGGCAATGGTCAGTCACTAGTCATGCAATCGCGTTTCATGATGCCAGAGCGTGTAAAATGTGTCTCGATCAAATCAGATACCATTTTGGATTCTGGCCAACGTTCTCTCTGACCACTTTAACCAGTTTATTGGAACGTTTTGGTCATACACGCACATAACCAATTTCGTTTTATTTCAGTTTCATCTTGATATATCATAATACATCGTTTGTACTGTGGAGTTGGTGTAAATCATCTCTCATAATTAGTAAATCGTTCACTTGGTGTTCTGAAACTGAAGAGAGAAAATTATCATAGTTAACATTCTGAGTTAGGTACACTTTTACATGATATGCAGTTTAAATGATCGCAAACACAATTTAACATCTTATACGAGTATACAGCTATTTGTTTGCTACTATAATGAATAACAATTTTCTTACTTTCGTAAATCTCGACTCAATCTTCAATCTTCTAAGGTTATATTAAACATTTGTTTTAAAATAATTATCTAGAGAGAAAATTTATTGCTTGAGATATTCGTACACAGTGTATAGTGTAATTCTACCATACATGTGCAAATTGAAAGACAGATCATCTTTACTGAAATCAAAATATAAGAATGAAAGTTTTCCTTGAATCAAGAAGCTCTAGATATCTTTAATTAGTATGATAATAATACTATCTAAATTATATAGTTAATGTTATGAAGAGAGTGGCATTTTTATAGTTTCACTTGCTAACATTTTGTACATACTTATCTCTAGCATTAACGCTATGTAGTTATTTTTCATTTTTTTTAAAGAATCATTAATTATGATGAGATACAAGACATTAAACACGAAATATAATTTTGTAAAACTATAAAATCTACGTGCTTTTGAATTTAAGCAGATTTATGTATAATTAATGTATTTCTAGCTTGCAGACTGTAGTTTATAGCATCAATTTTAAGTTAAAATATAAATTATTCAACATACCCTAGGTGTGTTTAAAACAACAATAAGATGGATGACGAACTACTCTTTTAAGATTCTGAATATATAAGTCCTTCAGTAACACAAAAAAAGAATTATAAAGGGTTTTCCAATAAGAGGTTTCAGTTTAATATTTAAGAAAACGAGTAGTTTAAAATTTTCCATTGCCTATTCGTACGTTTGCAGCTGTATGTCCTCAAAGACCTTATCTTTCACGTGGCTCCAACAAATAAAAGTCTTAATGTGTTAAATCACTAGACCTCAATATTAAATTTGCTAAATTTTATTTTGTTTTGTGGTTTAAAATATAACTTGCTCCTTAAACTATGGAATATTCAAAAAACACTAATTCGATAGTAGAAAATGAAATTCGTCTACTATATAGCAGTCGAATTTTGAAATTTCTCCTAGGTTTTCTTCAACACTACTAGTTACAGTAGCAGTATTCTCCGTTGATCTTGAGCGACGCACACGGTTTCGATTCTTCATATCACTACCTTGTCCCAACTGCTCAAATTTTTCCACCAGTTTCACTATTGCCAGTCGAGCAAAATTTTCAAAATTGACAGCTTTCGAAAAACCAGGCTATTTAAAATGAAACCTCTTATTAGAAAACCGTCTAGTTTAAGAAAGTATTGAAGATAATACATCTGCTTGGATACACATACATATTTTTTATTTTCTTAATCTTTAATATTGTAAAATTACATAGGGTATAGTACTACACGAAATAAAATCTATTGGTTGTCTTCGCATTGAATTATAATAATTCACTTTTAAAAAAAGTAAACCCAAAATAGATTTTTCTAAGGAACGAGATGATAACTCTTATCTTAACCTGATAGGTATTCTATAGATGGCTCATCTAACTTTAATTTGCCTCTTAATTGAAAGACGAATGGAATTTTTTTCAAAAGAGTTTTTTCAAAGCCCAATTATCTTAACAATGGCAACTTAAATTTGATCTCTCAAGTCTTGGAAAGTCTCTGAATAGTTAGCATCAAATTTATTCACACAGCCCAATAAGTGAACCGAAAATGTTGTGGAAAGTCAATTTGCTTCAGCTCTTTATGTAAAATTCTCATCACAGGACTGTGTGACATATTCAATTCTTGAGCAAGATTTCGAGCTAATGTTGATTGATGCTCGAACACATTCTAAGCAACAGCTGCAACGTTCTCGTATGCACTGTAAATCGACAGCGTTGAATAATTAAATAATAATCCAGTTTGCTTGAACTCGTTTTACTAATTGCTTTGTAGACATCTCTTTTCTTTGCAAGTAAACTTCTGTATGGGTGGAAGTCTCATCACTTTCCCAATTTCGTTCAAACGACGGATTTCGCAAATGTCAAACCACGTAAGTTGAAATGCAAATGGCGTTACCACTATAAGACATTTCAATACAAAAAATTTAAATTACCAAAACATATTTTTCCAACGCTTCAATTTGGTTTGAATTATGCTTGGTACTTAGTTGAGGAACTGCAAACACAATCTGAATATGTAAAGCTGTAATAAAGCGTTAACATTACACATATAAGCTTCGGTTGATATACTTTACAAATTATGTATTATCAAAGCCATCTTGATTGATTCCAGCCGGAATGTTCAAAACGAGCTTTATTTACTGTAACAAAATAATACAAAAATTAACGTCCGTTTCATACAAAATGTATGAAAGGTAAGGATGAAAAGTAGTTCAAATTTAACTTAGGTTATATTCAATTGAAAACAGAAATTTCATTTATGTCATTATGACAATTGGTTTTGTATTTAATGCATAGTTATACATTAGTTATATGTTGATACAGCATAAATAAACCTTTTTAATGAATCTCTGTATTTCAAAATTGAGAATATAGTGTAGTGTGGTGCTGTGATTGTGAATAAATGGGTAGCAAAATAGCAATTGTGATTAGGTTATGTATTCATTTTGAAATGTAAATATTGATCAGCTGACTATAATATTTATTGACAACTGCATGTTGAAAATATCTTTGAAGCTGATTTATGTTTATAAATTCGGGTTTAGTTAATTTTTTCGAATACATAATTTCATTTAACTAAATTAATAATGAATTTTTTAATTTTTTGGCGTTCAATTATGTGTATTTTCGTCAGTATTATTTTTCTAAATTTATTAAGAAATGAGTTTGATTTAGTTTCATGATAAAACTATCATTATTGATACACTAAATAAAGCTCATTTCAAAAACTGAGTATGCATTCCGGCTTTTTATATCAAGAGGGCTTTGGTATTATATAAGAATAGAGTCTTAAAATGAAATCTTCGCAATATGGCAAGATCACGCCAAAACATTAACCGCAAGAGAAAAGTTATTAAATGAGCTTTATCTTTGTTAGGTTCCAAGGAGCAGAAGTACATAGATACAAAACCTTTGATTTAAAATTTGAGAATAGTTTTTTTTAAGTATATGTACCTTTAAATTTCATTTATTCATGAAATGATAAATCTTGGTGGTCTAAAAAATCTGAAACTAGATATTGAAATATCTAGACCACAAAATTTTTTAGAAAGTTATAATAAACCACTAACTAAATGTTTAATGAAGGCTGCTGTATCTTTATTCTGCAGCACATTTCTCTTCTTCACATACAACGACTGTATTTGCTCTAGGCAACCCAAAACCAAGATATGTTTTCTTATTATATAAATCCTGGATGTTTTGTTATCATATATTTTATGTATGTACATACATACGAGTATCATAAAGATGATTATAAACTTTAACAAAAACGAAATTTTAAAATTTTTCTCTATTTTATCCTGATAAAATATCATATTTATGTAGTTGTCCTAGTTTTCAATTATATTTTACGTATACTTATTGTTTATCTTATATGGTTAGAAAAAAAAACACATATATATAAATTGTATACAATACATCGAACGATGTGATAAGGTTGTCTGGCATACTTATTAAAAACTAAAGAGAATTTTGCTGTCTTTAATGAAATATAAATCAAAACCTATATATAAATCAAAATGTATTGCTGATCAAATACCACAGAGGTGTTAATGGGGCGGAATATGGTACTCAAGAATGATAAGTTGAACGCCACACCACATTCAATCAATCATTACATAAAGTAACAAAACATTTTTTTTTTGAGATCTTAGGTTCAACATTTCTCATTAGTAATAACGTATTTTACAAATCTGTCCAGTATATATTTGAAAAGAGAGAGGCCAAACTATCTTTAACTAAATATTAGCTCGATCATGTGTTCTGCTACTGGTTTTTGAATATAGAATAAATGGGCCCAATTTGAGTTTTCAATGAGGACCGTCATAGCATCCACCAAATTGCTAAAAAAGTTGGAGTTGTTCATCAGGTCTACAAGTGGTCTTTCGAGCCGGAGTCAAAATAACAACAGCTGACTAACAGTGGTGCTTCGAGCCGGATCCTTAGTCATAATAACAACAGCTGACTATCAGTGATCCTTTGAGCCAACGAAAAACTGGCGAGACGGCGTTGTCTAGGCCTACATAGACTTCACTTAGTGAAAGTGTATTAAAACTAAGTCAAAACACCAACAGTTGACGAAAACCAACAAAAATAATAAAAACCAATCAACATGGAAACTGAAAACCATCAAAAGATAGCCGATAGCGTTCTATCAACAACACAAACATTGCGTTGGATCTAAATCCTGAATTACAACAACTAATAAGGCGACAAACCATCAGGATGATAAACCTTTATGGATGAAATAGCCGTACTCCACGAGGAAATCTGCATGCTTGCTACCGAGGATGAAGACCAGGAACTGAAGTATTTCACGGAACAACTCTGTGAAAAAATTGATACACAGTATCAAACTGCAATTGTGAAAATAACAACCAAAATGGAAGAATGTGAACAATATAAAAAACTAACGTATCAAATTACAGACATTTTACCAAGAATTCAAATTCTGACGTGGACCGAAATCACAAGTTACAACAAAGAAAGGAATAAATTGTAAATGGCCACCAATCGTGTGACAGATACAATCGTATAACAATTAAATTTATTCGTAGAGAATGATGCCATACAGAAAGAAAGAGCTCACACTGAAGAAGAGGCAGATGCAGAAAAGCAATTCATAAAAATAACAGATCGGCTGCCAGATGGGAAATATATGGTACATTTACCTTTAAAATCAGAACCATCAGTGCTAGAAGAATCTAGGAAGCAAGCTGTAGCACGTTTACTGATCGAGAGAAGATTTATGAACGATAAACCACTATTTAAACTATATCACGGCTTAATGCAAGATTATAAACCACAAGGTAATATGCAGCTAGTAAATGAAAAGTATTATAGACCAACGAAAAGTATCATAGAAAGTACTACCATAAAACTTGGGGTAGTATTTGATGCATCCAGCAAAACGCCATCAGGCTTATCCTTGAATGAGATAATGATGAACGAATCTAATATTCAGAGTGATCTAATTGTTACTATCATGAGGTGGCGAACGCACAAGTTCGTATTAACAGCCAACATAGAAAAGATGTTTAGGCAAATGGGATGCATCCTAGCTACCAAAACTTACAACGAATATTGTGGCGAAAAATCCCTCACAGCCAATAGAAGAATACAGGTTAAAAACAGTCACATATGGAACAACAGCAGCATCATTCCTCGCGGTAACAACATTGATACAATTGGCAATGGATGAAAATAATAACTATGCAATAGAAGCCAGGGTCATATGGAAAGAGATTTTTACTTAGATGATCTGTTAACTGGAAGTGACAGCATTAAATAAGTCATAACCATCAAACAACCGATATCAAGTTTAGATCAAGGCGGATTTCGACTACAAATATGGGAGTCGAATTCAGTAGAAACTTTAATTCATGTTCCAGAGCATCTACGAGCAAAGGAAATCATCAATTTAAAAGTCAACAACATAATAAAAACATTCGGAAATCTTTATAGTTGTGAAACAGACACTTTTGAATTTGACGTCACTAGGCTAAATCTCAAAAAATCAACAAAACACTTACTGTTGTCCGATTCATCAAGACTATTGGTTTCTGTTCTTTGGCTATCACCAATAACGATAGCAGCTCTCCATGAATTAATTGACAAAATAGCATGTAATCACATGTACAAACTAAAGTGTATTTCGTGTATTGTCAAAGCTGAAATTCAGATAGTTAGAATTGAACAACATAGATATCTCCATAAGCATATCTAAGCATATCTACTTTAAGCATTAATTAAAAACGAAAATTTTGGATCCGAAATCCAAGCTATCGGCATTGATCCCATTCATCGATAAGGATGTGATATTAAGGTTATGTGGACGTTTACAAAAACCTCAACTGAAGCATTTATAGCAGCCTATCGGAGATTTACAGCACAAAGAGGGTTGTGCACAGATATATATTCAGACAACGTAAGTAACTTATTAAAACAACGGTTATTAAAACAACGAAGAGCGAAGCTAGCAAATCTAGAACCAAAACTAGCAGGTTTGTTACAGCAGGATGAAACAACTTGACATTTTATACATCCTGCTGCACCACATTTTGGTGGTATATGGGAAACAGGCGTACAATCAGTGAAGACACACTTGAAAAAGGTAATAGGGGAGACAACATTAACGTTTGAGGAAGCAACAACGTTGACAACCCAAATCGAAGCATGTTTCAGATATGATCCAGATAGCTTTGAAATGCTAAAATCTGGGCATTTCCTTATAGGGAGACCAATGAAGATGGCCCCTGAGACCAACGAAGACGTTCACTCCCTTAAAACCTGCTGGCATCTGGTGCAAAAAATATTAAATAATTTCTGGAGAAGATGGTCTTATCGATTATCTGCAGGAATTACAACAACGGAGAAAGTGGAAGAAACCTCAAGTAAATTTAATTGTAGGAGACGTCGTGCTAATGAAGGAAGATAACCTGCCAGCAGCACGTTGGAGAATGGGTAGAGTGATGGAGGTTCTTCCACGTTCAGATGGCTTAGTTTTGATTGCGTCAATAAAGTGCAACCAGAACATTTATAAACGCCCAATAATTAAGTTATGCAAGCTACCAATTAAGGAAGAAAATTTTCTAGCCTCACAAATAATAAATCCAAGTGCTGCTGAAGAAGTAAAACCTATAGCATTATCAAATAACAACATCCCAATCAAACGTCAACCAAGAAGACAGACTAAAGAAGTCAATAACAGTCAATAACAATGTGTCAATAACACAGTAGAACAAATACCGCTCGCGGCCCCGCAAGATGTTCAATATGAACAGAGTTTTAAGATTAATTAGCTTAAGATTAAGTTTCAATTACATACATTTTTATATACTACAGCATAAAAAACATACTAACCGTGTAAAATGCTTATAAGCAAAAGCAACTTTTAAATTTCATGTTATGTAATTACTGTGTGTTAGTTAGTGTAATTACTAAGAACAAAATTATATATATATATATATATATATATATATATATATATATATATATATATATATATATATATATATATATATATATATATATATATATATATAACATGTTAATAACACAATAAAATCAGTATCGTTTAAACCGTGCTCAAATTTATTTCATTCTGGTATTAGCCCCCACCCGTGGTAAGCGCAGAATAATTGAAATAAAAATAGATATCAGATGAGGCGATATCTTACAACGTTCAAATGATGGTTATCAAAGAAAGTTTACGAAGCCAAGGAAAGCGGTTCGAGGATAAGGACAAATTAATCTGACAAATCAATCCTTTAGCTATTTCTGGTCACTTTACAATGCAATACACAAGAAACATCGACAAAAAAAATACCGATTCGATCCTGAACGTGTTCGAATTGTTAAAAATTCAATAGCATTAGTTGCTTTCCAATCAACCAACCGCTAGTAGTTCGGTTCTTATCTTTGCTAATTACGATTAAACCTTAACGATTAAACCCTAAAAAAATGTTGATATACTCACAGAAATCATCATCGTAAACGCATTCGAGTATCAGTATCAATTATTTGTCATTTAAATTGGTTCCAAATACTCCCTTAATAACGGGAATTGAAAAGAACATTTTTGTATGGAATCAACAGTCACTCGTTGTATATCCAGCGGCTTCTCCATAGTTACGTGTGGATTTTCTGATCCCAAATGTGACAATTGTGCTTGTTTACAAGGATTCCTAGGTAAAAATAAGCTTCGTCTCAAATATGTTTTTTTTTTGGAATAAAATGCTCTTTTTCTTTTAAGTGTTTCACTAATTAGTAAAACCAAAACCAAACTAGAGAAACTTACCTGACTACCTTAAATCCTAATTTTGTACTAATTCATGCTATAATCTATGTGCAACCTCCTCATCACAGAACTGCGTGAAATGTTCAATTCGTAAAAAATGTAAATGTACGTGTACATGTTGGTTGATCAAACAACAATCCAGGGCCTCTATTCCTGAATAAGAATTCGACTAAAAATTACACGAATACGTTTCATTGGTATTCCGGAATTCGAATTCGAAAATGTTCAACACGCATTTGTATAAAAACGACTTGTTCATAAATTTCCCTTATCGAGGAATACGAATTCGAGTAGTATTTGCTCGTTCATGAACGAAAATATGTACGTATTCATTTTTGCTGATTATAAGTTTAATATTAAAAAGAAGATGAAGCTCAATAGATTAAGCATTTCGGGCACAGGTGGAGGCCGACCTAGAATCCAGATGTTCTCACCTACAGAAGAGGCAGTTATACAACTAATTGATTTAAATACCTCCGTTAATGGTTTCGTCAGTACATCCTCGCTTGGTGACAACATATTAGAACTACCGAATTTAAACCAAACTCCTAATGACCAAACTACAATATTATCCGATATATTAGATGACAACAGTGAAAGCAATGATCTTGAACCACAGACACTTAGAGGAAAAACAACAAGAACAAAAGTTACAAGGGATCATCTTATTCAAAAACAAATCAATTTACAAGAAACTTTCCACAACAACATAACAAATAAATTAAATTCTATAGTAAACATAATTAATGATTGTAGCAAATCTTTGAAGCGACAGGTTCGTCTAAAAGAAAAGTCGTACGATCTAAAAAAACGAACACTAGAATTAAGAGAACGAAAAATCAATTTAAAGGAAAAGGACCTTCTTGAGAATCGAAGACTGAAAGTTGAAAGGTAGAAATCAAACGGCAAAAATTGGAATTACAACAACAAAATATTCTTTAAAACTTTTACAAATATGTGAATTCTCGAGTCTTAAGACTATTATAATAAAACGTGATAAAAGCAGACGTAATGTGATATCTTAAAAACATGAATTATTTAAACAAATATTTTATTAAAATAAATCTTTAGTTATATAAATACATTTATTAAATTATTAGTACTAAGAAGAAATATATTGAATTTTTAATACCTGAATATGAATAAATATCTTTCAATATATAACAATATATATATATATATATATATATATATATATATATATATATATATATATATATATATATATATATATATATATATATATATATATATATATATATATATATATATATAAGTGTGTATGTTATAAGTATATATATTATATATTTCAATATATATATACTTATAACATATTTATTATAAGTTTATGTTATTGATTCCATAATGTTTTGACGTATTCTCCGGGCTGTGTTATTTTCTGGTTCAGCTGTTGAATTGTTTAGAGGATCTTGAACAGGTGTAACTGTTTCATTTTGAATTTCAAACGGAACATTGAAATGAAGGCATACAGTGAGACCATTTAAAATTCGGACAAACGTAACATACAATTATTTATTAGATTATCTACTATCATATCGAACTTAAAATAATAATTATTATAAGAATATGTTTATTTATTTATTACTGTAATACGAGGTGTGAATTATAATAAATAAATTGATTTATAAATTAACAAAATAATTGATTTAGTAAAAAATGGCACAAATTCATCACAATTTAATATTCGGACATAGGACAGCTTTAGCTTATATTTTATAGATTTTAATTTCAATATTGATGTTTTAGCATTTTGTTGCACACCCGTTTTGCTTTATCACAGATTTTAATCTTTTTGGAATTGAACTTACTAGGTTTTTGTTAGTTCTGGTCTAATTTTGTTCCATTTTTCCTGAAGTATATTTTGCTATTAAACCTTGTTGGAAATATGACGTTTTCTTATATGCGCATGCAATAGGTGCCACAAATTCTCTATTGGGTTTATGTCTCGAGACTGGGGTGGTGTGTTCAAAATATTTGAGCAACCGTAAAGCAAATATCAGACATAAGTCAGAACTTTTTTTTTTGTTATCCGTCACTCAGATTCAATTGGCCCATTGTGACATCCCACTAGTACCTGACGTTCCGGCTAAAGGTCCGATTCTACGTAGAAACCATCTGCACATTGTATATCTACTTGCCAGTCTATAGTACTGACATGGAAAATGGGACAGCATATGGATTCTAAACTCAAAAGGGTCTCATATGAGTTAATTCGCATTACCGATCGCACCGCCCAAACGATCGATGGTGAAAATCACTTTTCGCATCCTATCCCTATCGGGATTCGAACACGGTACTGCCCACTCCAATCCGCAGCTTTTTAACCACTGCGCAAACTGGGCGGTATGATAGTAAATAATCGAATGAATAAGTGTATGTTACGTTTGTCCGAATATTAAATGGTCTCACTGTATATTATGCAGCATGGCGTAAACATTAATAATTTAAGATGCTTTTATCGGCGCATAATGCATTTCGCAAGCTCCCAAGAGACATCTAAACCTCGCTTTCAATAACCTTATACATCGTTCAATGATATTGCGAGTTTTAGAATGAACTGTATTAAATAAAGCTTCTCTACTCCCTTCGGCAGCCGATCTAAATGGGGTCAATATCCATGGTTCTAAAGGATATCCTGAGTCACCTAATAAAATAAATTAAAATAAGAGTTTATTATGTTCAGCAAAAATGTATACGTACCAAGCAGCCAATAGCTTGAATTATTTGTGTTTTGTTGATGGCGGTGTAGGTGCTCACGATAGCTGCTGAGATTCCAAATAAACGAGTCATGCGATGCACCTCCGTATCTAGCATCAACTGCCATTATCCTCATTTGATGGTCACAAGCCTTCGTTGAAAATAGTTGATGTTTAACAATGTCAACATACATACATGTACGCCGATTTCAAATATTATAGGTATGTATACTTACTATCATAGTATTTATACTATGTTTTCCTTTTCGATTGAAAAATATGTGTTCATTTTCAATTGGGCGTACAATATTAATATGTGTCCCGTCCACACATCCAATAACAACAGGAAATCCAGTTTGGTGATAAAAATGTTCTGCCGCCAATTCTCTATCGCGCTCTGTTTGCCGGAAAGATACCCACTTACGACACATTTTGTCCTCAATGGCACTTAAAATGTCCGTCAATATTTTTGAAACTGTCGACTGTGACATTTCAACCAGAAAATCTTGACCCACGCTACCCTGATAACTGCCATGTGCTCAATACCTAAGCATTGCAGCTATTTTTATTGAATTTGGAATAGATGTTGATCTTGACCGGATCGGCAACACATTCTCTAATTCATTAAATATTTAACAGCAGGTTTAGAGAGTCTAAACAAACGCAAAAATCTGAAATTGGATCGAAGCTCATTATTAAATATATACTAGCATAGGAATAAGGGGGATTTTACTTACTTAACATTAGGAAGTGCTAGCATATTAGATTCATCTCGAATTTTCCGGTACCTAATTGCAAATGGATTTTCATATTCGTCGTCGCTGGATAAATAGAGTCCTATTGAGTCCATTATATCGAATATATTATAATAGATATTTATTCAAATTAAACAATACTCAAAAATTTATTTATTTCACACACAAAATTATTATTAATACAATATTATCAATTATTTTATAACATACAACCAAGCACAATTTATTTATTAAAACGAAAACAGAAATGTCAAAATTAAATAAATTTTGACTCACATTTAAAAGGAAATTTTAGAAAAAAAAAATTTCCTTTATACTGTAAAAATTAAAATATGAAGTACGTTCGAATTCAGGAATACCAATTTATTTTCGAAACGAATTGCATTTTCGTATCGAATGCATTTTCGTATCGTATTCAGGAATAGGGGTCCAGTTTCACGAATTCGCTTCACAAATTGCCTTGTTGAACGCAAATTTTGAACGTAAATTTCTTACAGCTTTGGTACTAAACTAATTTTATATTATAACACGAATGACGTAAGTGCTGTCACACTTGAAATAATTGGCAGTTGAAATTGTAACCGCTAGAGAACACCCCATTATTATTTTTAAAAAAATTCTGATGAAACAGATTAGCTCCGCTACAGCATTAAAAAACCTTTTTTAAAATTGAAATTAATCAATTAGCTTTACCTTCTACACATTTTATACATACGAGTACATTGTATGTACTCGTATATAACGCAACATAAAATACATGTACGATCCAATGATCTGAATGATTAAATTTCAACATTGAAGAGTATTTATAAGTGATTGATAATGTGCAAAAGAGTGTTCGATAATTTATATAGCTAATACTGTTCCATATAGCACACAAATCAAATGGTAATTTATATTCATATCGTACGCACACACAATGAATAGAACACAAAACGCGAATATTTTCATCCCACCACCATATGTGCGTGTGGATATAGATGGGGTTTATTCTCGTTGTTTGTGGTGTTACTCGTATTTGCGCTATGAATTTTAGTAACGGATGATAAGACACACTGTGTTATTGAAATGAAAATTATCTCGAAAAGGAATGAATGTTAGAAAATAAAATTGGATATATATACAAGTAAATATACCGGAAATTGTTACAATCAATCAAAAATGTCATCTAAACGTAAAAAGCCTTGAGTAAAATTTTATATATGATTCGGTAAATTGCTCGTAATTCTAAAATATTTTAATATAATGTGTGTGCTGAAAGATACGCAATTGATGTGTCCGTAAATTTAAATCACTGTACAATATAAACCGCTAATCTGACAATACCAAGACACTTCTTATATGACTGGGAAAAAATATTACTAAAAATTCTTATTTTGTAGGAATCGATAAGACGAGCAGAACAGCAAACGTTATAATAGAGACAACGGCACACTGCAACTAATAAAGATAATAAACATAAATAAAGTACGTAAGTACCGTAGTCGGGAGCGAAGTCTGGCCAATAGCAATTTTATGGAATATTATTGACCGAGAGAAGTGTTCGGCTAAATCTTGAAAACTAAGATGAATGTAAAACCGTTAAAAACACAGTGAGAAAAAATTTTTCAAGAAGATTGTGAAGCTTACAAAAAACATCAGTTACAAAGATCAAAAAATTATTTCGCTTGCTTGTTCGAGGAGATTTACAAAACGTGATAACTCTGAGCATTTGAGTAACGCAAAAATAAGTTACACCTTAGGTGGAATATTTTGGCCGGCAGTCATTGAAAATAATCATTCATCGCCAATTTTTCTACCACCTATCTATTACATTTTGTTTTATTTGACTCTTTAATATAAAAAAAAAATTCTAAGCCATCCGATTATATTGCAAGAGAACACTACAACAAAACCCGGTTACAAAACAATTTTCCAAATTTTATTTCAACTCAGTTACAGGAATTACTCCCATATCCATCATTTCTGAATCAATGTGATTGTTCGATTTAGGCTTTTTTTTTGACGATTTGAAAAAACATTTGACTCGTAAATTGAACTGTTTAAACCAAAATATAGTTCCATCATTATGTGCACCGTTCGAAAGTAGATTGACGCTGGTGGTCCTAGCAAAAGATGACTTCCAATTTTATTTTAATTCTATTATAAATTCATACCTACAATCTCTCACCTACAATAAAGATAGCTATAATAAAGACTCACTGTGGAAAGCAACCAAATATTTAAAAAGACCAGTTACGCACATACCACTAATAAGAAGTAATAATGGGCACCTAGCTAAAACCAAAGAAGAAAAAGCACTTTTCAGCCTAATTTAACAACACTTAATCCCCAAGATATATTTATTGAAAACCATAAAACTTTCTTGAGGCAGGAAATCCCATTAACTAAAGAAGTGCTAAAGAAGTGAAACAAGAAATAAAGAACCATATATTACCTAAAAAATCACCAGGATATGACTTGATAACTGGAAAGATTCTTAAACAACTACCTAATAAAGCTATTAGGAAGATGTCGGACATAATTAATAAATCCTTCAGGCTATGTTACGTTCCTTTTTCTTGGAAATTTGCAGAAGTAAAAATGATACCTAAACCAGGAGAGCCGCCAAGTGAATTAACTTCATACAGGCCAATATCGCTTCTTCCAATTATGTCAAAACTGTCTGAGAGACTATTATTAAAACGAATTAAACCTGCGATTGAAAAGTCAGGTGTCATTCCGTCTCTTCAGTTTGGATTTAGAGACAAACACTCCACAATCGATCAAGTTCACAGAATAACAGATTTAATAGAAAGATCCTTAGAGGAAAAAAAGATTTGTTCAGCCATATTTCTGGACATAGCGCAGGCATTTGATAAAGTCTGGCGAGATGGTCTAGTATTTAAAATAGAGAAAACTTTGCCACTTGAGTATTGCGAACTGTTAAAGTCGTACTTGAAAGGGAGATACTTTAGAGTTAAGCAGGAAGGAATTTACTCCAGCATAAAATAAGCTAAAGTAGGAGTTCCGCAGGGAAGTGTCTTAGGACCATTCCTTTTTGTACTGTTTACAAGCGACTTACCGCAGACGAATAATACAACTATCGCCACGTTTGCAGATGACACTGCAATTCTAGCTGTTGGTGACACAATCGGTGAAGCCACACTCAAATTACAAATAGCTATAAATAATATGCAAGATTGGCTAGCTAAGTGGAGAATTAAAGTGAATGAATCGAAGTCTACTCACATTAATTTCACTGATAGATCAATAGAACCACTACCTGTGATTATCAATAATATTCCTGTACCAAATGCAAATCAAGCAAAATACCTTGGTATGAATCTTGATGCAAAGTTAAGATGGAAAGTACACGTGAAAAAGAAAGCAGAAGAGCTCCAGTTAAAATATAGAAAAATGTACTGGCTAATTGGCAGAAACTCTCAGTTATCCATTCAAGATGGTGTTACAAGAAGAATCAAAAGACAAAAACCTTTTGAATTACAAGAATAGTCCGCAGAAGGCAAAATAAATCAAAACATCGATATGGAAAGTTTACATAGGAGTGCTTAATTATTTACAGTCAGAACCAAACGCTGTTAGTCAAAAATGACTAGTTACTTTGTTAAAAAAAATTTTTGTTCTCATAAATTAAATATTCAAAAAAAAAAAAAATTCTATTACAGTTTTTATTAGCCAAGCGACTTTTTCTATTACGACTCTCTCCGTTCGTATCCGGATAATTGACGCACATCAGGACGACCAGAGTTTAGTAAAACTGGTGGGGACTATTTGTCTTATTTCAACATTAAATTTAGCAAAGACAAGCAACGAATTACTAGTGGTTCACTACCCGTTGGTAGATTGGAAAGCACCTACTAGCAATTTATTTTCGGTTGACAATTCCGAATATTTCCAGAGTAGCCAATAAATTTTTCAATATTTGATATTAAGTTCATCTTTTTTCTTTTTAACGTGCTCTTTCCACCTGAGTCTGGTATTAAAGGTCATCACTAAATATTAAGCCTCATTTGCATACAGGATCTGCTGACAGTTAATCATTAGAGGTTTGTAGCGGACTTTTAGATTAACAAAGTTAACATGCGTGGATTTCGATGTTGAACCCGATACGCCATATTTTTGTCCATTTTATGATTTTCTCACATGCTTAGAGGTAAATCTCTGGTGAAAAACTGGTAAAGATTTTCTATGTATGATTTTAAAATCATAATATTATAATATTGCTGTGGTATACCACTGCATTGGTGTATACCACTGCATTGGTACATATTTTTTTCTGAGGATCGCATTGATTATATATGCAATAGCTTACGGGTCCCTATGTGATAGGCCTGATATCATCGAAGTCAGATATTCTAGGTATATCAGCACTGTTTTTGTAACTGGTCTGCCGACCCAGAGGTTGAAATGTTTCTTCAAGATGTACAGCCTTGTTTTTCGCACTTCTAGTCCATTTCCATTCGTTTGTTTTGATTGGGGGAATCTGCGTTTTTGGTCTTTTGTTGCTTTCCAGAGGGAATATTCGGTATCTTTAGTTGGAGCTAGAAAACAAAGATGTTCGCAAGCGAAACATTGAATGACATTGATTGGCACCATTCTTTTCTCCACTAACTTCTTAAGCAATTCCCAATTTGTTTTGTTGTTTATGAGCTGAGGTGAATTTATTTTTCAATTACATTAATACTTATCGTCATAATAACACGAGAATGATGAGATATTAGACTTCCATAATTTTCTAAGAAGATGTTGCTTTCCGACATGCCTTTAATGATGTAGAAATCTAACAAGTCTGGGAACAATATAAACACATTAATGCCTTTATCACTATACTCAAGCACGATTGACGAATAATTTATAGCATTATTGTAGGTTAGCAACAGTAAAGCTAATATGATAACATATAGCATATTAACAATATGCTATTATTCGAAGGTCATTGTGTCCTTGAAGTATCCATGACAAGTACTTACGAATTTATTAACGATTAAATCCACTCATCAGGTACAGTTGTCCGCTTAATATTACAATGAAGATGCTGCACCTCCAAATATAGTACTCGTATATTTCGATGTACCGTCCTTATAAATTTGAATCGCCTACTCAAAGTCTAATCTATACCCATACTAATGCTACCATGTGAGGAGTGTCTACAACTAAAGCGAATGTTATAATTCAACTGAATACAACTGAATTTACATTAGAGGTGTAACATTTAGCTTTTAGTTATTTCAATGATTAACAGTAGTGGAGCTGTTATGTATAGTCTGATTAAATATCACAAGTTTTCTTAGTGAATGGTTTGTCCCAGTAGGGCCAGTGACGATCAGCCCAGTTTAGAATAAAAGGGTTTCAAAGCATTACCAGCTTTAAAAACATTACCAAAATATCGTCTGTTACGTGAATGGCCAGATGCTCTTAGTTTTAAAAATCATAGTTTAGCTAAACTGAAGGCCAGTTTGTATCGAATATCACAAGCAAAAATGAGTATTGTGGGCCGCACGGGCACTGGTAAATCGTCAATCATAGAAGCCCTATTTAGATTAGCCGATATTGATTACGCAACAACAAAATTTTAACCGTGAATGAGGTAACAGCAAATCCTGATCATGAAATGGATAAATTAATTCAAAACACGGTTATTTACAAAATGGGTCGCTTCACACTTGGACAAAAGTGGAAATTATTGAAAATTTACTTTCAAGCATCAACTCGCCTCCTTGTTTAATTAAACATTTCAAGCAGCTATGTGCTGATAATTTTGCACCTCGGTATGAAGGCGTACAAAGTATAATTAGTGCAGAAGCTCAATAAAAATTAAGCAATCCCTCCTATATTCTTTACATAGTATACTTTTGGTTTATTATTCATTATGCGGACTGTTCTTGTAACCCAAAAGGTTTAAGTCTTTTGAGTCTTCTTGTGATAACCTCTTGATGAACTAGTTCTTTATTATTATTTATTTTTAAATCGTTGAACTATCTGTTGATTGTTGGTTTTGGTGCATCCCATAGTCGAATACCATATGTTCAGATCAGCTTGAGCACTTGTTTATAAAGTATAAGGTGAAAGTTTATAATGAATGGATAACTGAGAGTTTCTTCCAGTACATTTTTCTTTATTTTAATTGCAGCTCTACTGCTTTCTTTTTCATGTGTACTTTCCACTTTAGCTTTGCGTCAAAATTCATCCAACCTTGGTATGCTTGTTTTGCATATGGCACAGGAATATTAATGAAAATCACGGGTAGCGGTTCTATTGATCTATCAGTGAAATTTATGTGTGTAGACTTCGATTTATTTACTTTAACTATCCACTTAGCTAACCAATGTTGTATATTATTTATGGCTTTGTAGTTTGAGTGTGGATTTCACCGATTTACACAGTTAGAATTGCAGTGTCATCTGCAAACGTGGCGATAGTTTTATTACTCGTCTGTGGTAAATCGCTTGTATAAACTTCTATTTGTATTACTCTAAAGTGTCTCCCTTTTAAACAGTTCGCAACACTCAACTGGCAGAGTTTTCTCTAATTTAAATATTAAACCGACTTTGTCAAATGCTTGTGCTATGTCCAGAACCATGGCAAAACAAATGTTTTTTTCCTCTAACAAATTTTCTATTAAATCTGTTATTTTATGGACTTGGTCGATTATGAAGTGTTTGTTATTAAATCCAAAATTATGGGACGGAACGGCTCTTACCTATGTATAGTTTCTCAAACAGTTTTGACGTAAATCGAAGAAGTAATATTGGCCTGTATGCGGTTAATTCACTAGGTGGCTTATGCGAACCAACGTTCTCGACTCGCTAATTAGGCTTGTGGAACGCTTGGAAGTAATTGATCATTTTTGTCATATTAGAGCTAAAATAAATTACAAACATTAGTTGGACCACCCTTTATTGTGCAACAATTAGTAACAAGTGTTACAAAATCTTGTGAATTGTTCGTTCAGCATAAAAAAAAAAGTTAAGTTGTTGTGGCTGCTATCGCACACTTAGACCAATTTTGATCCGTTGTGATACCACTCTATACGGCTATAGGTCCGAGTCTTTTCGTAGAACCATCTGCGCATTGCATAGCTCCATGTCAGGCCTATAGTACTGACATGGAAGATGGGTCGGCCAAAGGATTCTAAACACGACAGAGGTTCCAGATATGTTCATTTTTCACCACCGATCGCACCGCCCAAACGTTCGAAGGTGAAAGACCCATTTTGCATCCTGCCTCGAATCGGATTCGAACCCGGTACCTCCCGCTCCAACTGCCACAGCTTTAACCACTGCGCCACCTGGGCGGTCGTTTAGCATAAATCATTATAGAATTAAAGACGGATAAAACAACATTACCGGATCCTCCATATCACCATATCAACATACGTATTTAAACAAATGTTTTAGCTCCAAAATAATAAATCAAAATTAAGGTGCAAATGGTAGGTTGTCTAGATTTCATCTTCTGCATTAAATAACTTAAAGTATACTATCCACATATTCTTTACTGATTATTGAACTACAAACCTGGCAAAAACCACAATTTTGATCGGCCGTTGCATTTTAGTATTTTTAACTCAATTTAAATCATGTACATAATACATGGTATAGACAAATCCGTAAAGCTAACAACTAACGAAATTAGATAAAATGTATAAACATACACATGTATGTAGGTACTCAAATACAATTTTTCAACTTTATTGAACTTTTCGATCGTTTATTGCTTCGCCATGTAATAGTTTTTGTTTCGCATACACAAACAAAATAAACTTCTGATAAACCAAGTTTATTTATGGAAATGCATTATGTAAACTAAAATTAAAACAATACAAAACCCCCAAAAAATTAACAAAAGCTCTCAATAGCATCCAATTTAATTAGAAAAATGCTACCGTTGTTTTAATAGTTTACATATAACTTTTGTTTTATTTAAATCGAAGCTCTAAATATTTTTGTTGTTGGTTTATCGTTTACTGAATTAATTATATTAAACTAGACAATAATTTTAGTTGCGGCCACGTGACTTTCCGCAACATATCCACATTATATTTAGAGCTGAAAAATTTACAAACTAAGCATTTTACCACGTTTTTGTTAGCTCGCTTTGGTAGCAGTTTATCTGTCTGTCTGATTGGCTCCAAAAAAGGTCGAAATCACTGCGCTTATCTTTTGTATCGAGATTCGAACTCATGGCTTGCTTGATCAAAATTAAAACAATAACAAAAATTACGAAGTAAAATCTTCGCTCGCGTTTATTCGCAAAACTTGTGGTTATTCGATAGAAAAAAACCCAAAAAAACTCTTTAAAATAGAGCGCAAATCATTTTCCTCTGCTAGCACAAAGGAGTTAGGACTGTGACACGAAACAAGACAGTGATAGTGACACAACAAAACAAGATAGTGATAGTGACACAACAAAACAATACAGTGATAGTGACACAACAAAACAAGACAGTGATAGTGACACAAAATTTGTGGTAGTGGGAACATTGAAAAGCGAAAGAGACGATATTGAAAAGTGGTAGTGTGAATAACACGCATTTAATCAGACTCATGCGTTCCACCTCTTTGATCAGCCAGAAGATGCCAATGTCGACTTTGAGTACGAAGAGGAAATTGACATTCCTGGCATGACTGACGACCAGTTCGAGTCTGCAAAGGCAGCCATGAACATGAAACAGCGAGAGTTCTACAATGTCCTCACGCGCAGCGCACTGGAACAAATGACTGGAAGTGACCAACGCGACAGGTACTTCCTCACTGGTGGCGCAGGAGTTGGCAAAACATTCACGTTTAAGACCCTCGAGAACCAACTCAATCGCTGCTATGCCAAGAAGGTCGTGAAGGTGTATGCACTAACTGGCGTCGCAGCACAACTCGTGGGCGGATCGACACTTCACAGCTCGCTAAAGCTGCCAATAGTAAAGGATGGAAATATGTCGTTTAACATGCCATTCCTGACTGGCAACTATCTGAAGATTATGCGAGAACAGTGGCGAGAGACTAAATACATCTTCATTGACGAAATCTCAATGGTGCCTTACGAGATGCTGTGCATGATTGACTCTCGCTTAAGGCAGCTAAAAAACAATGAAGACGAGCCTTTCGGCGGTCTCAACATCATCGTCTTCGAAGACTTGATGCAACTCCCGCCAGTTAAACCGGGATCACCAGTCTACAAGCAGGCAGCTCGCTTCCAACCCACCACTCTTCTCTGGCGTCTGCTCACACTGGTAGAACTGACTGAAAGCATGCGACAAAAGGAAGACGACACATTCGCGAACTTGCTTAGTGCACTGCGTGAAGGCAAAATGAACAGGGAATTATTCAACACGCTTCTGTCGAAGCAATTGACCGATGAAGTGGGAGATTTTGCGATCGACAAGGCCATTCGAATCTACCCCACTCGTGCACTTGTCGCAGACTACAACGCCAGAGTTCTTGCCGAATACCGACTCAATCGAGGTGTGCACATCTACAAGATCAAAGCACAGGACACAGTTGTTGACGCCACTCGAAACATGGAAAATGTTCAAAACGAGAACATCGTGCCAGAAGACATAAACAAGACTGGTGGTCTTCCGTACGAAATCGAGATCTCTGTCGGAGCGAAAGTGATGCTACGCTCGAATGTGAATGTCGAAAAGGGACTCGTAAACGGTTCAATCGGAAACATCGCGGAAATAATCTGGCCTCACTTCCGCCGCACTCAGATGTACCCGACTGACATCCCAACACTTCACATCGACTTTGGAAGGATCGGCATCCATCTGATTGAACCTCGTGCAGTTCAATTCCCTGCGAAACGAAACTACGGTACGATTGAGAGGAGAATGCTTCCGATCATCCTCTGCTGGGCATGCACGGTGCACAAGATGCAGGAATGCACCGTCGACAACGCGGTTGTTTACCTGGGTCCTGCGCTCTTCGAGAAAGGTCAAGCGTACGTCGCTTTGAGCCGAGTGAGATCACTAGATGGCTTGCGCATCGAAAGTCTAGACTGTGCCAAACTCACCGGAATGAAGCCCTGCAACGAGGAAGCTCACGAAGAAATGAAACGATTGCGAGGACTCCAGCCGCGTAGAAATTAAATATCAAATACTAATGACCCTCTTGTTCTTCTCTATCTCGTTGCAGGCCTGCAGGTTGGTGCGGAAAGTATCTGATCTCATTGCAATTGATGCTTTTTGGTTGTCTCAATATTTGCTTATTGTGTAACCAAAGAGCATCAATTGCGATGAGATCATACTTGTACATTATGAAACTGAAAGGTCGTCATTGCACTTGCTCTTGCATCGGGACATGACAGCCTAAATCTCTGATTTGTCACGATGTCAAGAGTAAGCTTTGAAACGATAAATTCAGGTAGACACGACCTTCAGTTTTGTAATTTACGAGCTTACTTTTCGCATTTCTCCCCTATAATTGTCACATAGAAATTTCTACCAGTTTTTTACTGCCGGCATCTGCCAGGCTTTTCCTGGTAAAGTAAATAAAAGACCCAGCATTTGAATTTCGACAATGATAAAACATACTTTGTGTTCTTATTCGGCTTTAAAAACTCTTTTGTTTCAGGAAATTTAATCGAAAAGTTGCAAGATTTACTGACAACAACAAACAGACAAAAACTAAAAAGGAGAAAATAATATTATATAGATAAAAAAAAACTAAATCAACACGTTTTTATATGACCTAAAAAGAGGAAAATAATTTCTCTCTCATCCCACAGACTCATTAAATTGAAGTCTAAAAACGTGGTGCGCGTCATCCAAATACAATTACCAATTCAACGATGTCATGAAAATGGAAAGCCCTGAGAATTACATTGATTCATACAAAATCTCATCAGAATAAAAGCATAGTGGGTAGAAGAAGTGTAGTGAAAGAGAAAGATGGCACCGAGTTTATCGAAACACATAATTCGTTTCATCAAGAACATAGAATTTACTTCGGCTCTAAAGTGAATTAATTTCAGAATCACCCTTCATCAACAACAACATCTCATGTGATCAAAATAATTAATCAGTTAACGAAACAAAGAAGTGTTGATTTAGATTTTTTTTATCTATATAATATTTTATATTCAAGTTCTGTACGAAATACAATCGACATGCCTTAACCAAAGCCCTCTTGATCGCTTGAATCAATCAAGATCGCTTTGCCTTAACATTCACCGAATCCATATATCGAATATGATACTTATTTATAGCTCAATGTTCGGTTTATGTTCGGCGGTCTTTTTTAAGCCCCCCGAATATATGTATGACTTTTCAATACGAGTAAATTCTAAATCTTATGATTCTATAATGATTTATTACAATATAACTCCCACTAAGCATTCAAGAAAAAGCACAAAATGCAATAGACAGAATGGTGGATTGGTGCAAGTGCAATAAGATGGAGCTATCCTCCTCCAAGACTGTTATGATCCAATTGAAAGGTTCATTAGATATCAGAAGACCACCTTTGGTGGTGGTAGATGGTAAAAAAATTCAAATGGTCAAATCAGTAAAGTGGTTAGGGTGGATTTTGATGAAAGGCTCGGTGTAACCTCACACGTGAAAAGAGTGGCAGAGTGTAGCAAGAAATTATTCTACATGCTGAAAAGAATAGCCAGAGAAAGTTGGGGCTTGAAACAAAATACCCTATCATTAATTTATGAAGGCTTAGTGGTAGCATCCATGACATATGGTTGCGCTGGTTGGGCGGACAGAATGAACTGTCATCATAGAAGAACACTTATAAGTCCACAAAGAGCGATTCTTCTCGGTATAACAAAAGCTTATAGGACAGTCTCAGCAGATGTGGTTACTGTTCTAGCGGGAGTCATACCAATCGACATTATGTTGAGTGAACGTATTGCAAAATATAAAATAAGAAAACGGCAAGATCAAATAGATATTCGTAAAGCGTCTATAATAAAATGGCAAGATAGATGGAATCAGTCGAATGACGGAAGAAAAACTTTTAGTTTCATGCCTAATATAGCCGTTCGACTAGAAAACAAAGTTCCATTAAGTGCTCCGTTCACGCAAATTCTATGGGGGCACGGAAAATTCGCAGAATACATGCATAGATTTGGTCTATCAGAATCAAGTAGTTGTGAGTGTGGCAACAGCTCAGAAACGGCTGACCATATCCTATTTGAATGTGCTCTTGCAGAAAGTGCTAGAGAGTTGTTGTGTAATGAAATAAATGTAGTCTGGCCAACTAGCAAGCTGACATTCATGTTGCCTCATCATGTCAGTGCGTTCAAGAAATTTTGCGATGACATCTTAAGCGCGAGACGGACGGACGAGACTGAAAGCTTCAGGTTATCCTAGGCTTTAATCTCTAATAAACAGTTCATATAAAAATGAAAAGTAACAAATCAAATCAATACTTTGAGTATAAATTACTAACGCAAGGAAAAATCCTTCAGTATTCTAATATGACTAGGAGAGTGAAAAGCCTGGATTAACCATGAACCCTTAGAAGTTAAAAGAAGTTAATTATTACTCTAAACTAAGCACATGACGCTGGGTGTATATATATGAATATATATGTGTTCAATTAAACAGAAAATGACTAAGAAGATAGTAGACGAGTATGCGCCTCCACGCGGCAGGGATGGAAACAGGTTCTTACCTGGCTAAGCATACCGAAAATGAGCATAATAAAAAGATACGAAAGGCGCAGTGGGAATCGGATATAGGCTTGGCCTGGGTGCCATTCCCATTAATAAAAAACGTCCTCAACAACAATGACAATGACAATATAACTCCCACAAAATGTTTGGCCTATATAAATAAACAATGAGCCTGGAAAGATAAATCAACGATCATCTATAAGCAACAGTGATAAAATCGTAAATTTGTTTCTATAAAAGTGAAATGACAGGTGTTTGTTGGATTTTCGGCCCATTCCTTCACGAAATTAATTCAAGGAAGATTGTTTGGCCAACTTTATATTTTGTTTAATGCGACAACGACCTCTGTTGAACGCAATTACATTTGCGATTGACGTCTGGACGGAATTTTTTTAAAGTGTTTTAGTGTTTGCTTTCTATCGGCGATGTCCGATCTGATTTCGGAGGACAACCAAGAAACTACTGTCTTTAGAGGTTTGTCTGACGTTGATGGCATACTATAGATTCAACGGCTTGACCTATACGTCAGATGTAAATTCGATAGTCTACTTGCTGGTCTAATAGTATATTAATTAGGTTTGCCAGCTTGGAAAATACACTCCATTCGGCATGTTTCTTAGTCCACCTCTGCTGACTTCCGTTAGGAGTGGAGTGTAGAGCTTTCTTCTGTGAGCATATAGCTAAAGCAGTCGTTCAGCGCAATACAAGTAGGAAATTCTTTGACTTTCTCACTTCTGTGATCATTGCCTTGGAATCACCATAGGATATTGTGTGCGTTGAAGTCTCCTAGCAAATCCGTGGGTTTTGTAAATTAGAAACTATATTATTAAGTGAGTTTAGGCTAATATCCCATGAAAGAGGAATGTATATGGAGCAGATCATAATCAGTGTACTTGTGTGAGGCTTGTAATTTTGAGTTGATCGTGAGTGGAAAGTGGATTTCGTTTAGAACGGTTACCCAACCAAGGACGATAAATATTTATTATAAGATTTAACTCATTGTCTTTGGGATAAAAAGGAACTTTGGCAGTTCCAATAAAGTATGTCAATGGAGTTCAGGTTACTGTTGTTCATCATTATATTTTATGGTTTCTAGTGGTTAATGCTTAAAAATAGCCGGTGCAGTTATGTAAAAAAAATAATTACAGAAGGCGGAAATAATTCCAGAACTCAATGCCACTAGAGGTCCACGGTTCAACCCACATACACATACAGATTAAAAACACCCAATCGTGATTGATAAATCGTCACCACCCCGGGAATCGAACCGAGACCCCCGAATGACAGAGCAAGTACACCACCTTCTCTGCCACGAGAGCGACCGGTGCAGTTACTTAGCTTTTCTTTAGTAGTAAGTTGTTGCTTAGGTTGGATGTTTGATGAAATTGGTTTTTGTAATGTTCTCGTTTCAATGTGTTGTTGGTCCCGAGTGTCCAAGAGTTTTGCATATCTGTACTGGAGACTTATTTGGTTGGTTTGGGGGTTATTTAACCGATTTATTTTCAACTTTAGTGTGGAAGTCTTCCATATGTTGAATTGTCGTTGTGTTGGTTGTTGCGTACAGAAAATATACTTTATTGTTGATACTTGATGGGCCGTTGGGCTTTATACTGTTTCGTTGTGTGTAAAAATATGTTTCTGGTACTACCCATCGTGTCGTTGTTAGATTTGCTTTTGGGATGTTGATTGGTGTTCCTGTATGTTGTTGTTATATATTCCCAATTATTTCTGTATTCCTAATTACTGACTTGGGTGTGTGTTTTTTTTTATTCCATTATTTTCTTGTGATATTGCGGTCTTTGGTATTTATTAGTTGATAAATCTTCTTTCGAAAATATTTAGTTCTAGCCTTAAAATAGGTTAATTGTACGTATTCTGGAAATTTTTACTTCACGTTTGTGTATACAATTCTTTGTCGTGCTTGTGTATCCGATTCTTTGTCGAGCCTTTGCAGTTCACACATTATCCTTCTTAAAAACCATCTCCGTTAAGATAAAATTAAGCTAAAGTATTTTTTATAAAGACACGGGGTCTCTTAATTATAGTATTAAAGCACCAGAAGAGTGATTACAGTATTAGATCTAGATTTTAATTTGTTCCAATTACATCTTTGATAATTATTTATTAAAATCTGAGAGGGGCAAGATGTTAAGCGATTTTTACCATATGATTACGATGGTGGTATGACTCTCTGTTAGAGTGCAAAATTCATGGATCGGCCCATTTCCATACATGGAGCTATACAATGTGCTAATGTAAAATACAAACATAGTATTTTGAAGAGTTTCGCTTGTTTTAAGGATTATTTAATTAATGTTACCGTACCAATAGTAAGTCTATTTTTATCTTCAATGCTACTTACTTCTTCCTTAGTTAATATATTGATCAACAATACAATACAGAGAACTTCTAAACTTCATTATAAAACATCGAGAATGAACTACTTTAGTGTAGCAAAAATACTCTACTTCACTGTAATGTTATCCAAGTATTTTTATTTGATAGAAGATTGTCTAAGTATGATCATACTTCTGAAAATCTTAGGTCGGAAATCTGGGATACAGTTCTAAATTGTAACCATAAAATTAAGAATCAACAGAAAATATGTAATTATTTTATAATTTTTCATGGAGAGTTTCATTGGCGGACTTATTTAAGCTTAACGGACGATTAGGATAACAGGAATTAGGATAAACTGAAAGTGATATTACCACGTGAGAAATCGAAGAGAAGAATCTCTTCAACTGAAACCTTCCAACCCAATCCATGGCCTACTGTTGGCTTCTCTTTTAACCATGAAACCATTTACAGCGTACTATAACCCGACCATTGCCTATCGCTTTTATTGCATTGATTATTAGGCATAATCGTTACAATATATAGTATTTCAATAACAGATCTCTTTTAATGTTTTAGTGTAAATAATGAATTTACAGAATTAATTTCTAATTCGACATACATACACGGTTTACAAACAAATGTACAATTAGAGAGCTTGATCATGTAATATCATAATGGCACAAAAACATCTTAATTTTTTTTGGAAAGAGTAGGGATCAGACAATATTAAAAAAAATCTTAACGATTAACTTTAAACTAACTATATTGTCATTCTAGCACACCATTCAAGAAATTTTGATTTGACGTCGCTTAGTAGGTATAGAGCTTACACTACAGTCAGTTAAACGCCATCCTCACTTCTTTAACGCCCATTTGGTCAAAACATCTTCGGAATAGCTATGCTCGTCCTGGTAGATATTACAAACACACATAGTCGGTAGCATGGTTGGTTTACTACTGATCTACTACAGGAACTACACTACGCAAGAATTTGTGGGTTATCTATTCAAACTTCTAATACTGAATGGAACAGAATTCTATAGAGAAATACCTCATATAAAAAATGATGAATTTAAAGACCTAAAAGAATTTCAAGCAGGAAGCAATTGAGGATCGGCATAATGCTACCTGTTAAATAAAAAATTTTTGAACCTGTTTCCCTGTTTTGGACATTGGAAATGAAACTTAAAATACTGACAGGTCTAATGGGATAGCTCTGGATTACAGGATTGCTAATTTTGGGAATTGGAATTATTTTTCCTGAGTAATTTCATCTAAACCTCTTCTACTCTGGAAAAGAAGAATAGGTTAAGATAAAATTAAAAATGTGTAATAAACATTTTGAGACTACAGGAAAAATTCGATTTACCAATTTTAAACAAACCCTATCAAGACCAGAAGATTCTGATTTAACTTTCTAAATAGCAGACTGTAATTTCTTAAAGAAAATATTAGAAAATGAAAAAGGATTAGAACACTCTTCAGATATAGGATCAACAACCGGCCTAACCAAAGTTGGATTCGAGCTAACAAAAAAAGAATTTAATTAGAAGGATTTAATTTATCCTGGAAAAAAGTTCTTTTAGCTGCCCTTATCTACCCTAAATCTGATTGCATCCATAATTTGTCCAGACATCCACGGAGGAGATTAAGGTTTTATTATCACTGATCTAACACTGAGGACTGCAACTATATCGAAAACTTAATAAATAAATCCATTTGAAAGGTGCACTTGACTAGTAGAGGAATATGATATAGGCAAAGATTACGTCCTAACTGATGATTTAATTTTCTGGACCTAAAATCCATCTATTTAATAAATAAATTCAATGATTATACATTTCGAAATTAAAATTTATCCAAGTGATATTATCGACAGCAAATAAAATATCCGAGTACACATTATCCAAATATGAAAAACAATTTTAAATTATATTATAAATTTTTTCAAAAAAGTAAAATTAAAAATATGTATGTATTTGATTGAATTTTGATTATATATAAAAACGAAATCATCTTACCAACATCTTATTTTACTTACGAGTAGAACAATAAGTTTTAGATTATTTGTTTGTAAATGAAATTTTCTTCAAAAGCAATGTACACAATCAAATACATACACATACATATAGTAATTTCGTATATAACAAAAATTTATCTAATTTTAAAAATTAAATTAAACAAAAAGAAAATAAATAAATAATTGTATTTATTTTCATTTGAAATCAATAAACCCATTTTTATCATCAACATTGTCATCATCATCTTCATCTTGATATTTCTTTTTATTTTTATATCTTTTAATTTTCTTATTTGTTTCTTATTCTTAATTTAAATTATATAAAGTTTTATATTTTTTATTATTGAATTTTATTTTAAATTTTATTATACTTTTAGACAATATAAGATTGTTTTTTTTTTTTTGCTTTGCTTATGTTTGGAAATTGGAAACTTTTATTGCCAAAACGAAATAATATTTTTTATTTTGTTTCATCTTAAATCAAATTCGATGAAGAATTGTAAAATTCATCGTCTTAATGGACCTAATAAGAAAATGAATTTTAAATTTCTTCAACTGAACTTTTTACGATTACCTCGTGATTTTTTATATGATGAATTGAGATAATTGGATGAAGCGACTTTGGACTAATAAATTAGAAACAATATTGTTACGAATCTCACGGTTCGAATCAGAGTTTAGTCATTCTCTATATTTCACAATAAATTGTGAAAGATTAGCCGCTTGGCACTGATCTTCACTAGTCTTCACTTAATTTTTTAACACTTTACTGGTTAAAAAAAACTCCATGTATACAAATCAGTGAGATTCTCGATCTTGTCATTCTACTCGCAACAGTCAATGTAGTGGTAAATAAATTTCAGTGTAGTATATTCCGAAATATTTCCTCTAGGTAGGTGCGGTACAACTGGTAACTATTACGCACTGTAACTATTCTCATGATATTGATTCGCTCGTTGTATAGTGTTATCTCTTTCCTCATCTGATTATTACTTCTCAAGATGAAATCGACTATCAATATCGGTTGAGGATTAACCTCCGAAATAAACTCGGATCATAAAAATATTGGTTGGATTCAAACCGCATCTAGTAGCACTTTCAGTAAGTTGACCACAATATACTCCAAAAATATAGTCATCACTTTGTAGTCGTCAGCAGTCGGCAGTATTTCTTCTTGACTTAGCGTTGTACACATTTTCCAAGTTAAGCTTCCATATCATATCAACTGCAAAGATCATATAGTACTAGAGGACGATTTTTAAAGTTTCTTCAATGTCTCAAAATACTTCCAATTGTCCAGCGATTTTTCAATTTACTCATTGCCTTCATCTGGAATACATGATGTGTAGAATGACTCTCCACTAAATGGAATAAAGCCAGAGGCACTCTAGATATGTTTTTAGTAGTGCATCGGTTGTTTTGTTTTAAAAGTTTTTCAAATGACATCTACAGTCACTGTCTTTGGTGCCAGATTACACTTGCTGAAACCGGGCAATCGGTTTATGAAATGATTTTCAGACTTCTGTAACTAAACCCTCACTCTCGGTAAGATGAGTTTTCATTAACATTTTGTGAGTCGTATCAGCATTTTCTAGAGTTCTGATCGTGACTATCATATTCCTATAGAATACTTTTTTAAGTTAAGTGTTTGTCCGGATGCTCTCCTTTTTCTCACAGAAAGCTCTCCTTTTTAAGGTCTCTTCACTACGAATAAATTTCTTGTGTACTCACTCTGAAAGGAAAAGTACCAGTCCTTCGTTTTACCAGATTTCCTGGCTATGTTGAGAAATTATGTTCGTTTGGGTTTACTAAGGTGACAGTACTTCTCATAGTAGGTAATGGTTGCTTTATTTTCCTCACTTAATGATGACCAGGTTGTATCCAAAGATAAGTTTATTCGAGCGAAACAGATCAAGTCAGTCTCTAGAACGAACAACATACTAGCTGCAAAAAAAAGAAACGTATCGGCAACTGCTAGAGCCCCAACACCAATCTGAGAGCATGACAAAACTGGCAGGGTAGCTATCCTCATAGTGGGGTATGGCCCATTAAAAAAATAAAAGTATTAGCTATGATTCTGAATGGAATTTCACCATCATCAAAGACGCCACTGAAACTGGATTCAAACCGACTTCTCATCATGGAAGATAATTCTCAATATGGAAGCCACTTTGTGAAATGGGTATACCAACGAGTTCAATATAAAACTTTGGCACCAGAATGCAATGCTTTGTATTAATAACGATATGGCATTTGCTCATGGTATGACTGTAATTGAGTACCCTCAATACAGACAGCAAAAATGTTCATAGGGAATCCATCCTATGATAAATTCACAAACACCAACAGAGACAAAATGTTAACCTGGAATTTATTGACGGGGTAACTTTATGAAGAAATGGAAAGTGGCTTCCTTTTTTTTGTTTGGTGGCTGCTATTGCACACTTACAACAGCAATGGTCCGTTGGATACCACTATATGTACTGCTATAGGTTCAATTTACGTAGATCCATCTGCGCGTTGCATAGCTCCATGTCAGCCTAAAGTACTAACAGGGGATCCAGATGTGTTCATTCACACCACCGATAAGTGGCTTCCATATATATAAGGAAACTTTTATTCCATAAAACTTCATTGAGTTTATTTAGTAGCTAACTTTATATTGACAATGAATGGTCAAATGTATTTTGAGCTTTTTGTAGAAAATGGGACAATGGTACATGCTTTTTTGAAGCTAGAAGCTGCATCCATCCTTCAAGCAAAAAACGAGTTCCCAGGAAAATTCTGGTTGCTTGTAGGATGTATTTATCTATTGTGATTTTGGTGCCATCATATAAGGTCGCTGCTATATGCTCTGCAATGATTGAGTACCACAGCCACGGTTCGGTGCAGTTAATAGAACTATTGAACTGGATATAAGCTCTACAGAGTCTCGATAGTATGGAAATGTTTGGATCAAAAAGATTACTAAACCAGACATGTTTATACAAGTTTTGAACCAGACACGTTTATACAAGTTTCATCGGCATAAAAGATATTACTTTTGACAAATACCTTAACATTCCAGGGAAGTCTAGGCCGTACACGCTACCAATTGGTCATCGCGCCGATTAGGTTGTGGAAGGCAAATCAAACGATCAGTTGCATGGCGGAGATTATCTTGAAATCTAGGACGAGATTATCTTGAAATCTAGGAATTTTCCCAATATTCCGAATACCTGGATAAAATGAAGACTCTGGTTGACAATTCAACTGTCAATACTAACATTCAAACCTATGCTGAGAAACTGTGTACTAAGATTAAATAAATAAAAAAAAATGTTTCTAGGTAAAACAAACATTAAGTTGAAGACGAAGCAACAACAAATTTGAAAAATCATGCCCTGTGAAGTTATCACAGTCGATAAAATCTTATTAAAAATTGTAAGACAAGCAAATGTTAACTATTTTTTAATTATTTCAAAAAGGAATTAATACTTTATTAAGCTGTCTAGAAGGGGTTTGCAATGAGGTCTTTGGTACAGAGTAATTTAAATGCCTGTTTATGAGATTTAACCTTTAAGTGAAACATTGTTTTTTTCAAGGTGCCACTAATGAGGATTTGAGATGATGATCAATAGAACCCTCACAAAGAGAATCAACCTCTGTTGAACATGGTTTTGGTGTGGTACTAGGGCATAGGTATCAAAATGCAACCAGAACACATTCTTCCCCAAGTAACGTCTCAAACGTGTAATGTTATTCAAACACTATGGTGATTGGTTCAGCTAATGAATTCTTAAATTTAATTGATCAGACGAATACCGGCTATGATAAAAAATTAAATGAAGAGAGTTTAGGTAGACACTATGAGTTTTTTTATTTGCCGAGTTTTTACCTTTGGTCGTCGAGAGCAAATACAATGTGGCAAAGATATTTCACAATCGGGCTATATATAGCCTGAGTGATGTGGATTAAAAAATGTCCGTTTTCCAAATATAAGATCCAATCAGGCTTTTTTGAATACTAGACTACTATCACGTATACCGCGATAATTGAAAACATTTAATAGTTCGTCTGTTTGTTTTCCAATATATTAACTGCTGAATCACCGTGTATGTAAGGAAAGCAATATATATATATAAATATTTTAGATTAAATAAAATTACAAGGGTCGTAAAATAAATCGAGATTCTAACAAGCCTGTTAATTGAAAAGTAATTTCTTAGATTTATGTTATATTATGTGTTGTACGAGTAAATTTCTAAAGTTTTTTGTATGTTCAATTTATAACTTAACTTGGATATAATCATCTTGATATAAAACGTTTTACTTAATCCGAAATTTTTGTTGAGAATATATAATAGCATGGATGCTATACAAATCACAACATAAACACCGTAAATAAATTAAAACATGAGATATTTTATCTCAGGAATCTATAAGAAATTGATTCATGTCTCAGAGCTTACAATTAAATCCACCCTCTCAGCTTACAAGTAAGTAACGCGGAAACGTATTTGTCTAAAATAATAACTTAAATTCTTCAATAATTATGGGTGTAACTCTTGATTTAAAAATATAAAATTAATGAATTTAAAACCAATTAAATGGCCCAGTGGTTAACGCTGAGTAAGATGAAGCTGAAGATATCGGTATTGCATCCCCAAAGGCAATCAAACGCGATTTAACATCGTTCAATTCCATTCGGTTATGTGGATTAAAACATCTTCGACCTCCTGTTAAAATGCAACTCCTAGGTGAATCCATCTTTCAATAGACATATAGAAAAGAAATGTCATGGAGAAAAGAAATGTAAGGTATAGGACGTTAAAAAGAAACTGCGAAAGATTATGCAGTGTTTTGGTCACAAAATAGATAGAAGAAAGAGTTTTGAGATCAGTACATATAAATGAATACGGGTTGATATTTCAGCTAAAAACAATCATTGAACGAGGGAAGTAACAAAAGTTCACAAGGTTGAATAGAAAAAATCAAAAAAATTCCTTTCGTATTTATTCTTAATATACGTATTGTTTATCTTCTCTACATAATCGCCGTTGATTTCAATGAAATGCATTGCAATTAGGCCTAAAGATCCACTTTCCAAAACAGTATTCAAAATCTTGGTTTTTAGGATTATCAAGTTCAGCCTTAACCGCAATCAATTATTTCTGTGTTAATGTTAAAAACTTTTACGAGTATCTTCAAAATTGTTTTAATTTTTGAAAATATCCAGAACTCACCAGTTCCTAGATCCGGGAACTATATTGTTGGTCGTATTTCTTCAATGCCAGAGATGGCAATACAGTTACTCGTTGTCATAATGTAAAAAATTGTGTAACAAATATTTGAAAAATTTTGGTAAGCAGTCTTCGGTATACTATTATGCAGTTACCGCCTGACACTTTTCCAGGGGACTAGCAGCTACAATTTTTGACCGAGTGACACTCAAGCCTCTTTTTGAGTCTCATTTAAAGTTCGTGGAATTCATCGAGCATATATAATATTTGCGATACACCCATGAAATTCAAGATCAATTCATCAGAATTAATTTCTTTTGTCAATCGTGGATCTTCGGCAACTTTGGATTTAACCAGAGCCATAGTAACGTCATCAGTGTAAATTTTTGGTCGAATTTCTCGAGACTCATCCTCTACAGAAACAGTCTGTAGAGATGGTGCAATCGTTTCATATGCAATTTGACATTCAATGAGTATTTGAAGTGACTTTAGTTTACGCCGAAAATCGAAGAGAATTACAAAGCGAATTTTTGCGTTTTCTCGTCTCCATTTAAATTGATCATTATGAATTTTTGAAAGAAGTCTCATAAAACAAATGCAAACGATTTTTTTATTTTTTTTTTGTTTTAAATATTTCAGATTCGCCTACTAAGTGAACTTTTTTTTACTTTCCTAAAATACTATCTGCGGCGAAAAAAAAACTTTTTGATCGTAAAATTTAAGGCAATAAAGTTGATAAAAATCTTAACAAGCTTCATTCCAATGAGTTGCTGTTACAAAGAGTTTACTGTCAATTGGCAAAGTAAAAATAAGTGTCATTTTCGAATTACATATTGTATTTATTCACGTGTTTGATGATGGACGCAGTTGGGTTTTTTGTTCACTCAAGCAATAGTGATCCCTCTGATGAGCAAGTGACGCCGAGTTATCTTTAAAAAACTGCCTACGTATGATACCATAATCGACATGCCGTAGAAAAATGGAAACCAAAATACTCCTGGGTTTCCAGGAATTTTAGGTTATGTTGATGCATATATGTATGTATATATAAATATGATAAGGTCAGCGAAAAGTGAACATTACTTTTTTTTTAAAGAAAAGGTGCTCACAACTTATACATAATGATACCAATTGCTTTTTAATATGGAGACTTGCAATTATCAGATAGCATCAGATGGTGATCGTTATGGAGGATGTTCCCGCGGCTCAGCTATATAGAACTTAAGCAATAAAAGGATTGTTATGGATTAAAATTGTAGAACTGGAAACAAAACGTTTTGGTTACTAAGCAATAATTCTTCCGGGTATAGAATTGAAGCTGGATGATGACAACTCGTTTCAACAAGGTTCCGCAACAGCTCGTTCAAGTATAGAGTATGTTTTTGGTAGATTGAAGGGGTGTTACCGATGTTTGGTACACTATCGAGAACTGTACGCCTAAAAAAGCCCACAAATTGTTCTATAGTTAATTATTGCTCAAAAATTGGTCTATAGTTGACTTGACAATTTCGATTTGCGCTTGGACTGTTGTGACCAAATATTTATTTCTATATACAAAATATATTGTGATTTTGTGCGATTATTTGATTTTCATTGTAATTTTTTCAATTAATTCAATTTATCGTGTTTCAATTAATTCAAATTATTCACTTAATTAAGAATATAACATAATTTTGAATAAATTATACTTACGTCAAAATATTTTGCTCAAAGATTACTATTTTTTAACTCAACCTCGGCTAAAAAGGGAGTTCTATGATTATTTTAATTGGTTTTGGTTAGGTCAAAATAGCTAGGGTAAAAGTTTCCGTCCTCGCGAATCAACCTTATTTGTTTGTTTGAAATGCTTCAGATATCAGTATTGTTCTCTCAAGTTTTCCGGTTAAATCGAGTAACCGATCGATCCTATCTTTTAAATGACTAATCTTTTTAATGGTATATGTTTCCCTTTCAGTATGGGTTAGACGCTTTTATTTATCCTTTATTTATTTTTGACCGTTTAATTAAAATCTTTCTAAAACTCTAAGATATATAAAATTAGTTTTATGGAACCATATATTCACACATAACCTCACTTTTTCAATCATCAATTGATTTTTCTGTCGGATCCGCTGAATTTAAATCTTAAGTTGTTACATTCTATAAATGTTTGATAGTCTTATTAAATTGCAAGTAGTTTAACAAAATTTTGGATATCCAGAATTTTTCTCCATTAAGGACATTTAGTAAAAATTTCATAACATAAGTATGGGTATACCACGTTAAAAAAACAATTAAATAAAAGAAGGGCGCTAAAAACAAGCGTCCTCAAATTTAATAATCTTTACATATTGAATCAAATCGAGTACAACGAGTTTTAACTCAAATTGTATTTATATTTATTATAATTATATCGAAAAGCAATGAATACAAAAAGATCTATATAGGTGTTTTGGGTTATAAATCGCCAATTCAAAGAAGAACAAACAAAGAACCGCACGTTAAAGGCATAAATTATACGTGCCTTGGATTTATTTTCTGCTACGGTATTCAATTAAAAAATTGTGTCCCATACAGCAGTAAAACGGTTTGCAATAAATCAAATGGACAAACTTTCGGAGAAGACACTTCAGCATAATAGATTCAGTAAAAGAAAAAGTGGCCAATTTTGACCATACCACATCGATTTAAATATTTTGATCAGATGGTTCGAAACTCAATTAAAATCCACTAGAATTCTGAAGTTCAGGAATATTTTACTGATGTTTCCAAGCTCGATGGTAAAGTGAAGACTTAGATCTTGTGATAAACTCAATGTGAAAATATCCATGCTTTTCTGTGTTCAATGCAGAGTGTACCAATCTAAAGTGTCAGCGATAAAGGTTTTTAACTGATTGTAATTTATTGCAATAGAACAATCAATAATGGACATTTACTTGGACCATTGGTAGCAACCAAGTAGAATTCAGCAACCATATCTTTTAAATAGATGCATAAGCAGTTCAGCATCCAAATAATACATATACAGTGGTGGCCAGAAAATTAGGGACAGCGTCTGCGATATAATTATAAGTTTACTGTTTTATAATAAGACGTACTTCTAGTACTACAACTATTATAGTGTTTTTTATTGTTTAGATATTTTTTAGGGAATTCCCCTTCAAACAGAAAAATTTCGAATAAAACGTGGACAAAAAATTAGGGACAAATTATTGTTTCTTTAAATTGATTTTACTTTTTATGGTTTAAAGTGAAAAATTTGTATTTTTAAAAAGTTAACACGGTTAACATGTTGGTTTTCGCAATTTATCAAAATTTATAAAAAGAATTATTTTTACTAAGAAATTGTAAAAATAATCATTCTGTCATTGTGTAATGTTCGAAGGACATGGTCGCATATGCCATAAAAAGAAACAAATCTAAAAAAAAACGTGGTTTCAAACGAAAAACCACTCCTCAGATGGATCGGCGTGTATCTGCAGTCGTTAAGAAAGAGCCTTTTTTTTGCTTCTGTTAATGTTAAAAAGAAATTAAATTTGAATATTAGCACACGAACAATTCGTAGAAGACTGGTAGAAAGTGACCTTCATGGCAGATTAGCTCGAAAAGTACCATTGCTGTCCAAAAAACATCAAAGATAGAATTCGGTTTGCAAAAGAACATGAAAATTGCAGTGGTGACCAGGGCTTGCAAAAATAATGAAATATATTATGGAGCGACGAAACTAAAATAAATTTAATTGGTTTCGATGGAAATCAATATGTACGTAGGCCATAAAAAATGGAATTTCATCCAAAATACCTAAAAAACCGTGAAACATGGTGGAGGAAATTAAAAGTATGGGGATGATTCTCTTACTATGGCGTTGGTCCATTGTATTAGATAAAGGAAACTATGGACCAGCACATCTTTGTGGATGATATCCTCCAGAATGTCATGTACCGTATGCTGATGAAAATAAGCCATTAGATGGGTCTCCATGCAAGACAATGACCCAAACATACATCAAGGAAAGCAAAGCAGTTTTTCAGGGGCAAAAGTATGAAACTTTTAAGTTGGCCAGCGCAATCCCCCGATCTTAATCCCATTGAGAATATTTGGAACGGTCTAAAAACTGCTGTGGGGTGCACAAAATACTAAAATAAGCATCAACTATGGTTGGCAGTTAAAAATGCCTGGAAGTCTATACCCGATTCAACGATGTTGGAATTTAACAGGTTCTATGACACGGAGATATCAGACAGTGATTAAAAATAAGGGTCAGACTACTAATGTTTTTTATTTTTGTTATGATATCAAAATTATATAGCAATACTGAATATAATTTATTTTATCTGAGCATAACACGAGTGTCCCTAATTTTTTGACCACCATTTATTTGAATTTATTATGTTTTTTTTAAAATACTGATGGATTTAGTTAATTTTTTTCTATTTCTGTAACCGTCTGTAATAGTAGTCTTAAATTAAATAAATTGAATATAATATATATATATATATATATATATATATATATATATATATATATATATATATATATATATATATATTTATATATATATATATATATATATATATATATATATATATATATATATATATATATATATATATATATATATTTATATATATATATATATATATATATATATATATATATATATATATATATATATATATATATATATATATATATATAGATATATATATATAGACTAGGTACCTATATTTGCAAATCCCTTTTTAATAATAATCAATGAAGAATCGGCGCCAATGGCTACAAAGCGAAATTGAGAACCGAAGAATCTGATATCTTCAGATTATTTGCAAGAGTATGAAGAATTAGTTCGTGATCACCAGGTGCACTTAAATTGCTATCAGATTATGTTCGACAAATATGAAAGATCTCGCATAAACAGTAATTTCAAATCGGTGGAATTAACGTTAAAGTATTCTTTGTAAAGTAATTCCACGATTTTTTGCAGTTTAATATTTGAGTAAGACTTAACAACAAAACAAAGGATAATTAGTTATTTACGATCAAATAGTTATTGTGTTATAATTTAAATAAAGCAACAATTAGATTATTAACAGAATATATCCATTTAGTTTGCAAATATAGTTAAAATCGATTGTGCCGATTAAGCCAAATTGGTTGTCAATACAACACCAACTTCACCAGGTATTGTAAAATGTACTGTATCGATAACATCATTTTCATTATAGTTTGATTGTACCGAAGCCACAAGAACTCTTACAGTGTCTCCTATGTTCACAAAAACACTTTGCAGATTGATCTCATAATCAATTTTACCAAAATTCAACACAACAATGTAACTTTCGTCATCGATTGTTCTGTAAAAAAATAATAATACAACAGTTTAACGATGATTAACTAATAGTGTACCTATATGTACAAACCTAGTATAAATGAATACGTCATCATTGTATAAAATTCCTTCATATTTGCCGTATTGCAATACATCACCTTTACGCAGTTTTAGTAATTTTTTATATACTTTCAAATGACTTTTATTTGCTGCTTCTTGACCTTTAACATTATTTGTTTGATAATCTAATGCGACTGGCAACCATGTTTTAGAACCACTAGTAAATCCTTAAATTGCGAAAGAAATTGACACTGTAATCATCGTATACCAAATAAAACTGAACTAAGCAATATAATACCAACCTGCATTGTTTGAATCATCCCACTGAAAGGGAGTTCTCTCAGGATCACGCGACCATGCATCGAATGTTATTGGATCGGTGTTGCATGCTTGAGGATCAACTGTTTCGTTCCAAGGAATGTACACATCTCTCATACCAATTTCTTCTCCCTAGAAGTGACATACAAATATATAACTGTTTTATGTTGCTTAACATTAATTTTATGGTATTTACATTGTATGTAACTGCAATTCCTGGTAAAGTGTTTAGCATAATATTGAGTAAATCCGTTCGGTTAACACCATAACGTGAGGCTATTCTTTTGTTATCGTGATTTCCTAACACCCAGTTCGGTATTTTACCTTCTGGTAAAGCACTTAAATATGTGTCGATCACGGCTTTAAATTCATTAGCGGTTGCGTTTCTGGCCACTTTGTTCATCATTTCGAAATTAAATGGTATATAGGACCCGTTTACTGCTCCTTTTCCGTAGTATTTCATATTGTTTTCGAGAGTTGTGTACGCTTCAGTTAATATTATTCTTAATATAAAAGATATTATAAGTATTTATATGGGTTAAAAAAATCTACTTTGAATAAAATACCTTGTATAATCTTTTTTCTCGAACGACCATTTGTCCAGAAGAGCACGCCATTGGTAAACCATATCAAATGTTTCAGGTAAATCTTGAGTGTAAATATGATCTAAATAACACCAACCTAACGTATCAGTACATTTTCCACTAACAGGTTCGTCTGGATAATTTCCATCCGCATCTGGTTCGGCCTCGTACAAAAATGGGACAGCATCGATACGGAATCCAGAAATGCCTCGCTCTAACCAATATTTAAGTACACCCTGTAACATATTAATTTACTGTTAAATATGTTTGTGTATTTATAACAATAGCCCATAAAATACCTTCATTCGTTCGACAACCTCTGGATTGCGATAATTTAAATCTGGCTGTTTGACAGCAAATTGATGCAAATAATATTCTTGACGTTGCTCATTAAACTCCCACGCCGAGTAACGAAAACTTGACAACCAATTACTTGGTGGCGACCGTTCTCCGGTTTCATTATTAATTCGACCCGGATGCCAAACATAAAAATCTTTGTACTCTGGATCGTTGGCAGCCGATTTGATAAACCATTCATGTTCATCACTCGTGTGATTGGGTACAAAATCAAGAATTATTTTAATTCCTAATTCACGTGCTTGTCGATTCAATTCTTCCAAATCATCAATCGTACCAAATTCATAGTGAATACTATAGTAATCAGATGTATCATATCCAAAGTCGACCATTGGTGATTTAAAAATAGGTGATACCCAAGCGCCGGAGATTCCAAGCTCTTTAAGGTATGGTAATTTTTCAGTAATACCTTTTAAGTCTCCAACACCATCACCATCGCTATCTTTGAATGATCTAGGGTAAATTTGATAGAAATTTCCGGCTTCCCACCAATCCTTTGGTGGATAATTGGATGCCATAATGTTTGTTGCACCGATTAAAAATACAAAAAATAGTATTTCCATGACTTTACAGCTAGATAAATTTATACGATTGATTACTGAATGATACTAGCGAGGGAGACCCTCTTACTATTTATATTCTTATTTTGAGATCATGACACTATACAATAGATCACATTTATTTACAATTTGCTTTTTATCTAAATAAAACAAATGCAATAATAACAATATTTGATCAAATGGCAAGCAAAACGATTCATTTGTTTTATTTTAAATGATTAATTACTTCCACATGATTGTATTGGAGGTTAAATAATTCGATAACGAGGCAGCTGTACTGTTGTATCCGGAAGATGCCATAATTTTAATATTTGCATAAAAGCCTAATTTGCAGTAGGCGTTGCCTATGCCACTGTAATATAAGATTTGGAAGTGTTATAAAAATTATAGTAGTCGTCTAAATACCCTCATGTATTTTGGTATTCCGAAATATTCCGTTTGATCGAGCTTTTCATTACAATCTGTAATTACAAAAATAAAGAAAATAAGGCCTGTCTTTAATGCATGGATGTCTATCCACTAATTTTGAATCATCGAACCGGCTCCGTGTGTGAAGACATCCATGTTTCGTAAATATTTTGAACAAAACATAAGATCCTAAGATCCTTAGGTTGTAACAACGCTGAGCTAATGACCTGTATCCGTAAGTGTTAACACTATCAACTAAACAAAAAATCGGGTTACGCTCTTCAATACACACACGAAATTATGGATCGGTACATAGAGCGTGTACTTAATTAGAAAATCTGGTGCATTGGCGGCCTTATCCCATGTATTAAAGATTTCTCGTTGCTGTACAAGAAACTCGAAATCAGGCTTCACAGTGGAGATGACCTCGGAAATCTTAGAGGTGGATTGCTCATTCGGACACACATATTAAAGGCTTTGTTGAACTTAAAAACAGTCGAAAGTGTAAGCTACGCCTGCACATGAGACTAGTAAACCTGTCTATGCGCCCACAAATAAGCGTTAAAGACGCATTTTACAATTATTTGATAATCTGATGGGCTATATACCTAAAAACGATGTCAGATTGAATTTAATGCTCAAACTGGCTAAAAATATAGATCTGTACTCCCGACACGAAACCACAACCGAAATTGGAGAAAGAATAATGTAATTTGAGTTAAAAGTGGTTGCAGGTTATAGTAGATTTCGGCGACATATTATATGTAATTGTTTAGCTATTTCTACATTGTAAAACAATGCAAGACCATATGGCATACTACAATAAAAATGGGTGCCTATCGCAATCCTGTTTACAAAAATTCTGGTTTATTTATTTCAAATCCTGGTTTTTTATCAATCCTGTTTTTTTAATATTCCCTTTAAATCTATGTAGTAACGAGCGGGCTACACCCGCTAGGCAGCGCGACGGAAAAGGCATGGAGCACTGTCGATGATAACGGAATATTAAACAAAACCACCTGATTCTTTAAAATTGTGTACAAATCACTTATTATGACAATATTACTAAAAAACAATACTAGTCTCTTAATGCAACAGAGTTTAAAATATTTTTTGCTTTCCCATCTTCAGCTAACACAAACAAACTGGATGGCTTGCCCTCTCGACAGCACGCCACTTATAATTGTCCATGTGAAAAACATGATGTGCTCAAATATTAACCACAGACAAACATCGTTTGGCCTTGAGACTTATTGATAGTCATTGCAAATGCCAATCTAATTGGAAGTTGAAGGCGTTTAAATTGAATTGGTACATCTGTGGGTATAATAGTGATTCGCGGTAGTAATATATTTTCACCTCGGAATTTTCCATTTAAAATTATGGCTTCAATAACATTTTTCATTAATTTTTTAATAACTAATCGCGTGCCGTTGCACAACTGTCGTGGGTTCAAATAACGAAGCAAAATAACCAGAGATCCAACCTTCAGTTGTAAATTATATGGTGGTATGCCTGGTAAATCCAATGATTTTAAAAACTCTGTTGGATAATTCACAGCTTCGGTGGTATCGCAAACTGTATTAATAGATTTTCATGACACCAAGTCTTCTGGCAATAAATCTTGTCGTATAGTCACGTCTGATCAACATTCTTCATTGTTTCAGCACCTGTTGCGGGATCTCGTTGTTTAATATTTACGCAATACCCATCTTGGTCTTTCCAGAACATTAGCGGATATGCGAGAGATTTCCCGCGTAGCTGTACGATCGCCGACCATGATTCCAGCAACATCATCAAGATCAGATGCATTAAATCTACGAATGTGCTCTCCAGCAGGTGTTTTATTAGGATTGATTACAATAGCGTGATTAGCACTTTGTAATTTTTGCATGTGTGATTTGAATATCTTTAACAATTCATTGTGCTCATTCAATATAGCATCTAAGGCGCCGATGATACGCCTGGCAAAAAGTGAATTAAGGTGAGTATAGCCACAACGTGCATCCAAGCGTGCATCCTCACCACCCATGCAGAAAATTTGTAAAAATCTATGTGATCTAACGATGTCATTTGGAAACATGAATTAAATGTTCGAATTGACTTTAGGAACAGATTAGAAACTGGATCCGTATGGATAAGTAAACCATTTAATGGGTCAGGTGCTGTCTCAATTGCTGGTAATTGCACCTTTCCTGACAAACAACACATCCCGGCTGGCTCGTTTTTAAACTTAAGAGCATGGCAATGAGAACATTCCTTATCCATAGCACCAATTACCACTTTCAAATGAGCATAATATTCAATATCGGGCTAATACTCGAATGCTAGACGCAGGAACGAATTAGATGTAAATGACCGATGGACCTGTTGGCGTTGTTGATCATTTGCTCTGCGTCTGCTGATTGTACAACGGCGCGCTTGTCTCTGTTTTAATCTTCTTTCTTCATTTCGTTCAGTTCGCGCATCTGCTGATTCAGATCATTAGTATTATCTTGCTGGATTTGGTCTTCTGTTCTTTGGGCTCTAGTGGTTCGCTTGCGTGCAGCTCCACTCCTAGTCGTTGTTGACGGGAACTCGTGATATGTGTTAAGTATTTTTTAGGTTATACTAAAAGTATAAACGTGAGAACTGCGCTCAAAAATAATAATTTCACTTACTTTTCAATAAGACAGGAAAAAATAATCACAGCTACTGTAATAAATAAAATTCAAATCCAAATTAATAAATCCACTTGAAGATTACACTGAAATGGTAATCGACCGAGGTTGAAAATTAATAAATTATTAATATTTCTTAAACAACTTCACTTATGAGCATAAAAAATAGCTAACCGTCAGCCTCACTGAGCAATTTTCAATATGAAGCTGTTGCTAAATAGATTAGCTTGTGATTTTATGTTGCTGTGCGTGATTTTTTGGCAAAACTATTTTGTATTTTCTGCGACGGTGTTCGTGTGCTATGGGACTGTGGCAATGATGAGATGAACCTGTGTTAATGGTACACTGCAGTTCACTTGAATAGGAACGACGGTTTTTTTGGAATATGTCGAAATCGATCCATCTTTTTCAATATTTTTATTTCAATAAAATTTTCTTTTTCATAATTAATTTTGCTTTCTTGTTTTTTTCTAAAATAATGGTAAATTTGAATGTTCACTTGAATAAGAACGATTAACTAATCTTAATAAAAAGATATTTTATTGACTAAAAATTTAATTGAATTCGATTTATTTTTAAAAATTAATTGAGTTTCCATGGTTTTAATAATGTGTACTACTTCCCTTTTTAAAAATGACTTCATACAACCTGCTTGAGATGGAGTCATACAAAGATTTTAAATAATCTAAATTTGGTTCCAGGCTTCATTTACCACCTTCGTAAACTTTCCGAGACAGCCAACCCCACACGTTTCCCATGATATTGAGATCAGGAGAATATGAAGGTCACGGCAAAAGCTCTACATTTTGCTGCAATATCCATGATTTGATTATAGAGCTGTATGGTTAGGAGCATTATGTTCCTGATATATCCATGACAATGGCCCAAAAGTATCATTGGAGCGGGGAAATGCTTCTTCGAGGATGCCCTTGTAAGTTGCTGTGGTCATTTTTCCGGTTGGAAATGACAAATCTCAAGGACCATAAAATGATATAGCCCCCCACACGATAACGCCTCCTTCCTGGCTGTGGTGTTTTGCTAAAAACTTTTCCTCTTTTCGAAGGTCGTGAAAATAACAATAAACCCATCGAGGTTAAATTTCTTCTCATCAGAAAAAACGACACGTTTCCATTTTTCAGCCCATGTCACATGCTGCCTTGAGAAATCTAACCTTTTCTGTTTCCTCTCCTGATTTAGAGGTGGTTTCTTTTGGAGCTTTCTTCGAATGAGGTGATCTTCTTTTTTAATCACTCTCCATACTGTTATTCGGCTGGCCTCCACATCAACTCTAGCTTTAATTTTTGCACAAGATGCGCAATTTCTGCGCAATTGGATGCTGCCCTTAGTATGGCTTGTTTGTCGGCTGCAGATGTGGCCTCAACAGTTCGGCCTTTATTGTTTGAGCCATATTTTCTTGGATTTTCTGTAAAATTGAAGATAACAGTCTTACGTCTCCCTATTTAATCTGCAATTGCTTGTAGAGAATAATGTTCGCTGTGTAGTACTTGAATTTGGGCTATTTCTCCTTACTAAGTTTTTTTCCTCGACCCATATTTAAATTTTTTTTATGTTAAATTGGTAACCTTTTTTAAAAAAAATTAATTTAATTTAAGTTTAAGTTGCTAACACTTCAAATTTATTGATAATATGGTCGTTTCTATTCAAGTGAAACAAACAAAAATCACACTTTTTAAGAAAAAACAAAATAAAATAAAATTCTTCTGGCCTACTAATTTATTTTTATTTAAAAATTATATAATTTTAAACAAGTGCTAATCCTGTAAAAATCAATCTTGGAAAAGTTGGACCGAATTTAAAATATTTAAAAAAAACGGTCGTTCTTCTTCAAGTGAACTGCATTTTATATGTAAACCATAACACACAATGTTCATAATACATATTTACATGAAAATGATTTACGCTCGGCGCAACTCCATTGAGCAGTTACTTCCCGAATTAAATTTTAACTTATGTTTTTAAAAACCGGGATTTCAGCAAACTAGATTTTGAAAACAAGGATTTTGAAAAACTGGGTTTTGAAAATTAGAGTTTGAAAACCAGGTGCCACGTATAGTTAATAAAATGATTTTATAATTGAGAAGTATAAGAAAAAATATTGGGAGTGTAATATATATTGTGTACGTCATATTATATGACGTCATATTCGGTTTTAAGCTTAAGTTTTTAAGAATATAAGAATCAATAATGTTATTTTTTTTCTTGTATTGGTTGTTACTAGCATAGTTGCGAGTACATTTATGGTATCGGTGTTGTCGTCACATTAATACATGTGTTTTCGGTTAAAGCCACCGAATGGTTGTTTCTTGTTCATTTGTTTTTGTTCTCATTTTAGGTTGGAACGTAGTAAATGGAGCACCAGGTACTCACGCGCCAATAGTTGATAATAATATTTAATAATATTTATACTATATATAAACTGTAAATGACTTCGCATAAGTATATAGTAACTAAATTTTTTTTTGAACCAATGTTATAGACTAGTATACTTTATATTTTCTTTATGACTATATTAAAAAAATGGTCTTATAGCTAAGATGAAGTAATTTTTTCTTAATTCAGAGGATGATCCTGAAATGATGTGTGTATGAGTGCTAGGGAAGTCGGCTGAGTAGTGTTCGTTTTTTTTGCAGCATCCTAGGTCCCAGCGAGGCTCCACCACGACGAACTTCCCCAAACTGAGCTTTAGCGTGGCATAGCTGCAGGTGGAGATCGCGGGATAATTTCTGTGTGCGTGAGTGACCGCATGATCTAACGTACACGCAACAAGCCTTCGGTCAAATAAATCCCTCCTACCACATGGGGATTTATACTAGGAATCATAATTTTTTCCCACGTGATCGGAAACAAGTAAATCACCACAATCCTTCCCGAAATTTACGTTTGCAGTGACCATATTCCCAAGAAATATTATTTAACAGGTTTGCTCTCAGAACTGTATTACTGATTTTAAGTTCATATATTGACGAAATGAAACTAATATTTAATTTTTATTATTTATTTTATTTGTTATTTTTTGATAATGTAAACAAATATATTTTTAGAACAACTATTTGCATTTTAAATGTGATTTGAGTTTCTCTTTAAGGAAAATGAAAGGTCGCATATGTAGGTGCAAAAAAAATGAAAAATATCATTTCGATCGGACATTCTCCTAGAACGCTTACCTATGCAACTCGAAACCCGAGTATATTTTATTTAATTCTTGAAGCACTATAACTTTAAAATAGCAGAGCTACTATAATAAAAAAGTATTGTTAATGTTTCTATCTGTTTTGTGGCTAGTCATAAAATTGAAACGTGACCTTTCCTACTGGCGAATTTCCATTTATATCACTAACTAGTTTAATGCACAAATAAATATATAAAAAAACTAAATCAATTAAATTGCTTATATACAATTATGTAGTGTTATATTTATGTAGTGTGAATAAACAATGTTTTATATCAGTAGAAATATAAAAAACGTTTAAACAAACTGAGCTTAAACTACAATAAAAATACATATATAAAAAATTTAATTTAATTTAAAACGAAATAAATTTATACAATTTGAATCATTGAAACCAATTACCCAACGAAAATTTTTATTAAAAAATACGAGAGTATATATAGAGGTAGGTGGGTACCTAGAGAAAAATCAAGGAAGAAGGTATTATTCGTTTCATCTCATCTTCGGTTATATTAAACATTTATACAATGAAATAAGCGTTTAACTACATATTTTTACTATCGCATACATAGTTTGGAAACTGCAAACAAAAGTGCAACAATTTTGCAACGAAATCGCAATTGGTAGTTGGTACGTTATGTCAAAACTTGCATAATTAATTTTTATTTTCTCTAATCTGTTTTGGAGCTCAAGGCACTCGCTACTTGTTCGCTTATTTACGTCCTTACTTTTACGCCATTACAGTCAATTTGAGCACGTACGGCTAAGGTCCGATTTTCCTAACCATCTGTACATTCCATAGATCCATGCCAGTCTATAGTGCTGACATGGAAGATGGGTCGGCCCATGAGCTTTGCACTCCAACAGGGGGTCACATAGTTGTGTTCATTCACAGATCGTAATCTCATGGTGAAAAATCGAACCCGGTACCTCCCGCTCCAACTGCCGCAGCTTTAACCACAGCGTCACCTGGGCGGTATATTTAATCTTATTTAATTAAGTTCAAAAGAGATCAAATCAGAAGATCAAAGCATATTTGGCATTAATTTAGACAAGAATTTGTTGCCGGAGCTAAAAAATTTAACTATAATTTTAGCTACGTAGTTTAATAAATTAATAAATTGAGTCCAAGATATTCAGAGCTTTTTTGAAATTTAGTAGAACCTTTTTAAGTTGAACACTCACGGCCATCTTAAAATATAAAAATTTGATGATAGCCTGACTATTTCTTAAGTCTATTCAAACAATTCTTCATAAAGGATACAAAATGATCATAATCGACCAAGTGGTAATAATCTGGGGACGAACCAAAAGATGAATATACATTTTTAAACGCTATTACATGAGTTCTGAAACTTTTACTTCCACTTCCATCCTACTGTTAGGTCAAAACTTATACTTGTTTGCAATATTCGACGTATGTCTCAATTTACGTTTCATTCACAGCCAAAATAATTGTTTTATTTTGAAAAATATTGAAAACCGTCGACTTTCCAATTAGTGATTTATAAGGGTTTCACTTTTTCTAAACAGACTAATTTTTCTTCAAACAGTGTTATTCCGATTATTAAAAATACTAATGAAAGTTTTTATAATATAACGACATTCGCGGTACGTATCGGAATTATAAAGGAGGATCAAAACTGAAAACGACCAGAGTTTAGTTAAACGTAACTTTATTTAATTCAGTAAAAAAAATGGGAAATATTTGTATCGCCAAATTGGACCGCTTGCCACTGGTGAAGGTTATGTCACTAATCTTGTCAACACAATTTATCACTCTTTACTAATTCACTTTTGAGGACATATTAAGATCAAGGTCAGAAGGTGTCTCTTTAAAATTAGCTACTAGTTTCAGCAAGAACTGTAAAAGGTCATTAACGTACCAACCGAACGAGCATCACTTTTAGAATCTAAAATTAGGGATATGCGTTGTTGTATGAGTCGCGAGATCAAACACGAGAGATTCCCAAGAACTTGATCTGTCTCGAACGCGATCATTGTTTTTAAGTTTGCGCGAATTGTTCTCAACTTTTCGAGAAAAGCAGCCATTTCTCGCTTTAAGGCACACACGTGATCATGACTTCGTCATTAAGTAGGATCTGCACTCTCCTTATTAAAATAACTTTTTATACCCTTTCCATTCCGCCGCAATGATTTTCATTAATGAAGATAGAAGTGACTGGTTGAGATGGAGTCTATAAAGTTCCCAATCAGTGTTTCTTGGTTTTCTAAATTCTGTAACTTAAGGTTTATGGCTGATTGGAGAGAAGGAGATGAAGTGAGGGTCAGAAAACATCATGTACGACCATCAAGGATGAGATTTTCCCACCCGACTCCGCGAGGCAAGAGTAATTTTTTTTTGCCTTGAGGATGTCAAAAAGTTAAGTCTATTGCCTTCATTCGAGACGACTAGGCCAGGCGCAGATAAGCATTCCAAGAGATAAATCCCTCTAGGATAATTATCAGAGCTTCCCCAGCACACATGATGTGAGTTTGCATCGCATCCGGCAATGATTGGGATATCATTACGGTTTGCGTACTCTAAAACTTTGATAAACTCTTAAGTAGATTGATATGGGATAGTCATATGAGAAATAAGCAGAGATCACTAGAACCTCATCTCTAATGCCGTGTTACTTTCACCACGACTGCTGTAAGGTCATTATCATTACAACAGATTTCATTTAGGAATCTATTATTTATGTTAGGTATCATTAACCAGGAGAGGGACTGAGGTCCTTGGATAGAGTCTTTTGATTTTGTTCCCATAAATGTACAGTTCCTGAATCAAAAACACATATTTAGGTATTGATGTATTGCAGTTTTTCATGCGTCGTTCTATGAGAGAGGACGACGCCCTTGAAATTAAACTGTTCCCACTTTTATTGTGATCCTACTTAGAGCAAAGAATTGTTTAAATCCAAGTGCTTCCAGCTTTGGTACAGTTGTCTCATCTAAACCAAGGTGAAGAAGGGTGCCTTTCGGTACCCTGTTATGGCCAAAGATGGTCTATTTGCGGTCTTTAATCCTGGGTTTAAATTTTCAAACTCCTTCAGAATATCTGAAGTTTCTAGGGTCTGTCTCGGAACAAAAACTCTACCCTTTAAGGGGCTGGGTAGGTCTCAGAACAGGATGCACTTCAGCACAGCTTTATCCCAGTGATGTTGAGTCGGTATAGCTTCGAGAACCCACTTAATAGTTCTTTCGTTTGCACAAAGGATCTCTTTTCAAAGGAGAAAAAAAAACGTTGTCGCTTATCAAGATCCTTCCGACCCATATCCTGGTTTATCTGTGATTTCAAGCAAGAGGATTTCCTTTGTCTTTTAGTCTGGTTCCTGGAGAGATCGTGGTACTATCCTACCTGTTTTTTCTAAAGGAAAAGGGGTTTCCCGTCAGAATCAACAAATGCACTTTTCAGAGCTACATTCTGTGAGATCTTCTTAATTGAAGAGCTTTTAACCACTTGCGCTCCTGATGTAGATTAGTGTCTAATTTAATAGCTGAGCATGTTCTCTGTTAAAGGTTACAACTTGATTCTCCAAACGACTTCAATGAAAATTGTTGCACAAAACTGACAAAAATAGTGGAAAAGGAGTAGCCATTATTTATAACATGGTCATACATAGATCATGGTAATGAGAAAGGTAATTTTTTATCCGGTTTTAGTAAATTAGGTTAATTATAATAATTATATACTTATTGACGTTGGTTCGGACTCCTTGATGTATGTGTATACGTGTGAATTGAATCGTGAGGCAAAAGTTACAGATAACGTTTGCCATTTAGATAGAAATCTAAACTCATTACGGTTGAATCAGTCTTCTCTCAATATTAAAATGTAGCTTACGACTTAGTAATATCTTTCAGGGTGAGTCACATTTCGATAAAAGACGTGGTTACTGTCGATGACTTTACGGAAGAGAAAACAACTAAGCAACTAGTAGTTATATAAATAAAACAAATTATTACTTATGTGTGATTTATGTTTAAATAATTTTACTTTCCATATTTTCGTGGGTATCAACCACCCACAAAATAAAACATATAATGACCAATAAACGATTCCCTTGATTAATATTATGAATATAAAATTAATTAATTTAGTATTCGCATATTTATGTATAAGTAGATGGGATGTTTAATATATGGTAATTTATTTTAAGAAATAATATTCATAATGAAAACACTTATAGGACTCATAAATTATGATTATTGGAAAAATCAATGATTTATTAGGTTTTAATATTTTCATTGGCACAAAATCATAGTAAGTATATTCGACCGATAAATTAAATAATTTAAAGGTTATAAACAGTACATCAGATACTTTACAGACTTTCATACAATAGACTTTTCTTTCATGCTTTCATTTTGACTCGAAACCTTTAACTCTCATATAACTGAATATCCTATTAAAGAGATCACAACATAAGCACTTGCTTTGTTGTTAGAAATAAGCACAGTATGGTGGAACAGTATGGTGTACATTTATTTATAAAAAATATATAAAATTTTAACCAATTTTGAAGGATCGATTTTACTTAATGTTTGACAATAAAATTCACAAATAAAACAGTTTTCGAGCTTTCACTTTTTATATTTTTTTATTGTGCTTTCTTGTATTTTATGTCAATTCGTGATGATTCTATAATGATTCTTTATATTTATTGGTTATTTTACCGTTAAACGTACTTACATACGTATATAACGACTGAGCATGTTTATGTAGAGCGAACAGTTTTATTTCTATAAAAATGGTGTTAAAAATTTTATATTAAATCAATCATGATACCAAAAAAATAACATAAAAATTAAATTAACGTTATAAATAAAATACATTAAATTTAAAATATATTTTAATTATTTTGCTAATGTAGGTTAAGTATTATATAAAAGTTGCTTTCAAAAAAATTACGAAATATTTGATATAAAATTATTATTTGGTTCGATTCACAAAACCGGGATGCTAATGGAATCGTCATCCACTGATTACGATCGATTATGTGAACTGGCACATCTACATATATAGATCGAAAAAAATTTTATTTAAGAAGTATAAGATGACTTAGTGCTATACAATGTTCAGACAGTTTTCATAAGGCAGATTACTAAATTGTATCGATAATTCTATTATCACTGATAGTAAATAATTCGAAAATATTTTAATGATGGCTTCAAACGTATAACTTTTACCCTGTCCATTTCTTTATCAAAACTTTATTTCTATGAAAAATATAATTTAGATAGCGTGGTGTAGTATTGTAGTAGGGATCCAATAGCAATGGAGTACATAAAAGTACATCAAATATTACGACCAATCCTTCTAGTGGGCACGGTTAAATTAATTAGAAATGTGGACTGTAAAATAGTTGATATTTTTCTATTTTAGTAATATTTCAGCTTTTGATCACTGTGAAGTTAGCTCGAAAAAATTTTCCCGAAAAACGCTTTAGTCTAATATGGCAGCACTAATAAAAATTTATAAATATAATTAAATATATTATGTAATTATAATATTAAGATAATTATATTTTAATTATATTTATAATTTTTTTAAAAATTCTTGGAAAATTAGTATCTAGTCAATTTTAAATTACCATAACGAACAATTTCTTTCTTACTTTAATTTTATCGTAATACAATTTTTTCGGGATGATAGGTTTATGACAGTAACTGTCGTGATAGGAAGATATTCTCAGGATGATGCTTAAAAATGTAATAGAAATTTTTATTCGGGATGACATTGAAAAATGTCGCGATATTTGTATTTTAGTGTTGCCATAGCATTTTCTCGCGATAATTTTCAGGCTAACATAAGCTTAAGTGTTTTAAAAGAATAGCTCCAGTAAGAGTATTTGTGTTACCCCACATTATCGATCGTATAACGTAATAAACTAATTTTTTGTACATTTTATTATAAATAAAATAAAAAGAATAACAAAGCACATTAAATAGGATTATAAATTTTATTATACATACATATAGATTTCCATTAAACCTAATAAAAAAGTAAGTTAAGGTTCATGTACCACTCGACTTGGTGTTTGGTACGTAAAATTCATCACATTATCATTTATGACAAAATGGCGGAAAATACGAAGAAATTGTTTCGTATTTTTTCATCACCATCGAAATAATAAATCAACACAAAAACATTTTTCTTCGGTGATTAGACTTTGCTATTTACAGAGTCTTTTGAATTGCTCAAATTATAATTTCTAGGGATGTGAAGTTTCTGATTAATTTTGACAAAAATGTTAAATTTGACAAAATAAGAATAACAAAAACATGTAAAATTTATTGATGAAACAGTCACTAAAAACAATATTCCAACTTCCAAAACAACCAAATATTATTAAATTTTAAGAAATATTAAACGATGAAGCCGGAACTCATAACAAATAATTAACTTAAGTACGTATAGGTTTCATAAAAAAGCATTCTTGACATACATAATCAAAATAATATTTTTTATGGTTAACAAAATTTTATGTATAGGTATAACCAAAGCCATCTTAATTAATAAAGCCTAAATAAATACTCAGTTGTTGAAATGAGCTTTATTTAGTGTATCAAAAATATGTGTTTTGTCAAGAAACTCATACAAAATGCACCAACTTATTTTTAAGTTTAAAGCTTCTTTAAGTAAAAGCTTTTACAATTTTATTCCCTAAAATGGTAGAGAAAGGGTTAAATAAGATCTTAACAGATATCGATTATTTTAAATCAGAACAAATTTCGATAAAAGTCAGTTATAAACTCATCAATATTTATATTTATTTTGTGCTTTTTAATTTTATATTTACAATATCGTCAAAAATATGTTTTACTCGCTCTAATTCTAAAATGATCAAGTTCAGGATAAAAACTAAAATTTAGAACTACTTTTATATGTAAGCTTAAATTTATTTATTTATTTATGTAATTACAATAATATTGTGATTTCCACATCTCATTTTGAGCTTATAAGCTCATTGATAATGAGGATGTGCAAAAAGTTGAATTTATTCAAAAACACCCACCACATCGCTTTTTGAATAATTAGGTTCGTCAAAGCTCGAACACGCGTTTTTGAACTTTTAAATAGTTCTCTTCATTGGCCGAGTCACGATTGGACGATATTATTCAGGTTGTTGTGTGGATGGTTCTCTATTAAGCAGGACATTGGACGTTGAGCACTTCAAAAACCCATCCAAATAATAATATGCAATGAAAATAAATTTTGAATTTTAAATAAAAAAAAATTCCACGTGACAAGAAAGTCATGGCTAGACCTAATATGACTTTTCATTCAAATATTTACTATATTGGAAACCTTACCTTTCATACATTTTGTTTTTGTAGCACGTTGATTTTTGTAATTTCTGTTACAATAAAAAGCTGGGGTTTCAAGAAAAACTTCTTTACGCATGCTTGACTTGAAGAGTAAGCTGGTGAATGCGTGGCAAAAGTGTTACAAAAAGTAGGATCGGGCGAGGAGAACAATCTATCATGGCCATGGATAGTTACAAAACAATAAAAAAAAACATTTTCCTTTAGTATCAATCAGAATGTGCCATGACAATACATAAACCCAAGGTGGAACATTCAATGAAATTGTTTATGAATATCAAAGGACTCAATTTCTACCATTACTATATGTTGCTCAATTGCGAGTTACCAGTATACACGGGTGACATCTATTATTGAATAGAAGTACTAAGCTCGTATTTGGAAACCAGCATGAATCGCAGTATACAGGCGAAATAATAAATAAATGGAAAATTCTACTATGACCGAGAAGCGGGCAAAATGAGTATAAATACGCGAGTAGAAAGCATAGACTTTCAGTCTGAATTGGGAAAGCGATAGATTCAAATCGGGAAATCTATTAAGAAGTGAAATAGTAAAAGTAACAGTAAAATAAAAGTACTGTGAAAGTGAATTGTGGTGTTTATTAAATAAAAGTTAAAGTGAAAAATAAGCAAGTAGTTTTAATTATTCACAATCCAGTGATCGGACCGTGGAGTGGTTTGAATCCCTACTAAGGGAAAACAAAATCGGACCTATAGCCGTATGTCCTCGATTTGGCCGTTAAGGCGTAAAGTAGGATGTAAATAAGCGAGCCGCGAAAGAGCTGGGAGAGCCTTGAGCCCCAAAAAAGATAGCATAGAATAAAATATATAAAAAAAAAAAAAAATATCTTTACAAGATGATTTTCGCCGATTCTTTATTTCATGAATGACAGAAAAATGTTTTCCATGGTTGCCAAACTTTCAGTTGCCAAAGTCTCAGAAAACACGTGTCGGACTTAAGCAACCCCTAAAAGTTTCAATATTTTGTTTCTATCAGAAACCTAGTCAAATGACGATGTAAAATGTTGACATCCCGAAATTTAAGCGTAAAAATGTTAGATGAGGAGTGGCAACTTATCAGAAGTCAAATGATGTCTCGAATATAGTTACTTCGAAAATAGACAATTTTTACGACAAATTCGTGAAATCGATATGGAACAGACATCATAATGGAAGTAATGACTTACATTTCGCCCAATAGCACAGTTAATAATATTATTTGCCACTAATTTTAGTAGATTTCAATGTTAATTTCGCATCCGAAGATGGACTTGGTAAACTTTCTACAAGATAAATTAGAATAACAAATGAAAAATAACCGAAATGAGTTTACCACAAGAAATGGAACAACAATCGATGCAGTTTTCTTTGGATAACTTTCTAACTTTCATATGACCGTGAAACCCTTCCCAAAAAAAATCACAAATTTTTCGTATACGTACACATGTTATGCATGTATTGGTATTTTATTTGCCTAAATCACGAGATTTAACAAAATATACCAATAAAATATTCATTGTGGCAAATTAAAATTTATAAAAATGTATATAATGTCTCACAAAAAAATCAACAGTAAATATATAGGAATATAGGAATCAAAAATATAGGAAGCTGATAGACGTCAGCTATGGTGGCATGTTGCACCAAACTATAATGAATAAATCTGTTCAACGAAAAACCAACCAAATCCATATTTCCAAAACGATTTGGTATTTTTTTGTATTAAAAGATATTTTTTATACCTTCCATTGTGGGTTAATCTAGATCTAACCGATACAATGCATCATGGCAGGCTGTCCAATGCAGTAGCAGAAAATTGGTTTAACTTAGTTAAGAACCAATACATGGAAAACTCCAAAGCATATAGGTCAAAAGGCTGTCGAACGATATATTGAAAATAAAATCTCTTCGAAAGGCGTAAAAAATTTACAGTTGAAAGGGCGTCAATGGCAGCGATATCAGAAAAACAATTATGCTTACTGCAAAATAAATATTCTTTTAAAAATGATCACCAAAAGAAAATATCGATATATTTTGCATGCGCATTCAATTCACTAGCACAACTTTCTTATGTGATGGGCATCGATTCAGTACGCATTAGAAATACCTTTACTTCATTTCCGCAAAATGCATTTTTGGTTTTTATTTTAAAATATATTAAAGATGACTTAACTGCAGACTTATACAAAATGCGTACTAACATTTTATTAAATTATTTTAGAACTATTCACATCCAGGATGATGATGTTATTAATCTTGATGTTTCAACAAATATTGCACAGTTACACGAATAATTAGTGCCAAAAAGTGTTGTTGTCAAATTCTTGTGCAATACTGACAATACAAAAGAATTATGTTACCTACCATTGGAACTAAATAATTTCACTGAAATTCATTTACAAAATTTTAATATTATCTGCCCAAAATGAAATAACAAAACATGCACAAAAAGTTTTGATTCGAAATTTGGAACGGTGGTGATTTCAGCCAATAGATATATCCACAACCTTCACAACCCAATTAAATAACATTCAATGTAATTTAACTCTGGCCGAAAAACACTTTAACTTAAAAAGAATAATACATTATGACACACAAATAAAGCATTATAAAAGTTTCATACAACGACCAAATGGATTTTGGGAAATGCACGACGATTTGTTTAAACGGATTACAACAACCTCGGGAACAACAATAGTCATTTCAACACTACTTATTTTTGACAAAATTTAAACAAAAAAATTAAATGAAACAAAAATAAATAAAACCTTTTGAATACTAAAGTCTTTTAATTATTAAACTACATCTGGGATTGACCTTTTGGCAATTATTTTACAAAGTTTCAACAATTATTTTTGAAAGTTCACTCAGTTCCAAATTGTATATCTTTGTTTTTTAATTTTCATTAGTATGTTATATTTTCTTTAATTCTATGCAACTTTTATGGTACAATTTGCTGCCTAAATGAATGCAATTTGATAAACACTCACACATGTTCATTTTTTGTTATTTGAGAAATATTTCACTTCGGTATTTTCATTCAAAAATATATGTATCTTTTTTCTCATACCATAAGCCTATTGTCTAGGTCTTACAATCAACCACAGTAATTACTTAATTTATCGGATAGTAAAAATAATGAATAACAATAACAAAATAAAAATTCTATTAAGGCTTTAATCAATCAAGGTTGATTTGATTCGTAACGTTCACTCGTAATACAAAAAATATAAAGATCACTTAATCATCTCAGAAATATTCCCGAAACTAGTACTGTCCAATAAAAAACACGTCAAAAATGGAATCTCTTAATGTCTTCAAAAATATCCATTTCTAGAGTTATAAAGCATTATTAGATGGCACGGTTATATTATACAGTACATACCCGAAAAACAGAAACCATAATTTAATATTTTAAATAACAGCAACAAAGTGTAATAAATAAATAATATTGCAAATTGGGATTTTTACGGGTCTAAATCAAAAGACCAACAAGCATCTGTTTAATGATGGTAACATGCGTTAAAGTGGTGCCCATCTAAAGACTCTATCAAACGATATCATGAAAACTAGTCAGTAATATGTCGTAAACAAGCACCAAACGAGTAGGACATTAGGTGTATGTTATTGTACAGTGATCTCGTTTCAAAATAGCTAGAATCGTCACTGGTCGATTGTGAAAAATAAATGAAAATAAACGGCAGTCCACGATAGTTAAAAACAATCACGGAATTTGACTACAATAGACTGTAAGACCATGTCGTTCATTAATAAATGAGGGTTCAGTCTGGGATCACCGAAAGTCGAGCTATATGCACAATTTGTCTTATCGGAATTCCTTAGCCGCTGACTGATGATGTCTGCAAACATTTCTATAGACTCGCATACGGACCTTGTATTTTGCAGAGGCGAAACCGATCGATATAGTGTGGGCTGTCTAGCAGCTTATATGGCTCAATACGCCCCAGTTATTGGAAAGCAATTTAAATTAAATTATTGCATGACGCTAAGCTTCCCGTTGCAACCGTTGACATTATTTATTTGTGAATTGATCGATGGGAACGGTTGGACCATTCGAGTCGTTCCAAAAACCTTAGATCGTATTAAATCTGCTTTTCAGAGGTCATACACTGAATTGTGTTTCTGTGGCCAAATCCTAATATAGTATCAGAAACTTAAACATTTAACTAATTATTGGATTGAAAAAATAAAGCTTATGTGATTTTGATGATGTTTTTTGGAAAATTAGTAATTTTCGTATATTTTATATGCAATATGCAGTGAACCACAACTATGTATATCTACGATTCTCTAACTCATGTTTTTCCACGGACATGAATATTTTAAAAGTTAGCTTAAGACATTCTGTTTGATTTGGAAGTACGAAAGAATATACAACCATTTGAGGATAGTAGTAACATTTTAAGAGTATTAATGAAACCCGTTATCAATGTATGAAATTTAGTGATGGATCTTAAACCAATGATATAGACAGAGTAGTTCTTACATTGCAAAAACGAAACGTTTACGTGGTCATACGACATTAATGGCGACATTAAAAAACGACATTAATGGCACAAACAAAGAACTATTCTGCACAGATAATGATGAAATCAGAAATTAAATACAATTTTAGCGAGTGTCTCACCGTGTAACACTCAAATTACCGAAACTCCAAGTGCTGACTTTCATTATATTTTTCTACTATTACCCAATAATATAAGATTTTTTTATCGTTCTTTACAGGCCATTGTTGGCACATACCGTGTCTACAATTTGACTACATCGGTTTCCATCGCGAGTAAGGACTTCATATTATTGTTAACAATAAAAAGGTGCCAGATCGCTCTCTAAGGCAAGACGAACCTTAATGTCATTCCCCACACTATTATCGTGAGTAATGAGAGATCCAAGATACTTAAATCTCATCTTCAAACGTGTGGTTACCACTACCGAAATCATTGTGTCTTGGTTTTAAAAACAGAGAACAAATATTTAGTTTTGGACTCGTAGATTTTGAGACCAACGGAAGCTAAATACTGTTTAAGTCATCAAGTATATCTATCACTCGGTTCCATTTAATTTAATCACACACCTACATGATATAACCTACATGTGTAAAGAGTTAATTGCATTGTCGAAATAAGATATTATCTTGAGGAAGGTACTTTTGCGAAGGATGTATTCCAACATGAGATTAAAAAGTATCGGGGACAGCGCATCTCTTGTCGAACATCGGAACTAATTAGTCGCCTGATCTCAACTTTAACACAGCGATCGCGAAATATTCCATACAGAATTCTCCTTGGTAGTCACCGATAATTTCGTCCTCCAGAGGAGTATTCTTCCCAAGATAATTCATGCATTTCAAGCGATCGCCTTTCTTGAATAATGGTCAGTACACGGCCACTTTCCAATCGAATAAGGTGGAAAAGACAGATCCGGAAAGTTAGTCCTAATACGAATATTAAGTAGGCCAGGTAAATGTTCACGCCCTGTGTCGAGTACCGCATCGACGTTAACACAGTGATTTCCACCCTTGCCCCGAATGTCGGCCATGATGTAAATGTATTGTGCAATCCAGTGATTCATTTACAGAAACCACGATTTCGATGCACAAATATAAAAATGGTGTTTTTTAGAGATTCACAACTTTGAGTTGGCAGCACTCCTTTATTTAATAACCCATTTAACAGCTGATAGTTGCTTTTTGTTTAGTTTGATTTGACTTACATCAGAACAAAGCTTGCAAATAGTTGACATTTTTTATCAAAATAATGCTTCTGTTCGTCAAACTTATCGTGTACTTCGTCCATTTTATGGCGTACATATTCGTCCTTCAGAGCGGCTAATTCGAATAACAATAGATCGTTTAAGCACCACGTTTTTTTTCTTTATGAAATGTGCATCCCGTGAGACGCCGAACAGTGCGCACTGAAGAAGCTGTAACCGCTGTATTGAATAAATTGCCGTTCTCAGCAACTGGGGTAGTGTCCTTCCATTTTATGACAGATTTTACGAAAGGATCTTGGCTTAAAAGCTTGCAAGATTCAACTTGTGCAGGAATTAAAGCCAAACGACCATCGTATGCGCCGCCAATTCGGCGAATCGGCTGAAGCTCAAATAGATATTGAATTTCTATTAAAAATGTTGCTCTTGGATGAAGCCCATTGGTTGAATGTGTGTAAATAAGCAGAATTGTCGCATTTAAAGTGAAAATAATCCACAAGCTTTTGTCGAAACACCATTACATCCACAAAAAATTACTGTTTGGAGCGCCTTATGGGCTGGCGAAGGTATTGGTCCATATGTCTTCAAAATAAAAGGTGGTCGGAATGTTACTGTCAATGGAGAGCGATATAGGGACATAATTAGAAATTTTAACGTACCTAGACTAGCTGCCTCGATTAGCCTCCATGCCACACACGATCGTGTGATTTAACCACATTGGATTATTTTATTTGTGGTTATGTAAAGACACTTGTCTACGTCGATAAACCAGAGACAATTTAATACCTAAAAAACAAAATTTGAAGAGTTTTTGGCGAAATACGGCGGCAAATGCTGGGAAAAGTTTGTGAAAATTGGTGTTCCAATTAGCGCATGTCATAAATAATGTCATAAATTTGTCTATAATTTAAAGCTCGTTTCACTGATATTTAAAATTTATTTCTTTGTTTTATTATGATTTAAACTTGTGTTACTCTATAAAAAGACACCCTTTATATCATCACCCCGAGAAGCTTGGGATTTATAATGAAAAATGTAAGCATGTTGACGAAATAAAATTATTTGCAAAAATTAAATGGACAATAGGAAAATCGAAACCGAATTTTGTCATAAGTTTTTCAGACAATACAATTTAATTGTCGAAGAAGTAAAATATTATAAAACCGATTTTCTTATAAAACAGAAATAATAATAAATTCTAACGATAACAAAACATTAAATAAACCAAAAACTTACACAAAAATTACAAAGCATTCTTTGTGTCATCTTTTCCATATTAAAAGTTTGGCTTTTTACAGCTTTAAGTACAAAAAATAATTTGTATAATGAAATAAAAAAGTAAATGCTTTCGACTTCAAAAGTTCACGCTCTTATTATATTCATTTTTAGAATAGCTTTCAGAAAAGTTGGTTCGGTAGAAAAATGTTATAAATTATGTTAAAAGTTTATCTCCTTCAATTTTTTATGTATGTATAACCAAAATGAAAATAATAAGAAAATAAAACTTTCCAAATTGTACACACACACACACACATCTACAAAAAAACTGAGTGGAGAGAATTTGTTCATCCTATTAATATTCAATTTATTTGTTTGCCACTTTTTTATATATTTAATGAGCTTGTTTTAGCCATCTTAAATAACAATATTGTGGTCTAGAAAGTTTTTATAACCGCACAATATAATTTTCCAACAAATACGAGTGCCACAACACATTTTACTGCTTTAAAAGACATAAAATACCGATAAAAAATTACGAAAATCGATTGAGAATCAATAGAATAACAAGGAAGTTTGAAAAATAAGTAATTTAAAAAAACTGTTAAAAAGTGCATACTGATTTGTACATGCATGCTTGTTACATACATGCATTGTTGCTATATAGCACAACTACTGCAATACTGCATTATACTTCTTTCGAATATTCAAATCGTAAAAGAAAATTAAATTCGAAATTTTTTTATAAACTAAATATCTATTTTTCTGTTTAATATAAAACCGGAACATAAAAAGCATATATACATACATATTATGTATAAAAATACGTATATACGAATAAAACTTTAAGTTTAATCCCATAAAATAACTACATAAAGTATATTTTCACTTCGATCCACGTAAAATACTTTTCTATTTAACATATTTTTTTTCTTAGTACAAGAGCCAGTAAAAATTTTCATTTTTATTTTTATATACGATGTTGTTTCCCCATTTCACATTCCACCATTTTTCTTATTTTCAATTATAGAAAATAAAAAGTGCATAAAATATACAACACACATTCAGTAAAATTTTTATTTTATTTGCATACAATTTAAATAAATTCTCGGTTAATGAAATATCGGGTTTTCTTCGCTCAGGTGCTAGGAATAGGATGTTTCCTTTATAAATCTCATTGTATTCGTATATTAACAGTTTTGGACAAAGTTGCATAACGTCTTCTCGAGAGTTATTTTCAAAATACGTCTAGAAACCTAGCAAACGATTAGTTATATGTTTTAGACTCAAATGTTCAATCTGACCAAACGACAACTGCCTGATGACCGAACTGATGCAGCCACAAAGCAACACAATAAAATAAAAAACAGGCAAAAATGCCAGCGAAAAAAAGCACGAAACGGAGGTAGTGATTAAACCTGCCCCAGAAGAGATATATGCTGGAAGCCGGCCGGCGATAGAATGGGAGATTCTGCAACAAGATAGCTTCACAACCATAAAAGAGACAGTAAAGTTCGATCTTGGCGAGTACTTCGTAGGTTATATAATGGTCACAATATTGGACTCTGATAATAGAGCCCAAAAAAGGCAATTGTACAACTCAATAATTTAGTCTCTCAAAAACAGTCTAATATTCAGGTAATTGGACGCGTCAGGAGAATGATTGATATATACGATGGGTACCTTTTCCCTAAATGACACGGTTCAAGAGTATCCGTCTAAGTAAAATGAATTGAAGGATGCTCTACGGGACACGCTGCAAGAACTGTGAGTAGCTAGTGCTTTTAATGCACGAGCTCCGTAATAGACAATGCCACAACATGATGCAAGAGGGAGGCTGACAACACCTACGTATAGAATACCGAATTTTGACTTTTTCATGCCGGATATAACGATGGTGTCTAAGCGGTTGGATCCCCGAGTATAGTTGAACATATTTTAGAATTTATTGGGACACTGGTAGACTGGACAATATAAAAATCACGGATGCCTGTGCCAGTAAAATTCGATGCTGGAAGGCGATTTATGATGATGTTGACAGTGATTCATGGGGTTCATGTTATACGATTTTCACCCGCGAGAGAAGAAAAATAAACAACGATTAGTAAAACGAAAGCAGTTTGACAGGAAGGACCTGACTGTAACGGTTGGTACTATGAAAAACAAGACAAACGAGAGATCAAAGTAAATAAAATCATCGTCAACTTCCTGTTAGAGTGCAGAGTTCATGGCCCAATCCATTTCAAGCCAGTTGTAATGGGCATCGGTCATTTCCTGTTGTTGCTCATTCCATATTTTTTTTTCGTATTCTGTCATCAATGGATCAACGAAACCTTGTTGGTATTCTGCGTCGTTCATTGAATTCTTATCTGATGTCCTGTTTTAAGTTAACCAGCAGAATAGGTGTATGGATTACCCCTCTCGCTCAACTAAATAAATTTGTATTAATACTGCGCAAAATTCGATTGACGGACCAGAGTGAGGCAATCGAATCGGAGTGAGTTAGACGGGGTTCAACGAAGTCGATCAGACAGAGAGGGTGTCAAGCTGACTTGAGCAGATTGGAACCAGCGGACTGCAACTTATTACTGGGAATAAATAAATTAAAGATAACTTTAACTGTTTAAAGTGTTTGTGCTTAATTACTATAACCAGACAACGGAAAGCGAAATGGTAAGTAAAAATGTAGTATCGGGTCAACCGACCGTCTTGTTAGGAAGAGCATTACTGTCAACACAGAGTATTGTTTTTCTTAATTATGTTCCTTTTAAAATTTTGATGTTTAAAAACTGAGTTCTCATGTCTTCCATCCGTAATGGATCCTGCATCAAAGACAACGAGCTCTGTCTTTCCCCCAACAGTATTGCCACCCAAACAATTACTAAACCTCCACCGAAACGAAAGGTTTCTTATATAATGACCTGATTTCGTCTATTACTGGTACTCAAAGAAAATCTCCTTGTTGCACGATGTCTAGGGAGCAAAATAGGACGTATGCTTTATTGACCTAATCCCTGTTTTTTTATTTGCTATTTCTGTCCGGTCCAGGTGTTCTTTCATATGTCTCACAAAAACGTAACCAAAAGTAACGTACACAACAATGTTATATACTCTTAATAGTCTCGCTACAAAACGTAAACTTTTTCCGTCTTGAACCAGTGTTGTTACTCTTGTCGCCTCCGTAACTGTTAGATGAATCCTAATTCGTGTTATTTTATTGATTTATTGAACAAAATTATTATTATTATAATTTTGATAAAATTAATCCACTTCGCTCAAAATTCAATTAACGAATTTATGCATTTTTTATTTTTACTATTGTTTCATGATAAGGTATACTGCAGGTTACAGTTATGAGAGAAAGAAAAACTGATGTTATGTAAAACAATCAACAGATTAAAGACGGTTCATTGGATAAAATATCAAGTTGAAGTTAGCCACTGGTGAATTTTGCTCGAAAAAATTAATCTATTATATTTGGCAAGTAACTTCCCTATATTTTCATTTCGATTTTTTTTTTGGCGCTCGGTTATTTCAAAACCAAATATTTACACGATAATTACACGATGTTATTTACACGGTTTGTTACATGTAAACATAAGGTTATTTACATAACGTTTTTTTTACATTCTATATGTAAAAAACTTAAACACTTTTTTATGTAAAAAACTGACATATTGAGATGTAAACTTTGAGATGTAAAAAAATCTCTTATCAAATCTAATTGTAACTAAAACACCATCTGTTAAAAAATCTGCTTACTATTTTATGAATAGAATTTGTGCTATATTTAACTGTAGAATTTTTTTCGACTACATAATAAATGTCACAATAATTTTTGATCTAGATTAAAATTATTAACAGGTTAAAGTGAAAAAATCGCTCAACTTATAACGCGGACTTGAAAACTAACCGATTTTGCAAATACCCATTTATCTATATTAATTGATAGTGAGCAAAACGAACATCGGTAAATTTTTGACATTTTAAAACAGATGGCACAGCGAATGATGGTTCTTGGTTTTTTAAATGTAATTTACGGTTTATGTAATTTACGCTGTTTTTTACATAATTTACATAAAAAATGTAAAAAAACGTTTACATGTAAAATCCCAACAGTGGATTTATCTGCATTTTTAATTTTATTTTGTTATCGTTCTTTTTTCGGATAGCTATAAATATATAAATTTTATAAATTGTAATTATTTTATTCGTTGTATTTCTTTTGCTTTGTGTAGATTGTTTCGTTTTTCTAGGTTTCTACACTTCAAAATATATTTTTCATTAAAAAATCACTATTAATATTTTGAATAATGACATCTCGGTGTTAAATTCATTGTTTCAAAATTAATTTCATTAAAAATGTCTATTATTTCATTAAAAAGCTCTATAAAAGCTCATTACTTGTGTGTTTTTATTTTTTAGTTTTGATCCTGCGATACCTTTTACTCAATGTAAGATTTTTTTCAAATCGAATATGAAATAGTTCTCCTATTTCTATTAAGATTTGGATAATTTCATTGGTATAGAGTGCGATACCAAATACTATAGTATTTTTCTCGATGTTATGCACCGAGCTTTACAAAAAACGTAACATCATTAGTTTGTGTAAAATTGATCTGAAATTGAAAGTTACCAACCTATTAGTATCTCATAATTGAATAGAAAACAACAAAATTTGTACAATTCGTTGGTTAACTGTCGATTTCACGCACTTTTTTGACTTTTCTTTGTTATATCTTACAATACAGGCCTTAACATCAATTTTGGTTTAAAAGGCATCTAAATATGATTATTTATCAAGACTGTCGTAAAACTCGTAAAACAATCCCGTCGCAACAGCTGGAAATAAACTAAAACAAAGAAACAAAACCTAAATTAAATAAAAAGGTAACGAAATGCACTAAAAGACAACCAAGAACAAAACTGTTTGCATTATTTCTAAACAAAAATTAAAGCGAAAGAAAACTGCTAAAAAGCGAGCGAGATGCAAAATAAAATCATAATAGTAGTTATATGAGGGAAACAAAGCACCTTCTAACAGATAATTTGCATTTAAACCCGATAGTACAAATTCATTTAGTTTTATTTTTCTATTCACGATTCAAAAAATAAAAATCTAGATTCTTAAATCTTCAAAAACATAAATTAAAATATTGGTTTAAATAAAAAATATTAAACCAGGATTTTTGATAATTAATCATATTTCAAATTCTAGAAAGTGAGTAATTGGTTTTGGAGCCTGATTACCTAGTTATAGAATGTTAAAAGACAAAAAATACGTAAAAATCTACTTTTTCATACGATTGTTGATGTTTTTACCACTTTCTATTCCATTACACAGACATAGGACTCGCCTTGTTTTACTATGAGAAACGGCCGTATACGTATACAGGCAATGGTAGGAAGTATTTCTTATTTTGTTTTGAGTAGTTTATAAAAAATAAATGTACTTCAAGAAATCAGCCATAATAGCAAATATGTACACATAATTTTTAAACCATAATTATTTTTCTTGTTTGTGATAAACACTTATCATAAAAACGTCAAAAACACACAATACGCAGGGAAGGCAAACTCGCTGTCAATTCGCATTTTTATAATATATATAATAGAATATGAATTGACCCTATTCTGAGTCTTAAAATTTTATGTTACCATTTTAATTTTTTATTTAGCAGGACATCATACAGCCAGCGCAGAAATAAAATAACATAACATGAAGGTTTGTCGTACGAGAACAACAATTTATACATTTTATCGTATCGTTTTATTTATTTTGTCATATTTTTTAACACATCTGTTTATAAGAGCTAGTAAATAATTTTAAGTATTGATACAAATATATTTTATGCCATTTTCTCACTGTATGAATGGAAAATTTAAAAATATTTATACACACATATACATATATATGTACATATGTTATGTTTATGTTTATTTTATGGGGAATGAAAGTTTTTCAAGTTTATATTACACCCTTGATATCAATTTTTTTACGCAAACATTAAATAATTGAAAATGTACACATTTTATATGGGCATGAAGTGTGTAGAATATGACACAATTCATTCTATATACAGTTATATTGATAAAAATATGAATGATGTGTTAAACTGTAACAATACAAGATAAATTATTCTGTATTTCTACGATACATTTAAAAGTTAGCTCGACATGCAAATTGATATCACTTTGTGCTGTTTGCCCTGCATTTTTTTCTGATATATTTCACCTTCCGTTCCGACGTATTAAAAATAACTTAAACAATCCACGATATTAACACAATCGTATTTTATAATAAACGACAAAGTTAGAATCCTTTAGCGTCTTTAATTTTACGGAAGACTTATCACTACGTAAATGATACGGTTATACCAAAAACTGTGTCAGAATTGGATTTTCACCTATTTAAGCATATATACAATGAAATTATCCGAAATCCTATCCTCAAAATTAATAAAAAATCATATGGCAACACTAACACAATAAAAACCAATTTACACGAGACAGGTGAGTAATTGTTCATAAATTCAAAATTTGATGGCCAACTTTTCCCATGGTGGATATACGGACACTTGCAACTGTACGAATTCCCACCAATTTTGTCTGTCTACTTCTAATTAGAGTCTACTTATCCTCATGTCGATACCAAACGCTCCAATCCTATATTATAATTTTCTGGGATAGAATTCTGAGATAATTTCATACCTGCGTCGAAAATTTATATTACTTAATTACTACATGTACATTAATGACATTAGAGGTGTCAAGATGAAAAGAAAAATTTCCAAGAATTTTCGAGCGATTCGGGAATTTAAAATATAAACCTAAATGAAAACAAAAGGAAATAGATACAGGAAGATATTTTAATCACTAACCTATAGAATTAATAATGCATAAAAAAGGTTCTGATGAGAAATAAAGTAAAATTAAATTAAATTTTGAACTTAACATAAAATAGTCTGGTTAAAATCACATTTTAAAAATAAGTAAAAGTTTAAACAGTATGATTTTTCCCCATCACATGAGAAGGGTTGCTAACAAAAACAATATGTGAATATCTTTAACTTATGTTTCTCTATCAGGTCTAGTTTTAGTTCATCTTGCTTGATATTTAGGATAAAAGATTGAATTAGTAAATAAATATGTTCTCACTAATACTCCTCTTAGACTCTAAAAGTGCTTTCGTTGGCCACGTAGAATATATGCGTTCACTAATGAGAGTGAAGTATTTCCTAAACTTACAAAAACAGTTTATTTGTGTAAATGTGAAAACCCGTTGAAACGAAGATGGATAAAACACCAACGAACTGCACGATGAAATCAGCAAGCTGAAACCAGGTGGTGTAGTTTATAAACAGCAACAGTCGCACCAGCCAAAATAAACTTTCCCATTTTCGGCAAAAAATGCATCATACTAGACCACAACCGAAATCTTGCAGATTGCCCTATTTATTATTAAAATTTATTTCAAATGATAATGTTTTATAGACTATAATAATGTCAAGACCCGAGATTTGGTCTCGGGTTTTTTTAAGCATGGGAAAACGATAAGAAAGTGATTTTGTTGCCAAGTAATTCCTTTTTATGTTTGATTTAAAAATTATTATTTTATTATGCCTTTCTACAATGGCACGTATTTATTTGTATAACAATAATTTAATTTTGAATTTAAAACTATGATAATATATAATTTACATATAAATCTGCTTGTTCAAATACTATTATAAATTATATCATGCTGTTCCTTTTTTTAAAGAATTATTTATTCGTTAATCCGTACTTTTACACATACATTTAAACACAATAATAGTAAGAATTAGGTTATACTACACTCCGATGTACACACATGTGAAGTTTCTTCTAAAACATCGTTGTTTTGTTGTTGTAGTTTTAGTTTAAGAAAAAGTTAGTTAGGATAGTTTAAGAAAAAGTTCAAGCAAATCGTTTACTCATTTGGGATCTTAAACAACTTTGTGACATGGTTTAAATCTTACTTAAGTAACCGCGTCCAATACCTCGAAATTTGAAACAGCAGGTCCAAGTCATTTCAAGCTACATCGGGTTTTCCACAAGGTTCCCATCTCGGCCCTTAGATTTTTACTATTTTCATCGACGCAATCACTAAAGTCATTCTACATTCAAAAAATTTAATGTTTGCTGACGACCTAAAAATATACAGAACTATCGAGAACTTAAGCGATGCCGAAAAACATCAACAATATGGAGGTCTATATGGGGTTTTATTAAACGATGGACGGGAGATATTTATGACCTGGAAAAATCAAGATTCTGTATTTCGCATACGTGCGGTCGCAATCTGAATATGATGTTACCGTTTGGTGTCCGTTTTATGATACAAACATCTGTAAACTAGAGGGTATTCGGAAAAAGTTTATCCGTCACATAACTTGGAAAAGCGGTCGGAAGTATAATCACGAATAACCCTACCGTGAAAACCTGCAGTGTTCTCTGGATGGCTGTAAAACATAGAACATGACAACTCTGAAAAATAGAAGTGAGCTTTTAAAATGTTCGTTTGTTGATCACATTTTATTGGGTCACATTTACGCACCATCAATACAGGGAAATAAGGTTTGTAGCATTACAGAGTGGACTCGGTCGAGCAAACTCAGTCACCACGAAGATTCGATTGGTGACACCCGAGGTTGTTATCCACCATCTAAATTTTACCTTACCCAAATACGAAGCTCACCTGTATAACAGCTAAAAATAAAAATAGAACCCTACAAATGTTGTCGATTGTCATTTTGTTATTTATTTGTTTCATGTGACATATGCTGTGAGAGACCACGAGAGGTGTCCATAGCAAGAGACGAATCAATTGTCACGATTAAGGCGAAGTCGTTCAACTAGTGAAGGCTAGATGGCGGAGGTGATGTGTGAAACAAAAGCGTTCTAGAGTTTCGAAATGTCGCGAAATCTCGAGCCGCAAAGTTGAATAGTTTTCGGTTCGCCAACCAGGAGCAACAGAGAGAAAAAAAGAAAACACGAGTAAGGTGACGACGCAAAAAAATGGGAGAATAATTTGGACCATCGAAAGTGGCGGAACAAAAGAAAAAAAAACGTTATTGCATTGGATGACGGTGGGATGAGTGATAATCGCATCCAAACTCAAATCAAGACTTGTAAATAAATCTGTGTAAATATAATATATATGTATATATATATATATATATATATATATATATATATATATATATATATATATATATATATATATATATATTATATATATATATATATATATATATATATATATATATATATATATATATATATATATATATATATATATATATGTATATATATATATATATATATATATATATATATATATATATATATATATATATATATTTGTAATGTTCATGGTGTTGTTTTTGTTGTGTTTTTCTTGTCTAATATGCAAATTTTGCATTTCTTTTGTCGTCGATGAGTTCTAAAGTGATGAAAGACAAAAAAAAAGGTGTGAGAATTTACAGTGATAACACAAAAACAAATAATAAGTTAAATCGAAGTGTTAAAGTGATTGATACTTTTTGTTGGTGTGATCATACAGTGATTATTATTTTAGTTGGGTGATCATAGCCGATGATAACTTTTGTTTGGTTGGTGTGATCATTCATAAACGGTGAACAAGATTTTGGTTGATGTGATCGTACAATTAAAGATAAAAATAAGAATGAGAACTTTGTATATTGTGTGAAATTCTGTATCAACTGTGTTGATAAGAGTGATTAATACTCATAAAAGTACATACTCATTCCGTCACAGAACCGGTCGTCATCGTAGACAGGTGCGGAATAGCGATCACTTAGTTGCAGTGGACCATACGACAGCGATACAGGTGTGTTTTACTTGTATATCAAACTTTCCGCTTTTCTCTTTTCCTTTCACTACTATCCGACCCTACACTTTCCGTCATCGGATTGATTACCTACGAGTTGCGTGGTGATTTTTTTTGTGGTATCAGCAGGTACCCCGCCCGAGTCCCCTCGCTCATATACAGAGCAAACCCGGGCACACATGTTGGTAGACTGGCGCCCAACAGAATTTTTTTTTGTTGTTACCCAAGCCACAACCGCGACACAGGAGAGCACGTTGCAAGCTCAGTCAGTAGACACCTAAGAAGAAATGAGTTCTTCTAAGTAGTTGATGTACATAGAACTAACTATGTTTGTGAACCGATTAACATGATTTGTGAAATCTTTAATCAGATAAATCACCTGTTCGTTTTTAATTCCAGCAAGGATTGAATGACGAAGATTGAAGCAACACTCCACTTCTTCCTGATTTTAATTACTCTTATGTGCCTGGCTATTACGTCAGTTTTAATTCCAAGTCGTATTAATAGATTTACTTATAAATAAATATATAAAAATAAACTATTGCCATTTTAATTATAAAAGTAAAATTACAAAAAACTTTTATTTTCTCTTATTTTTATTCTATTTCAAAGTTTGTTATATACTATAATAGCATACGTAATTAGATGGACTGCTAGTTGCGTGTTTGTTTACATTTCAATACTGGCCTATTCTTAGATTTCTTATTCAACATCCTGTGTTCCTAATATAGTATCAAACCAATATGTAAACTTCCCGCAACACATTATCCATTACAGGAGCTTTTAAAAGCTCTGCCTATTGATATGTTGTTCACTAGTTCTAGATTATCGGGTTTCTATTTATTTCCAGATATTTATTTCTAACCACACATTTTCTAACACTTTCACTTCAGACATCTTCATTTTCACAACAATACATTTGCTCCTGCGGCAATTTCGGATACTTGAACAGGAAGGATACTTTCGGATAATTTCTCTTGCTATCCATATCTAACATTTTCCATATTTTATTGTCACAAACAAAAACCTAAATTAAACAAAAATTAAATTGGATTACAAATTGCTAAGTAAATAATTTTTGTTAAAATTAACTCTGCTATACATTTCTGATGTCCCTCTTGAGAATGATATTCGAACCGAATATGATATTGATACACAGATTTACACAGGTAAATTGCATGTTACATAGCGGCTGGACCACTAATACAATGTCTGGTACTAATGTCGATAATGGATTGTGTCTTTCCAATTCCACATGAGGTGCCCATTCTCGTCCTCCAGATGGCTAAAAAACCACTTTACGTTTCTTTCCGTTTAGAAACGAACGCCTTCCATTCTAACTGACATCAAATAAATTAATTTAAAAATGTTTCTATTCTCTGTCGTTCGCTTATTTGAAAAAGCATAAAACTAGTGAAGAAAATAAATTTAATTGAATTAATTCCATTATCTTATTTGGTTTAATAACCTTTTTTGTTATACCCTAATTTCCAATTACGTAATACGATTATTGGAAAATTCGAAATAATAATTTATTTGTATTATAAACAAATTGATACACAAAATACTTATTTTAAAAGAATTTTAAGTTTGGTTTTCAATAAATTTAATTTAATTTTATTTATTTATTTTTTTATAATAATAAAGTTTTGTAGAATTGTCGATAAATATGTAAATACCAAAATTGAAAATGGGAATTTTGAAAAAAGTTTATACATAGCGAGTTCAGTTGTAGTTGCTCCTATTAAATTATAAACATAATAAATTTACCTACCAATTATAATTTATTAAAAGAATATAAAATACTGTAAGTGCTTATTTCATTGTGGTTAAGATTGCTATCGTTGAGAATTAAAATTTATTTTCTTACATTGAACGAAGTAGTTTCAAGCAAACAATAACTTTTTATATTAGATTCCAACTTTACTTGTTGGATTATATGGGTTTTACAAAACAAAGCTTAAGACGTATAGATTTTAACTTTATTGTCAGGTAGAAGTAATTTTTTCGAAAAATGCAACAATTATAAATAAATTTATTAATAATGCGCAAAATGTTTTTCAAATTCAAATGCATTTAACAATTCAGCTATAAACCAAAATGTCCAGTCATGTCAAAACTTTCAATAGCAACAAAATGTTCAATCGAACCAAATGTGCATGAAAATTCTAAAAATGGGTCAGAATTCAGCAAAATTTGGGATGTGAAAAGTTGTATGCCTACAGTCAGAAAAAAACTTGGGTCAAAAACACCAAAAACCTAGGCTAATTTAACCAAAATCTTAGTATTTTTCAACCAACCAAATGCCTTAGTAAAATAAGTAACTGAAATCTTGGTAAACATAATTTATAATTTTAAACAACCAAACTTTGGTTATTAACATTAAACGCTAAGTTACTTTAACCAAAAGTATTTGGTTATTTTTTAAATATTAAAAAAATAATTGGTTTTTAATAACTAAATAAAAAAGTTAAATTTACAAAAAAAAAGTAAATTTCACATAAGATTTAGTTAGATTTAATAAGTTTTATTTTTTAATATAACCCCAAATTTAGTCAAAATTTGAGATTATTTTGGTTGTATAGATCAATTGATTGTTTAAATTTACCAAAAATTTAGTATACTTTAACAATTGGCTAGGGTAAATTCAACATTAGATTAAACAAAACAGTTAGATTATTTTATTTAATAAAATACATTTTGATTACATGCCTTTCATGTTTTCAAGCACTTTCCTTTCGATTAATACTACAGCTTCAGTGTATGGTCAAGTGTGCAGCCAATATATACATACTTCCCATTTGGCGAAAATTTAACAAACGAACTTAATATTTGGTTAAACAAAACTATTGTTGGTGAAAAACATACTGTTACTTTAATCAAGGTATATTTTATCAAAATTCTTTGACAAATTTTCTGAAAAAAATTGTTGTTTGGTCAATGTTACTAAAAACTTAGTTTACACTGCTAAATTGTTTGGTTAAAACAACTAATTAATGAAAAAACTTAACTTTGTTATTTTAAATATATTCTTAGGTTGTTTAACTATTTTTTTTAGATAATTAAACCCTTATGTCTATACCCGGGCACCCGGGTGGCCATTCAAAAAAACACTGAATTTGCTATCTGTATAAAATTTTATCGACTAAATCAACATTTCATCACAGGAAAAATCAAAAATTATCACATAAATAATTCACTTAGGTATTAAAAATATATATCCAAAATGAGAAATTCAATTTGTTAAAATTTAAAAAAAATTTCCCTGCCTGAGGGTTGCTTACCCGTATATATCAGTCTCATTTTTGGATAAGTTAGCAGTATCGCAAACAAACAATACTTTAATCCCATATTTTGCCAGTTTGGACGGCATATACTGGGTGAATCTTGTTCGTTCTAGACAAAAACATGTGTTTTTAATTTATAAAATATATTAACTTAAACCTCGATAAGGAAATAATTGTTCATCCACTAGAACGCATTCCGAAAGGTATATAATATATGCGGAAATTTTGTCTGGCTGTAATTGGAAGCAGCAGTTTTGTCAGGCTGTAATCGGAATTGCCGCGTATTCTGATTTTCAAAGCGTATAAATCGGGATATTTCCCGATTCATGCTCGCGCGATACAATGGATCCGATTTAGTTGCCCATAACACGTTTATATGTTCACTATTTCATTGATGAACACCAGCATTTATAAGAATAGTTAGATATGCTTAAAATTCTTTTTCGGGCATTAATTTCCATATTGTCTGCGGTTTATCTCGATTTAGAATATTGTGTTCTGTGTACACCTCGTTGGCCTTCCTGTTCGTGTGCCTAGTGATTATTTCACACATGATGTCCGTACCTATACACTTGAAGGTATCTCTTACAGATAACATTTCGGTTGATCGTAATGGCCCACTTCGTTGACTCTTGTGAATATTGTGTCTCAATGTTTGCCTTTGAGGAGGATTTTGTTTCCATATGGATCCATCTTTTCCCTTAAGATAAGGCGAATTATTACCATTTTCACTTCCACTTTCGCCTTCTTCTTCAACTTCACTGTCATTGAAAATTTCTTCATCAGATACCTCAATTTTTACTTCATGATCTTCATAACCGTCCTCTATGTCTGAATCTTCCGCGTTTCTATGCGCTGCTGCAGGAAGCCACTCATCTTCTGAACCGTCGTCAACAAAATCAAGCACTTCTTCGTCATCGTCACATTCCTCTAATGAACGATTTAGGTACGCTTGTTGAACTTCATACGACAAACTAGGGGGAAAAGTGTATATACAGTGCTGGGAAAAAAAAATTGGGCCAACAAATTTATTGCAAATTGGAGTCTTTTTTTGCTAAAATTACAAAACTTTTGAAAGCAATTTGTTTATTGTTTCATTTTAAATACATGTATGACGTAATTTTTTGAAAAAAAAAATTAACCTGCAATTTAGGGTTAAAACCATAGAAAAAAGACATAAGAATAGTTCCTTTCATATATTAAAATGACATAGGTATCAATCAAAGTTAATAAAAGTATACTGACTGTATGCACTCTACTGCAAAACGAGACCTCAATATAATTTTATCTATATATTCATCCTTGTTGCAGATTATTTTGTTTGAAGTAAAATACGCGAATGTGTATCGAGTAGTCAATTATATCAAAGCCCTCTCAATAAATAAAGCCAGAATGAATACTCTCTTTTTGAAATGAGCTTTATTTAGTGTATCAATAATGTACGTTTTATCAAGAAACTCATACAAAACGTACAAATTTCTTTTTAAGTTTTTAGCTATTGCAACTTAGAGCTTTTACAATTTTATTTCATAAAATGACTAAGAAAGGGTAAAATTAGATCTGAACATATCTCATTTTTTTCAAATCAAAATAAATCACGATCAAATTTAATTATAAATTGATCTAATTTTTATAAATTTTGTGCTTTTTATTTCAATATAAACGATATCCTCTAAAATATATTTTCCTCGCTCTAATTCTCGCTTGGTTGTACGACGAAAGTCAAACTCATTTTTTAATAAATTTAGAAAAATAATATTGACGAAAATACACAAAATTGAACGCGAAAACATAAAAAATTAATAATTAATTTAGTTAAATGAAATTATGTATGCGAAAAATTAACTAAAACCGAATTTATAAACATAAATCAGCTCAAAAGATATTTTCAACATGCAGTGGTCAATAAATAATATAATCAGCTGATTAATGTTTACACTTCAAAATGAACACATAACCTAATCACAATTTCTATTTTGCTACACATTTATTCACAATCACAGCACAACACTACACTATATTCTCAATCCTGAAATACATCGAATCATTAAAAATGGTTTATTAATGCTGTATCAACATAAAAATAATATTTAATTGCATAATTATGCGTTAAATACAAAACCAATCTTCATAATGACATAAATATCATAGCAATGGGAGAGAGAGAATATTTTTTTATATTGAATGATATTTATTTATTTTGCAAGCCATTCATGTTAAAATCATACATGTGTGCATTAATCATTAAATCTAGTTAAATGTGTATATGAGATTTAGTGCATTGGTATTGTTCATTTTATTTAGGATCGCTTTGATTTTATTCATCAAAGCAAAATACAAATTACAATACAACTTAATATTTAATGAAATTGATTTGTTTGGTGTAAAGTGCCATTTTGATTTATTCTCTTTGTGAGCATACTTAAAATAAAATATAGTTCTCGTAACCTTACTATGTATCTGTCTCTGTTTACATTTTAAGTTATTAAAATACCATATTTTCATTTAATGAATAAAAGAAAATGGAAAAATAAATGGAAAAATGATCAATTTCAGGATGAAAATTGGAATTTTTGTTTTCAGTTGAATATAACCTAAGTTAAATTTGAACTACTTTTCATTCAAATATTTACTATATAGTAAAGCCTTACCTTTCATACATTTTGTATGAAACTGACGTTGATTTTTGTATTTTTTGTTACACTAAATAAAGCTCATTTTGAACATTCCTGCTTCAATCACTTCAAGACTGCTTTGATTATATACATACATGTATATAACTTTATGAATGAACGAAAACAAAACAAACAATAACAAAACGAAAACAAAATATTCTATGGGATCGTGTTGGAAAATATTTCTCGTTCGCAGTTGCTCGATTGAATTTTGTTATGTATTTTTAATTTTTATAGAAGATTGATTCAAGGTCCTTTTCTATATAAATTTTGGTTTCGAGAATTTTGTTGGTGTGCGCATATTTTTATTTTTCAAATTAAATAACGTATACTTATGTTTATTATACACATAATCGATTCACGTGTTTCCCTGACAAGAAGATTGACTCGAAAGTAGGAAAAATGTTGCACGCTCAATCTTGAAATGTATATACATACATATATGCATATATATATATATATTATATATATATATATATATATATATATATATATATATATATATATATATATATATATATATATATATATATATATATATATATATATATATATATACAATATATATATATATATATATATATATATATATATATATATATATATATATATATATATATATATATATATATATATATATATATATATATATAATATATATATATATATATATATATATATATATATATATATATATATATATATATATATATATGTACATAGATAATGTAGAGGTAATTACAGAAAGCAAATTTGTTGAACGAGTAATGCGTATAGCTCTAAAGTGTAGCTTATAGCACAGATATTATTATTATTATTATTCGGTCTTTACAGGCCATTACTGGCACCACGCATCAGCACATAATATAGCGATAATAGCACAGATAATCGTATATTAAAGGTAAACAGTTCGGCAGTAAATAAAAAAAAATTGAACGCCCGAATTTAATTACTTTAATATTACTTGTGCTTAAAACTGTCAGGCTACTAAACATGATTTGATTTAATTGATACACCTGTTACTTCGACTAAATCAGGTTGTCGATAAAGATCTTAAAGTTTCAAGCGGTCTATCTCGAGCGAACGTAAATCCTGGCGGGTTATGTGACGACTCATTGGCATGGACAGCTAGGGTATTTTAGTGGTGGAAGGAAGTATGAAGAGTTAGCTCGGGCTCGAAGTCGATGGAGGCAGATTGAGGATTCGATAACGATGGTGCTTGTATTTGTTCACGATCTTACTCAGCGAAAATCCTATCACGTTTATCCAACTTTGAATTTTTCCAGGATTTTAACTCTCCCTTCAGAGATAACCGCACCATTCATTCAGTATCCACACGCAGAACGTGACCGTGCCAGCGTACTCGCTGTCCTTTTTTTCAATGCACAACCTCAACATATCGCTGCCACTACTAAAACTCAATTGCATCATGGTCTCTAAAACTAGACATGACCATATAAAATACTGCCTACGTATTTGGTTGAGAGCTGATACAATCTCACGTCTTGGACAACCTGGGCCCGCATTGTTGAAATCATCTTGTGGTTAATTTAGCATCGAGGAGTTTTCCATTAATGCGACCACGTTTCTAAGTGGATGTTCTAGAAAGAATTCGCTTGCTACTTTAAGATTACGAGTGATCGCAAATTACGTAATTTTCGGAAGCTTTCTCCATTTTCAAGACTACGAACCTAGGTTATTATACAGAAATCGCAGTTTCAGGAGTAAGAATCAAGGTTATTACAGAAATTAGACTGATTTCTGTCAGCTTTTCATTAAAGTCGCCAATCACCAGCCTGACATGGTGTAAATACCATCAGATCATCTAAAGGATTATAAAATGAGTGTTTATTCTCTCTTTGGCTAATATCAACGGTCACAAGTGCACAAACTATTGGCAGAAACTTATGCAATGAGATTCGACCGATACTCTTTTATTTATATAACTATAGTCTTGAAACGCACTTGGTGTTTCAAGTTAAGTACTTTTTTTTAATTACAATACATAATTAATTACATTAAATTATTAAGTACTATTAATTTCGAACGGAGTCTGGAGAAAAACGAGCAATTACATCTAACATTGAGGTAAGATACCGAGTCAATTGTTTGGTCAAATGAAAATTTTGTATGATTACCAATAAACCATTAAGTAAAACAGGTTTGTTTGAAGCGAAGGAGGCTTCAAGATGTACACACAATGACTTACACCTTCTGATCATTGAGTATCAACACGTGAGGGCGATCGATCATTGAAGTTTACTTAATTTGAAAGCTAAATTTCTACAAAACAATGACTGAATCAGCATCTGTGCAAAAAACTGAAAGTAAATGCTAACATATGTAAATAGAAGTAGGTTCAATATTTTGTTTTTAATATTGTGAAGAAAAAAAAATAACCAAAAATAATTTTAATAAATTTGTTTTTAATTTTTTAATATTTTTAATTTTCTGCATGTTTGATTGGATCGTCGTTTTGAAGTTTTTAAAAATTCATTATTTACAATAGACCACTTACAGTTTTTACGCATTAGTACTAATATAAAAAAATCTATTAGTTTTTTAATATGGTTGAAACGTATATGGTTTTGATTTGGTAAAAACGTTTCGTATTCCAGTGCCATCATCTCAAGACATTTTTTTGATATTAATTGTACTATTTTAGGCGAGCTACAATTATTGTGATAGTACGATTCAAATTCTTTAACCAAAGATCGAGCTATCTGGCAAAATTCGTCCGATGGTGCTGTTAATGAACCAAAATTACTTTCAACCTTATTAAAATTTTTTTCATTTAAAAAAGTTTCAGAAATATTAATTTCTTCCCCTGCTTTTAACAGTTTGGTTTTACAATTTGAACACTCGACTTTTTTCGATATACAGTAACCGGCAAAATATGTTATTGCATTATCTTTAAGGATATTGAAATCAGATTCCTCAATAATTTCATCTGACGGAGAAATGCTGGTTGAATCTCCTTGGGATTTCAAACTGCTTTCGTACTCTGATTTGAAAGTATGCCAATCCAACTCTATATTGTTGGCTTCATCCGAAATACAATTTTTAAACGGTGATTGTAGTGTGACTTTCCTCACAACAATGTTGGCAAAATGTACGCCTAGTTCATGACTTGACGGCATGTAATTAAATCCGCCCTTTCCTCGTAAAAGTGAAAAAAAGTTTTCAAGACAATCTTGATTAGTCCGACCTGTAAGTAGGTACTCCACATTGAACTCCGTTTTCAATAGATGTATTAATAAAATATGTGCATTTATAGTGGTTTTAAAACCCATTATAAATTTGAAATATTTTTCATTTTTAGAAATAATTTTTAGTTTATCTAAAAATGGTAAACTGTCTTCTAACAGCTTAAAAACGTTACTTTCAAGTTTCAACGGTCTCTCGAAAGGAGCAGAGGAAGAAAAATTACGACAATTTAAGCTATCGAAGATATTATTAAATGTTTCGATAAAAACTGCTGTTGGTATGGCATTATTGAGAAAACTACCGAAAATTTCTGGTTTCACTTTTAGTGTTGTCCTTATAGCGCTGGCCACTGTATTGCTTAACATTTGTGCTGCTAATTTAACATTCATTTTCTTAAATGTATTCGGTTCGAAATGATCCTTCGTTATCTTCGGCAGTAATCTCACATTCTGGAGGAAATCAAATACTTTCCGAATAACGTTTATGTCGACAACTCCAATATCCGAATGTTGAATTTGATTGGTTAAAATTGCATTTCTTCCGGATTTTAATAAATGTGGGGCATCATATCCTGCTAAAATCTTGTGTTGGTTAACATAAAAATAAGGATTTTCTGGAGTCACTCCAAGCATTTTATATGTAGCGATGTTTGTGGCTGCCTGATCGCAAGTTACCATTACAAGATTTAATTTCAATTCATCCTTACACATTTTTATATTTGCTTGTAATAGTTCCGATAAATCAGATGGTTTAGTTGAACTATTTATCAATACATAGTTTAGTGGGTACTTCCAATCATCAATCAATCCTCGAAGCATAAAAAATAAAGCTGTCGTTGCTAATTCATTGTTTCTGTTTCGTCCATCATCACAGAAACCGTCTACGCGATCTAAATATTATATTAACGGTTAAATCTTTCTTGATGAGTATTTCGTCAAAGCACAAGACACATATTTTTGAGTTATTTGACATGGGTCCAAATACTTTTTTAAGTTGGTGAAGTAAAACTTCGTTCATTCCAGGAGGTATAAATTTAATAGGAGACCATTTATATATAGATGATGTGGACGGAAGTTTTAAATTTATTTGGTCTCTTAAATATCTATATGTTGATGCGGATTTATAAAATAAAGACTGAGCAAATAGTTTGTCGTCTGTATTATAGGAGAAGCCTTCTTTAACAAGAAGTTTACAAACATTTTTTGTATTCTGGTTCACTTTAAGAGTGTCGATATGGTTATCAATTTCCTTTAATTTACTGTATTTAATCTGGAGCCTTTTATAATTACGGGTTAAATTATTGTATTTTATTTTCAACGATTTGTATTTTTTTGTGTGTTTTTTAATATTGGTTTTATAAAATTGAATTAATTTATTATTTTTTTGACATTTATCACATGATTCATATTTTTCAGTAGTAACGCAATGGGCGCAGTTTATTGAATCAATCAGTTTTAAAAATTCAATTTCCTGATCAGGAGTCTCGGTTTGAGTACTGCTACTGCTCTTTGATTGACATATATGGGACTCTGAATTATGTCTGCTCGGATAAGAATTATTAAAATCACCACACTGGCTCTCTGGTATATTACTATCGATATTTTGTGTATTTTCGTTATTCGTTGGTCTTTTCAAAATATTTAAAATAGGTACAGCATTTTTTACCAAATGATTTTTAGACGTAATTTGTTCCTTTAAAAAGTGATTTTCGCATACAAAATTGTATTTATTTACAATTTCCGTAGAAGAAAGACCAATATAATTTATCCAAGTTTGTGCTGTTACCGGATTTTGTGGAAATTTGAAAAAAAGGATATCGGATTTGATTGAATGTAACTTGCAATTTGGGACAATGCAAGTCACTCGTCTTCTTTTTGTCAATGGACCTTTTGGTTCTAAATTTGTAAAAGAAATAAATATTTTAATAATACAGTTGCTTCAAAATGTCAATGGACAAAGACAATTTATTCAATTATATTTATCGCTGTGATATACAGATGATAAGCAATCGAATCAAGTAATTCGTTTGCAATACACATACTACTCTTATATAATTAATAATTTCTAAATAAACACAAACAATATATAATCAATATATACATACAATTGATAAGTCTTACTTTGTTTTGATTATTTTCTAAATAATTAGATGGACTTAATAGTTTATCTAATAATATATTTATATATAACATAATATAAAAAAACTGATTTAAGTAAAAAATATCCCAATCTTTCTTAAACCAAATTGTACAAATAAATATTTTTAATATTACAGTTATTTGTAACAAACTAAACACCTTTCAATTATTAAATTTTCATTATTAACGATTTCCATATAATATCTAAAGGTATGTACTTATATTTTTCCAAGAGAAACTTACTTGTTAACGTATTGTCCGTTTCGGATGTTACATTAATTACATCACACATTTTTTATTATATACGGGTATTTATTTATTATTATTAGTTATTTTTAACTAATATTATAATATTATTATTATATATTAGTTATTTATTTATTATATTATAAAGCTGTAATTTAGCCGATATGAGGTCTAATTGTGTCTCATAAACTTCCTTTTCAAATTTTTGAACCGAATGCAGAACATACAATTTATTAACAAACATATACACACACTTCAAAGTAGTGTGCATATATAAAAACAATATATACAGTGGTGTGCAATAAAATAGAACACGATATTTTGATTTTAATATTAAAATTGTTTTAATAAACAAGTTTTGTAAGTATTTCATAAAATAATGTATTCATTTTCATTAGTATATAACAATTGGTTACAAGAAAAATATCTAAATTGTTTAATTAGTAAGAATCTAATATCTATTTATAGTGTCCTATTTTATTGCATACCACAGTATGTATTGGATTTCAGAATCTCAACTTATTCGAAAAAAAATTAAAATAGACACACACGAGTTTGAATTTTGTGTTATTTTTAATTGATTTATTTTTGCTTTTGTTTCATATGCATTCGTTATATGCAGTCGTTATGTAGTAGGGAATTTATATAGAAAAAGGACCTTGAATCGATCTTCTATAAAAATTAAAAATACATAACAAAATTCAATCGAGCAACTGCGAACGAGAAATATTTTCCAACACGATCCCATAGAATATTTTGTTTTCGTTTTGTTATTGTTTGTTTTGTTTTCGTTCATTCATAAAGTTATATACATGTATATAATTGACTACTCGATACACATTCGCGTATTTTACTTCAAACAAAATAATCTGCAACAAGGATGAATATATAGATAAAATTATATTGAGGTCTCGTTTTGCAGTAGAGTGCATACAGTCAGTATACTTTTATTAACTTTGATTGATACCTATGTCATTTTAATATATGAAAGGAACTATTCTTATGTCTTTTTTCTATGGTTAAAACCCCGAAAAATGCCAAAATATTCAAAATACGTTGAAGGGTGTTAAAGTAATGTAATAAATTAAACACTCTTTTATTATTTTTTTGTTTGTGTTTTATTGATTTATAAAAGTTCAATCTTTAATATTAATATTTTGTGGGACCGCCTTTTGCTTTTATTACAGCGACCTCCGTTTCATTGAATTTGATAAATTTTTCAAAGTCGCAGGAGATATGGTTTCCCAAATCATCATCAACAAACTTTTTAAAGCTTCAATCGATTCTGGGCGCTTCCTTGCTACTTCTAGCTTCATTATAGACCAAATATTTTCAATTGGATTTAAGTCTGGACTATACGGGGGCCAGCTCAACACATCGATACCTTTTTCTTCGAAGTACTTTTTCACCTTTAAATGAAGAGATAAAAAAAACAAGTTTTTAACAAAATATTTATGTTTATCAGAAAGCCAATTTGTCCATCTACAATTCAAAATTAATAACTCACAGTTTTGGCGGTATGGCACGGAGCGTTGTCCTGTTGAAAAATAAATTTGCAAGTCTCGCCAAAAAGCTTTAACACAGAAGGCTCAAATTCGTTCTGAAGGACAATTTTTCTTTTCAAAAAATTACGTCATACATGTATTTAAAATGAAACAATAAACAAATTGCTTTCAAAAGTTTTGTAATTTTAGCAAAAAAAGACTCCAATTTGCAATAAATTTGTTTGCCCAATTTTTTTTTCCCAGCACTGTAAATATAAAAAACCGAACGGACCAAAAATTAAATCTTACCGTCTAAACTCAGCATTTGAATGTCTCTGCCGCCATTTTATCACACACAAACGATACATATATATTTATAAAAAAAAATCCTCAATCAACCTTTTCATTTGAATGCCATACCTACACTAATTTCCTTAGCTCACCTAAATGATTTTTTCTATTTTTTTTGACTAACAGTAACCGAGGAGTCCCCATTATATAAATTTTCTTCGTTTTATCGCGTTTAAAATAGTATATTAAAATAAATAAAGGCAATGAACAGTGGCAAAAACAAAATTTCTCGATATTAACATGAAAATACATGTGGCCACGCGGGTGGGTCGGGTATAGAATAGTGTATAACTTTTTGGGTATAGACACAAACAACTTTAAACAAGTAGCAAAATATTTTTTTTTTATAAATTAAAGTAGAGAATTGGTGAATGTAACCAAAAATACTGGTGTTAAAGTAACCAAATTGTACTACTAAGACTTTGGTCATAATATTTTTCCTGAGTGTAGTTGTGGTTTTGTATATTGACCTAGACCTTCTTTTATAAATTAGCTTAAAAGCTTAAAATAGGATGTGTGCTGTTTTTCGTTTTTGATTTTATTTAACGTTGGCATTTATTCAAATTTAGATTATAGTTTGAAAATCTTTCAAATGGTGAATATTGTTTGGGTTGGGTTGACCTGACGTGTTCTTCCCAGAGCATTTTCTAAAACATTTCTTAGAATTTATGGTCCCTCACTTCTTGTTTATTGACATTCAGTTGTTGGATGGCTTATTGGCATACAGCCCACCTCTTAAGTAGCCACAAAGAAATAAACGAGGCCCATTAAATCGCCCATCAAACGCCGTGGTCAGTTTTACTCAGAAAACTCTATATTATTCGATCGCCAAAAATTTCGCACAGGAGAGCCAGAGCTGTGGATCCATCTGAAAAAACGAATAGTGACTTTCAAAATAAAACTATCATCTTTGGTTCTTTGTTCTGCTGAGTCTTTTCATCATAACTATCTTTAGTTTTTTCAAGTTAATTCTGAAAAATAACAAAAGATTTATTCACTAATTAGATCAAAATGTTTCTTATGCGCCTACATTTATAAGGGTTTTCAACTTGAAATTTATGTTTTGAACTTTAAGTTACTTTTACAGTATGTTGACAACGTTGGTGGACCATTCTTGTACTTTATATACTCTAAAATCGCATATTTTGTTTATTAACAAATCCGTTTAGGTGAAAGTGGATCTCGTTGTCCCTAATAAGGTTGTAAATCATATCAGATTCTTGCCTTGCAAATTCTTGGATCTAGATAGCATGCGATGTAACCTTATACGCACATTTCGGAATTATTATGTGTTAATTAAATTAGTATGTTACTGAACTATACCATATACATAAAGCTTCCGTTGATAATATGGTATTTATATTTGACACGCTCTTCCATATCGTTTTTCTTTATTTACCAAGACTTATCACTTAAATATATTATCATAATTGTATCACTAAATACACCTTTAATTGGCAAGTCGGGCCTAACCGTGGTACTGGATTTGACTTTGGCATAAGGTTTAACGTTAAGTAGTACTCGAGCCATATATGGTATAAATTGTAGAGATAAAATCAAAAGGCAAAGTAGCATTTTACTTTAATCACAAGATTTTAAAAATGATCATATTCACATCACTAACCCACATTGTGGGTTACACATTGAAAACTCATCAGCTAAGTTATTTCAATTCTAGGACTTAATTTTTGAATTCAGTGAAATCTACTTAATTAGAAAAATTAGTATTGTATAGAAGCGAAACTACTACTCTGGAGGGAAGTTATGATATCGATTAACCTATTCGAATCAGTTATTATGCTAATTTTTTGGGATAGGCTTTAAAGCGCATAGCATATTCTCTTGTATAGCTTCTATCAATTCAGAACAATGTCCACGAAATGGTAATTTAACCCGAAAAATTCAATTCAATTGTCTCATTGCCAGAAATTATGCATTTCAGATAAAAACCATAGAAATCTTCTTTTTATTTTTCCAATCAAAACATTTTGAAAAAGAAGATATAAAACAAAGGTTAGGTTAGGTTAGGTTGAGTGGCTGCTACAGCACACTTAGACCGGCAACGGTCCGTTGTGATACCACAGGATCTTACTCCCCTTTTACCCCTATAAGAACCAGTTAGAGCTGCTTACGTAGCGTAATAAGTCTCGCACATTACAGTTTTCGAGATCGGAAAGGAAGCATTAAAAACTTACCCAAATATTCATGTCTTTTGTGTGCCAAAGCCGGGCATGAGCATAGGAGGTGAACTAACGTCTCTTCCTCCTCCTCGTCCCTACAGCTTCTGCAAAAGTCATTTACTTCCAGACCCAGCCTTCTCGCATGTTCTCCAAGAAGGCAGTGTCCTGTGAGTATCCCCACGATCATTTTAAGTTCACGTCTACGTTCACGTAACTTCGCCCTTTCCGGTAGCAGTTGGAGAGTTGTACCGTGCCTCGCTAGTTCGTCCGCCCTGCAGTTTCCCATGACGTCTGAGTGGCCGGGGACCCAGACTACCTGGATGTTGAAATGCTCACCCATCTCATTTAGAGACGAGCGGCAACCCAACGCCACTCTAGACGTTAGAGAAACAGAAACCAGCGCCTTGATTGCCGCCTGACTGTCCACATAAATTGAGATATCATTCGAGGATACCACATTATGTTTTAACCAGTCCAGGACCTCTTCAATCGCTATCACCTCTGCCTGGTACACACTGCAGTGATCAGGGAGGCGAACTGCTATATCTACCTCTAGTTTATCACAGAAGACTCCAGCTCCTACTTTACCGTTTAGCTTGGAGCCATCCGTAAAGAACTGCAATGCTCCCGTTTCAGCTGCCAACCCGCTCCTCCAGGATTCCCTTGAGGGGCAGGTGGTTCCGAACACTTTCTCGAAGCACAGAGTCGGTGTAAAATAGTCTAGATTCGCCAGTTCTTTCCTCAGCGACCTGACTATCGTCGAGTGTCCTATTTGAAGACATTTTCACTGAGATATGGCTGATAGTCGAGTGGCCGTAATCGCCGCCATCTGCTTACAAATAAAATAAAACAAAAGACAAGTCCAAATTATTTTTTAAAATTGTTTGTCTTTGTATTGATCCTTTTCATGTACCAACAATATCTATAAAGTTCATTGCTTCGCGACTCATATCAAATGGACTTAAAAACTTGTGATTTTGATAAACATTTACTGCCGTAATACCTTTATAAACATTTCAATGCATCAGAACAACAAAATTAACTGGTTTAATAAAATTTTTGCAAATTCTTTGTACCCCAAAATTGACTTAAAAATCATCGACAACAATTTCGTTTAAACACAAAAAATGAAAATCTAACCTAAGAAGGCAAATGTCATGGAAGTTATGTCAGCTATTCAAAATAATCATACCAACCTACCAAACAGATATTCATAGCCCCCTATATGATTAAAAATACAGTTTAATAACCTTTTGTCCAGTGTAGTGTGCTTAAAATAAGATTTAATTAAGTTTTAATAGTTTGGTGTCGGTATAGACCAGTATTTATTGTATACACAGTATCGGAAATTTTAATATATCAGGAATCGACATCTTAGAAAAAAACAGAATCTATCTCATTTACTGTCATATAGTTACTACATTAGCTCGTCTTTAAGGTTGGAAAATGTAAATTTTGTTTATCAATCTAAATAATTAGGATTAAAGTGCGTAAAATTACTTTTATGATAATGTCAATTTTTGATGTAAATCTACATCCAATGCTGCCAAATTAACCGATTGTTATGTATAAGAAAATTATCACACTAAAAATAGTAAAACTACTCAGTTTTATAGTACAGTCATACCCCGTACAACGTTCCTCCTGATAACGTCGTTTCGCTGTAACGTTGTTACTAATATAATATAAACCCCTAACGAAGCCTTATAATGTTAAATTAATGTGGAAGCAGCTAGTGCCGATACAGAAGCTACGTCTAAAAAAGATGACGTTAAAATCATTTAGTTCAAAAGCAGAAAAATCTAAGCACGAGCACTAAGAATTATCTTATTATTGAGCGGTAACGCAGCAGGAGATTTTAAGTTAAAACCAATGTTGGTTTACAGATCTGTGAACTCCAGAGCGTTCAAAAATATTGATAAACAGAAATTTTCAGTATGTATTATGGAAGGCGAATAAAACAGCCTGCGGGTGACAAAATCCTTGTTTCAGGACTGGGTCAAGGAATATTTTGTGTTAACGGATAGAGCATTGTTAATATTGGATATTGAACCTGAACATCAAAAGTCGTATTATCCGACCCAACACAACATCGTTTTTGCAGCCAATGAATCAAATACCAATATCAACATTATTACTTAAACCGAACAGTTTTCCATTTGTTGAATGTGACAGAAGGTGTTATCAGTTCTTCAATAGTACAGTTTTGGAAAGATCACAAGATATTAGACGTATCAAACACCTGCTTAAATGGACATTGGAACAAGTTTTGGATCGAATGAATAAAAAATTATGAGGAAACAGAAAATACAAAATCGGAAATTCAAACAAAAATTGTATCAAAAGGGAGAAACATCTAGGTGCTGCAGATCTTTAAACAAGTGACATTCAAAATTTGATTGACTCGCATGATAATGAATTAACAAGCATTAATTGATATAGAGCAAGAGATTCTAGATTACGAGAATGATATCTCGAACGAGAAAGTGCAAACAAAAATTAGTTCTGGAAAGCTCAATAAAGCTTTTTATTTTCTGGATAAGGCTAAAGAATATTTTACGTTATATGTTACGTAAAGCGTTAAATCACGGTCAATGAAGGAATCAAAAGTGCAATCCGTTGTTATCGACAGCTATACAAACAAATAAAACAAAACCTGCAATGCAAGTCACAGTAGAACAATTGTTTTGAACTAATGCAAAACGAAAATCAGTTGAAGAAGTTAGAATGAAGTCAAATGATATAAATTCCTTTGCCCCCTATAACGTTGTTTCGCCTAACGTCGTGATTTTATGGAGCCAATTAACAACGTTAAGTGAGGTATGACTGTTTTTTTTTCCTATCATAAGAGTAAACAAATACCAATGAGCATGTAAAGTCTAAACTCCAAGGTGTAAGTAAATTTACACTATTTGTGTAACAGTACTTGGTAAGCCGTAAATATACTCTTGTGACTTAAAAGGCTGTTTTCGTAATGTATACTTATTGTTTGTTTGTTTTTATCACTATTATGTTTTTCGGGGCTCGAGGCACTTCCAACTCTTTTGCGGTTCGCTTATTTACGTCCTTACTTTACGCCATTACAGCCAAATACTGGTTCCTGAGAACCTATTGGGCCAGAAATGATTCTTATTCTATCCAACGGATGGTTCTGTTATATTTACTAAAGTTATATGTCTAAAATTATAGAATTTATATTAAATTTTTGAACAAAGCTCGATTGTGCCAAATCTACCATGAGGATATCAAAATTACGAGAGTTCTTTTCGGTCCAATAGGTTCGTTTCGAGTGGGTTTCACATACTTATTCACAATGGCGGCGAATAAGCATGTCTCCACAAATAAGTTTCAAATAAGTATACATTTCTAAAAGGGCCTAAGTGTGAATGTATGAATCATTATTTTTTGTGCCTTAGCCTCGTGTCTCTTTTTTATGTAGCATTTCGTTGTTGTAATTGATCAGTAATTGAAAGTGAAAAAGTGTGTTTTGGAATCAAAAATATTTGTATTTATTAAATTTTAGTAAATGTTTTAATTAAGATTTATGAAGTTATGTGTAGTAAAATGTTTAATTGTTCAAACTGTGATTTTAAGTCCAGTGCAATTAAAAAGTATAAGGAGCATTTCCTGAACATTAGAACCTCATTGCGAAAAAAATGCAGCACTTATGCAAATTTTCGAGCCAGGTGCCATTACTCGCTAAAATCTTTAAATACTGTAGTAATATTTTATGGTTAAACAACTTGAGGTTCGTTCCAACAATGGTATACATATTATATAAAACGCGCTGACAAACCCACCATGGTTTGAACTTATAGGTATACCTATTTTTTAATTAACTCATCATCAAAAATCAGTGAAAAGAGAGGTTCAGAAATGAAACTACCCGCATACCAGTTCGAAATCACATTGCCAGGAGTCAAAAGTCCACAACGAACGATTGCACTGATATTGGCACTACGAGGTCCAGCCGCCAAAATCTAGCAGACCCTATCTGCTGTGAAAACGTATTAAACCGTGACTGGAGGAACAACCTCTGTTCATGGAGAGAGCGATTTGTTCGAGTCGGAGACAGCAAGTTCAAACATTGGATAATGGTAGTAGATATAGATGTTGGTTGTATAATCGCACTCGTCTTTATGAAACAGAACCAGTTTGTGTTGGATCTAGAAAATAGCATATTGCGATATAACAAAAACGAAATTAAATAAGAATGTAAAATAAATCTATGATTTTGATCCCGGTTTTTTTGAAGCACAAAATACTCTTAGAGTAATTTTACTATGATTAACGATGGTATTCTGTTGCCCTCAACTTTCGATGTAATCTTAGGTTATGTAACTTAATTTTCCATGTAAATGGTTTACAAAATGATCCATCATGCCAAATCAAATTTGAAATATTTAGATTATTTATGAGCATAAATGCCCATTTTCCGCTCGAAATAATTTATGCGAAATGAGTTACTTATTTAATTCGGGGTGACGCTATACAGCTCGTAAAAGTATTACATTATTTATGATAAGTATTTTAAGCACCTACCCTAGCAGTAGTCCTATAACTATATTGAATTTTATAATAAATTTTACGACAGTTAATAATGTAGATATTATCGATAATTCATGTAAGTGCAAGCACCCATTTAAAATGTACGTAGAGTTCCAAGAAATTTACATATGCTATGCAATTCGAATATATATTGCATCAAGCAAGGGGTCACAATATGTGTATTGCATACATACGTACATATTAAATATTTATATAATACGATATATTTCTTAAGATAAGATTTTATCTACATATTTCCAAAGACCAAATATGTAAAATAGTAAAATTATACAGATAAAGTCTTATATTATAGATGTTTTCTCTTATTATGAAAATTATTTTATCCAATTTATGGGTTTTCTTATAACATGTACCATAATACATGTACTTATCTGTTTATTATATAACAGAAAATTGTATGGAAATTTTTCATGATAAAAATCTATTTGGGATAAATTAATTTTGATATTTGCTATACGTTTTTCAAATCATTTTTATAACAATATTCAATAACTACATATATGTACTTGTATATGGTAATAATTTTTTTTAAATTGAATATGTGAAAATGTCATGCACATGTATATCCGGTAAGTAAACCGCCCAAGTGGCGCAGTGGTTAAAGCTGCGGCAGTTGGAGCGAGAGGTACCGGGTTCGAATCCCGACAGGGGCAATATGCAAAAACGTATATTTCTTACGATCGTTTGGGCGGTGCGATCGGTGGTGTACATGAACACATCTGGATCCCCTGTTGAGTTTAAAATCCATGGGCCGTCCCATCGTCCATGTCAGTACCATAATAGGCTGACATGGAGCTATGCAATGCGCAGATGGTTCGACGTAAATCGGACCTATAGCCGTACTTGAAGTGGTTTCACAACGGACCATCGCCGGTCTAATTGTAAATATAAATAAATGATAACTTTTGTAAGTGTGCGGTAGCTAAATATCCGATAAGTTGTATCCTCAAATGAGTAAACCATTTTTACTTTATTTCCAAAACTGTACATGCGGAATGTATTTCAGTCTCAACAAATCAAATTTAATCACTTCATATTTATGTTCAAAAAACATTTACAATATATAAGTGCTCGAGCACAATAATAATAATAATAAAACCAATTATACATATATATATATATATATATATATATATATATATATATATATATATATATATATATATATATATATATATATATATATATATATATATATATATATATCTGTCTCCATCGATCAGAAGTATTTATGATTATATATTGATCACATCACAGATAATTAAAATCGTCACCTATAGGTTTTAAAAACCATTACAAACGTAACCTCTCACAATTTAACCCAAGTTCGTCTGTTTCCTACGAAACCTAGAACAAACAAACACGTAACTAGACCTAAAAATTTATTAGGAATTTGTATTATAAAATCCTAAGCTTGTGATCCAATAATACTCGATAGTGGTATTCACGTCGAATTTTAAAATGATTGTTATTCTCGCAAATGTCAGACACTAATACGATTCTTTCATACTGTGTAACGGAATGAAACTTTTCTTTGTTGCGGTCAGTTTGCATTCCTCTACTGATTCTGGGTGCAACGAGTCCGAGAAAAAAAATACAAGTCACAACCTGTACTGAATTGGTCCTGATTTGTGACCATGTGCTCGCCTCCCTTCCCGCTGGGTATTTTCACACGGGTATTTTCGCCGGGCTCCTGGTCATACTAGTATACTAGCCCATTATCAGTATCCAGTTAAAGGACTACTCACCACAATAAACAACTATTCACCTCTTGGGCAGACGGCATGATAGGTAGAAAACAATAAAAACAATATATTTATATATATATATATATATATATATATATATATATATATATATATATATATATTGTTTTTATTGTTTTCTACCTATCATGCCCTCTGCCCAAGAGGTGAATAGTTGTTTATTGTGGTGAGTAGTCCTTTAACTGGATACTGATAATATATATATATAAATATATATATATATATATATATATATATATATATATATATATATATATATATATATATAAATATATATATATATATATATATATATATATATACATATATATATATATATATATATATATATATATATACATATACATTCTTACATAAAGATTATACCGGGATCCGCGGTTCATACAGTAAATTATTATATTGAGTTAAAATGTACGTATGGTTTTATATACACGCCATGGCTTTAATATAATAAATTTAAATATTTATACTTAAAATTAAATATTAGACATACAAAGAAAAAAATATGTATAAATCAGGAAACAAAAATAAACTCAAATGTAGGGCTCAGCTAGATGGTGATGATGAACAGCAATGATATACGTATGATATACGGATTCGTGGCCTTAGCATTATGTGGTTTAAGAAAACTTAGCATCCAAACTACCATGTGCCGGTTCTAAGCATCCAACTTGCGATAGTAAAAAAAAAGATCGCGGAAACGCGATATATTTTCCTTGCGTTTTGTTGTAATGTATTTAATTTGGCTGTACTCGGCTCTATAGTGCACAACAAAAAAAATAAAGATTCGTGACTCGATTGTACTAGTAAAATTCGAACAAATAAAAAAGAATATAAATGCTTATGTGGTACCTTTTCTGCGACTCCAAAATATCCAAAACTCCCGTGGAGTTTGAAGTACGGTGTAGCATCAATTACGGCAAGCGTAAATATGGAGGCAGTTGTATTTCGCTAACATTATCTTTCGAAAAGGATTTTTTTCCTTTGGTTTCTAAATATTTTCTCGTTAAAAGTTGTTCCTGCCTGGAACATTACCGGTGTTTCAACTGCATCCGTTAATTTTCAACTCTCGCATGAACATTTACATTTCCAAGATATTGAGATGAAAGTATAGCATGCATAAACGATTGATGTACTCCATTACACATTTTTATGAGTAATGAGGGACTAAGATCTTATTACCCCCAAAATAAAGTTAACTGAAATAATATAATTATAAATGAATAGCGTGATTGTAGCACAGTTGTTGAATACATGAAGCAAATTTTCCAAACTTAACCTTAGTACTCGTGCCATAACTGATCAAAGAAACAATTTCTCTACACAAATTTTTAGATTCAACTAGTTCAAGAACATTTTCTACGGGACGGCAGCCATAAATTCTCATCAAATCTAAGTTTTCGGAGTCTTCTCCAGCATAAGGCAAGTTGACATTTAAGTTCTGTTATTAAGTCAATTTTTATTATTAACCACATTCACAGTTAAGATTACGTGCAGAATACGAAATAAAATTATGCACTCTTAACTAAGACTAATTTTGTGACCGAACGTCATAATCAAAGGTTAGTTATAAAAATTATTGTAATTGGTCATACGCATAATGTTAGATTACATTAAAAAGTAGTATGTGGATGTACCATCTCCTCTTACTAAAGATTAGAATTAATTGAAAAATTCTCGATAGCCTATTCTTCTCAACTTCAACACGTCGTTATTACTGAGTTTCTGTCATTTTGGAAAATTATCAATTTATGAGTTTATCATTTGGCCATGTACAGTAGTTCGTCACGACTTAGCTGAAATCAGAATCACCTGGTCTTCTAACCTCGATATAGTTGGCAGTTCTTGAGCGTCAAACAGATAGCAAAGATAAAAATGAATGGCTCGATGTTTTAAACAAACATACAAAATTAAAAATAAGAGAATTTGTAAGCGTTAAATAGCGCCGGATGTCGGCTGACAAGTTATCAGTCCCACGAACACTAACAAATAAAAATGCCTCATTTATGCTCCAAGAAGTTTTACAAGGTTAATTTATTACGTATAATAAATTCTATCAGTTGCGTTAATCAAATCCAATCCTATCTAATATTCAATTAAGATCGCTTTGCCTTAATAAAAGTATAAAGTTGTCATTTCCATATTTGACTGGTGAACATACTAGATCTAACATTTTATACTATATTAAATTTTTTTTTATACGAAAATTGGGGCTCAACGCTCTCCCAACTTTCGCGGTTCACTTAGTTACGTCCTACTTTACGCCTTAATAGCCAAATCGAGGAGGTATGGCTATAGGTCCGATTTAAGTAGAACCATCTGCGCATTGCATAGCTCTATGACAGCCTATAATACTAAGATGAAAGATGGGTTGGCCTATGAGTTCTGCACTCTTACAGGGGTCATAGATATGTTCATTAACATCATCGATCGAAATCAGGTGGTGAAAAATTCCCTTTGTATCCTGCCCTTATCGGGATTCGAACGCGGTACCTTCCGCTTCAACTGCCACAGCTTTACCCACTGCGCCTTTTTTTGCGCCATTTTTACGTCAAATTTTGAATTTGACTTTCATTTATGTGGTTATATCAGTAACCATTATGCTTTTGAAAAAGTTACAATAACAGTTAATCTTATTAACCAAGGAAATTTAATAAATGGAAGGAATAAGTCCAAATATCAAAGCTTTTTAGTCGTATGTAGCTAAAAAATTTTCATTAAAAAAACGAAACACGTTAAATTCGAATTCGATTTCAGATTCAAATCAAAGTACCGTCCTACCGTTGATAAAGTGCACAAGTAGAGAATTACCTTTATACCACAGTACACCGATTTACAGATTAAAAAATCTTTTTCCTGTTGCAATAATGCCACCATTATAATGAATCGTTAAAAACCAAAGCTCCTAAATATTAAAGCCGCAACTATCAAAAACTGGTTTTCCTGATGATGATCGTGATTGTCTATCTTTGTATCTTCCGTCAAATCGGTATATACATTGACTGGTGCGTTACCCGCTGGAAATCACTCAAAAATTGGTAAAAAGCTCAATTCGACGTCTGGAATTGATAATATGTATATGTTTCAATTACTCCTAAGTTTTAAATCCTTCCCATACAAAATGCTATTTACACGATTGTAATACTAATATTAATGGACTGTATTCTTGCAAGAAATATATCGCCAGACCTTTTCTTTAAAACCGAGGGTATTGATTGGGTTATTATACATTTCGACTGCAGTGTTAACCAATGTATTCAGATTGTAGATAGACCCTTTCAACTATCATGTTTACTCCGCTTCTATTTGTTGGCGTTAAATATAACTTAATCCCGAGTTTTTATATATAGTTTGTTATGGGACAGACCGCCCAGATGGCGCAGTGGTTAAAGCTGCGGCAGTTGGAGCGGGAGGTACCGGGTTTGAATCCCGATTCGGGGCGAGACGCAAATTGGTTTTTCACCTTCGATCATTTGGGCGGTGCGATCGTTGGTGTAAAATGAACATATATCTGGATCCCCTATCGTGTTTAGAATCCATGGGCCGACCCATCTTCCATGTCAGTACTATATTCTGACATGGAGCTATGCAATGCGCAGATGGTTCTACGAAAAAACTCCGACCTATAGCCGTACAAAGAGTGGTATCACAACAGACCATCGCTGGTCTAAGTGTGCGAAAGCAACCACAACAACCTAACCTTGTTATGGGACAGAAAATAACCTCACCTATATACTCAAAAAAATTCGAAATAATAATCAAGTGAACTTCATGGACATTTTCTATACTTTGTTATGAAACCTTAATTCTTTTACCACGTAAGTTCAGAACCGACCAAATGGCACAGAGGTAAAAGCTGATAGTGGCAGGATACAAAAGGTATTTTTCACCATCTGTGAATAAATTTGCGTGAATGAACACATTTGTTGAGTTTAGAATCCATGGGCCGACTTTTCTGCCATGTTAGTACTATAGGCTGTTATGGAGCTTTGCAGTGTGCAGGCGGATTCTACGTAAACTGAACTTTAAGCCGCACGTTGAGGATATATCACAATAAAACCAATTGAGCAGCAGTGACGAAGGGCACAAAAATGAATTCAGAACCGCTCGATCTTTAATATGAAAACATTTTGCAAATTTGGTAAGTTTATTTACACATGTCATAAATGTTTTTGTTCATAATATCGAGTATTTTTGTTCATAATATCGAGTATATTGTATAATTAATGCATTTAGAGTCTTTACGTCCATATCAACATAGGTTTTTTTGTATATCTGACGAATCTAGTTTTTTCTTTACAATCCATATCGGTGAGTTGTACGGATTCTTAGAAGTTCTAATGATTCGGAAATTTAGAATTTGCTCGTTTACTTCTGCTATCATGTATATTGGATATGGGTAGGTTTTTGTGTACACCGATTAGTGACCGTTTTTCTTTTAATCTTCGCTCTTACTATTTATATTGATAATTTGTTCTTCGTTGATTGGTCCGTAAAGTGCTAACTGTCGATTAAAGTTTTGTTTTTTATTCAAATGGTTGTCTCTGATTTCAATTTTGTTAGGCTGAATTGAAATTTCCTATTTTAATGGATCTCGATGCCTGGAGAGATAGTATAAGATTTTGTCCTTGTCTATCCTTAACTTACTTTTAGTTTACATTACCGATCATATGATCTAATGAGGTAAGGCCTGGTAATATAAAGAAGTCCACTTGAATGTCATTTCCAAATAAGTGCGGTTATTTTAGAGTTGCCTTACTTCAAATTTACTTCATCTTTTGCATCCGTATTTTCGTCCGAAAATTGAACATTTCACGCAATTATTTGATGAAAAACGACACTCATTGTGATTCGGTTTGACTTTTGAAGGATAATTGTCGCGCTAACCATACCGACTAGAAAGTTCAAATCGAAATTACCATTAATGAGATAGGAGCCCATACAATGGAAAAAGTATCTGAAAAATTGGATTAACAAAAGTAGGTACTAGTAAGGCCAGTAACGGAAGTCAGGTTAGTAAAATCGTATTCCATACTTTAATCAAATTAAAATTCAAATTGAATTGCAAACGTAAGATGGGTAACCCATTATATAAATGAAAGTTATTGAAACGATAGACACCGAATGCTCACATACAATTATAACCTATAAACTATTATTTTGCCTTGAAAACTCTGGAAAATATGAACGAACGAAAAATATTGATACTGGGAAACTGGAAACGACATTTAATTGAATTATAATAAAAATTGAAGATTATATAAAGTTCATAACTTAAGAAATTAATGGGGCATAAGAGATTCGAAATTTTCTGACGTTTCTGAGAATTTTCATGTACACTGCAAGTAATTTTAGTAAGCAACATCGTTTAATGTACGCTGATTCTGCAGTCATAATTATTTTAATATAGTTTGTTAACATTACCCTATAAATCTACATCAACTTTCTTATATGTATATATGATAGATATTCATCTTATATCGCTATATTTTATGCATAAGCTAAGTAAAGAGATGTTGATACGCGATTGTGTCGTTTTAAGTGATAAAAATTTATATAATATTTTTTTTATTTGATAAAATATGATATTAAAATATTTTTGATCTATTTAGATAAAATATGAAAACCGTTTTATGAACTTTATGTTGGTACTGTTCATATTTTTTCGGCTTCGTAAAATATATTTTAGAACGACCATAAATATTAAACGGTTTACAAGTGGCAGTATTTTCTAATAGATTCTATATATTAAACGCTATTAAAATCTGATAAGACGAATAAATATATAAAATCGTAATTCAACTTTCCGCTTTATGTCTTATATTGTATAAGGAGTCGTATCCATACAATTTTTTTTTGTTGCTTAATTTAAGAGTTTATGAACATCATTCGATGATAGGGGCATAACGTCTTTAGTCTACTAAAGAAAATCGTATCAACGATCTACGGATGCAAGAACAAAAGATACAGAAAAATAAATCTTTGGGGTTATGGGTGTCTGAAAATTTAAACATAAAAAATGAATGTGCACACACATTATGCTTACTCGAAGTGGAATGAACCGATATATCACATATTTGGGCTGCCGTAACGAAATATATAACTATGAGTTTTTTAAACGTATTACCAATAAGGGTGAGATACAAAATATTTTTTTTTTTATCTGATTACGATCGATTATTGGAATTTAAAATTTTGGTAGTTCAGCCTCAAAAGGTAGCTAAAAAAAGAAGAAGGGTTTTTGGACAGAAAATAAGTAACTCTATTCTGTTAACAATTTAAAAAAAATTAAATTGATCGTATTTGGCCAAAATCATCTTCCGGAGAGTCAAAAATATTAAGATATTTAAAGTTGTTGTGTTGTCCAAAAAATGATTAATTTATCATAGTAATTTTCCATTGGTTCCTAAATTGACACTACATTAAATTCAAGAAGCATATTTGAAAATGAATGCACCCAAAAATGGTTGTAAGCAGATAAATAAATAAATATACTATAAGGACTGAATCACGGAGATTAATTGGACATTATATCAGTAAAAAAGTGTTGAGTGGACCAAATGGCGCAGTGGTTAAAGCTGCGGCAGTTGCAGCGGGAGGTACCGGGTTCGAATCCCGATAGGGGCAGGATGCAAAAGCGATTGTTCCCTATCTGATTACGATCGGCGGTGTATGAACACATCTATGAGCTCCTGTGGGAGTGCAGATTTCATGGGCCAAGCCATCTTCCATGTCAGTACTATGTGCTCCCATGGAGCTATGCGCAATTTACAGTTCGAACTAAATCGTACGTCTTCGATTTGGCTATATTAATAGCGTAAAGTAGGACGTAATCAAGCGAACCGGGAAAGAGTTAGGAGAGCCTTGAGCCCTAAACCAGATTGCATAGATAAAGACAGAGGCATTGAGTGTTTTCAGATTAGCCCACAATTTGTCTCTTTCAATCAGTATCACAACCTATAAAATAAATGTCATACTCGTAAATGTGATCTAAATGAAATAAATTAGCAATAAATGTATGTTAACATGTTGAGTTCGGAACTCCACCAATTCTTCAACAATTATATCCAACAGTGTTCAACTATAGTTTGTGTAACATTACGTAGGTCAGAAAAATATTTACGCCTTGTACTAAGTACCGAATCGCTGTTAACACAGAGGTTTCCATCCTGGTTCCAAATGGTAGTTGGCCGAGATTTTAATGTATGATCTAATTCTATTGTTTACAAATTTGTTGAGCAGTCCTTCTAGCAAGAGCTGCTATATTTCTTCTTGCGATTGTAAGATGACACTCCTTATCAAACCATTTGTTTTTCCCAGACAGTGTTCGCTTGCTGGTAATTAAACCGGTTAAATGTTACTGCTGACAAGATATTATCGTTGAGTTTCTTCATTTATCAGACCTTCACAGGAGATCACACGCGTTATATATTCTACTGGTTTTACAAAAAAATTCACCGTAGCTCTACTATAACCAGATAATGATGACTGAGTATACGAATTTTGCTGAAGGCCGATACGATCTCGAGTCTTGAACAATCCGAGCTCGCCCTTTTTAACACATGGTCAATTTGTTTCCAAATAGACTTTTAAATGAGAAAAGAATGTATTTGCCTATACTATTACATAAGTCGATATGATTTCCGCCATTTCTCGAAAATTATTCACCAATCTGACATCGATTTCAGGTGTGGAGCCCATCAGATTATCCAAATTATTGTGAAATGTGTCTTTATTCTCGAGGTTTGCTTATATCAGTGAGTGAATACACAAACACTTGGTATATTGGCTTATCTCATGTGCACGCGTAACATTTACAAATTTGATTATCGACTGCTTGGAAATCCAATACAGTCGTTTTTACCTGTGGCTCAATAAGGAACAATGTTGTCGAAAGTACTACTATAGGAGTAAATGTAATACTTTCAACAACGATGTACTACTATGCTCCGCAAATTAAATCTATACTCCTCTGAAAAAATACACCTTCACGTAATTGCACTTTCATGCAGTTTTTGGGGTAAATTTTGTTTTACTTAGGTGAGACAAATATATTTCACTATTACATACTTTTTACGAAACAATATAATAAAACTTTAATGAAATTCAAATAATGTAGTAGAGAAAACAATTGGAAATGGAAACCAAAATGTAAGTTTTGTCATCAAATCCTTACTAAAAATATTGTGTAAAATAATTCCACGAAATCATTAAGAAATTAAAACTATTCAATCTGAATTCAAAATTTTTTAAGAATATTTTATTATCGAAACACAGAATATACTTAAATAATCATTAAGAAGATGGCTTTCAATGGAAGCAGCAGTAACATCACAAATTATAGAGTAATGCACTTAAACATTTTTTGTATCATATCATTTAGAACAGAATGTCGACATGGTTCAAGTTCAAATCAGTAACTCCTTAATTTCAGTTTTTCATTCGCTCTACAAGGTTTCACAATGTTATCAAATTTTGTTAAATCAGAGATGATTTTGGATTATGTGCTGGATAAAACTGATTTTTTTAAATATTAATATATTTTAGACATTGATAGAATTTATATTGGCACGAAAGCTGAAATAACTATTAAAGGGGGAACAGTTTCAGAAGGTAATGCCAATCGTTTAAGGAAGGAAATCGTGTTGTGCTTTTTACAAACAGTTGTGTAACCAAATCAGCACTCAAATTAATTTCGAAGAAGAGGTGTTGGTAGCTTGCTTGGACCTTAAACAAAAACCAATTAGTCTACCCTCACTTATTGGGTTGTTTCCGATTTTTTACAAAAACACTTTGAAGACATTTGGACTTCTATATTTGATTTGAAAAATGCTGAAAACGAAAGAATGTATCCACAACATCGTAATTTTGTAGAATCTATTTTAACTTTTGTAAATATTGATATAATAATGGCACGAAAAAGACAAATTAGCCAAGAACTCAGAAAACTATTTGATAGTGTTTCAATCCCAAAACCTAATGATGAGATGAGATAGCCGACGATAATTTTCATATGGATTTTTCCGATTGCGATGATAATCTATATGATTCCGAAAATGAATATTTAAATGCAAACCAAGAAGAGAATGTAGAAGGGCGAAGTGTTGAACGGGCAGAAGGTGCAGACGTAACGGGCAGACGTATGGTTTTATGCGCAAAGTAAAAAATTTTCTCGTAAATGGAGTCCAAATCCACCTTATGTGACCAGGACACACGTGATTTTCTGATACTAAGAGGAAGTGAAGGTCTAACTGCACACACTGCATTTCAACAATGTATACAAGACACATTAGTTAACGTTATAGTGGCAGAAATCAACAAAAAAGCACGACAGTTTTTTATAATGAACAGTAAAACAGGAAAAGGACATCGGATGTGGTATGATACTATAGCTCTGTCGAGATTGATGCTCTTTTCGGAATTTTAATATATGCTGGTGTTCATAAAAATTGGGACAAGTGATTAGATACATGGATTTTATCGCTTAGATAACCGCCCTTACTCAATGGTTATGTCGGTACAGAGAGTTCAGCAATTATTGAGATTTTTACGGTTTAATAACTATCAAACAAGACTATCACACCAGACATTAAAAACTGATACGGCATTCCGTTAATTCTGGAACATGTTTTTAGCGAGTGTACGAGCACCTTATAAGCCATCAGTAAACCTAACAATCGACGAGCAGCTAATGTTTGTTCAGACAGTACATCCCATCCAAACCAGGGACATACGGAATAAAGATATGCAATGCTAAAAATTCCTATCCTTTGAAGGCCGAAGTTTACGTGGGAAACAACCAAATGAAACTCGTTCAATTGATTAAGCTTTTAATTTAGTTTATCGGATATCGGCACCATTCTTGAACAAATGCCGAACTATGACCATGGACAATTTTTTAACTAGCTGCATCCTGGCCGAACATCTTTTACAGAAAACAACATCGATCATTTTGACCATTCGACACAATAAACCAGATTTATACATATGTTTAACGAATTTAGCTGTGATTTTAATTATTATTTTGATTTTTAATTTATATAAATGTGATATATTGGTTGAATTATGAATCGTTTGAATTATATTTATTTTTGCAATAGCATTTTAAATAAAATTAATAATATTTATTTTTTTTCTATACAAAAACCATCAAAATGTATTTGGGGTCAGATTGAACCCTGCGCCCATACAAAGTCTTAGTAAGCTATGCACAGAGTGAGGGTTAAGGATAAGAAGCGTAATTTATTGTTAACCTAAATAGTAAATGGCGTACTTATGACCCGAAAGTTATTATTTGGAACAAATCCGTCATTCCTAAATCATATATTTTTATGTTATTGTTTATAATTTTTTGAATTAAATTAAATTAATTCTATAATTAACTATACATTTTTTAATTTTGTTTTTAATAAAGCATAATATAATATATGTATATTTTTTTATTTTTAATACTCCTTACTTTTTGAAATACTCCCATTGTTAAACGATATGTGCTACCTTAGACTTTGTGTAAACGACAACCCTGATAAGGAATCCGACTCCAAGAATTCCAAGGACATCTCGACTGTTTATTAATGTAATGTCTTGTAATATATGTTCGACGTGCCTATCGTTAATCTCGTATCCGAGTAGTTTGTTGTTATAATGGCAGTTTCCGATATTTTTTGTTTGGTTGACATTTTTAACAATCGAATTTTTTAGAATACTGGTCGTCAGCCTATGATAAACTATGGTTACGGTGGAAGTCAAATCGAGAAAGTACGACTTTATGTCCGATTTACGTAGATGATGTGTCTAGTCCATGCCAGCCGATAGCACTAAATCGGAATATAAATCGAGTAAGTTCTACACTCTAACAGTCGATGATGCTACATCCATACACACCACTGATCGTGACCAATTATAAAAAGTTGGTTAAAATCAATAATCTATTGGGTACCAATAGAGGATGAATAAATATATAAAATGAACATATATTTATTTATAATAAATAATTATTATTTGAGGTTTAAATAATAAATTTTGAATTTAATAGTTTACATCTCAAAGTCATGGTATAATACCAGTTTTAGGCAGAGCGATGTACAATCGTATAAGAAGTAATCCATTACGACTTGTTTATCTGAAAACGGGTGTTATTATTTTTTTCGGTTTAAACCCGATTTCACTATCTCAAAACACAACCAATTTTTAATTTCGAGAGGTAAACTATTGATTCAAATTTTTATAAACTTGGCAAAAATAAATGAAAGTTCATAATCTACCTAAATTGTATTTTGAACCCTTTAATTTAATATAAAATTCAACACAATTTACTTACTTAAATGTTATACGTAATCTCGAACATTTCAAATATATATGTATGTACCATGAAAATTAAGATTTCCCAAAAAAAAAATTAGGGGTTTCTGTCAAAAACTAAACAGAACTCTCTGTTATCATATTATTTAATATAAAACTCGATATTTTATGGTAATCGTACAGTGAAAATTCAAGTGTATAAAGAAGCCGGAAAAACCTTTAAACAAGGGAAATTTATGTTGCTTACGTATATCGTTTATGTATACATACACACACATATATATTCAACAGTGTAGTAAACATAAGTAAATTACCTGAAAAAATATCTTACCCTAATCAAAAATTTAATTCTTATTTGTGTAGTAATAATGAAATTTAGAAAAATGAAGAAGATCCACAAACTGGAATATAACAACAAAAATATTCTTGATTTATTAATTACTTTGTTGCCAAAATAAAATATAAAATTAATCAATTAAAAAACATGTTCCATCTTTGCTGTTTCGTTCAGAGAAACTTTGGTGAAATAATAAACAGTTTTTACAGGAAACAATTTAACCCCAGATTTGGGATGCAGACATGTGTGTTAGTAATTAACTAATAAACATTGAATTCTAATTATACTATGGATATGTATTGTCGTCCTCGTTGGAAAAGAAAGTAGTGTGTTTCCTCTGTTATTCGGGGATCTAGGGTTTGATTCCCCATGGTGACCAAAAAATCACGACTGGATGTTTTTAATGTGTAAGTACATGTGTGTGAATGTGGGTTGAATCGTGGGTGCTTCTTGGCGCCTTCTTTAATTTTATGACTATTTATGTACATACTCATGAGTATGGAACTAGTTGGGAACTATATCCCTAATTTTTTCACGTGAGTTTGGCACTCTAAGACCAACAGAAGGCGATTCTATGTTGATTACGTTACTGGTCGTAATTACAATATGACAAGATGAACAGAATAAGTTTATTAAACGAAGAAAAGTAAAGAAATTCTTATTTAAAATACTTTAGATAATGAACCTTCATGTAAATAATTAATAATAAAGTTGTATATATGAGTTCTGTGGGTATGGGGGTATGATATCATAAAGCCATAATATACCATCAAAGTAACGAGAGCTTGTTTGTAAGAAACGTCTAAAATTGGTGGAATCACTGGACTGACGATTTCTTAAACCAAGATTCATAAAAATATAAACAAAACAAAAACAAGGCGCGTGCAGTCACTTAGAAAACCAGGTGCATTTCGCGGCCTTATCACATCTACAAAAGAGTATAGGCTAGAACTCGTGACTCTTCAAGAAACTCGATCGCCTAAAAGATAAGACTATATGTTACCCAAGACTATACATTAACCACATTCGGAAATTATGAAGTTGGATTTCTCATTAGGATAAATGTAAAAACGCTGCATTTAGCCAAACAATCGATAATCGAATGAGTATATATACAATCTATCAATTGTATGTATACATGGGCTCATTGATGTAAACCAACCTTAAGATAAAGACTCATTTTACCATAATTTAGTAGTCTGATGTTGGTGTTAGAACATGAGAAATCAGATCGCATGAAAATTGAAGCTCTTCTTGCCAGGAGCACTGCTAAACGACTTTGTAGTCAGAAGAAGCGTGAATGGTGCGGGGATATAAGGTTTTAACAGTTCATCGGATACCTTAACTCGCCAACTACAATTCGAAACCAAGATAGAAACATCTGCGATGACATCGATGGGCTACTCGATAGATGTCGTGTACTTATTTTTCTGAACTACTTTCTATATGAATTACAAACTGTTATTGGATACGCCCAAATATCGACAGCAGTGATATTCATTAAGGATCCGTCCTATGCAGAATTCACGGAGCTCATGCTGAGATCAAAGAAAACTTCGTTTACTAGGAGTTGATTGCGTTGATTTGCTCTTGTTATATAGTGTCGAAAGGTACGTAGACCAACATAGTACTCACATGGAAGAAGAATCGACCTATGGGCTCTAAACTCCAACATATGTTTATTTTGTGATATATATATTCGCGTCACCGATGGTAATCAAATGAAATAAACTCGAATTGAACTTCACCACCTCCTATTAACCGGGCACCTTTCACTCCAACTGCCGCTGCTTAATCACTGTGCCAATGGTCGATGAGATGAACCTTGACGAATGAGTTACGAGAGATGCTATCTAACACTCGAGAGTTGATATAAGGCCAAAAACGCGAGCACAATAGCACATTCTGAGTTCAATCACGAGATCGGAGATTTAATGTGAATCCCTTATATCATGTATGAAACCATAGGACCGAGTGTTGATTCGGAGAGAATGGTACAGAGATCATTAAAGGGATAAGAAAAAGTTACTTTACGGCAGGCGACGAAGTTACTGTTGTCGAGGATGGCTCCATAGCGTAGGCAGGGATCTTGTACCTTGTAATGGAAGCTGGTTTTATAAAACAACATACGTCACAAAATCTCCTCACAGAGGTTTCTGGGCGGTGTTTTTGTAGCCGGCTAAAGCTCGCGGAGGTCGCGAGGTTTTCCAGAAACATGTGTGGAGCTTGAATGCACCGCAAAATACGAATTGTAGGAAAATACCAGCACAGATAACAGAAAAATCTCAAGCACTCAGAACAACGGTGTCAACTACGAACCATCATCAACATATGTTATTATTACGTCATCATTGAAGTTTCAATACTCACAGGAACAAAAATCGCATAGTATGAATTGGATGATACTTCGAAATCAAATGTGAAATTTATAAATATTATTACCAAAAAAAAATTAAAATAATAGCCAATCCAAAAAAATGGAAGAAAAAGATATATCAAAACAAAAAAATTATCAATGAATAATATAAACTAAATCTTAACCTAAAAAAATAAATTTATCCAAAATAAATATAATAATTAACAAAACAAAAACTGGGCAATACTTGCGGTTTACTCAAAAATAAAAATTAACAAAAATGTTTCCTCTCATCAACGACCTGATCGACGGCAACTACTCAACGAAGCGGTAACTGGAACTCTCACTTTTTTTTCTTCTGATGATGCCGCATACAAACTGTTAGGACAATAGATGTATTCCACTCCACCCTTTTAGCAATACTGAGCTTTGGAAACGCGTGTAAGATTTCTTGATAAGGTTTTAATTATGCCGCGTTTTCGTCTATATGTTATTCTGTTATAGTAGCGTTATACTCGGAGAAACGGTAACAAAACAATTGGAAGCTTAAGGAAGAATGCAGCTCCCCCAAAAGATAACAGTTGCATTGGCCGCAAGGATCAGCCAACGTTCACAAAAAAATATAAAAAACGTGGTTGTAGAATCAAACAAAATACTCTTGCACCCGTTTAATGATTGTTATAGCATACCTAGGGCCTGGTGCGAATTTTCGCTCCAAGCTTAATATTTTAGCAGCACAAAAAAAACCTTAATATGACAACAGCATAGCCGCCCGTTAATTTTTGTATTTATCTCATATTCTACCTTAACTATTTATAGTTAGGTATAAGAGGCAAGTACCTAAAGTAAACTTAGTAGGCGGCTCCTAAATATTTTTTAAAAAACGAAAAATACTAAATCCTTTGCAATTGTTTTCTGAGAAATTGTTCAAAAAATCAGAACGATAGGTTAAAATGAAGACGAGAAAAGGCAAAATAGCTGGCATAAAAAATTATTGCTGATGAATTGGTCTTAAATGCCATGACGTCATCACTAAGAAAACTTCTCAATGAATTCCACGAATTTAAAGTAAGCCCAAAAAGAGGCTCGAGTCCATTTTGCTAAATTGTTCCTTAATAAATTCGAAAATGGGCAGTCCAATTACTTTAGTAAAGTCGTTACTGGTGACGATTCTTGGTGCTTTATGTACGATCTATAGATACCAGATAGCAGTCGATGGTATGAAACTCAATACGAGTAAAACCACACATCAAAGCTAAGCAACAAAAGTAATGATGTCAGTTTACTTCACTCGATCAAAAATTGTAGTTGCTATTCCCCTGGAAAAGGCTCAAACTGTAAAATGGTGTACCGAAGTCTCCTAACCAAAAGTTTTCAAAAATTTGTTGGAAAATCGAAAGAAAGAGGATCTGCGGTGCTTCGTTTTATATCATGACGGCATGCCAGCTTACCCTGCTGAAATAACGAATAACTTTAGTGTGATCTCTGACAGCAAACCAGCACTTTATTCCCAGGATCTAGCACCTTGTAATTTCTGGTAATTTCCAAAAATTAAAACAAATCTGAGGGTAAAGGTCTTTAACTAGTAACACGAAAATAATTGATGAGATTAATGTTGAACTTGATACGCTTAAAAAGCAAAATTTTGAAGACTGATTTGAGAAGTGAATCTATAGGCTAAGACATGCATAAATCAATGGCGTTTATGTATAGAGAAGATAAAAATAACTAAGATTAAGAATAAATATGAAAAAACAAAATTTTTTCTGGTCAACTATGCGAACTTTTCTTACACCTCTCGTATACCTATAATAAATATTTTGTTTGGGAAATATAAATCTTTAAAATGTATTAAAAATTAATGGTAAAATATAATATTTATTTCACAATAAATCAAAATGTTTCATTTCATTTTACAAAAACCTGATAAAACAATAAAATACTAACACATACGCAAATTATGTTTGTCATACGAAACAACAATTGTTTTATGTTTTTATGCGGGAAATCCCACGCATTTTATGGAAATATATTCAAATATGATTTATGAGTGGGGAAAGAAATTTAAGTCTTTCAATTTTACATTCAATAATTTTCGAAAAGTTATTTTCAATTTTCTAATCATACATGTGTTATCGATTGGGTAAGAAGACTTGTGCTGCTTGGTTGTTTCTGTGGCAAGATTTAAGTTGTTATCTGTCAGATTTATTAATCCTTATATTGCTTAAAATTTGTATTAAGAATGACAAACACATATGGAAGCAACATGTAAAAATGATTATTTCCATTAGGTATAGAAACCTCTGAACTTGTTTACTGGATAAATCAACACCATGCACACACATCCCATTTTGAGTACAAGCTCATTCACAATGGGATGAGCAGATGTAGCAGACAATATTAAATTAACTAGCTATATTATCACTCTAGCACGCCATTCAACAAATATTGATTTAAAATTTTCACCAGATCTCAAACTCAATACTGAATGGAACACAATTCCAAAGAGAAAAACTCTAAGAACGGATGAGGAGTTTAAAGACTTTAAAGAATTTCGAGCAAGGATTAATCGAAGATTGGTGTGCTAAATAACAACTTTTTGAATAGATAATTTGGTTCTTTCATTTTGAGTAGCTTCCTAATAAAAGATTTGCCCTTTTATTAGGAAGCTAGTCAAAAATAAAAAACCAAATTATCTATTCAAAAAGTTATTATTTATAAAAACTAGTTAAACTACAACCAAGAACACACCGATGCTGGATTAAAATACAGTATTGGGTGAAATATGCTCAAATTTCCGAATTTCGAAAATAAAACTAGTGCTTTTAGAATAGTCATATTCTCCTGAAACATACCAAATAAGACAACATCACCATAGAGGATAACATAGGACTCGTAAGGAGATAGGACATAACATTCTCTTTTTAGACAGCCTATTCGTAAACCTTACCACTTTACACAGACATCTAAGTAAACCAAATATCTTCTTATAACAAAGAGTAGTTGAAACGGAATGAGTTTTTGTAGATAATAATAGATTGAGATTTACTAGCATTTAAGACGAATATTACTAATAATAGAATGCTGATCTAACCTACTTTTACACCTGTAGTAATGGAAAAAAATTTAGAATAACAAAACAGTCAAACAAATCTGTCTGTGAATGATCCGTAACGACATATAATTGATAACTAAGAACTATTATTGATAACAGCCGGAAAGGGAAAATTTGAATTATTTGATAAGCATGTTATAAAGAATCTTGTGATTTAAAGAATCAAAGACCTTTGAAAAATCTAACAAAGCTCAGATCAAAACATGTTGAGTAAACTATTACTAATTAAATGAGACTATCTTAAAAGCTTGAGAAATGCAACTTAAAATACTAAAAGGGCTAACTCAACAAGATAGATAATTTTTGAAACTCCGAAGATCAGACTTAACCTTTCCAATAGCAAACTGTAACTCCTCGTAGGAAATATTTTACGATTTAAAAATATTAATAAATGGATTACAACAACACTCCTTAGATATAAGATCAACTATAAGACAAACCAATGTCATTGATTTGTCTCAACTCTCAACTTGAGGTTGCTAAGCGCAATAAGCTCTTTGGTTTTATCTACCAAGAGAATACATTCGTTTATATTGTTTTATACCTATGGAACTGTTCGTTAATATGTGGTTGATTTTAAAGCCATACAGGGCTTCCCCGCACACTACGATAACAGTTTTCTTATGTTTGGTTGCTTTATCGAGTTCAAATTCAAAAACGAAACCCGATTCACCGGTAGAATTTAAGTTTTTCTTGCCTATAAACTTCAGCTCTTCATTTTTCTTCGATTAATATCCTGCTCAGCACTGTCTAGTAAGTTGCCAAATACAATTTTAGCTCGTGACGTATAACTCTCGCTTCGGATGTCCTTATCATGCTTTTGTTATATTTACTAGAGTTGGTCCGTACTACGACCAATTTAAATCAACAAAAATCATTTCCGGACCAATATATTATCAGGAGCCAGGTACCAAAATATCCAAAATTTCTATAGTTTTATTAGTAATTGGTGCAAAATTATTAGAATATATATTAAACTGAGAATTCATACCTAAAAATCATCTATTTCACTATGCAATTTTTTTGTTATTTTTGTTATTAATAAGTGATAATACAACACTTGTTATGGCAATAGCCTACTATTTATTATTTTTGGCGATTTTTATTAATAAAAATAAATTCATTAGAATCAAAGTAACACACAACAAAAACAAAATTCTTATATAACTATCTGTCAACTTATGCAATTACAAAATATTTGTGAATCAGTATTGATTACTGCTTGATACAAAGATGGATAATTGTGATAATCAAAGATGGGGAGAGTGTACAAATAAAAAAATCGAAGAGTTAATACTCAATAGTGTTCCTTTAAACACGGAACGAAATAAGAAAAGTATTTGGAAACAGTTTATGGATTTTTGTGCAACACATCAATTGATATGCTCGCATCATATTTAAAAGATTATGCATGCAATATGCGTAAGTCTAACACAGAGAAAATTACAAGGAAACTGTAATTAAAACTATTTGGAATACGCTAGCGAAAATGCTTCAAGAAAAATATTATGCAGAATTTAAAATAAAATTTGATCCATTTCGTGATATTGAGTTTAAACAGGCGAGATGTGCCAGAGATTCATAACGGAAACAACTTCAAAGTGAACCGAACAAACGGAAATTAAGTGCTGTAGCTTTTACGTCAAATGAATCTACTTGTATGCAAACGTATTGGGATGAAGATAACCCTTATGGACTTCAAAAGAAATTCTTTAACATTGTTGCGACAGAATTAGCGTGGCGTGGTAACGAAGCCGCGTTTGCTTTAACTCATTATTTTAATAGGATTACAGACCATTTCGGTAATGATACGGGACGAATTGAATATAACCCTATATTCACCAAAACTACACAAGCACCTCCTTGTTGTGCTAGGAGTTGTACTAATAGTAAGTGGCTCACGCAAAATGTGAATAATATCAACGTTTGTCTCGTACGATTATTCAATAAATTAATGAATAAACGGCCAAATCATGTAACCTCCGAAAGATTGTTTCTTACACCCAATCCTTTCTGGAAAAATTCAACTGGAAGGTGGTATAAAAATGTTCCTGTAGGTGTCAATGAATTATCAAAATGGACCAAACAAACGGCCCAGGCAATTGGAATTGATGTGCAAAATAATAAAATCACCAATCATAGTCATAGATCAACTGCGGTTACTATAATGGCAAATGCGGGTATTTCAGATCAACAATTGATTAAAATAACCGGCCATAGCAGTGCTAATTCAACTCAGCCATATTTAAATATGCAGCCAGAGCAACACAACAATATTCTAGAAAAGGTGCGAGGAAGTTCTGCTGAGCCGTCAAAAGCTGTAAACCCAATCGTTTCATCTAAAATTAACAACAAAAATGAAGAACAATTCCGATTTGAAAATTGTACCTTCAACAACCGTCAGTTCTAAATATAATATGTTTCAATGGTATTCTTGCATAATAAATAATTGTTATTACAAATATAATCTTTCATGTTGTGAATTTAAGTTTTATCTTTCACACCAATTCATTATATTCTCCACCCAAATATAACTCGTGGTCCTCTTAAGAATCGATAATTTTTTCCAAATGTCACGAATGCGTATCCCAAGCTTAAGAAAATTTTCGTCGCTGGGATACGCATTCGTGACGTTTGAAAAAAATTATCGATAATAAGCGGACCACTAGTTATATTACGTCTGTTGTGTGAGACTGGTGAGATGATAAAATTTCTTTTTTATCATTCGTTTCTCGCGAATTTCAGATAGAACAAAAAAAACTGTTGTGATATAGAAAAGAGTTTCCTGATGAAACTTTTTATTTTTTGTGGGATGAAATACTGGGAAAACTTCACATGTTTCAGTATAGTTTGTATGTTTTAAGCGATCATCCTTCTTCAAGTTTCGGCATAATGCGGTCACTTTCCATTCTTTGGGCATAGCTTCATTTAATTAATGATGAGGATTCATTAATGAATTAATACAAACAACTCCACATGAACGATTTTCATTTGATTTCTGAGCGGCCTTACTGAATTTTTCATAGGATGGCTCCTCAATGAACATCTCTGCGGTCTGTATTTGGGTGTATTCTGTTACAACTTGTGACATACGTGAAACATTAAATAAATAGGTCGAGTTCCGCATGGATGTTAACACAGAGGTTTTCATCCTGGTCTCCTAATTAAACCAATCATTTTTGGGCTTAGTTTTCACTACACCGAGAGTTTGGTGGACGGTATCACCACTGAGTATCTATGTATAGCTTTGGGACACATTCTCTCTACTTTAAGGCGATCAATTTTCTTTGAAAGCTCCGTGCTCAAGCCTATATACGCCAGGTTTTCTAAGTTACTTTCCACGTGCTGATTATAAATCTCGTGCATCAGGGTTCTAAGCGGCGGTTCATTGTTATATTGGTGGTATCCATTTTCTTAAGTTCATCAAATCGTTGATAGATGCCTAATTCATAAGTACTTCGTGATATCGATGTTGAAAGATCCTCCGCGAGACGTTCGGCCACAGCAGCAATGTTACACTTTTGGTCTGCCAGATCTATTCGATCCGCGATAGAACTAGTATCTTTCGTATAGTAAAAGTTGCTTTTAGAAATTATTTACTATCGACACCTAGGTGGGTCTGACAAATTTGTCGTAACATATTTTTATTCCGTTCGAGATTATAACCGTACTTCGTCTTAGATGTTGAATTTCATTCTAACAGCCTTAATAAAATATTAATATTATTCCAAAATACTGTAACGAATATGCCTATATCAATACAGTAAACGTCGTAATAGTCAATGGTCGAGTGGTTAGAGTACGCGGTGTTTTGTGCAGTTTTGTGGTCCAAAGGGAAACGTTTTCGAATACAATGATAGTCGTGTTTTTGGCTTGAGACATAGTTGAGATAAGGAAAGAATTAACTAGCAAATCAACAATTATGAGAATACAGCAAGTAATTCGTAATCAGGCAAGTATTATTTGTAGATGAAATTTAATTTGCAATGCAACGAGTAGATGAAACTTTAATTTTAATGCAATACACGACGCTTATCAACTTATTGTGATTTTAGATAATTGTTTGTTGCACTAATATTAATAGCAGATATTTCTCAAGTTAGTTTAGTTATTTGGGATAGTGCTAAACTTAATGCGACGATGAGAAAGTTACGTGAAATTTTTGGGAGAAACAATGTGCCAACAAAACGCACTATTTATCGTGTAGTGAATGATTTCTCGCCTATGACAACCCCGATTTTCCAACCCCGAATGGATATGTGAATAAACAGAATAGTCGATTTTGAGCAATGGAAAACCCTCAAACTATTCATCAGTCATCTTTACATCCATCAAAAGTGACAGTCTGATGTGCAATTTGGTCAGGAGGAATCATTGGACCTTACTTCTTTGAAAATGAAAACGGTGTAACGGTAACTGTGAATGGGGAGCGATATCGTGATATGATTGAAAACTTTTTAACGCGACAACTGCATGCTTCATTAAAATGTGGTATCAACAAGTGCCACATCGCATACAGCCTGGATTACAATCGAATTACGGCGAGACCTGTTTCCACAACAAGTTATTTCAGAAATGGTGTCATGAAGCCATCCTAAATTTTTGATGGATACAAAATTTTATGGAGGTAATTATAAGCGAAGAGGTTCAACGGCACTTACACTTCAGAATAAACGAAAAATTGTTAGATTAGCCTTCAATTCGGCACTTTCTACAACAAAAATTGCCTTTCTAGTCGGTGTTAATGCTATAGTAAATCGAATGTCTGCCGTGCTATTTTAAGTGCAAAACATCTGAAGCGACTGAAGTTAGATAAAAAACCACCACTGAATGATGAACGGAAAAAGAAACGATTAGACCAGATGGGTATAATTACTATTTTCACGACCTTAGGAAAAGAGAAAGTGTTTTTGAATCGCAATCATAGTAGAGAAGGGGGCGTAATGGTCTGGGGTTCAATATCTTATTATGGCTCAATCGATTTGGTGTTTCAAAGTCCAAAAATGAACGAAAACAGTTACAAGACGTTACTGGAATCTATTTGGCTTATGATCTATGACCTTTTTACACCACTCTTATGGATTTTCCAACAAAATAATGCTCCAATACACACAGCTCGCGTTGTAAAGTCGTAAATCACAAGCCAAAAAGTTCAGCTATTGCCGTGGCCACCATATTCGCCGGACTTAAACATAATAGAAAACGTTTGGGGCTGGCTCACACGTAAAGTATACGAAGGAGGGAAACAGTATGATACTAAAGAAGAGCTGATTCTAGGTATTAAAGCGGCCTGGGCAGAAATTTCACTTAATTATTTTAGGTCATTGTATGACTCACTTAAGGATTGTATTTTTGAAGCTATTCAGCATAATGGAAGTTTCACTAAATATTATAAATTATATTTTAGTAAGAAATCTCACAAAATGATATTATTTCATGTAATTTTTCAAGTGGCGGTAATCAAATGAACCGAACAGTGCGGTACCGTATGTACTTAAATAGCTTTTTCTTAATTTTTAGCCTTTTGAAAAATTTGATAACCAAAACTTATAAATCGTACTTTTCAAAAATGAATGCACCACAGCATTGACTGTGAAGCAGAATGGAATGATCAAGAATCCATCCGATTTTAATATAAACAGTGCTAAATAGCCACTTCGGACAAGTATTGCTTTTAACCAGTGACGTGTTAAAATGTTAAGTTCAATGAAGATAAGTCTCATAGCCTCCATCAGTGACGCTAGGCTAATGTAGAACAACCAATGAAATAAGTTAAATGTGTGCAGATTCATTCCAAATCTAACCTCCGAAAAGAAAAGTCGAATTGAGATTATAGTGAATCATTATTATTTATTATTAAATAAATTTATTATTAAATAATATTATTATTAAATAAAGTACAACAGATAATTAATTATCAACAACCGGTAAAGGGTAAGTTTTGCTATATTTATAATTCATAAAAAGTGAAGTGAAAAATAAATACAAAACAAAAAAACAATAACGAGGAGAGTAGGGAAACCTACTTGACTCACACACGTGACGAACTGACAATAGACAATGACAGTGACTCAGACGAATACAGAATTTATGACACCGACATAGAAGCTACAGTAGAAAAACCAAAACATACCAACAAATACGGGAAAAGATTAGATATAGACTCCGATCCATGTACCGATGGACTTAAAACAGAAAAAAAAATAAAACTAAATGATTATAACAGCAAAGCGATCCTAAATAAAGAAGCCGCAATCATCGAAATTGAACTTAAAAAGTTTATACCCCATATTTACTAACACATCAATAAGCTGTGACGTCATTAAAAAAATAATAAAATCGCCCTACAGTTCATATTTATTACTAAAAAATTGAACAGCGTACAGCAAAGAAAAAATAAAAAAATATTTTTATTTTTGTTTTTCTTTGCTGTCAAAAATTGTTTACAAAATGTTTATAGGTTATACCCGCCCAGACAATAATAAATTATTTATTATAATAAAACATTTATATTATAATTAATAATTTATATGTAATTATATGTATTATATATATTATAAACATATTATATATATATATATATATATATATATATATATATATATATATATATATATATATATATATATATAACTATTTATATATATATATATATATATATATATATATATATATATATATATATATATATATATATATATATATATATATATATATCTATATATATATATATATATATATATATATATATATATATATATATATATATATATATATATATATATATATATATAATATAAATATATAAATGTATTTTAATAGAAAAAAACATTTCAAATACTTAAAATTGTTTTCAAAATTCTCGCTGTTAAAAATCGTAACGACTTTTATGATGCCATCTTGTATCGAGTTTAACAACTGCTGTCTTTTATAATGCCATCTTGAATCGAGTATAACAATGGAATGAAAATCAAAAAAATTTAAATAATTTTTGAAGTATACACTTTTAATAACATGTTTATGTATTTTAAGTGTGTACTTCGTATTATCGCATTAACAATATGCTTTAAAATATCAATAAATACGATTTATATTATTAAAGTTATAAAGTGCCATCTCTTATTCAATATTTGAAGTATATGTTTCTTTTTCGTAGATCATACGTCATTGATCTCGTTTTATATATTTTTATACAGCGTTTAGAACCAATTATAACATATACATGTATAAAAATTAAATAAATCAAAACGTTATTATTTTTATCATAACTATTAAAATAATTCGTATTTTCATTTGATTTCCATATATGTTATACGAAAATGTTTTATTTAAATTTTGATATAAAAATATTTTTTGTTTTCAGTATTTTTCATTCATAAAAGTTGAGCCAAAAATCTTCAATTTTACATTAGTTCTTATGGAGTGTATGAAAATCTAGACCCCATAAATAAGCTCGATAAATTTAAAGGGTCAATCATTGCGGCTTCTTTATTTAGGATCGCTTTGATAACAGCAACACAAATATGAAACAAATACAAAAAAGCCATAAAATCAAATATAACAAAACAGACGGAAAGGAAACAAAATCAAACACCAAAACAGAAAATACAGAATCAACAGAAATGGCACAATCGAAATCAGAAAACGAAATAAGTACAAATGACAATTCAACAAACAAATATAAAAAACATGACATAGGACCATTTAGAGTCATAGTTAATAAGGACAACTTAAACTTGTTAAGCTTAGGAAAAGCATTAAAAACAAACAAATTTGAAAACATAGCATCAGTCGAGCAGTTAAGCAAAAACATGGCGAGAATAACATTCAATTCATATACAGACGCCAACATATGCATTACATCAAAGCCATTTAAACTATTCGACAAATACACAGCTTTCATACCTTCAAATTTCAATAAAACAATCGGTGTTATCAGAAACGTGCCGACTGACATAACAGAAAAAGAACTACAAGATAACATCCAATCCGAATATGATATCGAAAAAATCGAAAGGATGACAAAATGGGACCCGAATACAGAAACAAAAGGGAACATGGAACTTGTAAAAATAACCTTCCTATCAAATAAAATCCCTAACAATATAGTAATGTACGAAAACATACTTATGAAAGTGCACTACTATATACCAAATCCATTACACTGCAGAAACTGTTTAAACTACGGACACACAGTTAACAGATGTAGGGCAACAGATACAAAGAGGTGCACAATATGTGCAAAAACAAAAGAAGAAAACCACATGTGTGATTTAAAAAAACGTTGCAAATTCTGCGGAGACGGTCACATCACGAACCACAGAGACTGCCAAGAAAGACAACGTCAAAGACAAATCACGGAACATATGACAATCAACAAAACATCTTATAACGAAACGAAAAATAAACTTTTTGGTCTAAGAAGGCAAGTCCCAAATCAAGACGAATTTGTTAGTCTACAAGACATTAAAAACAACGAAGAAATTGAAAAACTGAATATTAACCTAAAAAAAGCGGATGACAAAATCAACATACTACTGAAAATAGTAAACGAATTAAAACAAAACCTTAAAAAAAGAGACATACTAATCAAAGAAATCACGACGGACCTAACCAAATCAGAAAACATCCACCAAAATCCGGCAGAAATCGACAAAATCCTGATTAAAATAAATACGACACTCAACGCTATTAACAAAGATAGCAACTAAACCTTCTACTGGAAAATATCAATATATTACAAATAAACATTCGCAGCCTAAAAAGCAACAAAAATTTATTAGAACACTACATAAACTTAAACAAAATACATATAGCCATCCTTACAGAAACCTGGACGAAACCCGCAGAAAAAATAACAATAAATAATTATGAAACAATCACACTAGACAGAACAGACGGATATGGAGGCGTAGGTTTCCTAATACACAAAAAAATCTCCTGGAAAGTACTAAATCAAAGAGCTACATACAACCGACTCGAAGTACTAACCATAAACATAAAATACAAAAACTTGGACCTCAACATAACATCCTTTTACAACAATACAAACAGAAATCCCAATGAAATCAAAAACGAATTCATAAACCTATTAACAGAACACAATAACAATACAATAATAGCAGGAGACATTAACGCACACAACGAACTATGGGACAATAACCACAGAGCGGACAGCCTTGGCAACACAATAGCAGACGTAATAACCGACAGTAGAATGACAATATTAAATGACGGAACACCAACGAGACAAGACATACATAGACATACAGTATCTTCAGTGGACATAACAATCTGTAACCCAAACCTAACAGAACACCTTACATGGACATCAACAACAGACAACATAGGCAGCGACCATTTTCCAATAATAATAAAATACATCACAAACCAGAGACAAACAAAAGTAATAACAAAATGGAAAACGATTCTCCAAGAAATAAACCAATCACTAAATCAACCCATCGACAACATAGAAAAACTACTAGCCCAGACAATAACAAAACATACCTCAACAATAGATTACAAAACAAATTTTAAACCTAAGCCATGGTGGAACAAAGACATACAAATACTATGGAATATAAAGACAGAAAAACAAAAAATCTACAATAACACAAAAACATTATACACAGCGACAGAATTACAAAAAGCTAGACAAAAATTAAAATTAATCATAAATAAAGAAAAGAAAAAAAGCTGGGAAATATTCCTACAACAAATCAACCACCACACCAACAACCAAGAAATATGGAAAAATATAAACAAAATCAAAAACAAAAAGCAATCACACTACAGTATATTAGAAGACAACAGACAAGCGCAAATATTTCTAAACAACAATTTTCCAACAACGACAGAACTGAACAACATACCGCATCCAAATCCTATACCACCACCAAAAGACATAGAATTCCAAAAGACAGAAATAATAGAAACCCTCAAAACAGCAAAAAATACAGCACCAGGAACCGATCAAATCAGCTACAGACTATTAAAAGAAATAGCTAAAATAAACACCAACTTTCTCACGACACTGACAGAACACTTCAATAGAATTTGGAAATTACAAAAATACCCAGAAAACTGGAAAATTACAAAAACAATAGCTTTAAGAAAAAAAGGAAATGACAATAGAGACATACATAACTACAGACCAATCTGCCTCCTTCCAACCATATCAAAAATCTTTAACAAACTAATACTGAAACGAATAAACGAACACCTAGACAAACACAAAATACTAAACGAGCACAACTACGGGTTTAGAAAACACAAAAACATTACAGACTACATGACCGAGATGATAAACCACATCAAAACAGCGAAAAAGGACAACAACAAAATAATACTGCTAAATACAGACATAACAAAAGCTTTCGACAATGTTAACAAAACGAAACTTATAACACAAATGACAAAATACAATTTTCCACAAACTATAACCAACTGGACATATAACTTTTTAACAAACAGAAAAATCATAATACAAAACTCAACACAACAACTACAACAGACAACAAATGCCGGCATCCCACAAGGAAGTTGCTTGAGCCCAACGTTATTTAACATTTACACCACAACTATTCACCAGCTCAGCAACAACAACGTAAAAGTATTCCAGTTCGCAGACGACATTTGCATAATAATCAACGAAGACAAACATGACAAACTAGAACGAACCGCTAACAAACTACTCGACGACCTAAAGGGAAAACTTGACGCACTAGACCTACAATTAAACCCACAAAAATCCCATTTTCTCAGATTGTTCACCAACAAAAACAATAGTAAACAAATAACACTACGAATAAATAACATCCAAATTGACGAAAAACAAGACACAAAGCTACTGGGAATAACACTAACAAATAGACTCTCACTATCAAACCATTATAAAACAATAAAAACCAGCATACAAAAAACAATGAACATACTTAAAATACTTACACACACCAGAGGCGGGGCACATCCGTCAACAATGCTGAACATTTACAAAGCGATAATAAACTCGAAGATCAGCTACGCCTACACTATCACAGATACCGAAAACAAAACACCACAAAAAATAGCACAATACATTAAAAACACCGGAATAAGGACATGTCTGGGACTAACTAAAACCACACCAATACCAGTATTACTAGCAGAGGCAATAGAAATGCCTACAGAATTAGATATGGAATTAAAATCAACCAAGTACATCACCAAACATTTATACAGGAACACCAAAATTGGTAATGACATCAAAAGACGAAACTCACTGGACAAACTAAACCGACTATATAACAAATACCAAATACTATCCAAGATTAAACCAATACACACAAAAACGACGACACCACAAAACATAAAAATAACACCTAACATTACAGGAATAAAAATCAAATCACAAAACAACCAAACAGAACTTATCCAAAAATCAAATCTAATGATGGAAACATACCGTGACTACAGCCACATATACACAGACGGATCGGTCATAGGAGAAAAATCAGGCCTAGGAATATACATTAAAGAAAACAAACATAGTTTGGCAATCAAACTAAACGATAACACAAACATAAATAGCGCAGAATTAATTGCCATAAAAATAGCCATCACCCTAGCACAATTATCCAAAAAACAGCAAATAGTAATCTTCACCGATGCACAAAGCGCTTGCATAACAATAAAAAACGCACTAACAAACAACACAGACAAACACTTTGAAAATCAAATCATTGACATAGCAGGACATAACAAAAAAAAACACATAGTAATTCAATGGCTACCAGGACACATAGGTATAGAAGGAAATACGATAGCAGACAAACTTGCAAAAACAGCTCTAACACAACCTACACACACAATGGACAACGAACCAACAATGACAGAAACTATAACTATAATCAAAAACAAAATATTAAACGAATGGAAAGTAAAATACAACAACATGACCACAAACATAGGACAGGAGTACCGATACATCCAACCAACCCCACCCACAAAAACCTGGTTCCAAAACACAAAACTAAACTCAAAAGAAATTAAACAAATTACAAGACTAAGAACAGGACATTCATATAACAAAAAATATAAATACATTATTGGACTGGAAGTAACACAAAACTGCAATACTTGTAATACCACCGAAAACAACCAACACATAATTAACAGTTGCCAAATATACAATCAGACAAGAAGCAAATATCCAACACTCATCAACTGCACACTGGAAGACATACTTAAAAGACAAAATCACGAAGAATACAAAACACTGACCAACTTCCTAAAAGAAATAAAATATGAATTATAAATAAGCAAAACACCGAAAATACGTAATTGTCATATCATCATAACTAAATCATATATTCATACATTCATACATGATTCATACATAAACTCAATCAAAATAACAAACATAGAATAAAATCAAACCATAAATATCATAAAACGTCATCAAACGAAAAGCATCAAACCGCACCATAAAATAAACTAAAATCACACTCAAATAAATAAACAAAACCTACTCCCTCAAATACAGGAAACTAAACAACAATAAAAGGACATACTAATTATCAAGAAGAACAACAGTACAATCCATAGCTGCAGCTCTTCCCCTGAGAAGATTTTGACAGCAACAATTGGAAAATCAGATCAAATAGGTCATATGAATTGGAAACATTCGACCACAAAAAACTAAAAAACAAACAAACAAACAAAACAAGTTAAATGTGTTTAGTTACATTCTAGCTTCATTCTAATTTCCCAGTATTTTTAAAATCATCCCATAAAATTGTGTAACTTATCCAGAAACCATCGGAGCTATGAATGATGTGATCGGAGCTGTGAATGATATGTTGAGATTTGCGCTAAAACTAGTTCAATCACCCGCATATCTCAACAGTCGTCTGGGCATTATAGTTATATGTTCGTAGTTAGTGGACATGATATTTAATCAAAATCACAATTTTTTTTTAGGAATGAAATAAGTTGAGTGTTGTAAATTGTTAGCAAAAGATTAGACGATACTGCAGTGGCAAGATTCTAATCTTATACGATTTATTAAGTGAACTGTGTTAAGTTAATAAAGTGGTAAATTTTGGCTAAAATAAGCAACATATAACCGTATATTTATTATTTTGAGAAATTTACTCGTGTTGTGGAGGAAATTATCGGCTTTTGTTCAAATTATCAACTCATTGACCAATTTTCTTCTCTTCGAATGTTCCTTTTCAAGTACTATGTAACATCTTTGACATAACCCGGTAAACCAATCAAAGAATGCATAAGCATTTTAAAGCTCTTTGATAAATAATCTTTTGGGATCTGAAAACAAAAACGTGCAAATTAAACATCTGATCTGTGGTTTTAGACACCACATATTGACGTACGGAATAAGTCATAATTTTACGTTGTTATATATAGACGTGAGAATTGCACCTCGGCTTGAAGGTATGAGATAAGGAAGTCGCTGTCGATAATGATTACTTCTCCTAGAGAATAAAATAACATATTCTTGTGGATCGAATGGATCGTAATCAAATCAAGCCATATTGTTGACACGGTGAATATATGAATTCGTTTGCAATGTAAAAAAGTTAACATGTACTCGTACACAGTTCAACAAATAAATATAATTTCAAAAATTAATCATGACAGACACACCATATAAATTCCATATTAAATTTAAATAGTCTGTGTGTGTGTTTGGTTTCAACAAAATAATAAAATTTATGTACGTATACATAACAAATTCGGAAATTTTTTTATTTTACCAGAAAGTTATTTTGATAAAAAGACAATTACTTCGCTGCTTTGTTAGTACAATAATACTCGTTAAACTTTATTTTTTAGAATAAATCATCCTCGACAAAGCAATTTAAGCTTTTCATAAGTTTATTTTTCTTTTGTTTTGCTTATTATTTTTTCTTCTATACAATTTTCCAGTCTATTGCTTCTCATTTAAAAATATATTTAAGCAAATAGTGAAAAAATGTTAGTAAAGATTCCCAAAAGACAAACTTTTCTTCATAACTATTGTGTATTTACTGAAAATAAAACAGAAGAAAATAGCTAGCATAACAAATAAAGAATTGACTCTACGAGTTTCACTTTTGTAAGAAAAACAAATTTTAGTACTTCTTCCGAAAAAACAATGAGGGAAAATAAATCATCAGACCTAACTATAAATATGAAAATTTGTTATTTACTCAAAGCAACAGATAAGTCAACTCGTACTATCGAAAACTCTTACTATCGTGACCGATACTTTTGTTTATAGTTTGTGATGATACACTTTTACTAACTCAAATCCGTCAATCGTTAAAAATAAATTAGGGTAAAACTATAAATTCAACCAACGAAGTGTTGCGATACTGGGTTTTGGCGCCAGTCGTCTGGATGCGATGATGTTTAAATGAACACATTAACTCATGGGCCAACTCATCTGTATCAGTAGCCAATATTAGTATTTTAGCCACAATCGCGTAAAGTAGGACATTTAAATGAAATCGCAAATAATTAACTTGGGCCTCAAAATTAATTACGATATGATATGATACGATTAAGGCAAACATGCAACCATTGCGGAAATTAATAGGTATATAGGCCATGTCTGCATCTAAACAATTAATATTTAAAATGATTAATGACTAAGCCCTGTGGTTGGGGGCAAACATGTTTCGTAAATATTTCGAACGAAACATGAGATCCATAGAATACCACCACAGTATCCAGAGCTTGTCGTAGGAGGCGACTAAATCTGGTTGGATCGCTGGGCTGACGACCCGCATCCGTAAAAACCAATTACAGTTAAAAATGTCAACAAAACCAAAAAAATCGGATACCGCCTAAATCACAATGACCCCCCGCTTAAGTACCCGGATACGAGAATGAGGATCAGCACGTGGAACGTGCAGTCACTAAGAAAACCTGGCGCGTTGGACGGCCTTATCACATGCATGAAGGAGTATCGGCTGGAACTCGTAGCGCTCCAAGAAACTCGATGGCCTAAAAGTGGAGTCCATGTGTCCCAAGGCAATACGTTGCTTATGCTACACAGTGGAGATGACCTCGGAAATCTTGGAGTTGGATTTCTCATTGGGCCGCAGGTAAAAAAGGCTGTCTTGGACTTCCAGGCAGTCGAAAATCGAATGTGTAAGCTTCGCTTGCACATGAAATTAGCCAACCTGTCAATTGTTTGTGTACATGCGCCTACTGATGTAAGCCAACCCCAAGATAAAGACTCATTTTACAATAATTTGGATAATCTGATGGACTCTATACCTGAGCACGATATCAGATTGGTGATTGGTGACTTTAATGCTAGAGCTGGCAGAAATCAGACCGACTTATGTAATAACATAGGTCCGTACTCCCGACACGAAACTGCGACCGAAAATGGGGAAAGAATGATGTACTTTGCGATCGCTCATGATCTCAAAGTGGCAAGTACATTCTTTCCCCATAAAAACATCCATTTGGAAACATGGACACATCACGTAAAACATCCCGAAGCCAAATTGACCATGTGTTGATTTCAAAAGCAATATAGCGCACAATGAAGCGCAGACTCGGTTTACAATTGCAAGGAAAAACAAGGCAGTTCTTGCTAGGAGGACAGCTAAACGCATTTGTAGACAGAAGAAGCCCGAATTGTGGAAGGCTAAGGTCTTAAGAGTACAACAACTCAGCAATGAGCACAATTCGCGTGGTTTCTTTAAAGGAATCACTGAATTGCACCATACCTTAAGATCTCGGTCAACCGCCATTCGAGACCAGGATGAAAACCTCTGTGTTAACGTCGATGCGGTACTCGATACATGGCGTGAACATTTGTCTGATCTACTTAATGTTCACAAGCTGTGTTTGAATACCCTCAAATACAGACCGCGGAGATGTTCATTGCGGATCCATCCTATGAGGAATTCACAATGGCCATGCAGAGATTAAAGAAAAATCGTTCACCAGGGCTTGATTGCATTAATTCAGAGCTCTTGATATTCGGAGGGCTAACTTTGTGGAACTGTCTTTTCGACCTTATTCGATTGGTATGGCAAAATGAAGTTATGCCGTACGAATGGAAAGTGGCCGCGTTATGCCCAATTTTCAAAAAGGGTGATCGCATGAAATGCGAGAATTATCGCGGTATAGCTCTCCTTTGCACAGCATATAAGTTATTGTCTTACATAATCAGGAAGAATTACTCCTTTAGCGGAGGAAATTGTCGGTGACTACCAAGGAGGATTCCGTCCAAATCGGTCAGTCACTGATCAAGTTTTTTCGCTGCGGATGATTCTTTCCAAGTACTACGAAACATCTCGCGATGTACACCAGGTATTCCTAGATTTCAAGCAAGCCTATGACTCGATCAATCGAGAGAGACTATGGTATGCGCTTGAATATTTAGGAATACCACAAAAATATGTACATCTGTGTAAAATGACAGTAACGCAGTCACAATGCTGTGTCAAAGTTGAGAACAGGCTATCGAGAATTTGTGCAATTACTTATGGTGTTCGACAAGGAGATGCGCTGTCCCCGATACTTTTTAATCTCATGTTGGAATACCTCCTTCGTAAAAGTGAAACACCTCAGGACAACATCTTATTCCGACAATCCAATCAACTTCTTGCTTATGCAGATGATATCTGTGTGATTGGATTAAATTGCAACGGAGTAAAAGAGATACTTGATCCACTGGAACAGTGTTCAGCTTCCGTTGGTCTCAAAATCAATGAGTCCGAAACCAAATATCTGATCTCTGGTTTTCGAGACCAAGACTGGCTTCTAACATTCGAGAGAAGAATCATGCGTGTGATATATGGCTCAAAACGCGACGTTGATGGCACATACCGAGTTCTATTCAATCACGAGATCAGGAATTTAATGCAAATTCCTGATATCGTGCATGAAATCAAAGGACAGCGAATACGCTGGCTCGGTCATGTTCTGCGTGCTGATCCGAAACGAATGATACAGCGATCTTTGAAGGGAGAACCGCCTTTCGGTAGGCGAAGAGGTCGCTGTCGGCGACGATGGCTCCACGGCGTAGAGAGTGATCTGGCATCTTCCAACTGTTTACAACAGTATGAAGAGCTGGCTCGTGATCGAAACTGTTGGAACCACATTGTTGACACGGTACGGGCCAACAATGGCCTGTAAAAACCGAAAAAAAAAAAAAATGACTAACCCGATGAGTCACATAAACAATGAACCGCTGACAGCCGCTTGAAAATCGGTAGTATATATTTTTATATTAATATGGTTAGTAAGAACGGTTTACCGGTTGTAGCTTAGTGGTTTCTCATCACGCCACAGTCTCGAGTTTAAGTTCTTACATTTGACCAACAATTAACATGCTCCAGATGACAAAAAAAAAGTATTTTTTGGCGTCAACTGATTACCTACAGCAAGCACCAATACGTGTTGGCGGCTAACGATGTTTCTACTCCTATATGGATGGAAGATTCCATGTTCCGTAAATATCGGGTTTTTCAATAAGTAATTTCACGTTCAATATTGGCTTTGAGCTGTTGCAACGACGCCGGCTTATTGGCATAGACCAAATTCTTCACATAACCCCAAAGAAAATAATCTAGAGGTGTCAAATCACACGAGCGCGGCGGCCACTGGACGGGCCCATTTCGCGAAATAACACGCTCATCGAACTTAGTCTTCAATAACGCGATTGTATCGTGTGCTGTGTAGCATGTGGCCCGGCCCTGTTGAAACCACATGTCGTCAAAGTCCATTCCATTCAATTGCGGCCAAAAAAAATCGTTTATCATATCGCGGTATCGATTTCCATTAACAGTAACGTGGCGATCGTTATCGTCGATGAAAAAATATGGCCCAATGACGCCGCCGGTATGTAATCCGCACCAAACAGTGTCTTTTCGGGATGCAACTGTGCCGTATGAATCACGTGTGGGTTGCTTCCTGCCCAGTAACGCATATTTTGCTTGTTGACAAATCCATTTAGCCAAAAGTGAGCCTCATCGCTGAAGATGATTTTTCGGTGAAAATCTGCATCATTTTCGATTTGCTGATGTTCGACTTGATCTTATACGGATGTAGGCCAAGATCTTTACGTGAAATTCGCCACAATGATGTCACAGTTAGAGCACTTCTTGCTCTCGAGGGCACCGGAACATTGTGTAACGAAAACGTAGACTCAAATGTTGCCACTAAACGGGCGATTGTCGAACGGGCTGGCTTGTTAAATGGGCCGTAAAATGGCCGTAATGTTCTTAAAGTAGCAGCAACAGAACGATTATTTTGATAAAAAATTTGCACGATTTGCAATCGCTGTTCACGTGTGTAGCGTTCCATGATGAAATGTATACAAATGAAGTTTCCAAATGACAAAAGAAAAAGAAAAAATATGGCGTCGTTCACCATTCCTATCGGAAAAAAAGTTGAGCGCACCTGTTGAAACACCCGTTATTTGGAACTGAATATAAAACCGTAGAAGGCGACTAAATATGGTTGGATTGCTGGACTGACGACCCACATCCATTAAAAAAAAATTGAGTTTTATAAATTACAACAAAAAAAAATTTAGATTCCGCCAACATAACAACAAACCTCCACTTAAGTACTCGGACACGAGATTAAGGATCGGCCATATCACATGTATGAAAGAAATTGGATGGTCTTAAAGGTGGAGACTATGTGGCTCAAGGATATATATTACTACATATCTCCATTACGATGACTTCGGACATCTTGGAGTTGAATTCCTCATCACAGGTAAAACAGACTGTGTTGGATTTCCAAGTAGTCGATAATCAAAATTGAATGTTTCACTTGCTCGGTTGATTTGCCAACCTGTCAATTGTTTGTGTACATGTGACGAATAATTTAAGCCAATCCTAATATAAAGACTCATTTTACAATTATTTGGACAATTTAATGGGTTTTATACCTAGAACAATGATATGCTGATAGAAATGGCAAATACATTCTTCTTTCATAAAAATATCCATTTCGAAACACAGACACATCCCCATAAAATATTCCAAATCGAAATTGACCATGTGTTGATTTCAAAAAGATCGATTAATCTGTCCATTGCAGAAATTACGATGGAATTTTATGGGAGGACGTGTTTCTTCATTTATGAGACTCCAAAGGACTAATAAATGAAGAAACGCAACGAAAATATCACGTTCTTGTCAGCAACATCATTTTGCGTTCTAATTACCCGTCTGATGAAGTGAACACTGTTTGAGAAGTATTGAAAAACTCGGTTGTCGATGCCACCAAATGAAGCCCGAAAAAAGGAAAGTGGCTCCCGTTATGCACAACAATAAAAAAGAGTGTTCGCTTGCGATAATTATGGCGGTATAAATCTACTATTTGCTCAACATACAAGTTATGTAGTATATTTTGTGATGTTCACCAGGTATTCCTATAGATTTAAAGCAAGTCTATGACTCGATCCATGGAGAGAGGCTTGAAACTATGCGCTTGAATATTTAGGAATACCAAACAAAAACCTGTGTAAAAGATATTTGATCTACTGCTTCCGTTGATCTTAAAACCAACGAGTCCGAAACCAAATATCTGATCTCTGATTTTAGAGACCAAGACGTGATAGATTTCATTAGTGCGATAATCACTCACGACAATAGAATGGGAGAGGATATCAAGGATCACCTCGTCACTGGCAATCGGGCTTTAAATTTTTTACGTCCTCTTCTGAAATCAAAATATCGTGCAAATGCAGGTAAGCTGAAATATAGTATAGAAATATTGATCGGACTGATGATGATATGCCTGTAATATACGAATTTGTGATAATCAAGTTCCGAGAATGTGTCATAAAGAAATTCAGCAAAACTATGATATGGGTCAAATATCACCATCTAATTCACAACATCAAATTCAGTCATTGTCGGCCCGTGTCACGTGAACAATCTGACTCCATTGGTGTCGATCACAAATTTGTTAAAAATAGTCAGATGGCTCTCTATACGTAGAACAGTGCGCAGTACGCCATGTCAACGTATTTCTTTGTGATTGAAAAGAACTATGGTATGTTCCCTCAACGTTGTGGTTTTGTTTCTTATATCGTATTCACCCATCAAGGTTCTCCTCTCACATCCAAAACAACAGGTCTGATTATCTTTGTGCCATTTCAGCTTATCCGCATTTACAAAGGTTTAAATTTAGGATCATCCCAAATAACTAAACGAGAAAATCTCAAAAGAACTACGTAACGTACACATTTCATAAAGACAGTAAACGTTGTTTTGTTTGAAATCGTAATGTCTGTGTTTCGACTCAAAACTAATAGTAAATACAAGCAACGTTTAACATTTTGGAATAAATTAAAATTTAAACCTAAGCGGTGGATAGTGAACGTGTATAGTAGTGACATCTAGCATATAATAGTGCAAAGTACATCTTATATTGTGGATTGTGAACTAGTCTGATGTTCTGCAGTAAACAATGAAACGTCAAATAAGAATCTCATTAGAAAATAGCAAACGATTTCAAAATGATAATTTAAAATCAAAATATTTAAATAATAAATAAATCTCGATTTAATTTAATAAATAGTTACTATTTGTTAAAGCAACATTTATATTAGTTTACAATAAAGTTCAAGTTATGTTAACTTCAAAAGTAGGTAAAATAGGTAAAGTTGTAATATGTGGAATGAAAGGTGTAGGTAAAACAGCAATTTTGGAACAATTAATTTATGGAAAATTAACACCAGAATCGGTGAGAACTATTTATTTATGATTTACTGTTATAATTACAACTATAATTAGTAGTGTAACAATAACAGTTATACAAATTTGTTCTATATTTAATTTCGATATATGTACTTATATGTATAGGATATTCATTCGACCATAGAAGACATCTATGTAGCATGTGTCGATACTGGTCGTGGGCCCAGAGAAGTATTACGAATATACGATACGGCAGGCCTTCAAGGAAATATTCAAGTAAGATATAGCAACTGAATTTATCTAAGTGTTTAAATAAATAGCACCCCAAATTTCAGCTACCCAGACAGTACCTATCATTTCCGGATGGTTATATTTTAGTTTATGATCCTTCAGATTCATGCAGCTTAGACATGTTGGCGGGAATAAAAAATGATATCGACAAAAATAAGGATAAAAAGGAAGTAACTATGATAGTAATAGCTAATATGCGCTCAAAATCACATCGGAGTAAATCTCAATCGGACTCGCCTACCTCTCCAGATCCTGTCGAATCAATAATGAATCGAGCAAATAATTGGTGTTCACGGGAACGTATAAAACACTATACTGTTAACACAATGGAACGAGCATCACTCTACGAACCTTTTATAGGCTTAGCCGTGAGATTACATCCGATTCAAACAAAGAGTGGATTCCCTCAATTAAGCAAATTAACCCAAAAGACGTCGAGGGCTGGTGAGACATGAAAAGAAAACTATTTAGAGCAATAATTATGTTTTATTATATGTATAAATTTTATATATTTGTGCAATTTTAACTTACATTTTAGTTTAAGAAGAAAAACTTATCTCATGTAAAATAATTAACCCGAAAACTGTGGTACTTAAATTTTATTTCGTATTCAGATTTTTTGAACAAAAACGATTTAATCAATAAAAACCAAAAATTTAATCTATAAAATCTAAAACGAATTTTACATATAATGTGGCCCCGGTGTGGGAACACTTTTTAGTGGTGAATCAAAATCTGTGTCCATTGGTTCAGCAGGTGGAGCCTCTTGAATTGCGGTCCCAATACGTTCTTGTAAATTTTCATATAGCTTATGGACATTTTCATGATGTTGGGTGGTTGGTTGTAAAGCCTTCATCAACGTACTTAATCGAGATTGTGGCAGCTTACTATGAATGTACCACAATAATTTTAACATGTGACGTGTCACGTTATCTCGAGTTAATCCGGCAAATAGAAATTCATCAAATAATCCGGTACAAAAATCTTCGTTGGCAAATTCATCCGACATCGGGATTAACAAAGCAATTAATGAATGTAAAAATGGATCTTCATAGGCACGATCATCTTTGCACGAAGCCAATATGGCTAAAACACGTAGAATTCCGACGCGGTCTTTTTGCCGAGCAACGTGCAATGTATAGTACATGGCTAAAATAGATGCAACTGAACTTTCCTGAATGTATGCTTCGACCGCATCTGGCGCTGGTCCTGAATGTTCTATAGTCGTAATAGCACTCTCACGTTCGTCTGGCGGTAAACGGGAGTGCAAATGTCGTACTTGATCATCGACCATTAAAGACATCAGAGCTGGAAGAAACTTTGTAACTACTTGGCTATCCAATTTTGGTTCCTTAAAATCTTGTGAATCAATCATAATCCAAGCACTTAGGCCGAGCGCCAACATTCTAAGCAATAAAATAAGAATTGTATTATCACGCGGTAAGCCATCGTTATTTATCAAATGCTGAAGAATTTTAATAGCCGAAGTTGCTAAGAAATTAATTGCATACGGATCACAGAGCGTCATTGACAAATCGCCGAGTACTTGTTCCTGACCCCGTTTAATATTATCGAGAAAACCTTGCAATTCTCGAGATCTTTTAATATCGACGTTCTTTTCTCGAATACACGCATCTAAACACCAAGTGAATTTATGGCAAGGATCTACCGAAATGATATCCTGAACCTCCAAATCATGAAGCGCCATCAAAAGTTCAGCCCGAAGCGTACAATAGTGAACGTTTCGGGTTCGTAAGAATAATGTTCGTAAAAACTGTAATACCATATCATACAATTTAACACTTGTCCCAATCATGTGTGCCAGCTTTTGGACTACTTCACCTTGACGCCTCACTTTCGGCGAAGGAGTAAAAAATAAATTATTTAAATTTGAATGATCAAATAGAACATGTTCTTTTTCCCGAATATATTGCGATAAAAGTGGTGAAACCTCATCACCAAATAGTGATTGATTATCACGCCAAATTTGCCGTTTCACCTCGGTATCGGTGTCCGAATATAGTTCACGATCGCGAACCAAGATTCTCAAGTACTTATCGTCTATATGCGGTGTATTTCGCAATATAGCCATAACAACTGGTCGTAGTGCTTTAACTCGAACGACTGGAAAACTTTTCGCTAGCAATTCTTTAAGCTTCTTGTCACGTTCACGATTTCCCTTTGCTCCAAGCTCGTTGATGTGTTGAACCAATTTGTCGCGGAGTTCCTCCAACACAGAATTATGAAAATCTAGTCGTCGAACGCCATGTAAATCAAGTAACGGCAGCATGGGGCGTAAGGATGGTAGTAAAATACCATTTTCTAACTGAAAAATCATGGAAAAGTTAAACCAGTATGAAAAATAAAGATTAATGCACTGACCTGAAATGTTTCTATCGCTTTAAGAGGATCGGTGCAAGATGTTAAAGCATCACGTAAATAAGCTTGCCCAGGTACATTAACTTCTTCCAGACCTGTTCCGGTGAACTTAGGAGGTACCGTCATTTTAACTTATTTAAAATTAAACCAAACTCGATTAATTCACGATTGTTTACGTTTTTGTCAATTTATTTTCCATCCATATGTCAAACAGAAAACAAATGCACTGAGTGGAGTAGTAACCTAATAATTACTACTAGTACTTTTTCCATCTGAACTGTGGTGTGAATAATAGGGAAATCAAACGCTAGCAGTTATTGAATATTTGTATACTCCAAAATAAGAAAAGAATAACAAAAAGACCACACATCTGCATTTGTCGCTAACCAAAAACTCGAATTATCTATCTATGCTCATAAGCATAAACGACCAACCAAATTGCAGCAATTGGAGCGGGAAGTACAGGGTCCTACTCTAGATAGAGGCAGGATGCAAAAGAAATTTTTCACTATCTGGTTACGATCGGTGGTGTGAATAAACACATCTATGACTGCCTGTTGGAGTGTAGAATCCATGGGCCAACTCATTTCCATGTCGATACTATAGGCTGGCATGCAGCTATGCAATGTGCTAATGGTTCTAAGTAAATCGGATCTATAGCGTACGTCCTCAATTTGGCTATATAATGGCTTAAAGAAGGACGTAAAGCGAAGAAGAGTAGGTAAAATCTTAAACCCCAAAACAGATGGCAAAGATAAAGACTAACAGATACATTCTCGAATTATTTTTGAAACACTATTAATTTTTCATTAAAAAACACAAGAAATAATTGATTAATGACTCGATCAAATTAATTGACATTACTTTTTTAACAGTATTAGTAGTAACCAATAAAATGAAGATTTCTGATTAAAACAAAAAAGATATTTCATGTGACTATGCAATTATTTTATTGTCAGCGGTGCAGCATTACGTGTTTATGTATTTGGACATTGACCTTGTATTGTTCTTAAAAAAATTCAAAATATGTAACAGCTTTCATAGAATGTAAAACTCATTCTTAAGTTTTTATTAATTTTTATTTCTTTATAGAATTCTTAATTTTAATGCCATCATAACCAAATAACTTATAATACTATAACGAAAATCGTATAAAAAGTGTTTCCTACATGGTAAAGATTCTTAGATGGCAGCATTAGTATGTTGGCGCAAAATTAAAAATTTTCAAACGCTTAACAAAAAGTAAAAATTACAATATTCTTACAAAATTGTTAAATCTATATTATTTTTTTAAATATGTATTAAAATACACTAACACATAGAGTTTACAGTATACCGTAGTATACATATATAGAATTCGTATTGTATTATAATCGAAACATGGCTTGTTGAACTGTCGTAGGTTTTGTACGATACTGTCAAATAACACGCGAGCAATTTGCAGTCTCCCCATTTAATTTTCCAAATGTCAAAATTGTCATTAGTTATTTCCAATTCCATCAAGAAGAAAAACTTTTTGTGAACATGAAGTAAATTCAATTTTAAGTGAAATCTGAATTAAAAAATTAATTTATTTTAATTACAAAAGTTATGTTAACATGAAATTTTAGTTGGCGTTTGTTCTTAAAATATATCGTATTCGTAAACAGTTTAATTAAAAAGAAAAATGTCTTCACTTGTGTTACCAAATAGGTTTCGGAATTTATCCAACTCGTATCGTAAACTACATTTAAGTGAAAATTTAAAACGCTCAGCTGTACCAAAATTATCACCCTATGATGTAATATTAATTGCTAAGCCAAAATTTTGAAAATTATCTATTTAATTTATAATTGTTTATAGGTTAACAGCATTATTAGAAAAAAGGAATTCGCATTAGAATTTCAAGACGGTCCAATCAAAAGTTATGAATCAAATCAATTAGCATCAAATAGCCCGATAGAGGATTCACGTAGCGAAGGTTCCTGTATTCACTCGTCAGGTAGATTATTTGTTTCGATTTCAATATAGGTATTTAATTGCTTTTTTATCTATATTAGGTTTTATAGCTGGAGTATTTGATGGTCATGGAGGGGCTGCTTGTGCACAAGTTATTGCTAAACGTTTATTACGTTACATAGCTATTAGTTTAATACCTCCGTATACGTTGAAACAAAATCTTTTGCACGGAGCTCGGAGTAGCTCTTTTCTAAAAAATTACAACGAAAAAGTCGATTTTGTCGCTGAAATTCGGGAATTTTACGAAACTAGCTTTACAAAATTTGCGGAAGAACTAGCTAACGAAAATATAGGTTCTCTACAAATTCATCAAGCCTTAGAAAATGCATTTTTACGCTTGGATCAAGATTTTTCAAACGAAGCGTTGCAATCTTCCAATCCTAGAACATTATCGGTTGCTATGTCAGGTGCTGTTGCCTGTGTGGCGCACGTCGATGGTAATGATCTACATGTTGCTAATACTGGTGATTGTGCTGCAGTTTTAGGCTCATTAACAGATACCGGGCAGTGGGTGTCGAAAAAACTTACAATAGAACATAATACTGATAACGTCGGCGAAGTGAGGCGAATCTTAGATGAACATCCCGTTAACGAACGTGATACAATAATAAGAGTAGATAGGCTACTCGGTCAATTAGCACCATTGCGAGCACTCGGCGATTTTCGTTATAAATGGTCGCTCGATACTTTAGAAAAAGTAGTTGTTCCACATTTTGGCGATCAAGTAATACCACCTCACTATTATACTCCACCGTATCTAACGGCTCGTCCCGAAATTACGCACCACAAATTAACGCCAAACGATAAGTTTGTTGTTATTGGTAGTGATGGATTGTGGGATTTAATGAGCCCATTGCAAGTAGTTCGATTGGTTGGCGAACATATGTCAGGAAAAGCATTTTTACAACCGTTAGAAATACCTAAATCGAAAATCACATTAGACGAAATTTCATCAATGTTGGTCCATCGAAAGTATGCATAATCTAATATTAATAGTTTATAATAAGATAATAAAAAATTTATATGTATTTACAGAGCTGGATTATCAAAAAAACCACTTGACCGTAATGTGGCAACACATCTTATTCGAAACGCTTTAGGAGGTACTGAATATGGTATTGAACACTCAAAATTATCTCACATGTTATCACTGCCGCAAGATATTGTCCGATTGTTCCGTGATGATATAACAATAACGGTTGTATTTTTCGATTCAGATTATATGCGAGAATTTTCACCATAATTCTATTTATGCATTTTGTAATTTTTTGTTTTTTACATTTTAAAACTATTTAATTTATTAAATAGAATTTTTATTCTACTGTTGATATTGAAAATGAATTTTGATGTGTTTAAAATAATTTTTATTTACCAATATTATTTTTAAAAACTATCATTGTTCTTCAAACTAATCTTATCTTCTAAAGTTATTTGCTTGTTTATTTTTGTCAATACATTTAATCTTTAAGAAATTAAAATTTATTGGAAATATTCATTTTAGTTTAGTTCGAAATTTCCGCCTTTCTCAGGAATCTTAACAAATTCTGAATAAGTTACGAAATTAAAACAATCAAAATAATGAGAAACTTGCACATGAAAACGCTTCAATTTTGAGATACTATCATAGAATACTATGCCAATTATTTACATAAAGACGTACAAATATTGAGATGAATTAAATGTCTTTATAAAAAGACAATAATTGTTTTGAAAATATTCAAGAATAGTTATTATTTATATATTATATTTGAATGTTATATTAGAAAGATTACTGTGTTTATTATATAAATTGAAAATATATACATTATTTTATTTAATTTGTGTACGTATATTTTTATGGACAGATCAATCAAAACTACATATATGATATGATGAACCATTGCTTTTAATTATGCAATAATCAATTCATACAAATTATGCTAACAGGTACAAAACCAAATGCGTCTTGGAGAGTTCAGATAATAAAATATAATTCATACTCATACTCACTTTTTATTCCGTTTTATTAATTTAGATGTAAGGTTCATAAATCTTAATTTCGTTAGTTAAACTCCATCCAGTATATGCTGATAAAGCGAGTTATTGAATACCACCTGAAAACGTTTAAAACAAGATCCGTATTCGAATCCGATAGAGGCAGGATCCATCATCTTCTATGTCGATACTATATAGGCTAGCACGGAGCTGTGCAGATGTTTCTATGTAGATGAAGAATCAGTAACAGTTTGTTGGAAATAAAATACTGTTTAAAAAACTATTTGAAAACATTCTTTCTTATTTACATTGATATACAATTTTTTATGGGCGATAAACATACACATTTCAATTTATTCTTTTGCAAGTTGAATTCCAAAATAAGAACATAAAACTGTAATTTATATTTAAATAGTTTAAATTTATGGATATTGCAATCAAATCTTATTTTACAAAATAGTTTAATATAGAACATTTGTTCAAATACCAACCAACAACTGACTCGCCGTTAAGAAATCGCTACATGAAGCATTGTACTGATTAGCATTGTGCGTTCTACGTGCTAGATCAGCACAGTAGAACGGATGAATAACATGCGTTTGCGATTGGGTTATGAATTATTTGGTTTTGAACTAATTTATGGATTTTTTCTCATAAACCAAAAGCTTTTATTTAATATTTATTAGTTCAAGCCAAACTCACAGAACAAGAAATAAGTAAACTGAACATAAGTTTCAGTAATCCGCATGTACGTTATATTCTGATTTAACTAGTAGACGTAGTTTTTACGTCGAAGCGATTACAAAAGGCATTTGTTACGCCAAGCATTTCGTAATACATAATATATTTATTGTATAGTAAATGCAGTGAGACCATTTAAAATTCGGACGAACGTAACATACTATTCATTAGATTATCTACTATCATACCGAAATAAAATAATGTTTATTATAAGAATATGTTTATTTATTTATAACTGTTATACGAGGTGTGAATTATAATAAATAAATTGATTCATAAATTTACAAAATAATTGATTTAATAAAAAATGGCACAAATTTATCACAATTTAATATTCGAACATAGGACAGCTTCTCATATCAAAGGGTCGCATATGAGTTCATTTGTATTACCGATCGCGTGCGCCCAAACGATCGATGGTGAAAATCACTTTTCGCATCCTACCCCTATCGGGATTTGAACCACTCTACTCCGCAGCTTTTTAACCTCTGCGCAAACTGGGCGGTATGATAGTAATTAATCTAATGAAAAAGTGTATGTTACGTTTGTCCGAATATTAAATGGTCTCACTGTAGTAAAAAGTTCTTAAGTTAAATCTGAATCACTTGCCTGACGTATCACATTCGTTAAATCTAACTATGACTAGATAATTCAGCTTATTCCGCTTATGCTTCTTAGCATTAAAAATAAAGGTTAAATTTTGGCGACTGCCGTAAAGCTCACATATTCCTTTGGGATATTGACATATAGACCACAGCAGTCCCACACACCCTATTACAATAAACCATTCCATAGCTTGACTATACCAGCCCGTAATTGGCTAATTTACGTTGTAGTTAAATTTGTTTTACGGTTCATAGAAACAAATTTCATTTTTGAATCTCACTTCAGCTTAGGATTCGCAGCTTGTACATTCAACCATTTGCTTACTGTCGTCGCTTTCAACACTTGCAAAATCTTGAAAAATATTAAATCAGGGGTAATACTTCAGAGTAATATTAATTTATATTAAGTGAATCACAACGGTATATGAAAACGACTATCGTAGCAAAAAAGAATCCAATTATTTCAAAGATCCAATTATTTCAAAGGAACTGATCTGGTTAGCCCACGTTGGGAATTAAATGTAGAACATGCTTCATTAGGAATAAATGTCACCTCGATAACAACAATTACTATTTCAATTATGACCATCATAATATTTTCAAGAAGGTTAGATAATTTAAGGTTAGATAATTTAAGCCTTTCTTATAAAGAAATTCATTCATTGATTTTACCATACAAGGGATAATTACTTTGCCAACCACTGATTGCAGTCATCGATAAAAATGGAATGATAAAATAATTCATTAATAGTTATTGGCTATCGGTATCCCATTAAGCAGTAAAGAATTATAATTTTCACTGTATACGCTATTTTCGAAGGTAAAAGTGGCCGGACATCTGAGTGGTATTTACACTATAATCGAATTACCAAATCTTTCCATTTCATGTATGCAGAAGTTGATTATGCAGGACTTATAAATAAACTGACGAGTAAAAGCATGACAAATAAATGATAACATGTAAAGATTACATATGCATCTTCATTTAACTAGCATACATAAAATATATTAAATTTCATAATTGAAAATTCTTCTTGAAAGTCAACCTTACAAATTGTATCAGCAACACAAAGTCAGCCAACGAGAAAAGAAGCATCTTATCAAAGCAGGTAAGGAGTTCTGCCACAATCTATGCAGTTTGAGAAAATTATAAAATTTTAATTATTAGAGTTTAAATAGCAAAGTTAGATAAAATCTTACCTATAACCATGGTCAAACAGAAGACGTATAAAAAAATCTAGCCAAGATATAACTATCTAACCGAGAGTATAACTATCTCACCGAGCTTGAAATGGCTTTTGCGATACAACAGAATGAAACGGCATCAAACTTACCATTAATCAGCGCACAATCTTGTTTTATTGAAAATAAAAAATTCAATAATTCTAGGACTCAACAGGAATTTATATTTACAATATTTAGAAAATGATTTTACACATATAGTGAACTTCTCCAGCCAAAAGCAGCGATACTGTTTAACAAGCCATGTATAAATAATAAAAATATATACTTCGAGTTGTACATTGTAGATTCAATGTATTTGGGTGTTTAGTTGTTGTGTTCTGAAGTTTACTAAAGTTATCAGCATCGCCTCTAAGTATTACTATATCCCAGATGTCAGACCTATACAAGCTAACGACACCGCGTAATGACTCCAAATTTTTGAGTTTTATGGCACAAGTTTTAGTCTCAAAGTGTGTCCAATATTTTTAAGGCAAAAATCCAAATCTTGTAATATTTAATTAATGTTTGTATCATGCTCAAAACGTAGTTTAGAGAATTTTACTGGATGCACTTTTTGTTTGATGAACTTTAATGGCTTCAGTCAATAATTCGAATTTCTTCGAGAAAGAGGTTTTGATCCAATGGGGTATAGCTTGTTTCGGGATTTACTTAACGCGATTTAATTAATTAAAGCAATTATCCTCTCCTGAAGGATACAATATGCATCTTGATTTATTACTGTTCATCAATTGACAATGTTGCAGAACTCTGGAGTATTTTATACGGAGGCGATATTTTGCTGAACCGCGGAAGAAGTCCCAATATTGCTAATGGTAAAATAATTTCATTGGTTCTTTATTCCAAATACATGATTCACCCATACCATGAATTAAAGGAATAAAATTAAAATTAAATGCGACAAGTTTCGCTTTTCTTTCAGACATAAATTTTTTTCACGCTTTAGGCAAAATGTACTGACATCTTACTAGCTTCTTGAGGATCAAGTCGACTAGAAATTTTAATTAAACCACAATTATGATTTATCGGTAACTCAATGGTGTGACATGAAGTATTGGTTGGCTACAGTGACATGGTGTTTAGGAAAAGACAGGATGTGCTGGTGCTACAGTGGCTTTGTAAAATAAAAAAATGTATGATGTGCGGGTTCACGAGATGTGTCGGGATTGGAGCACGTTTGATTGACACATTATGCTTTAATAGAGTTTATATTACTCACGATATACCAATTCAGATTTCCATGTCTTTTAAATTTATAACAATTGATTTATTTTTTACAAATAAATTATTATACTTTTTATTTATTCATAATAATTTACATATTTATTTAACTTATCTTAAATTACAAATTTAATTTTCTCGTAAATTATTTGTTTTTTTTCTTTTAATTTTATTTTATTATAATAATTATTTAATTACAATTAATTCAGAACTTTATTAAATAAAAATAAACCTCACTGTATTATAAAATATAGAAAATGTATGGTTATAAAATAATTTTTAAATAATAATTTTTACACGCACATGTAATAAATTTAATTCATTAGAATAAACGAGTATGGATATAATAATATATATTTTGTTGTTTTTTTTTGTTTGAGTTTTTTATGGTTTTTGATTTAAGCGATGATTTATAAATTTTATTGTTATCCTATAATTTTTATTCATTTATTCAGGTCATTTAAAAATTGTGTATGTTTGTATTTAATTTAATTTCAATAGTGATTGTTATGTTAATATTTAATGATCTTATAAATTTTGTGTACAAAATAAAAAAATGTATATTAGAAAATTAATTGAGTATCTACCGACGAAATTCAACAACATTGTATATTTTGTTTCAATTTAAATGCAACTTTTATTTTTATAATTAGCATTGCGTTTAGCTCTGCCAATAATAGGCCTTAATATATTAGGCTAATTTGCAAAAAACTAAAATTTTTAAAGACCAGTACATTTCTAGTACATGGTTATGCATTTTACATTAATCGCTATTTAATTAATTATAAATTAATTCTATAAATTGATTAGAATAAATTGTCTTTCTTCAGTCCGTTTGATGTACGAAGTATATATGTTTCTAATCAGTTCAGAAAATAATTTATTCAATTCGTTTATAATTAAATATCTTTTTTTTCATAGATTATCATTTTATCAATCATTTTTGCCATGCTTTTAAAAATAAATATAATAATTATATTATTTAGCTTTAAGCACATACAGCGAAAAGATATTTAATTATATAGTTGTCAAGTTAATTAAATAATAAAATTATATATTATTTATAATAATTGGCAGCAACGAGGTTGATTTTTAGCAGGTTGTTGTTCATCGGTTTGACGGCTTTTCTTAACTTTAATTATATCTCTAACAAGTTGATAGAAACACTATGTAAAGAAGATTAATATTTTATTTTTAATTTTTAATTATTTCTTTCACTATAGTAATTTGTTTAAATAAAAATATATTCATTTTTAGAGACCTAATTGAACACGAATTATATATAATAAATAATTTTTAAATAATGCATTCATGAATATATAATTATTTAAAATTAAAAATTCGCACCCAAATTATATTAATAAATAAAATTTGAAAAAAAAACAAAATTATATATTTATAATAAAATAAACGAAATAAATGTGCAAATAAAATTATTTTTAATTATTAAATCCCAAAAAATATTTTTATTATTCAATAAATTCCTTGCAATTTTAAACAACAATACAAAGCTTATTTTAAGACAAAGCTTGAAGCTCACAACATAATAATATATAGTATTTAATTAAAGCGGTTAAACGATTTGTTTAATTTTGGGATGTTACTTATTTTAAATACACTTAAAACAAATGTGTTATTCTGAAATGATATGTATTGTTTTTGAACTGAATACTGTCGTCAATTTAGTGAAAATTTGTAATTGGTGTGTGAAGAAATTAAGCAACATAATAGAGAGAATAAAGTTCAAGATCATAAATAAAATGCATAACATTTTATTAGATATTGTTTAATTTATATCATACTCTAGTGTAAACATTTTTCATAAATTTGACAACACATTGCGATTGAAAATTAATTCATCTAAATTAATGTTTTAATTTTTTTTTTATTAATCAAACAATAATATAAATCTTAATTTAAATGATTTAATGTTTATAATATTAAATTTAAAAAGATGCAAAAAAAAAATATTAGATGAATTCTGTATTTCGTTTTTATAATTTATTCTTTTACAAATGTTATATATAAACTAACTTATCTGGTCAAAAAATAATGAGAATATTATACGAGAAATATTTGAAATTTATAAATCAAATTAATTATTTGTGTGATCTTAAAATCCCTGATGTATAAAATATTTAATCACAAAACTTCAAATATTTCTCTATTGAATATCAACTAATATAATAATAAATATAAATTGTATATAATAATATTGGTAAGCTATAAAAAATTTTAATGAAAAATTATAATTTCTAAAGAACAGAAAAAAAACTTAATTTAATTCGAATTAAAATAAAAATAATAATGATGTAATGTAGAATAATAATAGGCACCTATCTATAATATTGTACACTTAATTTTTCGTCTCTTTGATTTATCTTTTGCTCGCCCACTTGTTGTTTTTGAATCTTCCGTTTTTCGTGATCGTATTTCACGCATCAAATCGAAAAATACCTAAAAACAAATTTGATTTTTCTTCAAGTTTCATCTCCATTTTCTAAAATTTTTATCTATACTAAATTATTATTTATTCTATTTTTAAAATAAACAATAAATAATAATAACAATAATAATAACTAAAAATAATAACACGAATTTAAACAATAAAACTAGTGATAGTGACCAATTAAATATGTTTTAGATAGAAATAAATCGAATGTTAATACGTATATTCTAATGTAGGCTAGTCATTACTATTTATTACATACTAATTACAATATATATAAAATATGTATTTAAATAACTATAGTTGAAGAAACTACATAAAAATTGGTCAACACACATAATTATTTAAGAAATAATAATATTTTAATACGACCCAATTAAATTTAAAATTGAAAATAATTGCATTTATCAGCTAAATTAACAAAAAACATGTGTTTATATAGTTTTATAACTATTAATAATGATTAATAGCTTAGTCAACCGAATCTTATAAAAATCAAATAAATTCTTTCTTAGTAAAATATTGTTGAGAAAAGTGTGAACATAAAATTATAAAAATAACAACAATTAAAAACGGTAGTCTCTGCGGAAGATATGCTTGTAAGCGCCACCAGATAGAAAATTTATGAGACCGGAAAGTAAATAAAACGACCCATCTCCTATTGCTAATAAGACATAAATATTTTAAAATAATTTAAACGTTAGAAAAGTTAGAAATCAGTAACGTTTTAAGAACAACAGCGTTTTAAGAAATACAAAGGTGTAACAAAAGTTCGCTTAGTTGGCCAGAAAATAAATTCTACGTATTTATTCTAAAATCTTCATCTTTTTTATCTTCTCTACATAATTGCCATTGATTTCAATACATTTCTAATAAATAGATCCTCTTCTCAAATCAAAATAGTGCTTAAAATCTTGTTTTTAAGCTTATCAGGTTTTTGGTAATAAGCAGTCTTCGGTATACCATTATGCAGTTACCGTCTGACCCTTTAAGGGGAGCAGCAGTTACAATTTTGGTTTGGGGTGAAATAAACTGGCATCATTACTTTTGTCGCTGATTTTTGTTGCTCAGCTTTTACGGGTGGGTTTGCTCCAAGTAGGCTCTTTACGATGGACTGTTGTTTGGTTTCCAGATCGAACTTCTAGATTCGCCACCAGTAACGACTTTATTAAAGTTGCTAGATTGTTTATTTTCGAATTTATTTAGGAAAAAATTTAGCAAAACGCACTTGAGCCTTTTCTTGGGCCTCATTTAAAATTCGTGAAATCCATTGAGCAGATTTTTGGTATGAATTCAAGACCAACATCAGCAATAATTTCTTGTGTCAATTTTAAGCTATATCAGCGCCATAGTCATCAGTGGAAGATTTTGGTCGAAATTATCGGGGCTCGTCCACTACAGAAAAATATCCCGTCTCGAATTTTCAAAACCACTTGGGATAGTCTGTAGAGACATTCATCGAATATTTGAAGTGGTTTCAGTTCAAAGTGGTGGAATTTCGTCTGATGCATTTTCAGCTATTTGCATTTTTCGTCTTCATTTTAACCGATTGTTCTGAATTTTTTGAAAGAAATCTCATAAACAATAACAAAGATTATGGCATTTTAGGTTTTTTAAAAAAAAATTAAGAGTCGCCTTCTAAGCGAACTTTGGTTAATTTCCTCGTACAGCGATAATCGATGACGCCGGTCAAATTAACTTAGACTAGTAAGAATTGATTTTAAGTTTGTCTGATGAAGAAATACTAGAGTAAAATTTGCACTCCGTCAGTATTGTACCCGGTAATTTTTGCTCCCAATGACGCTTTTTTAACCAGTGCATCATTTGATATAATAAGTCTTTGCAAATCAATTATTGCCAACTGATCATGGATTACGTCGTGCATTTGATAGTTGGACTTTTGCAGCAAATATTGGCTACCAAGATCATGTGATCTAACAACATTAGATTTCTTTTTATGGGGATTTAAGAAGAGCAAAGTTTACGCTAATAATCCTCAAACCATTCAACATCTGAAAGAAAACATCATCACAATTATGTCAATAAGTGTTGGAACATAAAACTAAAAGATTAATGGCCCCTAGAGCTGCAAGAGGTATTATTTGACATTTTTTCCATTATTAACTAGCTCGTGTTTACTTTAATATTCAATAAAGATATTTGCTTATTTCAAAAAACTTATGTATTTTATAAAAACAATTAAAAGTAAATTCAATCCTTCCATTCCAATCCAATTAATGTCTTAAATCTTCCGACTTTATAAGTAATTGGTTTTTTTTATATAAGCCCTTAAGTTACTCCCCTTTATAAACGTTTAATCAATCATTGTAAAAATTATTGAACAAGCCTACATTTACAGATAGAAGAATAGTTTATCTAATCATTGTATCTCTAACGTATTAAAAATGTATCTTTCACAGATCATAAGAAACCACAAAATTGATGAATCCGATCCTTAGAATATTCCTCTATTACTTCAATGATGTATTGATGTTTTCACGAGAATCTCAATATTTTCATCTTATTCACTTGAAATAACCTCTGAGTGTTGTAATCTAATTTTTGACCCCTTAATCTTCAGTGAATTGTTGGTTGGCTGATGTGCCTACATCTGGAAGAATTCATGAAATTTTGTATACTTATTTGTGATATTGTTGAATTAATTTTTACACCCCTTGTAAGTATTGTATCAATTTTTTATTGTTGAATGGCCGCTTTATTTGATAAAATGTGGTGTTTTTGTGGCTACCGTATTGTTTTAATAATTAAGTAGCTGAAATTCCATTGTTATATAATCAGTTACTAAAATTAGTTTTCTGACTTTGTCATTAAATTTTAGATTAGTTACTACTATTTTACTGTATATAAGGAAACTTTTGGATACTCATATTATTATAACAATATTTAAATTTTATAATACGAAATCCATACAACGGTCAAATACACTCAACATAACACGATACTTGAAGACATGAACAGTAGTTGATATTACATTACATTTCAGTTGATATAAGCCTAGAAAAACTTATTTGTAGCTATTCACGAATTCAACGAATATTTACTCATTCAAATCTATTAGATAATACTAACGAATTACCACCTGCATTTTCAAACGAAGCTTTCGTTAAATGAAGATTTCGAAAGTACTTCACAATTTACGATTGCCAATCGTATTCACTTAAATCGTAAGTCACATATTAAAACGTTAGTAACACAACCATAGTAAAAATGTTATCTCCTGTGACCTCGCAAAACTCCAAGTGAGCTTTAGTTTTATCCATATCGCTAGTATTATCGGTCACAAGATTATGCATATAAACTCAGTTTCTTAACATGATTTTGTTGCTAAATAAATTGTACTTATACACATCTATATTTTTAAAAAGCGTTTAAGCTCCAACAGAGAAGAATATCCACTGATTGGTTTTTATTATTAATATCAGCGATTTATATTAAAAAAATCAGTTTATTAATCTAGTACGCAAACTTATTTTAAAATCTAAGATGTAGCAGTTCAACCAGTTTCGATAGCATTGTTGTTTTTTTTAATTCAACTATGGTATAAATATAAAAATTGATTATTGTCAGTGATTTAAATTAAATTATTTTTTGAGACACTAAATGGCACTTAATTTAATCATATGGTAATTTACATTGGTTGCAGAGTAACTTTTTTAACTATGAAAGAAGAGTAGTCTAAATCCTATTGCTATCTAATGAAATGCGGTATATCTGAAAATGAAGTACATATATGACATCAATAAATTCGTTTTAGCCTGATATTTGGGTTGATCTATTGCCTTGATCCATTTGTATAATATACGGTTTTAATTATAAAATAAAATCAATGGAGCTTCAACTAAATATTCTAAAGAAATTATTTTATATTATGACTCATTTCTCTTGCTCGTATAGGCAGAACTAAACATATATTTGCAAAATTTGAGTCCACTTCATGAATAATACTTTAAGCCTGAGATTAACCAGAAATTTGTTATCTTGTGGAGATACGTTGAAAATATTGAGGAAGTTCTCATATACCAAAATAATATAGTAATACAAAATATGTAATAATTTAAAAAAAATGAAAGTACCTAACATGAATTCTAAACAAAAACTAAGGAAATTGAACACCAAATAGTTTGCTATTTCCTTTTGCCTTATCTTTCGACGGACTTAAAACATATAGTGATGAACAACAACTGAATAAACATATTGTTTAAACCAAGTCACCTTCGAAGAGTAATATTGGTGCAATCAAAAACAATGGTACAAAAATGGGCGGAAATGATTTGTTTAATTGAACTATAAAACGAGACTAAACACACTAATGTTTCAAAAAGTTAGCATTTTGATTTAAAATTTACTCAAACCGGACGTATATATCGTCGTATGTAAAAAAAATAGCATCTCATTGTATTTTTATCAAAATTTTCACCGGACATTAGTTATTAGTTTTTTTTTTTAGAAAAAATATGATTTTTTAAACAAACAGTTTTTATTTTTAGCAATTTTTGTATATATTCCAAAATAATACCATTTACCAATTCATTAAACAAAATCAATGATTGATTTTATTGTAAAAAATAAAATTGAAAATGAAAACATAGAAGTTAACTAGGCTAATCATAAATTAATAAAATGTAAGTAAAACCAGAGACTTAATACGATTTTGGAGTGGATTCGTTGAATGTGTATGATTGAATTTTCAATCAATTATCCAAAAATATCTCTAAGAGTTTGTTATTAATTTTTCGTAAATTATCTATAACCATGAATCTTCTGCAAAAATTAAATTCAGACATATATGCGATTAGCCTCATTAAATTTAATACTTCGAATGGAAACCAATGTGAATTAACTCAATAAATATATTTAATTTAATTCTTTTAGATTTTGGATATCGATCTTATTCTTTTAGATTTTGGATGTCGAAATAAATGCTATACATAAAACTTATATGAAGTACTAATAGAAATTTTGGACCTCTCGGAAGTGAAAAATAATTTATATGTGCATGATTGGACATAGTAGTGCTCAACTCTGAGATTTATGTAAACGTGTATAGAAAAGCTATATGCATAGTTTTTTTAAGCATCGTGACTAAATCGATCTGGCTATATATTTTTAAGAATAGGTATTGAAATCGAATATCAGGACAAAAAACCAATTATTCACACCTCTATATCTCACTACTGACTAACGATGTTCACATTAGAATTATTCTCCTCTGTGTAGTGGAAAAACAGGAGTATAATAGTTTTATTCATTATCCTTCACAAACTTAAGTATGGCAGTCGTAATTATTATATTATTATTTCGATCGAAAAATCCTTACTAATTTCGCATTGGTTTAGCAATATAAATCATTTTGAATAAGTTATGGTTTAAAATAATTATTTCTAATGTAGTTCAACGTAAATCCATTCATTTTGTGTCAAAATGCTGATCATTCATAATCAACTAGCATAATCCAGATGAGATACCAGCGTATCATTTGCAAACGAACAATGGTTGAAAAATTGGCTTTAAACTGAAATTTAATCGTGAGACCACCAAAAAAAAAAAATTATTCAAACACTAAATCAATAATTTTAGTCATTGTTAGAGATTTAGTTCAATTTAAAGCTTTATCACACAAATATTTATAACTCTATCGTTATTAATTCGGAAAATATTTAGATTTTTGGGGTTTCCGCATTAATATGCGTCTGATTAGAACTGTGACTGTGATATTTAAAACCTGTAATTATACTCAACGATAGGATTAAATAAATTCATTTTATATCAATGTTTTTACATCTTCTGTAAGAAAATTCCCTAAATTTTTTGCTGCTACCTAAAAGACTGAATAATAAAAGCTGAATAATTACATATAACTTTTAAACATATTGATTTGATATTTGTTTACGAAGCTTTAAATAATTTTGTTTAATCTAATTATTCGTCGTGTTTGAGTATTTGCAGATATTAAGTTACCGAATACCTACGGTTATTATGAAACGATAATTTTTATAACAGTTATATTCTAAAAACTCATCTTACTATCTTAAATTTCTTTCGACCAAATCTTTTTTTGAGCGATTGACAAATTGTGTGGGATCCAACGCGAACAATTTTTTTTGACAGTTAAATGTTCATGCAATATTGAGTGTATGCTGATCCCACTAATGCCTAAGGTTGTTTCTATCTCACGATAGGTCACATGACAATCTTGCAATATCAGTTCGCGCACATCATCAATGTTTTTTGGAACAACAACTGATTTTGGACGACCTTCACGAAATTCGTCTTGGAGTGAACTCCGACCACGATTGAATTCACCATACCATCGATAAACACTGGTCATTGATGGTGCTTCATCGCCAAAAGTTGAATTAAGTTCATTCATGCACTGCTGCTGAGTTAATCCACGTCGTAAAAAATAATCGCACGAAAATGTTCACGATTTAGTTCCATTCTTGGGGGCAGATGAATCTTTTAATTTCTAACTTTTTTCTTTTAATTTCAAAAACTTCTAACTTTACGATAGAGCTGCGGCAGTTGACAAATTTTAACACCAGGGTCGCCAAATCCCGATATATAAAAGGCAACCTATGTATTCATAAATTAACCATAAACTAACATAGCTTATTTAGTTATTATCAACTATTACATCTGCTTCAGTGAAAATATAAAAAAAAAATCGGTATGCATGTTTATAAACGAATGTGAAAATATATATGATGTGTAAAATTGATTTATTTATGTTGAGTTTTTATATAATTAAATTAATTAATAAAATAAAGCGATTTTAGAATGGCTTCGCATAGGATAGCATAAATATTTAGCCAATTTGTTATTGTTTATTTAACAAAAATAAACTAAATGTTTTAAAGTAACAAAACATAATTGATTATAATGTTAGTAAATAAACTAAACCAAACTAAACCAACAATGACAAAAAATAAATTAATAAAATCACACCAATGTACATATTAGATACCAGAATTAGTGCAAGACATATATTTACCTTATCGACATTTTCTCTTGTTTTAGCCGATGTCTCTACATAAGGGACACCCCATTGTTGGGCGCGATTATGACACTCTGTCATTGTTACCTTACGTTTATCATTCAGATCACATTTATTACCTACTAGTAAAAATGGTATACTTTCATCGTTTTTAACACGCAATATTTGTTCACTGTAATTTATAAGTAGAAAATCAAACGTATTATTAGTTTAATTAGTTAAAGTTAACAAAACTACATTACCGAAATTCTTGTGTTGCTTGAAAACTTTCATCATCTGTTATTGAAAACACACAGAGGAAACCCTCTCCACTACGAAAATAATTATCACGTATGGCAGCATAATCTTCTTGACCTGCTGTATCCAAAATATCTATTTGTACTTCTTCGCCGTCTAATACAACCTGAAAATAAAAATAATTAATTTATATCAATTTTTTACATCATAGAAAAAAAATTGTGTTTAAGCACAGGCGGCAATTTTACTTTTATCAGGTAATTAAATTAAATATTTTATAATTACATTTTTTAATTTTACGAACAATCAATTAAAATTTTATTTTTCATGAGAAAATTATGTTGAGATTATTTTCTAGAATTTTCTAGATTTTTATTAATTAGTTCAATCAAATGATGATTTACCTTCGAGAAAGGAAGATTTTTAAAGTCTGGAAATCTTGAAAAATGAGTTCATAGTCATTAATGGTACTGTGCAACTAAGAAATTATAATACACATATAAACTAAACCCACAATACGCACATATCTTACAAAAGCTATGAACACATAGAATCGAGACACTTCAATTAAGTGTTCAACTTTAAATTCAACATGTTATCGTGTAATTAAAGTAAATTTATCGCTCAAAATAAAAATATTGATGGTATGAAAAGTTAGAAATAAATGTCTTATCTCGAAATGACATTATATTTGGTACATAATTTTAATTGAATTAACTTACAAAATATTATGTATTTTTAATTTATATGAATCATCCAGTCAATGTTTTTGACAACTTGTCTTTTCATATGGATTGCGTTTGCAATAGACCACTAGGTCATCATAATTTTTTTCATGACTACATTGCATGGTTCTACGTAATTCGGACCTATAGCCGTACGTTCTCTTTTTGGTTTTAATGGCGAATATTAGGACGTTAATAAGCAAACTGATAAAGAAAGTGCCTTAAGACCAAAAAATAAAAATTTGCAAACATTAGAAACAACTCTATAGAATTGCACGAAGACAATTTTGCTAGGGATATAGCATTATTCACTTTGTTTTGGCTTAATGGACGGCGTATCATGAAAGATAAGTCAAAAAGCATAAAACAATCTTTCTCACTATTCTGCAAGCTCTTTACATGCATTCATATCATTTTCATGAGCTTCATTATATTTTATGACGCTATGTAAACATATTTGTTTAACCATCAATCGCTTCAAACCGAAACAGTGTTTGACTTCCAATAATTATAACAACCGACGAAGCCCATTTCACACTATCTGCGGTGCTAATAAACAAGATTGCCGCATTTAGCCATATTTTTCAGAAAAAATGAAACAGCCGATGGAAATCGATATCGATCGATGTTGGCTTATTTGGTTGCCCGCAAATTCGTGATAAAGGCTTTCACGGTTACTTGTTCAACAAGCCGGTGAGCCATGACACACACTACAAATGAAACAATTCAGTTTTTGCAACGAACATTCCATGGACGTCTGATGTTAAAAAGAGACGACATTAACTGTCCACCCAGATTTCTAGATTATACCCCACCGGGCTTCATCTTGTGAGGTTATGTAAAAAAAAAACAAAGTGTACGCCAGCAAACCTTATACCATTGTGGAACATAAGGCAAATATTCGTGCCGAAATTATGGCTATACCACCCATAGTATTATTCTTGATCTATAAATTTTTTAATAAAATTAAGGATTAAGTAGTTTCACACCCAACGCAGGTTTTCTACAGCATTTTAAATAAATACATATAATGATGAAAAATTCGGCATTGCGTGATTTATAATATCGATGAAATTTAAGTACGAAGTTTAGGTTAGACTAGGTTGAAGTGGCTGCTCATACATACTCAATGGCTCATAACGTGGTTGACTACCTTTAGGTATTTTTTTCATGAAGGGTGAGCAGCCCACCCAGCCTTCAGTGTATATATATATATATAAATATATATATATATATATATATATATATATATATATATATATATATATATATATATATATATATATATATATATATATAAATATATATATATATATATATATATATATATATATATATATATATATATATATATATATATATATATATATATATATCGATCTGAAATTAAACGCGTTCTTTTCGGTTTGCAAAGAAATTGTCAACAACGACTTCAAATGCAAAAAAAACCACGATTATGCACGTCACAAGTCGTTGGATATGATGGCAACATTGCACGAATTGATGTTGAATTATCTGCCTATTCACTTTATTCACCCAGCAACCTATACTATCCGCAAACCTCAAAAAGTGCTTCTTAGAAATAGCTATACTGAAACAATGACTATTTTTGTTTGGTATTGTCTAGGCGAAAATGTAGTCTTATTTACCGTAAAAACTGTAATTAAGATAATTTAATCTCTTACAAGTTAATTTAAATGAAAAGACTTACAGTATAAATGTGAACTTAGAAACAGGATATTAATATTAAAAATAACAATAAGATACATTATATTTAATAATGTTATTATTCTCGAACCATTAAAATAAAAATTATACATAAATGTAATTTGATAATAAAAAAAATTTGGTGTGAAATTCTATACACAACAAAAACTGTATTTTTAACTATTACCGATGACGTTATTATTTTGATGAGCAAACTTCTTACAAGTTCAATGCTATCAAAATATTTTACTTAAATATATAAAGACACATTTATGTTGGTCACAAACCTTCTTTTTGAAAGCTATTGTTTTGTAATACAAACTTAACTTTATAAAATTTTCGGTTTAAACTATCTTTAGATTAAAAGATTATTAATAAAGTGATTATAAGAAAATTTTTAATTTTATAGAGGTATTTAAATAATTTTTAGAAATTAAAGACATACTGATTATTATGAAAATATCATAAATAAATTTAAGAAACAAGCATGAAATTTATAAATAATAATTGTTTACGGTTTAATCCCTGTGGGTGAGGGTATCCATGCTTCGTAAATATTTCAAACAAAACTTAAGACCCATAGAATACCACCACTAAGACTAGAGCTTGTCTTCGAAGGCGACTGATGGTGCATGGAACGTGCATTCACTGAAAAAAAAACCGGCACGTTAGACGACCTTAGTATCGAAAGGAACTCGTGACTACCGAGCTGTGAAGGCTATACATTGCCACACAGGAGATGACCTCGGAATTCTTGAAGTTAAATAAGATAAATAAGGCTGTGGTAAATAAGACTGTGTGACTTCCAAGCATCCGATGATCGAATGTGTAAACTACGCTTTCACATGAAATTAACCAACCTAATTGTCTGTGCAAACGGCACCCACTGTTGTAAGCCAACCCCCAGGATAAAGTATCATCTTACTATAATTTGGATAATCTGACGGACTCTATCTATACTTGAGCATAATGTCAGATTGGTGACTTTAATGCTAGAGCTGGCATAAATTCCGACACAGAAAATGTCGAAAAAATGATGTACGTTCATGATCTCAAAGTGGCAAGTATATTTTTATGTCATATTTTGTCCCATTTGACATTTTTATCCCATTTGGAAACATAAACACACGTACGAAAAACGTCCGAAAGCATTAACCATGTCTTGATTTCAAAAGAGCGGACTAAGGATGTTTCAACGTGAGAGTTCGTAACGGTCTTTAAAAAAAATCGTTATCTCTTCAATGCAAAGCAACGATGAAAATTATCGTACTAATAGTCAAGCTCAGTTAACGATCGCAAGGAGAAATAAAGCGGTTCTTGGTAGGAGAACAACTAAACAATGTTTGCGTAAAACGCGATAAGCGAATAGCTCATCTTTGCACAGTATAAAAATTTCCTCGATCAATAGTATGCGCTTCAATATTTAGGAATACGAAACAAATAGTGCCTCTGTGTAAAATTACATTAAGGCTTTGCCAAAGTTGAAAAGAGGCTATCGAGAATTTTTGCAATTAGTTGTGGTATTTGACAAGAAGTTGCACTGTCTCCGAACTCATGTAGGAATACAATTCTCGTGATCAACACAATATATATAATATCTTATTCCGACTATCCAATTATGCATATGCACACGTTTCCAGGAGTAATGAGATTCAGGTGTCTTAAACTACTCATCAATCGCAATAATAGTGTGGGAGAGGATATCAAGGTTCACATTGCCGCTGGCAATCGAGCTTTATGTCCTCTACGCCCACTTTTAAAATCAAAATATCTTGCAAGTGTGGATAAGCTTAAATTGTACTCAACTGAGTGTTGATCACGAGATCAGAAATTTAATGCGAATAACTGATATTGAAAATGATAGCAAAGGACAGCGAGTACGCTGGCTCGGTCACGTTCTTCGTGATCATCCGAACCGAATGATACAGCGATCTTAAAAACCCCCCTTACGATAGACAAAGAGGTCGCTGTCGGCGCAACGATGGCTCCACGGCGTAGAGAGTGATCTGGCATCTTCTAATTGTTTAAAACAATATGAAGATCTGGCTCGTGATCGAAACCGTTGTAGTTAGATTGTTGACAATATTTAAGCAATACTTTCAAATTAACATTAAATATAAGGTTTTATCGATATAAATTTAAATGATTTGTTATATTTTGAAATAAATATGCACGAGATTTTTTTCGAATGTCATGGTTCATTGCTTTATCTTTACACAATATATACTCATAACCAATTTGTATTTTATAAATCATTTAAAGTTACTGCTCAGTTGATTTTAAATGTGAAATTGTTTGTTAATTTTTGTATAAATACAAATAAATAAAGGGTTGTCCAATAAGAGGTTTCATTTTGAATAGCCTGCTATTATTGCTACCGAGTTTTTATATGACCGGATAGTTTCCTGGCCGTGATATTTTTCGAAGAGGTGATCACAACTGACCACCGAGATCGTGTGATTTAACATCTTTAGACTTTTTTCTTTAGAAAGATAAAGTCTATGTGAATGCTCAACAATCGATTCAAGACCTTAAAGGTGGAATTGGTGAAGTTATCGAGGGCAAACATACCTTCCTATATACAATGTAATAAACATTCGTCGATGTCTCTTACAAAATACTCGCCTTTTTTCAAAATCAAAATGAAACATCTTATTGGAAACCTCGATACATTGGAATTAATATATGTACGTCGAACAATACGAACAAAGTAACTCTTTCATGGTACCAAGATGTATGTACTACAATAATACAATCGAAAGTAATTGTTGAGTACTTTTCTTACATATTGACATAACATTTGCAATGATATGTAAGACATATTACGATTGGCTATTAAACAATAATAAAATATTTACATAACTATATGTTTACATTTTTTTATCAAATCAATATGTAATTTATAATATTATGTAAGTACTTAGGGCGAAGTATATTGAATAAATTTATTATCGAAATATTTCTCGATATGCATTGCAAATTATTTAATCAGACAATCAAAATTCTAGAAATACATTGATAAATAGAACATCAATTAATCGGTAATTTTTTATTTACCTAAGTACAATTTTCATAGTTGAAAAGGCTTTTCACCCGTACAGTACAGAGTTTACTTCTTATCGTTTAGTGTAACCTCATATAGTTTATATACTATACGCGTGTAGATAGTTACATTAAATATAATAAAACGGCTTCATTTTTGGAATAAAATCACATCTTGGAAACACAAATATTATATTTTACTGAAACATACTAACTTCAGTAGAGTATGTAGGCATGCAGCTTTTATATGATTTACATCGGTTTTTATATTTTAAGTTGCATCGAGTCGATCGCAGAATTTGTAAGCACGCAGAGCTTAAATGTTTTGCGTCTATAACTTAAGAATTTGTTCAACGTGTCTATTCTAAATGGTTGTTGCTTGTTCAATTTATAATATTTCTCTGGGAATGTGAACAGAATTTGTAATTCAGGTACTTTTATTATTCGGTAGTAATTTGATCTCTGAATTCTAAAGTTATGTAGTGAACCTAAATGAAAAATATCGATTATAATATTAAGATTTTCTAAATCTTATTGTAACACAACCATTGTTGCATATACAAACCAAAATATGATAAATCCACGATTTACTATGAAAATCTGACAGAAGAACCGACCAAATGACGTGCAATGATTAAAGTTGCGACAGTTGGAGAGGAAGGTACCTAGGTTCTAAACCGAAAGAGATGAAGCACATTTTCAATGTTTGCTAAATTTTTGTTGAAATGATAACATAACGTCAATTTGATTATTCAAAGCGCAACAGCCTCGTATGAGAATCGTCGAAAGGTTTTCGGATCAAACGTTTAAAGACATAATGGCAGTAAAAAGCATGTGTATTACAGTATATGTGTTGAGCAACAAACGCTTGAATTTATCACATATTTTGTATATGATCACAAGCATATCAACATGGTAGGCTGTTTTATAACTCTTGTTGAGTAGTAATCAGTTCATCCTTCATTTTCTGTTGGTATTCCTCTCCATTTGATTGTCAGGGAACTTGACTTTTATCCAAGTATTCGCCTCCAAACCCACGAGGGCCAAAATATGATTAATACATAAGAATTAATACAATCACTCTGCACCTAATAGAAATATTGTCCATTGCTATCCTGTTAGGGAGTTTATAGTTTGCTCCCACAAATTGATTCCTTATACAGGCGTTTACAATGTATGTCAAGCAGCCAGTGTCTATATCACGTTAATTTGATATACATATATAAATCTATTAGGTTAAAATTAACAGGACTAACTTAAACTATCTGAATTATGGTCCCGAAATACGATTAGATAAAAAATACTTTTTCTAGTATTTCTAGTATAAACAGATTCGAATACCGATAGGGGCAGGAAAAGGGATTTTCGGTGCTGTGAATCAACACATCTATGACCCCCTGTTGGAGTGCAGAAGGGCCGACTCATCTTCCATGTCTGTACTATCATATTTCCATGTTAGATGCCAGTCTACGTAAATCGGACTTATAAAATACGTCTTCGATTTGGCTATGTAATGGCGTAAAAGTAGGATTTAAATTATCGAATTGCTGAAGAACTGCAGTGCCTTGAACCCCTAAAAAATTTGCAATGATAGAAACCGACAGATACTCACTCTACATTTTTATTAATTAGTTGAGCTCGTATAAACTCTTAATAAATGGTAAAATCAATTATCTGATTGTTTCCTGTTGTGGTCATACTAAAGGTTGATATGACATTGCAGTGCACATATCGTAATACTTAAGGGTGCAGAGGTGTGTGAAAGTAGCCGAAAGGACTAGGTGTGCCCTAAGACTATACAGTATACTGTATAATTTAACCCCTTTTCATTTTATTGAAAAACATAACTAACCACACGTCGACGGTATTGTTAGTTATTGATAATATGTTGATTATTAAAATTTTAATCAAATTAATATAAATATTTACTATATTATATAAACAGGGGTTATCCCATTAATTTCCCCATACAAAAAATTGTAAATATTCTAAAATTTTATTCATTTATCTCCATTTTAAACTATTTTAACCTAACCAATTTATGTTATCATTTATACATTTTAGATAAAGGCCTTAAGTGGCCTCTTAATGTTGGTTTCTCCAATCTTTAGAAAAAATTACCCACTCCACAATTTATATCTGTTAAAACGAGTTGATCAGGTGCACAATTTATTCGTTTATATTAAATAATCATTATATCAATAAAACAAATTAAAAATTTAAAATATTTATGTGGAACCAAACAGTTGCCGCCCGATTGTCGGATCAATACATTTTGTCAAGTTTATCAATAAAATTTTGTTCGTAAACGAAATTTTAATGACTAAAAAAAATAAGTTTAATCAATACACATGATTTAATAAATAACTGAATATTGATTTTCTTTACGCTTATTGATATTTTATTGGCATTTAATCAAATTGGCATCAATCTTATCTAATTCATATTTAAACTACAGTGTTTTATAAATGATGTTAAAGTTTGTATTTTATTCTAACCAATTCAAAGAATGCCTGAAGCTCAATGTAGACACATCGTAATTATGTTGCATTTGGTTTTAATATTTTTTGAATAATAATACTTTTTGAACACGATAAAAAAACGGCCAGTAGTTCGATCGCACTCAATTTTTAACATTAGCAACTAATGTTGAGCTCAAAACTGTCTTGAGCAAAATACCGCAACACGACGTTAATATCGTTTAAGGGATTGACACATGTTGTAGCACCATTGACCTAAACTCCTTGCCCCGTACACCAAACAACAACGCGAAAACGCTTCCTGAGATCATTACTATGTATAACTTGGTGGTTGCCAGTACATTCTTCCCACAGCATTAGGAACGAAGTTACCCAAACCACCTTTGATACTACTTTATCAGGAATTTAGGTGAAAACCCCAGTTCTTGACTCCATTCATGAACAATTGATCATAATTAAAACCGTAACCGTAACCTGTTGTCCGATATAATCAATGTCCACTATAAGCAGTAGTTTATCTAGACCTAAATCTTTGATACCTACATAACCTTGTGAAAAGAGAACGAAACTATGTTTCATACTATCTCAAGAAACCAAGATCATCTTAGTATGAATGAGCTTATAAGATCAAAACAGGGTGTATAGTTTACAAAATTATAATAAATAAAATAAAAATAAGTAAATAACCACGAGGAAAGCTTCGTATCGGCTATGCAGATAAAAAAAGGGATGGGCACGAACAACAGGGACTACGACGTACCTATAAACAGCTACAGAATTTCATCCATGTAGCAACATTATTCACAACAAAACAATTAAAATAAAAGTAAAATTTCGAATGCCTTCAAGATATCTGGAGTGCAGCAAGGTTACCTTATAGCTGAAATTCTCTTCAAAATATCATTAGAATACGCCATTAACAGCTCAATAGAGCACAGCACAGCTGTATTTATTACAATTCGACCCATCTATTAGTATATGCTGAAGGCATTTGTATTCTGGGTCGCAGCACTCACTGAAATAGGTTCATCTTCCGTTGGAAATATCACTCCTACAAATTGTTGAAGGTCGATTATTTATTCAACGAAATGAATTCCAAATATATGGTCATTGAACAGACATGCAGACTTCATTTCTAGAGAAACACAATATGAGAGGGTGAAGGTGAATGAGTTTAAATATGTGGGATCATTCATGACCGAGCAAAACTACATTTCGCTCAAGGATAAGATGGCTTGGACACGTTCTTCGCTTGCAAAATCGGACCACCAACCATGCTTTGGAATCGGCACCAACGAAAGAAGAACATCCGACACGAGGGATGGACGACATGGAAAGAGAACTGGATACACTCGATCACCATGTTTAACAATCTCTTGTCATTGATCGGACTATTTTAAGGACCATCGTTGAGGGCGATCAAATCACATGGGATGTTGCACCAGCGGGAATAGAGAAAAAAACCAATGTATTGGCAGCTATATCAAAATCTATATTTAATAAATAACAAATTAAAAATTTAATTTAATATATGAGATCAGCATAATAATTATGTGACGACGGTACTTAAAAATATTGGCTCAACAAAAGTATCAAATAAAATCTTTCCAAATTAAGATTCAAAACGCTTATTTTCAAAGACAAAATAACTAAGGAAACATGATTATTTGTATTAATCATGTTTCCTTAGTTATTTTGTCTTTGAAAATAAGCGTTTTGAATCTTAATTTGGAAAGATTTTATTTGATACTTTTGTTGAGCCAATATTTTTAAGTACCGTCGTCACATAATTATTATGCTGATCTCATATATTAAATTAAATTTCAATATCAATCTTATGACACTATTTGCATATAAATGTTATCACTTCGAAGTTCGAACTATATATGTAATTTATTAAATGAACAAATAACATGTATTCTTATTTACTAATTTAATTTTAATGTGGGCGGTAAACGATGGTATCAAATTTACTATTTAAAACAGACATGTGAGCATATACATATGTTTACTGATGGTAAAATCGCTAAATTTAGAAAACTATTACAATTTGTATCAGATTTATTTGTTTTATTTTATTCTGCATTGTATAAATATTTAAACGTCTTCATACATATCTTTATATTTTGAAAACATACATTTTGACAACATACATATTTATTCTTATATAAATTGAGACTTGTATCTGACAACATAACCAATTCTTTTGTACACGCACAGCGAACATTTTTAGTTTACAAAAATATTATTTCATAATAGCACTTCTCAATTAACCCAATAAATACTATAATCTGTAAAGTACTAGCAGCAACATACTATACGTATATACAATTTGATTAAACAAATAATTAGTTACAAATTGTGAAAAAAATAAATGATTCGATTAAAATTGTGTATCTAGATGATAGTCAAGAATCGAGTCTTTCTGTCTTGAATTTATGTACTTATAGAGTTTATCAAGCTTACGAGTACAAAGTAATATTACCTCAAGATTTGAATTTTTACAATCTCCCAAAACAATTAATTAATTAAATAACACCTTTTAATTATTTTTTATGTCTACTGAGCATGAAATTGATAGAAAATATTTTAAAACTAAATCCCCTTTCATATTATTTAAAACACCCGTACTTTATAACACGTACAGTACAATAAAGTTGGTTGATTTTTTTAATTTTGTTTAGAAATTTGTTTATTTTTTCGCGTGTCATATTAATGCTTTAATTTTTTATTTAATAAATGTACTAGTGAAATTGAGTTCTTTTTTATTAACAAATACAACATTTTGTGATTGTACTAAGTAGGTCTAGGTAGCATATAAATTAGGTTTTAAAAATGTAGATTATGATTAAATTACATACATGTACATCATAGTATTGAATAAATTGTATTTATAGACTTTATTTTCGAGGGTTAGAAAAAACCACAAGGAGGGAAACATAATCATCACACACTCTAGAACACATAATTATATGAAAATGATATATATATATATATATATATATATATATATATATATATAAATATATAAATATATATATATATATATATATATATATATATATATATATATATATATATATATATATATATATATATATATATATATATATATATATATATATATATAAATAAATATATATATATATATATATATATATATATATATATATATATATATATATATATATATATATATATATATATATATATATATATATATATTTCGTATTCTGCATAAGGTAGCATAACGGTTTCCAGTAAATCAAACATATTTATCCGCATTCATAATTTCCTTTATCCAATATATCGGACCAACGCCGACCCACGAAAAACAACCCAAAACCATTATATTTCCCCCTCCATGTTTAATGGTTTTTGACGTGTATTGGGGTCGGAATTCAGTCATCGGTGGTTTTCGGACATACTGAAGAATACTACCGCCAAAGAGAACCATTTTGGACTCGTCCGTAAATAAAATATTACGCAATTTTTCAAGGGACAAATTTTGATGATTTTTGGCATAAGTTATACGCGCCTTCACTTGTCGCTTATTTAAAAAGGGCACCTTCCTAGACCTCAACCCTTTTAAATTTGCTGCTAAAAGACGTTTTCTAATTGTTGAGGTGTCTATATCTAAATTAAGATCTTGTTTGATCTTCGTTGAGGTATAAAAAGGATTCTTTTTCGTACAAATCAGTATCACGATGTCCCGTTCAGTTTGATTCGAAGTTTTTCGTTTTCTTCGTCGTGTTTCTGGTTTTTCTTTGTGCTAAACAGCATTGGATATAACGAAAGGTGAACATCCCAACATTTGTTGGATAAATTTATATGTTTTTCCTTCTTTGATTAATGTTTTGATTAAATCTCTTCGCTCTTCGGAATAATGCTTTCCTCGGCCCAATATTATTTAAATAATTTTTTTTTTAATCAAATTTTTATAATTCTATTTATCTTATTATTTCCGAACCGTTATTCTTGATCTATTTTAAACAATAATCAATAAGAGACTACTATTATTTCGAAAGTAAAAATTTAGACTGACAATTGAACATAAGGGGAATCCCGAATTTGTTTGATAAAAAAATTACAAATAGCGTTTGGTTTATGTTCAGTGTAGATGTCAGTTAAATCATTAAAAGATATCTGTATATATATATATATATATATATATATATATATATATATATATATATATATATATATATATATATATATATTGTATATATGTATATATATATATATATATATATATATATATATATATATATATATATATATATATATACATATTTACATATTATACTCGTATTACATTATATTTTATATTTAGTTGCGAGCCTATTATCATATGGACACTATCTCGTAGTATACTGTACAGATTCGATTTATGAATTAAAGATCGTTTGACAACGAACTTACACGTTCGCCCCATTGCTCAACTGGAGTTTTCAGAAAATAATGAACCGCACATCACAAGGAAACCCAAAGCATTGTTTAGGGAAACTAAGATGGAATGGCTAGTAGTACTATCCATTAAACTCAGAAAATACATTATAATGTTTATATGTTTCTGTGTTGAGTAATGAATTTAAATTTAATTGTTTTATTTCATTGGAGGTTTATGCCGTATACTTATCTTATATAAAAAATCATAGAAATGCAAAACTGTTTGTAAAATAATCTCGAACCGTGATAATTTATTGAACTATAGACAGTGATAGACAGATAAGAAAAACGATATAATTATTTAAGAACAATTAATAAATTTTGCTTTTTTTTATTTTGCCAGTTTTTCCAAGCCTTAATTAATTGTTAATCTCACTCAGTTTGAACTTCCCAGCCACTGAAGAAATGAGTGTCATCCAGCTATTGGTTTTCAGTTTCAATTTGAATTAAATATAATTGTAACTGTATTAAATGGAATCTTCAAAAATCTACGAAAGCTTACATAAGGCTTTTGGAAACAAAACGAAATAACTAATATAAATAATTTTATAATATAAATGCAAGAATTATATAACAATTCAAAAATAAATCAACGCCACTTCACGATTCATCTCATAAAATTTCCACCTTGATTAATAATGTAATGTATTATAAACAAAAGCTAATATAAAACCAATTAAAATTAAAATATTGAATTGTGGTGGAGTAATTATAAGAAATAATCTCGTAACAATGAAACCGTCAATTATTACGTAATAAATTTATATTTGTTTATGTGCTGCTTATTTGTTTATTTATAAAGAATCACTTTACAATACATAAAGTGATTCTGAAGAGCATTAAAAATTTAACATCTTATTGATATTCCGGTCTAAAACACAAAAAGGATATTGTTATGAGATTTATTAAATACAGAAGATCGTTTTCGTAGTTTAATAAATAATTGTCAAGAGGTACATATACTACGACTAGAATAAATTTATAAAAGCTAAAAGTGGATTTATTAAATCCTCTAGTTTCAGTCATAAAGGAAATAGATTTAAGTGGTGAATAAAGAGGAGTGAAGAAGCAAGTGCCAAAAGGTTCAATGATTTTTTTGTTAATAGTATAGTGAGTTTAAAAGGATGTATTTCTTTTGTTCCATATAGAAATATATTTAATCCTTAGGATACATTTAATTTTGAACTCCTGCATATAGACGACCTCTTAAAATGTATGAACTATTATAGTTAACTATATGCAATATGATTAAAGGCTGGTTTGATTTAATTGGTGGCAAATAATATCCATTATTAATGTCATTGGAAAGCGGTATTTTCCTAAATATTTGGAAGGAAAAACTAAAAACTGCAAGCAGGCTAATAATACTATAAAAAGAGTAATGAATTTAGACCAATTAATATTATGTGTAATGACGCTAAAATCTTAAAAAAGGATTTCGTATAGTAAATACGCTACCGTAAAAGTTTTGAGAACAAGTTGCTTTTTAAAATATTCGGTTTTAAGATCTATACACTTTTGCATACGCTCAAACCATTTATCAAAACACTTTTGGCAGTTCAATGATGGTAGCTCCAAAACATGGCTTTGAACGTTTCAATCGCTTCTTTAGGCGATAAATATCATTTGGGTCAGAGCTCTAAAGCGGATGAATCACTAAATCGAAGAAATATACTACGATTTCTTTCCCAACGCTCTGATCTAACAATTTTATTGGGTTTTCTTCAAATTGGAAGGACCAAATAGTCGATTACCCTTTTTTTGCGGCTCATTATGTACGTATGACCTGTCTACGTTTTTGGAAGTACCTCCAATTTTTCAAGCATTCAGCGGTACCAATCGACACGAATCTTATTTGTTTTAATGTCAACAAATATGGAATCCAACGTGATTGACAACTAGGGCGCTGAATCAACCAGCCGATGAAGACGTTTGTCTTGAAATATATGGCATCTTGTATGTGATCTGTAATATTCGTTCGCTAGACCGGTTTCGATCTGATGACGTCATTGACACGTTGTGTGATCGAAAAGATCAAATCCATCTCATCAGGCACATGCGACCGGACTTAATGTATGTTGCATTTCGTTATGTTGTAAGGCTAGGTTGCAACAGTTCTAGCGAATTACAGAATTTGAATCGAAATCTTTTCTTCGATTATTTTGTTAATCGTCGTATTTGTGAACGCCACACACATAGCTTTCACACATTTATATGTTAAAGTAAGATCGTATGTACGCTGGTTTTACTAATCAGCGTACATACGCATAAAAATGCATCGATTTCACGATAAGTTTCATGACGGTCCCTTTAATCAGTTTTCTCAGAGCATCGATGTTTTTTGGCACTACAGCTGTGTTTAGACAATCTTCACAAGGACTGAACTTTGACTGAACGTCGTTTGCGTTTTAATTCATTGTATTATTAAAGATCGCCGGATGTAGCTTAATGGTTAAGAGAGTTTCTCATCACGCCGCGGTCTCGAGTTCGATTCCCGCCGTTAATTAACATGCAACCGGATGACATAAAAAACGCGTTTGTGTGTAAAAACATTCGTTGGGCTGACCACCTACCATGTGCACCAATCGTTAAAAAATGGTTCGTAAGGTCTCAGTTGAGTTCGGTAAGGGCCGTTTACGGCCTCTAAGCCATAGATTATTTTCTTTATTATTAAAGATAGTGTTTCATTGCTACAAAAAATTGCAAAAAAGCTATGTGTGGTATTTTAAAAGCTAGCAGGCTTAATATAAACACAATGCTAGATAAATTAAATTGGTTAAATATAGAGCAACTAATTAATACGAATGTTTTAATTTTAGTTTTCAAAATTAAAAATGGATTTTTATCTAATAATCTAGTTAAATTATTTTGTTTGTTCGTGGTTGATAGAAAGTTGCAAAATAATTTGGTTACAGTGTTTTGCCTCTATATACGAAATCTAATATTTAAAAATTATTTCAAAAATAAATTAGGAACAGTTTTCCCCATATATTTTCTCAATCAACAAATATTTCTTAATTATATTTACTCAAAACGGGTATTAACTGCATTAGAACATAAAAAATAGCTTACAATATAATAAAGGGTCATCTAAATGTGACGCCTAGATCTCAGCAGTATATAATTTTTACACGTGACATCTTTTCAAATTTTGTTTGTTGCCATTTTGTTTTATTAGAAGGTAGTACAGTTTTAACCATGGACAGGTACACATTGCAACAACGCGTTTACATCATTAAAACTTATTATGAAAATGGGCGTTCTTTGAAAAATACTTATCGCAAAATTCGTGATTTTTTTGGTGTAAATAATCGGCCAAATCAATCTTCAATTCAAAGATTAGTGAAAAAATTCGATGAAACTGGTTGTGTTCGATGATAAACCAAAAAGTGGAAGATCAAAAACTGTACGCACAAATGAAAATATTGCTGCTGTTAGTGAAAATGTAGAAAATGAACCGACAACATCAATTTCGCGTTGTTCGCAAGAATTGGGCATATCTTATGGCTCCTTATGGAGGATTTTGCATAAAGATTTGCATTTACACGCTTACAAAATTCAATTAACCCAGAAATTGAAAGAAAGAGACCATTTACAACGTCGTAATTTCGCTAGTTGGATTATTGAACAACGAACGACAGATCCATTGTTTTCAAGCAAAATTTTGTTTAGTGATGAAGCTCATTTCACAATGGATGGATTCGTCAATAAGCAAAATTGTCGTATCTGGGGTGATGAAAATCCTCGTGTTATTCATGAAAAATCTCTACACCCACCAAAAGTTACTGTTTGGTCCATTTTGGGCAAATGGAATCATTGGGCCATTCTTCTTCGAAAATGATGCTGTAAATGCTGTTACTGTGAATGCTTAGCGATACCAATCAATGTTGAGAGGCTTTTTATGGACACAGTTGAGTCATATTGATGTGTCTGACGTCTATTTCCAGCAAGACGGTGCTACATGTCACACAACTCGACAAAACATTACGTTTTTGCAATCAAAATTTCCTCAACGTGTAATTTCACGAAATTCAGATTTCAATTGGCCTCCAAGGTCATGTGATCTAGCACCATTAGATTTTTTTTGTGGGGTTTTTTGAAAAGTTGAGTGTATGCTAACAAGCCACAAACAATTAATGATCTAAAGAACAACATTCAAGTTGCAATTCGTGAAATAACACCAGCAACATGTCGGAAAGTCATTGACAATTTCGATATTCGGATTGATGCCTGCAGACGCAGTCGTGGTGGACACTTGAATGATATTCTATTCCACGTATAATTGTAATGGATCATACTTTTAATAAAAAAAACAGCTTCAAAAATTTGCAAATAGTTTGTGTTTTATTTAAAAGAAACATGTAGGCGCGTTTTTTGGATGACCCTATATTTAATTATTTTAAGGTTGTGTTAATTTTCTACACCAATCTGCCCAGACATTTGATTTTTACTCTTGATCAAGATTAAAATATTTCAAGAATCCCTCATCTCTCTGTTTTCGACAATGATTAAGCCTAGCTCAATATTATTTTAAAAGTTTTTATAATTTAATAGTCTCATTCTTTAAACAGTACTATAAAATGCAATAGAGCAATGCAATGCCCAAATAGTCTACATTAGTAGGACCTATTAATCCCCTCCGTATATCTTCTTTCGAGTAAGTATATGTATAAGAAATGTACAACTATTCTTTATACATAATTAAATCGAACGATAATTAATTTTTTCGTAGCTTTAAAATTAACTATTTATTTTATTCGATGTTTTATTACGAAGTAAACCAAATTCTTAAAGATAATTGGATTTCGACGGGAAGCGGATTTTCGAGATAAATACATAAAGCTCATTTTTATACAGTTATACAACTATTTGTGCAACAAGCTGAATAAATTTTAACTTAGGTAACTTATAAAGTTCGAGTAGCAACAAAAATACGAAAATTGACTGATTATTTCACATGTCATAATTTAATTATCCATCACTACGAAAATTACGAACTTTCAGCAAAATAATAAACAATAACAGTATTATTAATAGTACAAATGAAACCATTAAAATTAGTTAATCAACAATATGTTTAACACCCTTATACAATTTCGTCAAAAAACTACAAATAGCAGTATAATTAGAAATCGTTGATGCAATAATTTAAAAAAAATATGTTTATTCTAGTTTATTGTAAACTACTGTACGTACAAATATGATAATTTTCAGCAATATAAATATATACAAGATTGTTTAACATTTAAATATAATTATAAACGCGAAAACGATACACATCCTAATATATTTAATTTTATTTTTAAGTAAAGCTGTTTACAAGTTTATATTGAAACACTATACAAATACTATTACATCATCAGCCATTAAATAGTTTTAAATTATTTTTTTCAAATGTTTCAAATCTAATTAAATTTTAATTATTTATGCAGACAATAAACACATGAATTGGCTACTAATTAGCTGTCAGCAGAATAATTTGTAAGCACCCAACAATCTAACTGAATGATTAGATCACAGATCTTACGAAAAGTTATCGATATTGTAAATAATTGAAAGGTAATCTAAAATGTAAAACTTTTCAAATTATAATGAGTGTTGTCTGAACATTTATATACGGATATCTATCGGTTAACGAATCATATCTCAGAAAAAAACATTAACATTCACCCTGCATCGAATAAATTCGTTATTTATTAAGTCAGTAATATAATAAATAAAATGAATCTTCCAATCGATTAAATTTAACTAACCAATTTATCATTACACATATAAATTCGTAACAACGGTCAACGGTATATACACACATTTACGTAAGCCTGTCTAATTTCTTTGGCCTTATTTTATAAATCTGCATTTAATGATAATATTGTATACGTAGACATATTTACCTTTTTTCGATAACTATCTGCTTTTGTTGGTTCATAATCTTCAACAAATTCGTCATACATAAATTGGAGTGTTAATGCCGATTTACCAACACCTCCACTCCCTACCATAATCACTTTATGAAGCGCTGGTCCATTGGTCGGTTTTTTTGACATTTTTGGTGATTTTTTCTGAAATGAGAAATAAACTAAATTGTTATTTAATGTAAATTAATACTTCAACTCTCCTACACTCTAAATTATCACATTTTTTTTTCAATATTGATGTGATTCCAAGTTGATGTTATTTTCGGCAATATTATAAAAACTATATTATATATGTATACGTTTTTACTTAGCATGTAGCTATTAACAATACATAAGAATTTTTTGTATTTCTTAAGAATATAAATATTGCTTATACATATTATATTAAATAAAACAGTAATTTTGTTTTATTTTCTGAAAAAGCTAATTGTATAATTTTATGTGATTTACGTCAATTTTTAGTTTAGTTAAATGAAGCTGTAGCATAAAATTAAAAAAATAATTATTTTTAGAATGCAAAAATCTATATAAAATAAACACCGGAGAAATCGATATACAAAACTACAAAGATTTAATTTAAATGTTTAAATGTACTCACATGTACACAAATTTCAAATAAAACATTAAGTATATGAGACTTGTATTCTTCAGACAAATAACACAGTAAAGAATCTGTAAACTTAAAGCAATTACATAACTATAGAAACATTAAAAGTTCATGTTCCATATGCCACACATACAAGACAATTATATAGATCATAATGTATCTTTGTGGCTTTTCTGTTTTGTGTATCTATATATTCGGCGCAAGCATTTGCACTTTTATATATAATAAAATGGTTAACTAAAGATTTCTCTATTGTTCCAACGTACGAATATAAGCTTGTCGTAAATTAAAAACTTTCTCATCGCGTAAAATTTATTAAATGAAATCTAAATCCATGATATTCTATCGTAAAGAATAGCATTTAATGTTTTAAAATTGAGGTTTTCATTTTTAATCACTAAGATGTTTGATTTATCACAGAAACCTTAACTACTTATCACAGAAGAGTTATCTTTTTTTTTCTTCCGTCACTCAGGCTCTTGCCTTGTCATTTGATCCTCAATTAGGAATCGTGATTAAAAGCAGTGCAGTCTATGGGGAAAGTTTCAAGAATCTTGTTCTTGCATAATAAGTGCTCAACAGTTTCTTTTTCTCCTCCCACCACTATTCGGAGTTTGCGTTGTTCCGAATTTTCATTCGGAGCATATGATTATTCAGGGAACAAAAGTCCCGTGAGATGAGCCTGTCCTATCTCTCCTGGTATAGACCAGCAAAGTGACAATCGATATTTCTCTTAAGAGATGATAAAGTCACTCCTAGAATAGGCATCAGCCAAATTACAGCATTCTGATCCATCAGTAAAGATCATCATATCATCGGAACGTTAGGATGGACTATTGTGATCTTATTGTGCTTTTCGATAATAATTACACGAAATAATTTCTACACATTGGCAGTGCCCATAAGAGCTAAATTGCTTGTCTCTGCCTTGTAGGCGAGCGGCTGTTTGCGCTGCACATCTTCTGGTTCAAAAATCAAGCGGCAGTAGATCCACATCTATCTCAAGAGCAGCAGTGGATGTGATAGTCACAAGACCCAAACAAGCGAGTCTTTTAAGGTGATTTAGGGGTTTCTATTCTACCCTATTTAATGTGCTACGCTACCGAATAAGTGCGGCAAGCGAGATTATGGGTCTGATAATCGACACGTTTAGCCAGTACGCGCCAGTTCTGTACACTTCACCATGCTACAACTATATGTTAATCGCTATTTGCATATGATTACATAAGTAATACATTTACCAACCAGTATTATGACGAAATCGTCGACATGATACTGACAATGAACAGACAGAACTCCACCCTGAGAACATCCTTTTGAGGCGGTCACCGTAGTGGTGTCACTGCCGAAGTCTGCAGTAATTCTACTGGACCTAAGCATGGCAGCTTGCTGTCCAACGACGGTTTCGATCCGTTCAACGACTTGGTATACTGGTATACGAATTTTTAGAATTAGCAGTACATTATCACTTTCGTATCTATCACTCAATCTCTTTAAACATTTAAGTAGCAAATAGGATAGACTTTATGGGTCGAAAACGTTTTGCCTGGCTAGATCTAGGCTTTCTATCTGTCGAGATCAACACTATCCTAACTTTTCTTCACGATTGTAGGACGTCTCCTTGGGCCAACCTGTCTTTGAAGGTATTGCAAGGTGGTCTAAGAAGGTTTTAAGTCCTTCCTGTAAGAGACTCGGACTTATTCCGTCTGGACCTGGTGCTTTAAATTTCGAGAAAGAACTGATGCTTCATTAAATTCTATTGTTTATCACCAAGTTCCAATTCTTGAAGTAGTTCGTATTGAAAATGATTTTCAGAAGGGTAATCGATATCACATCAAGTAAAATTTCTTGATTTATCAAATCAAGAAAAAAACTCTTTCTTCAAAATGATTCAATTTCGATTGTTTGCGACATAGGTACTTAGATCTCTTTGGATTGGTTTGCTACTCGTATTAAAATATTGACTGTTGCAAAATATAACATTCTACCTGATACTGAGCTACATTACTATTAATTTATACTGAAAATGTAAAAAGCCTCTTGTAAAATAGTCTAGATGAGACATTAACAAACGATTTTAAAAACCCAATCAGATTGGAATTTTGGAATGTTTTAGGAAATGTAAATATCTAAAATAATTTTACATTGCTTTTTGTTTCATTTCATAGTTATGGATTACTTCAAAATTACACCATTTCAAAATAGCACCTAAAGGTAAATTTTGCTAATATATTTCTTGCTTGTATATTGTATTTTCTACTCTACCAATTAATGACATATTACCAATTACGGCTACGACTTTTGCTAGTTCTATAACCATATTCAAATCAACGATTCATATCGCATGCTATTGATCTCTTTATATAAAGCTATATACTATATTTTATATATAAGTATAATGTATGTGCATAGTCAAATTTATTTAAGTTCATACACCCAATTAAGTTTAACATGTATACAATTTAGTTATTATCTTTTAATAACATTGTGATGAGTTTGTAATACTGAAAATGGAACTGCGGAAATTATTTTTCAACGGAAATACTAGAATACAAAATTATATTCTAAGAAGTTGACAGACAACCAACATTTTATATTTATAAATCATTGTATAAGAATATATAAGAATTCATTAAAAATTAATAACGTTTGTTGTAAGGCTGTTTTGATAAGTACAGCAACTAACATATAGGAAGCAAAACTTCTCTTTCTTCAACCTGAGTTATTTTATTCAGTACACTGTGTTTTTATTGAGAACTGAGTATACTCTAACCTGAGGCTATATACGATGTATGATATGTACAAAATTCGGTAATATAAATACATTTTTCACATCAATGTTCACCAAATGTTGCGGCTTACAAAATACCAGATCGATGTAAACATACTTTGTTTCGACATATGATTAGGATATTGGATAAATGTGTAGACATCATAACAAAGGTTAGTGCAAATTTGTGAATATGCGGCAACAATTGTATCTATCGGACATCGTGAACGCCCATGCAGAAAGATCAAAGTGATTGCAATCAAAAACATTTAAGTATATAAGATAATACTAATACAGTATTTTCCTTACTCAAATACTTATAAGTATATAAGTATACATATTTCAGCAGCTCACGTGAAAATAATAAGTATTTATTGTATGACATAACAAAATAACAATATTTAATCAAATTAGTCAGGTATTTTTATCAAGTGATCAAATGAAAATGAGTGATTCATATAATATCGAAAGTATACACACTTTACGTTATCTTTAGATATACATATTATATGTAGATATTCATTATTAAGTATTTAATAATATTTTCATATTGTTTTATTAGTGTCAAAGAATAATGATATTTAAACACGACAATAACATAACCCTTAAGGTCCTAACGTAATTAAAAACTATTGACATATTATAGTCTACGAATTTGATTTATTTAATAGTTCCTCCTATTAGAACACAATTTTTAAAATGATTGAAATGCCAGTGTGTAATATACTTAGGTATATAATATATTATAAGTCTGTGATAATATTTTGGAGAAGTAATAAGAAAGAAAAACCACTGCTTCAAATGATTATATTTCATACCACAGGGAAATAAGTTCACACTACAAAAGAACAAAGCAAAGTTTAAATAAAATCAAGATATCAACAAATTGGTAAATATTTTATAAAGTGAGTAAGTAGCATCCCTCATTATCATAATTAACAATTCATTATCAAGAGAGATAGATAAAATTTTTTTTTAAAGAAAAATTTATTATAATTTGCAAGAGAAGACGTATATTTTCGATTAATTTGTAGAAATGTAAGCAAGTACTATATTGACGTAAACTTTTAGAAAATTACACTTTGCAGTTAATTTATAATCTTGGTTTAGATGAGTAAATTTTGTATAAATATAAATAATAAAAATTAAATATTTTGAGGTGACATAGACAATGGTCACAAAGTTAATTTTCAGAATGAATTATTTACATGGTAGACAAATAATTCATAATGGTTAAATAAATGTAAAAAACTTACATATAATTAATAACATTAAATATTAATAATTACTTAGGTTATGTACTGTAATTATAATTTATAAGATGGCGCATATATTTATCTGTTTCACAATAGGTTGTAAATTATCTTAGAAATCTCATTTACGCCTTAGTGTCATTAGATAACTTATCAGACGCTGTACTAATAGTGTTAAATATTTATAAAAGTATATCTAACTAGATGTGAATATAAAAATTATTAATCTTTCACATTTCAACAAACAATATTATATCTTCTGTAATTTACATATTTTATGTAACTTTACTGCCAAATGTAAATAATTTTCAACGATATTGAGATGTATATAATTTTTTGTTTTCCGATAGCCCTGAATAATTTGGCAAGGTTAATATATTTAACCAATTAAAAATACTATAACTAGGCACCAGGAACAAAGTGCCAATGTACTAAGCCACTTTTTAACTGCTAACTTACAAGTGAAGTGCCATCTTAAGACGAACTTATGTTGGTTGTTTAAAACAAGATATTGTATTAATTCATGCACATACTTTAAATTTTATGCACATACTTTTAGTACTGAATTATTTATACCCAAAGGATTTGAATATTTATAGTATTATAGGTTCGAATTCCTTATTATAAGAAATAAGGAATTCGAACCTCAATAATTTCGAATTTTAAAAGTCTGTATTATATTGTTTGCCCATCAGATCGCAGTAACTTTTACATTAATCACCGTATGTATTTGTAATGAGTATAAATATAGGTTTTTGATTTGCATAATAAACCTACCATAATAATTGAGAGGGATGACTACAGATTTCTAATATTATTGCTCTTTTAGTATATACAAAAATTTAAGGTTACTTTGAAATAACAAGACAAAAAATTACCTAAGAGCATATCATGCAGTGCACTCATTGACAAAAACCAAATTAACAAGAGCATAGAGCGTTTCGCTGAAAAACACAACTAATAATAAACTATTTAATCAAATCAGATTAATAACTAATATATTAACAAACATATTTTAAATCGAAACTTCAACACACTAGCCAATTAAAATTTTACCAATCAATAGATTACTTCTAGTGATCAAATATATGATAATCAATATAAAATCGTATAATGGTAGTGATCGTATTAATATGCAGAGCACTACAGTAAAACCTCAATAGTATAACATCCACTTACTAAATTTAAATTCTCATATAAGATTTTAAATATGAAAGCAACTATGGAAGGTTCTATTGTATGTGCTGACATTTAAATCGACTTCATGCTTGCGTCCCTTCGTACTGACATTTTTTTAAGCAATTTCAAAGATGGTTTAACTTTATCTTTTGTCGGAACGAACATGGCGAGAAGATATTATATTTAAATGAAAGAGACGAAAATAAAATGCTTTCAAATGTAATGTCAAACATTTTATGTCGGTATGTCGAGGGAAGAACAACATATGTATATATAAAAAATAATTTTATAATTTTTAAATAACAAATGTATTAAAAATAAAATAATTAAAATTTATATTAACATTATTTTATCATTATTAACCAGTTATGATAAATTATAATAAATTTATATCCGCTCCAATATTTACAAATATAAAATTAAAATATTTATCACAGATATCACAAATTCATAGTTTTTAAAATTCAATAAAACATAAAATAAAAATTTTATAGTAATCCTAATCACCACCAAACATAATCGACAAAATTTTATGAAAAATGGCAACTATCACGAATAATGACAATGACTTAAATTATTTACCTATAGATGGCCTCAAAATCGTTCTGTACTTTTTCCATCAAGCATGATATCGCAAAAAAAATAGTCCGACGAACGAAGGGACGCAAGCATGAAGTCGACTTTAAGTGTTAAAGCAAAATATGAAAATAAAAGAGAAATCATCTAATGGAAAGGGAAATACATACATCCGGGGCTTCGCTCAATAACGAAACAAAAAACGTGCTATATGAAACAAAACGAAATATACGTCATAATCAAACGTTTTAACGGGATATTCAGATATAGTGTGGACAAAGCCGTCGCAAGTGGGTGGTTTACACAAGCCAAACTTTAAGCATACATATGCTGTATAAAAATATCAACGTTTAGGGGTTATTAGTGAATATTTTTCTATTGGTACACGATTGCGAATACAGTATAGAAAAAATAAACAAACGCACACCACACCACCTAAGTATTATAGAGTAAAAATGCATAGTAAAAACCCGCAAGAGAATATCATCTTCTCATTATTAAAAAAAATTTAGATAACCAAATGCACTATTGTCATTTTGACACAATCACTCTTTGGTAGAAATGAAAAAGAGAATAAAAATGCTCATATGGTACTACCAAAACCTTTGAAGTGTGCGTCTGTTTTTCGAACCTTAGACCTTAAGCTGGGATATTCTCAATAAACTCACAACATATTTTTTTAGACTAAGTTAATAAACAATAAAAATATTTGTAGTTTTCTTTTTATTATATGCCAGTATAACAGTAAATAATCTTGTCATACATTTTTTGAAAAATTTAATATTAAAATTATTTGATGTTATCGAGAATTTCAGAATACATATGTCAAACCAAATCATTAAAATCAAAACATATATATGTATGTTTGTATTTTAATATCTAATTATCGATTGTTATATAAGTTATAATCGGCAACCTCATTTCAAATCCCTTTTTTAAGAATTATTAGTACATAATATAAAGTATGAAAAATGAAAGCCATTTTTCATCTTTTTCTTTTTTCATTCATCAATGAGCAATAGTTGACAAAATCGAACAACAATTTATCACAACACTGTAGTTTAGAAGTCTTTTGTGTTGAATCCCAAGAGTAAAAGTAGTCAGTTGTATCTTCCATTTAGGTTTGTTTATTTCTGTCGCTACTATTCGTTTTTAAGGCAATCGCTCCCAATTTTTTCAACGTTCCTTCTAATGACCTACATTGTACAGTCCATGCCAGCCTATACAATTGATATGAAAGATCGGTCGGAACATAAGTGCTATACTCCAACATACCGTAGATGTGTTCACCACCTTTGTCCCTAATTTTTGCATTTCCATCCCAAAATTTTATAATTATATGAATTTCTGTTTAATGGTGCGTACACGTACGCGATCAAAAAATGATTCGCGAATCAAACCAATCAAATCATTGGAAACATATACAAATTTCCCCGCCTGTGATGAATTTATTTTAACTTTGAGCAAATTTTGATCGCAAACATCCAACATAATGAAAGAAAAAGGAAATATTATGGGCAATAATTACGCTCATTATATAAAATTTTGCTATTTTCTGACATTTGTCATTCTGTTTTTTCTTTGCGTGTCATTAATCAATAATAAAATTTAGTATAGTTTAAACTAAAGCTCGGTGCTATTTACACCGATTTTGCTAATGGTTTCAATTGGGCCTTTTTTTAACTAATATATAGGTGTTATTTTTCTGAAATTATTTTTTCTGTAGATATGAATAGCCGTACAGTAATTATACTCTATATCACCATACTAGAACCATAGTAGTTTAATAAAGATGGATCTAACTGCAAGAGCTTTTAAACGATGTTTGGGTCGGCTTTCAGCATATAGACTCAGCACATTAAGAACTTCAGACGTTTTTGGAGCCAGTTCAATGCCTTGTAGTAATTATTTGATTTTGGATTTCAATAAATGCATTCAGAGAAATACTTTCTTGAATATAACTGCCCAATGTTGTATAATTTATGTTAGTCACATTTTTGCTTGTGTATTTATAGGGTACATAAGCATATGGTACATTCCCTTCCTATAATTTCGTAAGCCTCGCATTCATCTAAATTTTAAATCATTTGAAATAGTCTTAACTTCACTGTCATTCAACTATTATATTCATGTTATTCAACATAGAAACATTAGCGGATTCGGTGAGTTTTGGCTTGTTGATAATGAGATGACTCTTTGTCGAGTTATACCTCCTGGTATATATGTATAGTACGGTAATACTAATTACTGGTACAAAGACGAGCTATTGTGATTACCAAATAATCTACTACGCACTTTTTAAAACGGAGATCAATACATTTTTTATTGCATTAGTGTTTTCATTCGCTTAAAATCAAAGATTCTTAAGAATAGTTCTAATAAGAATTATTTTTATGAATAAAGACAATTCATAATTAGTATATATTCGTGTCTGTTAAAGGTGATAATGATCCCATCAGAGTTTTCTAGGTATTCCAGTGATGTCCTCTTAATTTTTAGTCCTGGCTGTACTATCAGTTCTTTCCTTTCCAAATTAACAATATGTTTATTCATATGTTATATATCAAGAGTAAAGAAAAAGCAGTTGTTAATTCATTCAGAGATTCTCAATACTAAGAACAGGTTTTGCAATTTGGAAGTTGTCTGGTACACACTCTAAAATAGTCAGATTTTAGGCTGGGGCGGTTTTCGATACCGTACAGTTACTATTTGAACTGAGAAATGTCGTGATCTATTTGTAATTTTTAGAACAACATCATTAGAACTAAGCCCATTGCGTAGATTTTTAAATAATTTATTCTCACCAAGAGGAGGCAAATTAATTTTGCATTTTTGGCAACATAAGGAAAACGATAGTCATTTATAAATCAGTCATCGCATACCCAATTTTGGGTGTAACATGTGCGCAAATGCGCCAGCGATCTCGAAGGTATTAAGTATATCTAAAAACGTTTTATAAACACGTTAACCTAATGTTTTTTGCGGTCATCACGATTCAAAAACTTCTGAAAGGCCTCGTTATAGTTTAATTTTTGGACAGGTGATAATAAACCATTTTCGTTAATGTTTGACATCAAGGTGATTAATGTTCGGTGACCTGATGTTCGGCGATATAGACTGTAAGCTAATACAATATCCAAGTCGCGCGATAAAATATTTATAGAGGTGTGTCTTGACAAAGACAGTTTAGATACTACTTTTGGATATAACAAAAAAAGTATCGAAAGTCATTTAAATTATCCACCACAGCCAAACTCAACACACAAATTTAAATGGTTGAAAATGACATTTGAAACTTCAAGTAAAATAGCTTAATATTTAGAGCAATATCTTTTGTTACTAACTTCATATTGTGATCAATAATTTTGATCGCATACGAGAACCCGCCATAAAACGACGTTTCTTAATACTTTCATTATATTGTGCGATTTTGTGAAAAGGTCTTTTATCACATCTATTGATGAAATGGAAAATATCAAAATCAGTTGGTTTTCTCTAAGATACAATCAATTATACACTAATAAGAATTGATACGTTTTGAAACTGTCTAAATTTTAGAGAAGAATTTTAACAAACTTCTGGTTTATTTTTATGGATCTGACGTTCTTCAAATTTTAGTACTCCGTGTAGGTATTCTGCTAAAACTGACGAAATATTAATCATTGCGTCATTTAATCAAATAATCGCTGTTTGCAATATTTTTTGGGACTTGAGTACCCAACTCTTTCCTAGTTAGCTAATTTACGCCATTACAATCAAACCGGACTATAGGTCCGGTTTACGTAGAACCATCTACACATTGCATAGCTACCTGCCAGCCTATTTGAGCCTAAGTCATTTAATTAGAATTCATGATTTCAATTATACTTGCAATTAAAAATGATCTATTGCATACGCAAATAGTTATTTAAGTAATTGATTATATTAAACGTGACATTATTTCAATATTACTTATATAGCGACCGTATTCTTTTCAATATTTTTGTTCAATATTGATTGCAATAATTTGACTAAAACTTTGTTTTCATATTTTAAAGCCAACAATAAATATACAATCAGTAATTTGTATGTTATATTACTATTTAAATTAGTATCTTAATTGTAGAATGTATTAAAACATTTCATAAAAATAAGTTTACCTATTTTTTTACACAGCAATTTTGAGTATAATCCTATTTCAGTAATCACCCTGTTAATACTATAAACACTCAAATTATTGAATCACTGTAAAACAAATGACATAAAAAATGAACTTTTGTTACTTTTTTTATTTTCACTAATTTTTTATTATTTAAAAACCACTAGAAATTTTGTTTAACGCTTCTTATTGCGTAATTAGCATATAAACAATGAAATATATTTAAAATAAATAAGAATTAGCGTGAGAATGTATAAGAATTATTTTTCTTGTTAATTAAAAAAAACACTAAATTAGTTTCTAACCAAGAGGCGTTGGCCGCCTAATTTCGTTTTGGATACAAAACGATGATTAAATTTTCAATAAAAGGTATTGTATTCTATTTTCTCACTATGGTAAAATATCACATAATCCTTAACACCAAATAAAACACAAGAAAAACTTATAAATCACGCCTGATAAATTAAAAAATAATAATTGTATAATAAACAAAACAGGGAAAACTTCGGAAAAATTTACAATGTCTTCTTCCTTTCAGTGTCAAACTCTTTTGAAACAAAAACTACAAAAATTGACAGCACGAATTTTTTTCTTCGAATTTTCAATATCGAAAAAAAATTGCCAGATTGAATCTGAACGCGTTCGTTAAATAAAATAACTTTGGTTTTAATGTTGGTGTATAAATTTATTTTTTTAGTTTTCATCTAGCGTTACTAAATCCCGAGCTATTTGAAATGCAGCGATTAGTGCAGCAACTTGAGGCTTTTCCGAACATCCTGATGCTAATCTTCTTTCTATTTCAGCCATTTTAATAACTAATTGATTCATAACTGGTGGCGGCAATTCCACTAAAATATTTAAATATTTTTGTTTAAAAATCCTTTAATTGCTCTAACTAATTGAAACTTACTTCTATGCAGACATAAGTGTACTTCTGTAACAATATCTTCTAGAGCTAGACCTTTATTCGTTTTCATTTCAATGATATTATCATATGCTGCTGAAAAGCTAGAAGCATTCAAAAGCCAGTTTATTATATTCATAATGTCCTGTTTCTGAGGATGGCCAACACACAAATAAACATTATCTTCTGTAATATTTTTGAAAGCGAGCCATGTGCTTTGAAGCACATTTAAAACTTTACGCATATCACCTCCGGATAAAGTAATTAATGCTTTCTTGCCGTCTTCATTCGCTGTAATTCTGAAATATAACAAATTCAATAATTCTATTAAATAATTAAACCATTTAGGTACAACAATACATACTTTTCTTGTTCTATTACATGATTGAGCCGAGGCATTATTAAACTAGACGAAAGTGGGCCAAATCGAAATCTTGTACAACGAGATTGCAACGCAGGAATTATTTTACTTAAATAATTACATATGATACAGAATCTAACATTATCTGTGTACTTTTCTATAACTACATGTTTAAATTAATTAAATATAAATTGTTACTTAAATTAGTTATTATTAGTATACTTCTTCTGAGCGCATTTTGAGCATCATTTGTCATGGCATCTGCCTCGTCGAGAATGATCAGCTTGAATCCTCCACTAAAGATAGTTCGCGTTGAAGCAAAATTCAGTATCTGACCGCGTACAACTCCAATTCCACGATCATCAGAGGCATTCAATTCTAACACCATGGAGTTAAACTTACCTGGTGGGTATAATTTTTTGGCACACGCTAATATTGTACTAGTTTTACCAGTTCCTGGTGGACCATAAAACAGTAGATGCGGCAATTGATTCTCATCGATGAATTTATTAACTAAAACAATTTAATTAAAAGTATGTAGGCAATATACATATAAAAACTAAATTAAATTACTTGTGGAAATAATTTCTTCGTGAGATATCAAATCATTCAAGGTAGCGGGACGATATTTTTCCACCCTTAAAGAATAAAATAAATAAAGCAGCCTCTTTAAAAATTAAGTATTGGTAATAATTTACCATGGTAAATTTTGTTTATTATCCAATGTCATTGTTGTAATATTAATACTTTAATTCTATTTTAATAAAATAAAACAAAACATTTAGACAACTACTCAAACTACACAAATTACAAATGTCAAAAGTAGCGCCAAATTTTATAAATATGGTTAAGTGTATCCACACCGAATGCAAATTAAGTGTGTGTGCCAATTGGATAAAAAGTTAAATTTTTTAACTGTGGTAAAAATAATTAAATTTACCTCAATTTTTAACCGAATTGCTGTGCCAAATGCAACCAGTTAAAAAGTTTAAATTTTGACGTTCAATGCTTTTTGGCACAGATTAGTGTCGGAAAAAATTAAATTATTTTATTTCTAAAAAAATAAATAATATCAGTTAAGCAAAATGACTAAATGTTTTATTAAATATATTCCATTGCTTATTCAGCTTTGCAAAATGTACAAAAATTTATTAGAGGTTTGGTCAAAATACCACAGCTCGAAAGAAATTATCAAGGTATAAATGATTATTATATGCTTTATTTACAACGTACATTAATAATTTTTAGTGCGCTAAATATTTACAAGTTGGGGTGGTATCAGCTACCATAGAAGCCATTTTAAATGGGAACGAGTGCATAACAAGGAGGTCCTTAAGAATTAACCAGGCCACATTCAAACAAATTTTGCAGCTCATGCCAATTAAGCATCATGGTTGGTCAGTGGAATATGAACTAATCATTTTTTTGTACTGGATGGCATCGGGTTGTAGTTACAGGGTAGTTGGTGATTTCGCTGGATTAAGCCGTTACACTATTCGTAACATTGTTTATAAAATGTTAAATTTTTTTATTGAAAAAATGCGAAATGTTGTACATTTTCCAAGGGAGGAGGAATTGAGACCTATAGGCGAGAAATTTTGTACCAGAGCAAAAACTCAAATATTTCGGAAGGCAGTTGGAGCCATAGATGGTTGCCACATACGAATAAAATGCCCTGTACTAAAGCACGATGAGTACATTAATTACAAGGGATTTTATTCAATTGTGCTTCAGGCTCTCGTAGACAGTAAAGGGTTGTTTACTAATTATTTTATAGGATATCCAGGATCTGTTCATGATACAAGGATATTCCAAAACAGCCCTTTATATAGGAATGGCCAGTTTCCTACACCAAATTATTACATTTTAGGTGATGGTGGATATCCATGCAAGCTGCATCCGTGCGCCGTGATAACACCCTACAAGAACCCGACGGAAAATGAAAAAAAATTCAACACGGTTCATAGTAAAGCGCGAAACGTGGTCGAGTGCTCTTTCGGTATAATGAAAAGCCGTTGGAGGAATATATTTTTTAAGGCACTTGAGCAAAATTTAAAAAATTGTGTCAAAATAGTAACGGTGGCATGTATCTTACATAATATATGCATTACCAAAGACGACTTTAATATTAGTATGTTGGAGTGCAGCGATGAATTTGATGGTCATATCGATCGAACCGATGGCTGGTATAGTTGTGATAGCAACGAAGGCGTTGCTTTTCGAGACAGTCTATTGAGACAATTAAATGAGGAATATAATTAAAATACAAAAATTCAAATTTATTTGTGTTATTCATTTTAAATAATAATAAAAATTTATATAAATAAATTAGTTCTAATTTAAGTCGAGTCTTCGGACTCTGAAATTAACAACGCAGACACATCAATATTTGGGAACTCTTGCTGCACCATTTGCCCAAAAAATGTCAGCGCCGCACTTATTTTTTTTGTATTTTTTTTCGTTTCTTTCACCAATGCTTTCTCTACATCTAATTTTGTCGTTCGAGATTGTGACTGATGGCTGCTTGAGGAAGTTGGTGTTGATCTCGAATAATCAGATGAGGGACCTGGAGATTCATTGTCCACAGCCATTTCCTCATCTGAACTATCCAACGCATCGGGTAGGCTCACAATTCCATCGATGTTACATGACAGGTGTGGTGGATTAAAATTATCTTTTGTGGAAGCATATTTTCTTATTATATCGAAATAAGGCCAGTTGATAGGCGAGCCTACATCGCCTTCAGTAGCTTCGTCTCCCATTCCACTCCCAGAACTTTTCTGTGTCAAAGACTGTAACATAGATAATATTTTATTTAAAAAAATGTAATATATATGTACATGAGTAATACCTTATACTTCCTAATCAACGATTGCCACTGTTGACAACACAACGCTGACGATTTTCCCAATTCTTCACTTATTTTTCTATAAATATAAAAAAAAATAAACATTTTAAATGTCCACTTTTAACATTAGTTAAACTTACTTCCACCCATCCCTTTGATTAGCATTTTTGCCCGTAAACATTCCATCATATTTTATTCGGGAGTGTATTAATTTTGTTTTTTCTTCATGATTCCCTAAAATATAATTAAAAATGAACACATAAATATTTATGTATATATGTAATTACCTTAATTACACGAGTATAAACACCTATTTTTACTTACATTTTGTGTATGCACTTTTCACTTCCCGCTTTCTTTTAATAATTTTATCCATTGTTGGCTCTTGCACGTATTGCGTATATTAATATGTATAAAAATTTTTAAATGAAAACAAACAAAATTGTTTAACCGCCAAAACACAAAATAATTTAAAACAACAACAAAAATTTTTTTAAGTGGTCCGAGACTATTTAAAATTTTTGTGGTGAATAAAAGATAAAATTTTTAACTTTTTAACTTTTTATGCGCTTTTTTTTTCGTTTGGCACACACACTAAGTACCACAAAATTTAATGAAACGGTTTAGTGGTGTTCACACGAGTTGTTTGTGTTACGGCGAACTTTTAGATACAGATATTTGTTATTAAACATGTAAGTCGTTAGATGTATATTCGCTGCCGGGTATATTTCATCATGATTTCGTTAAACATCCGTAATTAATAGAAAGCGAGCATCCGTTTTAATCGAAATATGAATAAAATAAACATGTTTTTGTTTTCAAAGATGTTAAAGTCCGTTAAAAGTGATTATTGGTATGGCGAAAAAAAGTTATCCCAGCAAAATGGAAAGTGGCCGCGTTAAGCCCAATTCAAAAAGGGTGATCGCTTTTTGAATTGGGCTTAACACGGCCACTTTCCATTTGGTCCATATCATAGAGAGCGATTTGGCATCATATATGAAGAGCTGGCTCGTGATCGAGACCTAATGGAGTCAAATTGTTAAAACGGTACGAGCCAACAATGACCTGTAAAATAATCTGACTTAAAGGCCCTTAACGCGTTTCATCTGAGACCTTGAGTATCCATTTATACGAATACGTTAATTGTAGGTCAAGCTCAATGCTTTTTACACACAATCGACTTTTGTTATCCGAGGCATGTTAGTTTTTGGTGAACAGCGAAAAACGAACTCGTGATCGAGGTGTAATAAATAACTTTCTTAACCATTAAGCATCAATGGCCTGTAAAAAAAATAAAAAATTACACTTAGCAGATTGAAATAAGTTTTTATAGAAAACCGAAGTATAACCAAAGCGATCTTGATGGAATAAAAATGGATTTACCGTCTCTATCGAAAGCAACACCTTATTTGATTATTTATATTTTAAAGTGTTTTTTAAAATATTAATTACGGATGTTTAACGAAATCGTGATTTTCTCATAAATGAACATCCGAAGTTTGAACCAAAGCCATAATTCTATTATACGAAAACTCAATTTAAGATATAACATTGAAAAGCGTAAACCGTCGTAGAGCAGTATATCTAGATTTGGCTGTTATACGGCATAACGTAGGACGTGTTAATAGTTAACCGTGAAACCGAACTCGAAGGTCTCTGATGTGGGTTTAAGATGTCGGGCCCTGTATATAGTATATAAAAAGATTAATACATTTAAGTAGTAACATTGTCATATTTTTTATTTGAATATTCTTTTTTAAATTTATAAAATATCTTTTAATACAACAAAATGTTTACGTTGTGTTACATAATATTTAAACAAAAATAAAACTTTGCAACATAAAAAATTAAATATATATTTTTTACTTTGCTTATTTTTTTATAATTTTTATTTCTTTTTAGAGCCTTACAAATTATAGAACAATTACAAATCATCATTAATTTAATTTATTTGCATTATTTACTATTAGGTAATATTATTTTAAATTATGAAAAAAAAGAAATCACAGAATTCTGAATTTCAAAAACAGTATCTATCAGACTCTTTCGGTCAGGATTGTGTGATCAAATTTAATTTACTTTATTTCTTTATTTGCCAAATCTGACCTTAAAAATCTAAAAATTAAAACTATATATTTGTTATTTGAACACACAACCTTTTTTTAAATATAGTATGTATATATTTAAAACTGATTTTACATTATTATTATTTTTTTTTTTTTTTAATAACATTAATATGTTTTTTTAATTTAAATATATAATAGCTTGAATTTGTTTTCCTTTAATTTTTATCATTACGTATGTATTTACAAATTTAAACTCAACACATTATTATAAAAAAAAAATTAAATTTGTTATCAATTATAATAATGCGAGTAAAACCCATTTTATCATTCCAGGGCTATTCCAATATAATTTATGTTTGTTTTAATTTTCTTTTAACAATTTATGAATTTTATGTCCAATACTCGTTATGAATGAAAAGCAAAACAAAATAATAGAGAGATTAAAATAATCAACAATTAAAAATTCAATACTTTATGTATTGACTAGAAATTCGATCTTTATAAAACAAAATTTTAAAAATTTAAAATTAAATCATCCGGACAATTTTCGCATTTTTAATGAAATGCTTTAATAGTATTGCGATTATGAAAACAACTAGATAAATTATTTTCTACTCAAGCAAATACATAAAATTTTGAAAAATGTAAAATTAACAAATAAAAAAAAACTTTTTAAAAACAAAATTACAATTTAATTTTTTATTGGATTTTATCATCATTTACTTCTAAATTATTGTTCTTAAAAAATAACAATAATAGGCCGAAGCCAATGCGTTTGGTCAAGTTTTTGTGGTTGGATTTTTAGCACCCATTTTCTCTTTTACTTTTTGTAATAGTGCTTCAAATGAATCGTCTGCATTCTGTACTGTAGATTTTGTTAAATGATTTGAAGTTGATATATTTGTTGTTGGTATACCATTGTTACCACTAATTATCGCATTAGCACCATCTAAAATTAAACCAAAAATTACATTAAACACTAAAAATTTGCGCACGTAGTAGAATCATGTGTATTTTTTGCTATGCTAGTTCAAAGTTTAGGATAGCTATGAATTCTAATTGTATCATCTTATAATACATTTTTGGAGTACTTAAACTCAGTGATATATAATTGAGCTACCTTGGTTATCAGACTCAAGAAGTAGATAGAGTTTACTCTACTACCACACTACCACGGACACTACTACCATAATTTGTAATCAAATTCCACCACACTTTCCTTCATAGATTAAGATATCACACGAACTGTTGAAGCAAATGAAATTTGAGATAAGGAAAAACAAACAAACAAATAAAAAATTAAAATAAATGCGAACTACTGTGTCGACGCTGTTGTTTTGATAAATTTCTGGGGGTCAGTTGTTAATTCAAATCAGTGATAATATTAATATTAGTGACGTATCCACATAATTTCATGAAATGATTGAAGAGGATAATATACTACTAAAGTTGTATGCTTTGTACTATTACACGCAAAATTATGTTTCGGAAACTACGTAACTACAAGGATGGTCAGCGAATAAATATTATTTTAAAATAGTTTTAGACCTATTATAAAACTGGACAAGTTTAGACCAAAGGATGTACGATAGTTGACTTAAGAGGTTGTTTACCGTCCTGTTCAAGCAAGATCCCGCATATAACATCTCGACCTAGAACAATGCGATGAAGATGAACTTCAAAACTATCAAATTCTTGTTTAACAGACTTCTTTCAAAAATTCACAGAAGCACAAACAGAAATTCACTATGTATTTCTCTTCGGTTTTCGGAGTAAACTGAAGTCACTAAAAATATTATATGAATGCCAAATTGCATATGGAACGATTGCTACAGGATTACGATTGATACAGACTACCAAATACGAAAATAATTTTTTTTTGTTTTATTTTCTGGTCAACTTCTGTATACACGTTATAAATACAAGGGAACCCGTTCATTTTACATGACATTTGTATTCATAAATATCTGGACAAAAAAATCTTAGATTCAGCAAGATTTTGGTCGAATAAGAAATATAAATTAGAATGTTGTTTATGATAGTGAACGAACTAATAGTATGCGATAAAAATTGTGTAATGAATTATATTTATATCAATATGAGAAACCAATGATTGTGCCAATTTGAGTACATAAACAGAAATAAGAAACATTTTCATACCTAAATCAGAATAGAAATTCCGGCAAAATGCTCTTCGACCACCGAAACTAATATCATACATAGATATTTCTGGATCCCGTCCACCTGAATCAATTGCTTTGAATGCATCCTGAGCTCTTTCGTATGTTACAAACCCGTATTTCATTCTGAAATAAGATATATAAAATCTCCTATACAAAACTCAAACATTTAAGTCAATTTACCCCGTATCTTTATGATGAAAAGTAATTTGTTTTATAGGACCGTAAGTCAAAAATTTAGCTTTAATATCTTCTTTTGTTGTTTCCTTTTCAATTCTGCCTACATAAACTATTCTCCTTTCCTCTAAAAAATATAAAATTTAATAAGTAAAGCGTTAATTATAATTTATCAAAATAGTTAAAGAGACCTGGTGACGTTTGTCTATCTTTGATTATACTCCTTGATCGCGATCTACGGACTATAGAACTACCTCGGGACCTTGATCTAGACGAATAACTAGAACAACTTGAAGACGAACTATGTCTTCTACTCTTTTTTCGTCGCCTATATCTTGAACGGCTTGATGAATTACTGGAAATTGAATTTGTTGAACATCGTGAATGAGGTCTTTGATTTTTGTTTGTGTTATGATGATGATCCCTCGAACGACTGCGACTATTTATTAAATGAGGAGATCTTGTGCGTCGACGATAATTTGGTGAATATGAACGATTGTTCTCTCTATAATTTCGTCGGTCATTGTAGTTGTATCGAGATGATGAATTATGCCGCCGATGTGTTACCGTTGGTGAAGGTGATCGATTATTTGGACGACGAATGTTTTGGCGTGAATATTTATTAAAATCATCATCGTTTGAGGAATATGATGAATTTCTGTTGCGAGATGATGTGCCATTATGATTATAGTAATGGTTTTCACTTAAACGACGTTTTATAGTTTCTAATTTCTGTAAGGGCATAAAATGAGGCAGTGAATCGGTTTGTATGGCAGTTGAGTAATTTTTTGGCTTTATTCGATCTTTACGTAAGTGCATTATAATTTTATCTTCTCCATGTTCAACCGCGGAGGATATCAACATTAGCTTCTCGATCTCTCCATGTTGATCATTTAATTTCGTTTTTGTTGTTTCAGGTTTTCCGGGTGAATAATTTGATGGTGAAACTCCTATATTTGGTGAACTTTGTGCATGTGTACTGACTGGTTTACCATTAGTCTCTGATGAATCAGACGTTTTCTTAAGTACTTCATTTGTTATACTTGATAGCAATGAATTTGAAGAAATTCTAATATTCTCCCCGCTACATTTAACTTTATTGATTGTATCATTTATATTCGACAACAAAGATGAACTATTTAAAATTTTATTTGTTATGTTCATGTCAAAATTTGGTGGTAATGTTATATTTGTATTACATCCAATTGAAACTATAACTATTTCCTCATAATTAATATTTAGATTTGTCTCGAATTTTTCAGTTTGGTCACTTTCCATAGTTGCCTTAAATTTATCATCCGACATGGCTGTTAATTCCGCTAGAGGTAGTAACGGGATTAACGGATTGGCTGCCGGTATTTTTATTTTTGGCTCAGATATTTTTGATTTTTTAAGTCTTAAGGCTTTTCTAGTTGCCTCTAAAATAGGATCAAAAATTGAATCTGAATTACGTTTATTATTAATTATAAGGTTTTTATTCGTCTGCCTTGCTATACTCTTCGAGTTTTCATTTACGATACTATTCGGTTTGTCAATATTTTTAACATCGATTTGGTTCACCTTCACATCGACAGCATAATTTTTTGAAATCGGCTCGATTTTTTCCTTTTTCACTACCGATTCTAAAGTATTTGATTGGTGTTGAGTAGAATTCTCACGACGTTTCTTATATTCTTGCAAATTAAGTTTACGTTTTTCTTTTATAGGAATTTCAACAATTTCTGTTTCTTTAATTATTTCCTGTTTAATTTCAATTGGATTTGTATTTTCACTTTTAATTTGCTGTTCAACTAGAATAATTTGCTGCTTGAGAGGACTGTTCGTTGAACTATCATCATTTGAGTCTTTTTCGTCGCCACTTAATTTTGAATGACCAATCATATTTGTCAATAATAAACTTTTTCCCTTACCTAAACCAACACCAACACGTTGCTTTTTTCGTTCTTGATTTGGGTTTATTGGTGATATTTCTATTGTTCGTCTTTGTTGTACATTAGTAATTTTACTTTTTTTAGTTGGTGAGCAGTAATCGTGGTCGTTCGACGAAGCAAGAGGCTCATTAGCCTTTGAAACGAACGTTAGTAATTTATTTCTTGATAATTGTGCTCCGGCACTTAACATTCGGGTCCTATTTTGTGAAATATTATTAGGTTGTGTTGGTATACTAGCTCGCACTTTATTTCGAAACTTTGAGTTTGTAATAGAACGTCCTTTATTAGTCGAGCTTGTTGGATTCGTATTCGTTTTTGTAGGTGTCCATGTAGGATCTGCGTTTATATTATCATCAATATTAGAAATATTTTTACTATTATTTTGTGTTGGTATATCCGATATTTCAGTATTTTGATGTTTATTACTGAAACTGCGTTCCGAAACCGTTTCAACATCGATCGATTCATCAGAATCTGATTCTATAAATTCTCTTGTTAAACGCTTATAACCACGTCTCGGAGGCATTTGTGTTTTATGTTTTATAAAGGGGGCATATTTATCAATTTTAATTGATCGCCCCGGAGTGGGCGGTGGTAATTTACAATCATCTTCCGTAATATATTTTGTTAGATCGAAGTTTTTAACGTCGATATCCGAATCTAATTTATCATCGTCTAAAAAGCCTTCATCTTTCGACGAATCATTTCCTAATTTTTCTGGAGTTTTAATTAGTAAACTATTTTTAACGGGGCTCATAAATTTATCAAAACTAGCTAATTCTGAAAAATCTATTCGCATATCACAAATTTCATCATTATTGCTTAAATTTAAATTTATAGCTGTTTTATCATCATTTACATTCTCATCTTCCATATCATCCTCATCATCTTCGTCTTGGCTTGAGGAAGATGAACAAGAAGACGAGGAACTTTTTTTATCACTGTCTCTTTCATCATCACTTTCATCACTACAACTCGAATCATCATCATTACGATCATTCGACAAAGGAGAACTATATTCACAATCAGGATCAATCGGTATTATTTCAACCGCTGGAGCTATACATTTTAATAAATCTTCACTTTCAATTGATGTTATAGAAATTTTACGATTTTCAAATTCATCCTAAAAATAGTTTAAAACAATTAAAAAGAATTATGCGAATAACTCTTCCGTCGTTGGCGTGATACGAATTTTTATCTTACATCATCGGATTCAAATTCTAATTTAATTTGATTTTGTTGGATCACAGAATAATGCGACCCATTCATATAATTTTTGTTTTCTAAATCGCAATCGAAATCGGTTGCTGGCTGATGATTGGGTGAAGCGGGTAATATACCATCCAATGTATGGCTTAAATTCATATGAAGTGTACTGAAAATAAAAGTATGGATTAAAATAAACTCTTTAGTTCATCTTTAGTTTTGAATATGCTTACTCTCGTTCTGTATTCCATATATCATTATGTTCATCAAATGGCATTTGATAGACACTTTCGAAATGTTCACCGTCATGAAACATTTTTAGTAATCCAGATTCCATGTCAAAATTTGTGCTTTTAAGAATCTAAAATAAAAATCATTTGCTTATTAAATTGTACTGTCAATGCATATGAAAAGGTTGTAAATCATATCGTTAAAAGTTTTTTCTGACAATATATCTTGAAACCGTATGCAGTGCTAATCTAAACACCTAATTCATCAGCTTTTGTTTTTGGGGTTAAAAATTGGGATTTTTTAATGTTCGCATTGAATAGTTTAATCTATAAAATCAAAATTTAGTCTTAAAATTGAGTTTTTCTGATTAGATATAGTTTCTGCAATCAGATCGCAACATCAAAATAAACGTTTATAAAAACCTAAAACTAGGAAGGTTATGTATGACTTGAGTGTAATGTTAATAATGGAAGTATCTGGAAAATATAACGGATGTATTATATTTCACTATTCGAACATCTTAAGAAAAGAAACGTATCATCCTTTTACTAATGAAACATTAAGTTTTTTGCGTTTCTCTAATAAGAAAACTAAGTTTTTTCGAAAGTTATCGAGATTAAAAATAATTGTAACAATTAATTATATTTTAAACTGTAATTGTACTAAATACTTTTTATATTAAGAACGAAAATTTTTATTAAAATTTAAAGCGTGAGATTTGGCAGGTCACATAAAATCATTTAAAACATGGCCGACATGATAAAATTGGCCATTGGTAATATGGCTTTACGACCACCTATTATTAGTAGATAAGTCATTAGTAATTAACTCTTTCTTATAGATTGAAAATTTATTGCCGAAATTCGGAACAACGCAAATTCCGAAAAACACAAACTGCGATCAGAATGGCGGAGAAGAACAACTATTTCAGCACTTCATGTGCTCCTTTATACTGCATTGCTTTTGATCACGATTCCTATTTGAGGATCAACAGACTACCTTGACGATACCTGATATCTTGGGCTGCATTCAAAGAACACACAGAGTGTCCGCCTAGAAAGGATGCCTCAATGGTCAATCGAGCTTGAGTCGCAGAATAAACATATGATGGAAAATACCAAAGATTTCTCCAGGATTTCAGAAAAATTGTATACTATTTTTAATTCCAATTGCATTATAGTACTCTGAGATAAGATATACAAACCTACCTCGTGAAAAGAGTGATCAGCGTAGTAAAACAATTTATATTTGACCAATCAAACGAGAGTTATACAGTTTCAGATTATGCGAGTAACAATAAAATTTGCTCCCATTACTGAGTTATTGTATTATTAAAATGTCGAGCAAACACAATACTGTGTGCAAATTTGGACATACTAGCAGTATATTTGTAAATATTTAGCAATAAAATGTTGTAAAACTAATAAATCTGTGTTGGTGTCTTTGGCTTTTAACGATCTACCTTACGCGGTTTCCAGTCAAATTGATGCCGTATGGATATAGATCAAATATGAGTAAACATCTGCAAATTTCATAGTCAAAAATCAAAACATAAGTATGTATAGTTAAATACCTGATATAAACTACACATAGCGCTTTAATAATTCCATACGTTATTGACTAAGACATTGATGCTACTAAGCCAGTTACAATACTAATTTTATCATTCAGACGATAAAATAATTATCAATTAGGAAAAAATAAAATGACCTATAAGAACTTATAATTTACGAAATCGGTTTTAAACGGATTTTGGAAAAAATTAAATGTGAATAGCTGTGAAATTGAAAAAATCGGTTTTAATGTTAATACAAAAAACTATTTAGCTAATTACAAGTAATTTAAATATAACAGCCTTCAGAACGATCGGTTAAAATGGAGACGAGGAAACGCATGGTATTGAGGACGCATCAGACGAAATTCCACCATCAACGCAAACAGAAATTCGGTGTTCGGCCTAATTGCATATGGAACGATTGAACTGTCTCTACGGACTATTTCCAAGTTGTTCCGAAAATTCCAGACATTTTTCTCTAGAAGACGAGCCCCGAGAAGATTGACCAAAATATTCCACTGATGACGTTACTGTGGCTCTAATGAAGGCCAACTTTGACTCCACGGTTGACACAAGAAATCATTGCTGATGAATTGGCCTTGAATGCCATAGCTGCATCGAGTATTTTAATAATCATCTGGGATACACGAAGACAGCTCTTCGATGGGTTGCAAGAATTTTAAATGAGGCCTGAAAGGCATTTTGCTAAATTTTTTATAAATAAAATGGTCAGCCTAGCATCTTTAGTAAAGTCGTAACTAGTGACAAATCTTTGTCAATCCGTAAAAGCTAAGCAACAAAAGTAATGTCAGTTTACTTTAACTGTCCATAAATTATCAAACGGTAACTTAAAAATGGTTTACCGAAGACTGCTTACCAAAAGAGTACAGTAACTTTATTGCAATCTCCGGTTTCTGGTTATTTCCAAAAATTAAAACAAAATTGAGGGAAAAGGTCTCTAACAATACCGCGGAGATAATTGATGCGATTACTGGTAAACGTTTGAAGGCTGTTTTGAGAAGTGGATCTATAGGCTTAAGAAATGCATTGAAATAAATTCCAATTATCTAGAGAAGATAAAAAAGACGAAGATTAAGAAAATAAATATGAAAAGAATTTTTTTCTGTACGTGCGACAACTTATTATTTCAAAACCCTGCAATATCAAGTAAATTCTATTTTAAAGAAAATGTCTAGTAAAAAATTAAAGCTCAACTAAAAACTTAGCTACAACCAAAAGAAAAAAGAGCGAGGTATTTTAAGAGAGAATGTAATTTAAGCACCTTAGCTTTAAGCGTCTATAGTTTTTTGCTCATCGTGTTTCTCCAAGTTTGATAGTAATTTGTAAATTAAGTTAAACTGCACACTTTCACTTTAAGAATTAGTAACATGCAAATAAAATAGAAATGAAAGTTAAGATGCAATATAGATTAAGCACAAAAGTTGTCCATAAATCAACTGACCATTCAATATTTATCCTTCAATATTCTTACGTTCAATATTTATCCTTTAACTGGACATAATTATTAAAGTAAAGGATGGAACATCGAAGTTATCTAGTCTTTTTAAAAACATGAAAAGCACCAACTTTTAAAACATGCGGTTCTCGATACATTTTATACCCTATTTAAAAATTAGACATAAGTATTATTTAAAGATTTACAAAACATAAGACGGTTACATAATATTATGAAAAACACACAAAACATTTATTTTTTAATGATATGTAAATATGTATCCTGGCAGTTATGGCTGGCGATTCGCTAAGTATTATGAAACCCTAGATGAAACAAATTATCTTTTTTAAACTTGTGACAAACTTAAAGATAAAATTGGTTGATAAACTTATCCACACAATAAGTATATGTATGTACTAATCACAAACATAGTAAGGAATGGCGGGGAAGTGGCCGAGAATCATATTATTAAATATACACAAAAAACAATAAAATATGAATAAATGAGTATCCGAAAATAGATGTAATTTCGTCTTTAAACTTATATAATTAAGAAAATAAATATATTCAAAACTATTTTCATGTTTTTCATCTACAGAAAAAAAGAGATTCATTAAAGACCACATATTGTTATTGAAAATTTTCTCAATTGTAGCTGTCGTGACACTTTTATGAATTGACTGCTGTAATTAAACATCTTGTGGCTGTGCAAATATTTACGAGAGAATGCAACCCCAAACGGTTTCTCTTTTTTTTCGGATTCGTATTAAAATAAAAAGGTGAGGTTAGAATACATTATTTAGAAATCCATGTACACACACATTACATATTTCAATAAAATTTATAACAATTGCATAAATTCGAACATTATCACTCTTATCACATTGAATTAGCGTTGATTTTATTTAAACAATAAAACAAAATATAAATATTTTTTTGTAACCAAGATCAATTTTAAGACCACATTTTTCCTATATTCTACCAACATTCAACAAAGAAACTACATACAAATAATTTAAAATATGTAAAAATAAATAATTTTTGGCTTGAGTTAGAGTGCATTGATTGTTTCTTTTTGAATAACACAAAAAAATAAAAGATCTTTATCTATATATATAAATATAAATAGAATATATATTTAAAATAAATTTATATAGAAAAATTATTTTAACAGTGTGGTTATGATACAAAACCTTACATACCGAAACGGCAAAACACTATTGTACTTCTTTTAAATAAGGAAAATTAAGAAAATGTGTTACAACAAAAACAAAACTCATTTTATTTAAAAAAAATATATATAACAATTAGTAATTATCACTTAAAACTTTAAAACCACTTTATTTGTTTTTGTTATTTAACTGAAAATAGTTTATATTATTATTTATTTATAATAAAAAATTTATTTTAAATTTTATTTTGTCACATGGGAAGCTGAATTTAATTGTTATCTAATGACGGCGGTACGAAAGCACGTTGACATAAATTTTACTTGTTTTCTTTAGGTTGGTATATACCCAAAAAAAATTTTTTGGTTTATTGTTGGCAACCGTGATGCAACAAAATCGAAAGAAACTTCAACATTATCAAAACCGAACGAGTTAAAACCAATTTAAATTTATTTTTTCATTAAATAAAACGTTTATTTTAAGTTTTTAAATTGAAGTAATATTTTTGAAAATGAAATTTAATTTTAAAAATATTACATTTAATTATTAGAGATATTGTAATAAATTTCAAGTAGTTTCATTATGTATTATTTTTATTCTCCATGTTAGAAGTGGCAATAAAGCTTTCTAACGCCTTTTCACATTGGTCCATTCTTCTTCGTTTCGTGGAGGACCTAAAATTTAAGAAATATATATTTTAATCTATGTAATAAACAATATTATACACAATTTTATTTACGTTCTTGTGGCTGTTGACGTGGGGGATTGCGTTCTTTCTCATCTCTATCACCACGATTATCTCCTCCTCGAGGTCTATCCCCTCCTCGCCAACTTCCATCTTTTGTTGGGGGTCCACGACGTTCACCTCCTCCTCCTCCTTCTTGTCTTTCTTCACGACGTCGCCAGTTATTACCACCTCCACCGCCACCGCCTTCTTCGCGATTTTCCTTATCTCCTGTAGCACCACCACCACGATTACCGCGATATCCACCACCTGAACCATATTCGCGTCTATCATCCCTACGATCATCATCACGTCTAAAGTTACCACGTCCTCCTCTGTTGTCACCACCTCTTCGCATATCACGATCATCACCACCTCGTCTCATTTCACGATCTTCACCACCACGTCTCATGTCACGATCATCACCACCTCTACGAATATCGCGATCTGGACCACCACCACCTCGTCTATCATCGCCACCTCTGCGCATATCGCGATCATCACCGCCACGTCTCATTTCCCGATCATCTCTTCTCATTTCGCGGTCTTCACCACCACGTCGCATATCATCACCACCACGTCGAGCATCGCGTTCTTCAGGACCTCGTCGATTTTCACGTTCATCTCGATCTTCACGTCGTGTTTCACGTTCATCATCTTTTCGATCATCGGATCTCCATCGATCACCTCCTGTAGCAGTAGGTCCTCCTGAAGCGCTTGCCGCTGCCGGTTTAACAGTTTCATCTCGACTTAAACCACTACCAGCACCACCGCCACTGCCAACGGTTGTACGCCAAGCATCTTTTTTAGATTCACCATCTGTAGCTTGACCGCGCCGCCAATCTGGACCACCACCTTCTCGCTCTCCACCTTTCCGCCAAACATCTTGTTCGGTACGTTTCGATTGAGATAACTTTTCTCTTTCTTCTTGAATTTTTCTTTCAGCTTCCTCTTCTTTAGCTCGTTGTTTTTCCGCTTGTATTTTAAGTTTTTCAAGTTCAGCTTCCTTAATCTTGGCTTTTCGTTCACGTTCGATTCTTTCTTCTTCTTCTTTAGCTTTGCGAATTTCTTCTTCTTGTCTACGTTTCTCGTCTTCTTTTTCTTTTAACCATTTTTGACGACGCTCCTCAACTCTTTGGACAATACGCTGTGCCAAACGGATTTTACGTTCTTTTTCCAATTTGGCATTGAATGCAGCCAATTTTTCAAGATATACTGAATTTCGTTCTGTGCGTAATTTATCTAAAAAGGCATCGCGATCAAAATACATTCGTTGAAGTCGTTCTTGTTGTGCAACAGCATTTTTGCGTTCAGCAATGGCAGTTTCAATACGTGTAAGTTCCTCTTTCTCCCAAAATTCTTTATCTTGTACTTGTTTTTCAGCCAAAAATTTTTCGATCAATGGTATTTCTTCGATACGTTTAGCCCGCTCATAGTAATCAACCTTCTTCTCTTGTGATTTCAATTTGGTTTGCTGCTCTTTACGTTCCTTTAATAATTCCTCAGCCTCCTTCGCAGCGATTTGTTCAGCATCCATTTTTTTAATTTCTTCATCATCTAACTTTTTAAGAACTTTCTGACCATGAGCCGTTTGTGATATTTGTTGCATTTTCTCTAAAAGCGACTTCTGTTTTATTTGGGCAATTTCATTGGCATGTCGTTTCTTTTCACGTTCCTCTTGCTCTTGTTCCAAACGCTTTTGTTCCGCTAATTTTTGTTGTCTGGTCAATTCTTCTTGTTTACGCAATTCTTCCTCTTCTCGTTCGGTATTAAGTCGTTCAATAAATTCTTTACGATCTTCAATAATTTTTTGTCGTTGAAGTATTCTTTGATGTTCTTTGATTTTGTTATCATGATAATTTTGAACCATTTGCGTACGTAATTTCTTACGATCACCTTGTTTTCGCGTTGGATTGATTGCTGCAATAGCACGATGCAAAACAACTGACATACTGACCAACTGTGATCGTACCTGTTCCGATGGCATAGACTGTAGTGTTGGTCCATCGGGATGATCTTCGCGTTGACTTTCGGTTAAATCGGTACCAAAATGTATGCATTGTTTCTTATGATCAATTCGAATTTGCATATCATTATGACGCACGCAATCTACTAAAATGCGTTCCAAATAAAATGAATCAGCGAATTTAGCTAGTTCCATAAGGCGAACAAATTCGATTGATTGATATACTTGACAAATTTGACGAATCAATCGGACCAAAGTTACGTCTTGAATAGCCCCAATGTATTGCTTTAGTAGACTATTTTCTTCGGAATTTATAAAATCAATAACTCCTTGTACGCGATTACATAAATTAAGTGGATCAAACTCAATTTCCAAACATTTATGTAAACTCTTGAATTCAGCACCCGCTAAAATTACAACATTGTATTTAATCATATCTTTCATTAGTGATACTCTAGTTGGAGGCTGCGTTAATCCAAGCAATATTGCAAGACGTTGTGCTTTTTCCAAAGGACTTTTATCGGTCTCTATGAAACGGTCAAATTCTGGATGGGCTGAAGGAAGTGGTACCGCTAATGTTGCTACTAATACATGCGATGCCATGCGCTGTAATTCTTCACTTGTAATATTTTTCTTCATCTCACGTGTTAATTGTAATAACTTAAGCAATGCTGCTGCATGGAATAATTGATTTCCAGCTTTCCAAAATACCATTGCTAGTTTTTGATAGTAATTAGCCATAGTTTTGGCAACTGGCGTTTTCTTCGACAAGGTCATTAACCCATGAATATCTTCGATAGCTTTATAAGCTTCTTGCCATAATTCCATCTGAATAGCACAATCTAATTGATGTAGACGTGTATCAAGATTTAATTGCTGAGTTTCTGGTTTAGCAATATTTACACCGGTAGTTTGATTCGATTGTTTACAAATATCTTCCAAATGCTTGCGTAATTTTTCGCACAATTTGCGGAATTCCATTTTTCGGTTGTATTTCATGCAAAATTGGAAAGCCATGCGAGCAATATCATGATATAGTGTTTCACAATGTGTGTTTACACGCAATAATTCGAGACATTGACAATAGGATTCCCACAAAAATTTAACCCATGGCAACAATATTGTGCGATCAGATCGATCTTGAGCATCTTCACCACAAACTGCGCTCATTAAAATACTTTCTGGTGTTGCCAAATTATCTAAATCATCAATATCCAAAACGGCTTGTGACGATTGTAACTGTGCGGCTCCAGTACGTTCTTCAGCCATTCTCAAGTATCCTCTGATAACATTTTCTAATGATCCAACATTTACCTAAACATACAAATATATAAGTACATGTTTATTTTTAAATTGTATATATAAATTGATTACCATTTGAAACATATTACGATATTGAAAAAGTCCCTCTTTAGCAATGTGTGATTTTTTGAGTTCAACACACAGATCAAGATACTTGAACATGATCGGTTCGATAACCGATTCTGGCCAAGTGTACGACCATTTCTTGTTTCTAAACACTTCTTGCAACGTATCAAGCGCTCTTGCCGGCTTCCCAACATCGATAAATTCTATATGTTTTCATTGTAATTAAATCGAATAAACTGATTAAAAAAATATTTCAATGGATAGCATTTTGATAGCGACTTACCATTAGCTCGTTTAAGAGCATTTTCAGGTCTCTGTATATATCTAGCCATTATTTTATATATACAATTCAACAATTATTCATTGATTAATTACTTGAATGATATTTAAAATACAAAAAACAATCCCAAATTAATACTTTCACAATTAAAATAATGTAAATTTCTTACGCCTTTCATAAATTCGGCAAAATGGCTGATCTTACACGTCTTTTGGACTAAAAAAAATTTTTTGTATAAAAAACGTGGAGATGTCATATTTTACACCACTGAACAAAAAAGTTTGTTTTCAATTTTCAATCATAGATTGCAGTACATTCTATTTGTTTTGCTAAAATTTAAATCTGATTACTTAATGGTTTATAAATAATATTCAATATATCTTAATTCTTGAGTTATTTATGCTACATTCTAATAAAAAATTAATCTAATCACGGATTTTAAATCAGTGTTTTAAATAAATTAGATATTTATATTCAGCAACTGGAATTTTATAAAGCTGTTTAAAAAATGGCGGTGAAAATTACTGTCAAACATAAATGGTAACTAACAAGTTCTTAGCGGCATGTGTGTATAATTTTTTTTTTATTATACCCATCATCAATTAGTCTTTATATAAAACATATTTAACATTTGATTTCCACTTATAATGAATAATTTTATCGAAAATCTACAAATAATTGTTTTATTCACTTCTGTAGTGTTAATAGTATTCTTAACCTCATTTACTATAATCTATAAAATTCGGTAAGAAAATGAATTAAATTGTTTATATTGAAACTTAAATTATAAATTATGATATTTTAGGCAATATTTTCCATCAAAAGTAAACTGTTGGTTCTGTAATCAAAATTTTAAAGTCTCGTATGAAAAAAGTAATAGCTGGACTTGTCCACAATGTGAGCAATATAACGGATTTGACGAGGACGGTGATTACAACGAAGAAATACCCGGCCAAAGATATAATAAATCTGTTGTGTCTGAAACTTCTTCATATTGCGAAAAATCCGTCCATGAAACTACAAATTCTAATGGTCTTTGCGGACATTGTAATCGAAACCAGGCTCTTAAAATAAATTTGATCGCATCATTCGTACCAAAAGATGAAGACAATTATGATGAAGAAATTGATGAGTACAAACAACAACTAGAACATTCGTACCAGTTATGCCAAAAGTGCCAAAAAGTACTCAAGCGAAGGTTAAATAGAGTAAAAACCAATATACTGGGTTCCAAATTGAACCGAATTGCTTCGCAAGGTCTTAAAATCATCGATCAACAAATCAAAAAGATCAACAATTCCAAACCGTCAAAACTCAAAATGTATTTTTCTTACGTTTGCTATTATACTGTAATATTTATTTCGATTATCAATTTTTGTCAAATCTTTCAAACTTTGGATTTTTCTCGAAAAAGGTTAGAGGAAGTGCTTCCAACAAATGTAACATATGGACTTTTGATTATTGTCTCATATATAAGTGCCATTAAGCAGACACTCTTATCAACTATTCATTATTTTTTTAATTTTGATCTTTTAACGCCATCTCTTCAATATGTAAAGAGTGTTTTAGAAAAATTTACATTTGAGTCGTTTGTAGAATTGGAAAATGAAACCAAAATAATCAATAATAATAGTATTTTAATGCAAGTTGTTGGTCTTACTATGTCTATCGGACTTCTATCAGTGCAAATGAATAAAAAATTAAAACAATTTGTGATCATTATGTTATGGAACATCGGGCAGTTACTAACAGAAGTCAAAAGTGAATTTGAACTATTAAATAAACATTTTTCATTTGACTTAATCATGGTAAGTAGAAAAGCTTATTTACATTATTTAATATTAAACATTTTTTCTTACAGGTTGGTTTCTGTTCAACCGTATTTATCATGTTGCGCAATAATTTGCATACTTCCAATGTGATGGTGAAAGATAAAAAACTACAAAATTTAAATGATAGTTTTCATCGTATATATTCAGATAACATATCCGACGTTTCTGATGATAGTGATTCAGAGGAAGATATCTCATCAAACTATTTATACTCATCGTCACCAAAACTATATCCTTCATTTAATCGACAGAAAGCAAATAGCTTATTATCATTAAATTCATATAAATTCGATAGTCCACTAGAAACATATATTCCAAACGATTCTTTGAATTCTGGAGCCAGATCAAGCTACGAAACTGTCATACCTAAACAGGTTAATTCCATAAAATCCATAAATGGAAATAACTCTACACTTTTATTTAATACAAATAATTCAAATAGCTTTCACAACAATAGTTCAATTTATAGTAAATTTCCATCTTCAGTAGACTCTCTATACCATTCGGCTCGATCAAATAACACAATTCAACACAATCCTTTTAACACTTCAAATAATGTTACACAGTTATTCAATACATCGTCGCAAATTTCTAATCCACATCCTGTTAATGTTAACTCTTTAAATTTAAATTCAATTCAATTAGGATCAAACCGAAATGGCCATTCGGATAATTTAAAAAATCCATTTTTATCCAATTACACGGAAGAACGTTCACCGTCTTCATGTAGTGTTAGATCTAGTATAATAGTAGCACCATCTAGATTTAATTCTCCAAGTTTTGGATCATCTGCATCACAGTCATCATGGGTAGCCGGAGGTTTTTGGAGTACGTCTCCTCAGAAAAAAGTGGTTCCACTTGCAGCACCCCAATCTCCGTTATCAATTAATTTTTGTCCAATTGTTTCGCGTACCTCATCACAAAGCTCTGGTTTTGAGTCGCAACTGGGTGCCGAACAAAATTCACGTGAAAGTTCTATTGGTGATGAGCTGGAAAAGACTTCAGTATTTTCGGAACCTGTTGATATGTTTCATAAACCATCCCAAGGTTCAACACGATCTTTTTATCAATATGGCAATAGAAGAGTGGACAATTCAAATTTAGCTTATAATAATAATAAAATATTTAGTTTAAAAAATTTAACAAATGATCTACCGGCAATACCAAAAGGAAGGCTATTAAAAAATTGGATCAATAATAATAATCCAATGACGTTAAAGGTACATCAAAAAACTGATTAAACTCAATATTATTTTAGTTTTAAGCCACTGCCATTACCGCAAATCAGGAAGATTTCGAATTATAAGATGCTAAGCAGAAAATGATGTTTGTTAATAATTATATTTTCTTAATAATTTATCTACATAGTAGCGACTTAAAAAATTAAATTGTTTTTGTTTTTTGTAAACTATTAGTTTAAGTATATAGTAATAATTAAAATTAATTATTTATATTTAGTCAAGGTCGAGTTTTTTATTTAAATATACAAGACATTTTTAAAAATCTCAATTATTTTCGAATCTACACAAAATTAAAATTCCAGTTCACTGCCAAAGACATTATTTTTTAATATAATCTTCAATATTTAACAAAAGCTCGATCTTTAATGTATTGTATACGGAAAGTGGTATACTCGGTTTTTGTAGTACATTACACGTAATTTCCATATAATTATTTCTTATTTTATTTTAAAAACAAAATAAAAAAGCTGATATATTTTTTATTTTGTTAATCTGTTTTGTGATAATAGGATAAAATTTTGTAAAAAATTTAATTTTCCTCAGTGGTCTGTTAGTTTATTATTTATTTATATATAACAAATGATTATATGGAAATTATAAAATTATCTAATTTATTAGATTTTATATAGATTGAAATTAATATTTATATTAATTAATTTTACACTTTCAATTAAATAATAATATGTTATAAGAAACCAAGATGTTTGAATTAATTTAAGCTTAAACAAATTTGAAATCAAAGTTTTTTTGTTGGATTGATATTTATGACCGTATTCGAGTAAAATTTAAATTTATTTTACTTTGTTTTTATTTTATACTTAACAGAAAAAAATTATTAAATCTTGACTGAAAATATAAGACAAGCTTTCGTTCAAATAATTCATTTTGTCAATTGTATTATTTAAAATGTCTAAAATTAGTTTTTTAATTTAACTTAAATTTCTTCAACTTAAAAAACACTTAAAATGATCAGGACCGTAGTAATTAGCAGGATGAACTTTCACTTCTTACCAATACTGCATCGAGAAGATTAACACGGATTTATTTAAATCCGTGACAAAAAGGAACGAAGGTTAAAATAGTTGACAAAGTATGTGGAGAAAAGTAGATTCTATCGAATCAGAACAACGTATGCATATTGCATATCATAAATAGCCATAATAAGAGTTTCTGTTTTGGTAAGTTAAGACAAAAATTTATACAATACGATAATCTGCGCAAGTAAATTTACAAACAGTACGAATCAGTATATAGAATTTACGCTTATCATATTAACCTTTGTTTAACTTTGTCTAGTCTTAAGTTTACGTTGTAATTCCTTCGATAAGTTTAATGAACTGATAATTTTTTTACCATATCAAATAATCTAACTGGATTTTATTAAATTGTTTGGAGGCCAATTGCACTTAATGCCACAAATGGTCGAATGGTGGTAACCGAGGATTCTATCCTAGTTTGCAGATTAGTACTTTTGCCTTGAGAACTGGACCAAGGGAGAGGCAATAACTGACTAATGCTACTTGACGAGGAATGGAACACAAAAAATGAAAAGCCAAACAGAAGTGGACGGAGTCTTAAAGACATTCCATTCAAATTATATACTGATATAGACGAATACGATGCAAATGATGTTAAAAGTGACCATGACCATTTTCAAAGACTGCATTCTTAGAAAACTTCAAGTTTTAACAAACAATTAAGACTTACCTGGTAGAGGTGACATACCACTTTTGCTTTAAATAAGTTTTCGGCTACCGCCCAGGTGGCTCAGTGGTTAAAGCTGTGGCAGTTGGAGCGGGAGGTACCGGGTTCGAATCCACTGTTGGAGTGCAGAACTCATGGGCCGACCCATCTTCCATGTCAGTACTGGCTGGCATGGAGTTATGCATTGCGCAGATGGTTCTACGAAAATCGGATCCTATTGCCGTACGTCCTCGATTTGGCCGTTAAGGCGTAAAGTAGGACGTAAATAAACGCACCGCGAAAGAGCTGGGAGAGCCTTGAGCCCCAAAAAAGATAGCATAGAATAAAATATAAAAAAAAAGTATTCGGCTAGTTTAGGAACAACCAAGGTTACTCGTGAATCAGATTTAGCTTAAGAATCATCAGTTTAAATGAAAATATATTATGTGACGTAGCTTTACTTTGGAAAGGTATACCCATTTATTTTATAGTATTATAAGTTATTAAATTATAGCCCAAAAATGAAGTATATTTGAAATCTAACATCATTTCCTACTTTGGTCAGTGTAAATATTTTGGTTACTTCGTTAATATTTGAACTTCTTCATATAGGATGACATGTAATAGTATGTGATGTGAGTGTTACATCCTATTTCAAGAGGAAGATATTCCGATGTCTCCACATGACTATACATAAGTAAGTTTCTCTGAGAAAGACGATGAAATAGAGACGAACATTCTTCCATTGCTGGTGTATTGTCTAGAACGGTATTGTTTTATTAGCCCAGGGCTAATGAAACAATACCGGGTTCCTTAACTAAGCAAAACTATTTGCGTTAGTATTATCGTGCATGTTCCTGAAATTATCTTAATAGATGTGCTCTCTAGCGAACGTATAACCTTAGACCGGGAAAAATAATTTTCTTTGGCACCAGTCTATCCGGAATACAAGCGACGGGCCAGAAGTCAACAAAGACATGCTTGCAGCAGAAAAATCCTTCTTTTGGTAGAGAGATTTTGGTTCATTAATGTAGGTAATTCAATACTGGGAACCTTTGATTTGCCGCTAATCCATACCTCCATTAATTTAGGTTTTGGAGAATTACCAACTATCAGTTAACCCAAATGTTATTGAATTTGGAGATTTGCTCTAACGCTAGCAAAACGATAGCACCGTACCCTTTATGAATAAACCCTGATGTCCTCACAGTGCCCAACAAACTTTAGTTAACAGAATACGATAGCTGTTTATAAATTCCATATGTTATTTGGGATATTTGTGATGTTTACTCAATTGAAGATATAACCAAAGGAAAAGAAACGATATTGATATACTTGACCACCAATATATTTAATTTTGAATAAACACGGAAAAGGCTTTTGCTGAAAAAATCGTTCCTTAATAGTTCAAAAGATGTCACTGTAAATTTTATACTCAGCACAAATACTAATCCAAATAAAAATCATTTGTATATTTTCATCAATTCACCTGTCAAAATATCACTAGCTGAAGTGAATATTAGTGTTAATTTTTTCAGTAATTTAGAAAACCGGATTTATCTATAAAAGTGACTATGAATTAAATAAATTTATGTACTAAAATAATACTATGAACATTTTATTTAATTGAAAAGTGTTTAAGTTTCTGAATATTTAAGTAATTTCAATACAAAGTTTTACAAAATGTATAATTCGTTCACATCAATGACGTCATAAATGAAAGACTAAAATGATTGTAAAATAAAACAGATATGTTTATTATAATATATTTCAAGTAATATTTACAAACCAGAAAATAAGAATAAATTAAAAAATATGAAAAGAAAAAAATATGTGTTCTATTCATATAATAAAAATCGATAGACTAGTTTAGCTAATCGAACTGTTCTGTATAATTTGTTGTCGTCTATCAGGCGTTCTACATAATTTTTAAAAATTCGAAGTACTTCTTAATCCACACGTTAACATATAAAACTATTATTTTTATAAAAATAATCGAAAAGAACGTTATATAGAACTACATTCTAAATTTTAACTCCAATGGAAGAAGAGGAGGATCTCGAAAAAAATGAATTAATCGAAAGGAATGATTGCATGGAAAGGGATAGTATTGAACCTAAATCTGATGAAAATGTAAAACTCGAATCTCAATTAGTTTTAAATAATCCAAGGAAAGAGGAAACTGAAATTGTGATACTAAATAATACTGATACGACGACTGATAATCAAAATGTTAATCCTTCGCTTGATAACCAATTAATTACGAATAATTTCAACGAAATCAAAATCTCCAACTTGGAATCTCAAGAAAGTGATGATTTATGTGATTTTCATGATGCAGAAAGTGGTGATGTTGTAAATGTTTCAAAAGTTGGTAGAAATGTTTCCGAAGAAAGTGTTTTGTGTGAAAAAAGTGTTGCAGAAAATGCTAGTGATAATAAAAATGAAAATCCAACTAATAATATTGAAATGTCTGCTAATTCTCAGCATAAAAATTCAAATTTTGAACGTAAGTAATTAATAATTTTAGATAATAGGTGCAAATATTATAATTAACCCAGATTGTGTTTCCGAAAGCTCTAGTTACACGTTTGAATTTAAGCTATAATAACCAGTGCTGTGAAATGGGTTGAACTTGTAAATTCGGATCAATCATATTCATTATGAATGGTTTCTTCGAACAGAATTTGGTTTAACTAGTAAAAACTCCTATTGGCTGTGGTGGGCCAAATTGTTAAAACTGCGTCCTTTGAAATGGAAGGAACCGGGTTCCAATCTTGAGTTTCATCATTCGAGTGCGATCAGTAATAATGATGAACACATCTATAAAGCTATATGATTTTGAAGTGCATACTTACTGGCAAATCGGACCTATCGTACGTCCACGATTTGCTTCTTTGTGTAAGGCAGGACGTTTTAAAGGAAACTGTCGAAGTGTTGATGAAAGAAAGCCTTAAAATAGATAGTTAACAGACAGAAACAAACAAAAATATTAGCAAAGAGTAAAAAAGATATTAAATTATCAGTCAATCGAAGCGCACTATATATATATAAATCATAAGTTACAGCCATTTAAAGAAATCATTATGCCGTCCAATATAATAATAAGACAAAGTATACCCTTGTTCTTTATGGTAGTTATAAGTTGGTTTTAAAACTATTAATTTCGTATCTAAATATTTTTCAACAGTATCATCCCAATAACTTGAACAGAATTTCTAAAAAGTTTCGTTTGCTGCTATTAGCATTAATTTAAAATTACCAAAGAAGAACATCTGTGTAAAATGACAGTGTTGTGTCTAAGTTGAGAACAGGCTATCGAGAAGTTTGCCATTAGTTATGGTGTTCGATAAAGAGCTGCGATATTCCCTATACTTTTTAATCTTACATCTTGCGTAAAATTGAAACACCTCAAGACAATATCTTATTCCAACAAACCAATCAACTTTTCGCTTATGCGGATGATATCTGTGTGATTAGTAATGGAAATGGAGTGAAAGAGATATTTTATTCACGGGCACGAGAACAGTGTTCAATTTTCGTTGCTTTCAAAATTATCGTGTTCAAAATCAAACATCTGATATCTGGTTTTAGAGACCAGGACCCAATTGATTTCAGTAGTAGTAAACATGTTTGAAGGAATGATAAGATTCGAGTATCTTGAATCTCTCATTACTCACAATAATAGTGTGGGAGATGGTATCAAAGTTCGCTTTGGCGCTGGCAATCGGGTTTTATATACTCTAATTTATTATATTCTGAAATCAAAACATCTGGCAAATGCAAATTCTTAAGCTGAAATAGTACAGGTATGTTGATCAGACCCGTTATCAATGTATGGATGTGAAAGTTGAACCTTGACGGATGAGTTCGAAAGATGGCTTCGTACACAATAAGAATTATGCGTGTGATATATGGCCCAAAGGCGAAGAGGTTGCTGTCGTGGATCCACGGCAGAGAAAACGATCTGCCATATTCTAGATCAATAATCTATATTTCTTCTGGTATCATTATTTTTTCCAACTATGATTCATAAATTTTTAGAGATCTGATTAACGATTATTTTGGTTGTGTCTTAATTCAATACAGGATTTTAGAGGTTCGCCATGCGGTTGATAATATGCAATTAGTCAGTATTAATGATATAAATACAAGTACTGATCCAAAGTCATCTTGTTAAATTTATTATTGACTCACTGGTTGGGCTATTCAGAAAATAGTTGGCAAGCTTACAAATTTTAGTTGTTAATTTGTTATCCCACGTACAGCCTACTCACCTTATATAATTTATCCTGTCTGTGCTGCGATGGTCTACTTAAATCTAAAATATCGCCAATCTTACGTCATCAATTTGGCTTCGACGTAACCTGTAACGTTTAAAAGTGCTTCGGCCCTAAAGCAGATAGTAGAGTTAGAAAGATACAAAACGAACAATTAACATTCGATATAGAAATAAGGTTCTAACTTTGTTTGACCTAAAATTATTTATTAATCAATTTGAATCTGCAGTATTCTATCTACCCACAAAATTGAAACCTGTTGGGCTCAACTGATTATTAATAACAATAATTAAAAATATAAATCTATTGCTGACATTTATTGTATATGCTTCTATACTCGTTTGTTTTAATTGAATAACATTTTTATTTCTCCTTATTCATCTTATATCTCTACTTGTTTTGAATTCTCCCGGATGCATTCATTAATCAATTAAGATTAAGTTAACCACCATCATCATTTTTTATTATCAAGTTATTATACATATACGTAAATATAATTTAATATTTATTTATATATGATTAAATGTATTTAAATTGAACTTCGCCTATTTATTCTTATAAGATCTTTGAATTTTATTAGTTTTGAAACCAAATGACTATAGAAAACAGTTTTAAGAATATTTGATTTCAAAAACCTATTACATGTTTGCCACTGCTCTGCAATCGCATGGTTCATATCGAGAATTTATATAAATTTGGTTACCACACGAGTGTAGAGTTACAACAAAATCTATCTAGTTATGAATATACAAGAAACAAATATAGTTATATGACCGAATGTAACATACCAAATGATCCAGTTATAAATCTACTTCAGTTGGATCTGAATGTTAGTAAATCAAATCCCGATAGAGATAGAACTGAAAATATATATTTAATCATCTGATTATGACCTGATAATGAGATACTCGTTTTTGACTTTTCAACTCTTCATCATGAAGACATGTAAGTCTTCTATTTTGCTGGCAATGGTGTAAGGTAAAACATTAAATGAGAACTGTAAAAAAGAGTGTGCTCAAAATATCTATATGTTCGTCACTTGATTAGGAAATGTTCGTCACCTGATTAGGTTCAGTAATGAAATATAAGTAGAACTATATATAGTACAGGTCATTGGCCAAAACATCCTTGAGCCAATATTACAGGTATGAAGCTGTGCATGTGCTGATGATAGTTCTCTAAAGTTGGGTGTGTGATTGAATGAATGCATTGTGTGATTCATTAACCTTCGGAGTACCTTAAATCTAGGCTTAAATCAATAGTTTAACAAAAGACAAGCCAATGTTTCACACTTAATTTGTTTAATGTATGTTCAGTTAATAATAATATCAAATTTAATTTGTGTTTTTATTTCTGTGTAACAAGTTACTTATGTGATCTATGTCAACTTTAAATGTCCTTTCTTTGTTTAGGCTTCTATCTTATTTCTTTGGCTATTGAAACAACGAAATTTATTTAAAGTGGGTTTAGCCATCCGTAAATCGCATTGATATTTTATTTAGTTTGCATTGACTAAAGAATATTTAACCCCTTCTCCATTATATTGTACTTAAATAATTAATACAAAAACATTTGTATCAAACAAAGGGTATCTCGACCGTAGTAAAGTTTGATAATAAATTATGTGTTCATAAAGTAAATTTTTGCTTGTTTTGCAAACGGTTTTTGAGTTAGGTATTGGGTTATTATATATCCCTCATTACAATTTAGGCATTTGTCCTGCGAATAACTAATCTTGAGTAAAGAGTTTTTCTGTAAATATGGTTTGCGAGGTACACAATTCATATCTCAACTACCACATATGTCGTGTACACTTTCTAAACAATTATTTCAAAAAATAGTACATTAGAACTATTTTCAAAACCTGAATTATGTTCTGCTAAGTATAAGATAGTTTTTATCACGTTATACGATCAAAAAGGATCCAAAATCTTTCCAAAATCTTTATCATTTAACCACTTACGTTTAGTTTTATTTGGGTGCACGGCGGACTTTTAGACTAACCTAGCTCCTTGTAACTGTCAGAGCTCCTGCATCAAATGCGCGATCCTTCAAGTAACGGTTGATAGCTGCCCTAAACTTGTGCAATTTATATTTCACTTACTTAGTGTTTGTGAAGATTTTATTTAAGGGGTCATATATTAATCCAATCAGAAAACTCTTCAATCGATAAGAATACACTTGTATTACAAAATAATTTGCAAGCAACCTTTGTAATAAATTATCAATCTTTTCTCTATTTGCTAATTTTTCCTATAATTAAATGAGTCATCTATTATATTTACGAACGATTCTTTATTTAAACTCAATATTTTATTATGTTTTACATTTATTTCAGTTTTATTATTATTAAATATAATTTTATTAAATAATCTTTTATTTTGGATTTTTCACTATATCCATTATGACACGTCTAATCACTCTTACGTTCGTCATCCAACTCCGTTAATTTAGTTTCGCTTTCCATCGTGTCAACATGGTTACATATATTTCCTATATTATATAATGTTTATATGACACCATCATATATGACATCTCCTTTTTTTTTTTTTTTTTTTTTTTTTTTTTTTTTTTTTTTTTTTTTTTTTTATATAATTTTTACAAGATTTTCTTTTCTTAAATTAATATGAATTCAGTTACATATGTTGTTACATTTAAATTTTATACATAGTTCAATTTACATTTAATTTGAAAATAAAAATATTAATCATTTTATTCTTTTGTGTTATCCTGTAACATAGTCTTTTAAATAAATTGGTTTTCTTATATTCCTTATTGGTCTATGATTAGTATTTTCATTTTTAACAATATTTTCATTTCTGTTAATACTATTTCTCTTATTTTCATCATTATAGATAACAGTATTATTTGTATTTTGATTCGGTGCCAAGATTATATTCTCATTATTGTTTATTTCGACTATTTGTTCTTCCGGTAATATTTCAAATTTTTTCCTACAACTGTCCCTTATTAGATGACTTCTGTTTCTGTCAACTATCCTACCATTTTCTTTGATAATATTGTATCGTCTAGGTTCAGCATTTTTGTTTAAGACTATTGCTGACTCCCATTCCTTATTATCGTTTTGAACTCTTATTTTGTCTCCTATTTCTAATTCAGTTAAATTTCTAGCTTTATTATCATAATAAGATTTGCTAATTTCTTGTCGTTCTCTAAGTTTTTCACATACGTCGTTGTTGATATTGATCTCGAAATATGGTAATATACCTCTGACATCTCTTCCAAATAGTAATTTGTTTGGTGAACCTAAATTATGTGATATAGGTGTATTACGATATTCCATCAATGCTAAATATGGATCTCTATTATCGTGATCGGCTTTTTTCAGTAATCGTTTTAAGGTCTGAATATGTCTTTCAGCCATTCCATTACTTTTCGGGTAGTGAGGACTTGAGGTTTTATGTTCAAAACCATACATTTTAGAGAAATCTTTGAACATTTTACAACTATATTGTGGTCCTCCGTCACTCCTTACAACTAGTGGTATTCCATGTCTAGCAAAAATAGACTTTAGAACATTTATTGTTGCTATACTTGACATATCTGATAGTATGGCCATTTCAATGTATTTTGTTAAATAATCAACCACCATTAAGTAATTTTTATTTTTGAAATGAAAAATATCTGTACCTACTATTTGCCATCTTCCTGTTGGGATTTCACAGTTTATTAGTTCTTCTCTCTGATTTGATTTTTGGAATCTTAGGCATGTTTCACAATTTGATACTATATTTTCAATTTGTGTATTCATGTTTGGCCAAAATATAATTTCACGGGCTCGTAATTTTGTTTTTTCTATTCCCATGTGGTTATAATGTAATTTTTCTAACATTTCACTTCTTAATTTTTTCGGTATAACTATGCAGTTATTTTTCCAAACTAAATTATTAAACTCAAATAGACATTCTTTATACGTGAAATAATGCTTGATGCTGTTGGGAACTTCTGTTTTGTCATTCGGCCATCCTGATCTAATAAATTGTTTTAAGGCCATAATTTCCTCATCTATATTCGATTCGTTTATTATTTCATTTATTCTTTTGTCTGACATGTTTTCTTGTAAATTTAATGCTAAAATAGTCATGTCTGTTAATTCGATATCGGTTTCTACTTCATCTATATGAGCTCTAGATAACATATCTGCAATTATTAAGTCTTTTCCTGGTCTAAATATTAATTCAATGTCATATGGTTGCAATCTCATTCTCATTTTCTGAAGTCGTGTGGGAATCTCATTTAACGACTTTTTGAAAATTGGCAGTAAAGGTTTGTGATCTGTCTCTACTATTACCTTTCTTCCTGCAATTAATTGATGATTTCTAGTACATCCGAATACAATTGCGTTTAGTTCTTTTTCTATCTGTACCCAGTTCCGTTGAGTTTCTGTAAATGCCTTCGAGCTATATACTATAGGTTTATTTTCTTGCAACAGAACTGCTCCTACACCCGTACTGCTTGCATCTACACTAAGCTTACATTCTTTATTACAGTCATAATACGCTAATACTGGGTCTTTCGTTACGATATCTATTAATTTGTAAAAATCTCTATTTTGTTCTTCACCCCATATGAATGATTCATTTCTTTTAACTAATTTTCTTAAGGATTCTGTTACATTGGAAACATGTGGAATAAATTTAGACACATATGTTATCATCCCTAAAAATCTTTCTATGTCCTTTTTGTTTTTTGGTATTTTCATATTTTGCATTGCCTTAATTTTATCATTATCCATTCTAATTCCCGTCTCGTCAAATATATGTCCTAAAAACTTTATAGATTTTTGTCTTATCATACATTTCTCCTTATTAAATTTTATATTGTTATTTCTTGCCAAATCTAGGATTTTTATTAATATTTTATCATGTTCTTCCATGTTTTCTGACCATATTATAATTTCATCTACGTAGATTTCCGTATTTTTAATATTCGCAAATATTTCTTTAAATTTTTTATGGTATATTTCGGTTGCCGTTTTTATGCCATAGGGCATTCTCTTAAAACAATACCTCCCGTAGGGCGTTAAGAAAGTTGTTTTTAATGAGCTTTCGTTTGATAACTTTATTTGATAAAATGCCTTGCTACAGTCTAGCGTACTGAAAACCTTTGCATTTTTCATGCTGCTCGCAATTTCATCAAATGTTGGCATCTGATATTGTTCTCTTAATAAATTCTCATTTAAGTTTTGTGGGTCTAAGCAAATTCTGAGTGAGCCGTCTTTTTTATTTATTACAACTACCTGACTAACAAATTCTGTTGGTTCGTCTACTTTTCTAATAATGCCTTTGTCTTCCATGTCATCTAGTTCATTTTTAAACCTGTCTCTTATTTTAAATGGTATGCCTCTGCATCTTTGTTCTACTTTCGGACTGTAGTTATTCTTTAAAGTAAAATTGTATTCAAAATTTGGAATCTCACCTATTCCTTCAAATAGATCTTTATAAACATTAAATATATCTGATATTAAATTTATTCTTTTAACCAAACCGATATTTTCTATTGTTGGCAACCCTAAAATTGGTACTGCTCTATCTCTAACTACGTAAAATTTGATATTATAATTGTTATCTTTAATTTTAGAATTCAGATAGCAAATTCCTAATATATTAATTTTTGACCCATTATATGATAGCAAATTTGAGTTGCTTTTTATTAGTTTTAAATTAAAATGTTTTATCGAATCAAAATCAATTACGTTACAATCAGCCCCGGTGTCTATTTTGAAATTAACTTTTAAGTTTAAATCTGTTAAAAATATTTGTTCATACCATTTTAATTTATTTTTATTTTCATTTTCTATACTTCCTAAAAATTTACTGTTATCATTTGCGACATTTTCAACATATTCTTTATGTTCTAAATAATTGATTTTATTCGGTTTTAATATTTCTGTTTTAACCGATTTACAAACATTGTAAAAATGTCCTACCTTATTACACTTCTTGCACTTCTTGTTGTATGCTGGACACTGTCTGATTGGATGTTGATATCCACATCTACTACACTGATTTTGATTTCCGCTTTTATTCTGGTAGTTGATGCCTTTTGCTTGACTTTGATTATGTATGTTCTTCTGATTATGCTGGTATTCTGATTTATTTGCGTATCTTACTTTTCCAAAATTATTCGACTGATGAAAATTATTCGACTGATGTCGTTGTTTTGGCTTTTTTACTTCATTCACCACATTCGTATCCTTCATTGCTTTCAACTGTTGTTCTGCGATTTCCGCCGTCTTACATAATCGCACACATTTTTCTAAATCCATTTCTTCCTCTCTTAACAATCGATCTTTCAAATTATTGTTGTTAATTCCACTTATTACTCGATCTTTTATTAGGCTGTTTTTAAGCTCTCCAAATTCGCATGATAAACTTAACTTTTTTAACGCGGTTATGAAATCGTCTGTTGATTCGCCATCTTGTTGCACTCGTTTAAAAAAAATGTGCCTGTTTATGCTTTGGTTTTTCTTTTGCGGTATGCAAAATTTTTCGAATGCCTTTAATACATCTTCATATTTGTCTTTCTCGTCGTTTTCAAAAGTAAACGTCTCAAATTTTTCCATAGCTTCGTCACCTATGATGTTTAATAAAATAGCAATTTTCACTTCGTCTTTTTTGTTGTTGGCTTCGATTGCTTTTAGATAAATTTCAAATTTAATTTTAAATTTTTTGAAATTTTCCTCTACATTACCGTCAAACGATAATGGATGCGGTACAATTAATCCATATTTATCCATTTTTGTTTTATTATTTCTTTATTATTATTTTTTTTTTTTTTTTTTTTTTTTTTTTATAGCACGAGCACGATCTTTTTCTTTTTATTTTTATTACTTTATATCTTCAATAATTTATCCTGTCGGCTGCGCCATATTATATTTACGAACGATTCTTTATTTAAACTCAATATTTTATTATGTTTTACATTTATTTCAGTTTTATTATTATTAAATATAATTTTATTAAATAATCTTTTATTTTGGATTTTTCACTATATCCATTATGACACGTCTAATCACTCTTACGTTCGTCATCCAACTCCGTTAATTTAGTTTCGCTTTCCATCGTGTCAACATGGTTACATGTATTTCCTATATTATATAATGTTTATATGACACCATCATATATGACATCATCATTCAGATGTTTCTTGTTGATGTCTTCCCTTTTTCTCTCCATCATCTGTAGTTCTTCTTATTTTCTCCATGTATTTTCACTCTACTTACTTCTTCTGTCACTGGAACACTGGTGTACATTGACCTTTTCTAAAATTTATTGATGAATTGAAGTTGTAGGTGCTTTCGCGATTGCATCTAGCAGCAAAGTAAAATAAAACTATTTCTATTATCAACTGATATCCTATTGTTATGTTCACTTGTAATCATATTTTCTTTTCTCGATCTTTACTATCTTAAATTTGAATACTTGTGTTCAAAAATAATCGGTCTGGGGTATGGTGATTAATTTATGTTGAGTATCAGTTTCATGTCCAAAAAATTAGGAAACTGTAAATTTAATTCAACTTTTATCTAATTTCTTAAAAACAATATATTAATAAAATATATCTATCGTAACATGTCCTTGAAAAATCGAACGAATGCAATTTTCTATTAAATCATTGAATTCTTTATTTATATAAACTTGTAATAGCATCGTTTTAGCCAAGATTTTATTTTTAATCTTCGAATCATTTTTAGACGAATTTGGTTGATTCGTGTTTTATTAACGTTTTCAGTCAATGTATGTAGATTTATTGAGTACAACATAAATTGACGTTGCAAGAAAACAAGATATTTTTATGAACACCATACCTCATTTCGAATAAGACCTAATTCGTAATCGCTTGATAATTTCTCACTACTGTAAGAGTCTGAACATTATGCTGATCAGATTTTGTAAATTTTGATTTTTAAGTATAACATTTTAATAAGTAATAAGTATAATCCCAATTATAACTATTTATACGCCTGAAGATGCTTTTATCAGAATGGTGATACCATCTTAGTATTTTATTTATCATAAGTTTGCTTAAAATTATTTAAAATTGTTGGTCTGTTGGTTATTATTTTTACAATCTGTATGGATTTTGAAGCATTCACAATTCTTCCGCAATTCGCATTTGACGATTTACCTTATTCAGAGGCTAAACCGAACGTATCGGTTTGTTCTCGGCGTAAGATAGATAATACGGAAGTTGGTTCCTAATGAGTTCTACACTCAGACAGACGGTTATAAATGGAATTCAATAATTTGATAAGATATGTAAGTATATATTGGCAAAGATTAAGTGATTAATGCAGTTAAGTATTCATAACTGTGGCTGAATCGTGATTCCATCATTACATTTTAGTAACGAAATCATTCAAAACAATAGACGAATACGTCCTTTCAAGGTACAATTCTCATTGATTTCCTGGAAAATGATAGAAATATATTTATGAGGCATATTGTCCATCGTTTTAGACTAGCTAAAGATTGCATACAATTATGTATATAAGCACAATTCCAATGGGTAAAGTTTGCAAACTCCACCTTTATTTTGTGCCTATTAACAAGCATTCTCAACTATAATGACGATTAACATCATAAAATGATATCTTAGAGGCTTGGGATATTCATACTTGATGAATGGAAAGAACAAACGATTAAAAAACCCGTTTCCAACCCTAAGAGCAAAAAAGCTATAAAAACTTTTTAAATATACACCGCCTCGCCTCCAAATTGTTCAACATTTTCTTATAAATTAATTTATAAGAAAATGCAAAGGTCATTGTGTGTGACGATGATTTTTTTGGCGTAAATATTTATTTTTGTTATTTTACAGATGCATTGACCCGCGTCTTGTTTCCAGTATACAATTATAAGCCTAGCTGTGATAAAAATATTCGTTTTAATTTAATTAACCTTTAACATTTACAATCTAATAAACCAAAAATTTTGATTTGCTTCAAATAGTGAATAGTCAGTCAGTCATACAAAGCAGATTTTTTTTTGTTGTACATATCTAAATTGGACGTTCCATGTGATTATAATGAATTTGGCATTGATAATATATTCAAATAACCGCGATACATAAAATATATCGTTCGCCTACATAAAACATTAATTGTTGAATGAAAAGAAAGTCTTAAGTAATAAAATTCATTCATAAATATATTCATACATATGTAAAACTTTGTATACTCGTAGTGTAGTATCCAATACCTCGACATTTAACAAATGTATAAGTAAGTAGTGTTTTGAAACATACTATTGTATATGGCGGGTTATTATACAGGCGGTTGGCCTTAACATTGATTTTTTTGTTTTATTATTTCTTTCTACACTAGCTATTTTATGAATTCTTAAATTAGTTTCATTCTGTTGTTCAATTAGTGTAGTTTATTTTCATGTACATATACTCGTATATGAATACATAGTTTATGAAGATTTTATTTGAAAATTTGCATTTTATTTCGCTATGATGATACTCATTATACGAAATTTATTCGCATATGTGTGGACGTAGACGTCATATAATGTATAAGTATGTAAATTTAATTATAAATTATGTTACTTATTCTGATTTAATAGATCAAGAGGTGAGGTCAAACTGTGGTTAATATTTAGATAAACTTTAAATTAAATTATTCGCGTGTTTTATTTTATTCTGTTCTAATTAGCCGCGACAGAATTTGAGGTTTAATATGTGTTTAACGAATATATAATTGTTGAGATAGTTTAGTGTAGTGAAATTTTAATAGAAGGTGCATTGTAATCGTGTATAATTTCATTTTAAAATATTTAATATTCATTGTTTGTTTTTCTAAGATTTGTGTGCGTATTATGACCATTTCAATTTTTAGTTAAGTTAAGAAATCGTGTATAGTGCTTAGACGTATATAATACGAGTAGTAAGTCAAGTCAACAGGATATCTTCCTTACTTAATATAAAATTGCCTAATTGATCTTTTTCATTGCACAAAATCATATTTATCTTATTTATTAGTAATATCAGAGTTATTAATAATATTCAATGAGCAGTAAAAATGATTACATATTGTTTTATAAAATGAAGAATGCATTAAATTCTAGTGAATTTTTATTTTAAAGTCGTGAATTCAAATAATCTACCGGAAGCTGATGACTAACAATATTATTATAAATAGAATGGATAGAGAATAAATAAATAAGTTGTATATTTACAATTTTTAAGTGTATGTATTCTGCTATTTTCTTATATTTTACAATATATTCGAGTAGCTAATTTTTTTGCAGATGTATTTTGCACAGGAAGTTTATTTTTAGATAACCTATAATCCCTTTGATTCGGAAATTGTTTTGACAGTAATAATTACACAATACACTTTGTGTATAAATATACCTAAGCATCACTTAACGTAAGGAATACGAATACCCAAAAATATTTCTTGAATACACCGAGTTTTTCAGATTAACTCTGTCTTAATGAAACTATCCGCTACACTGGGTAACTTTACGTAAGCTTCGAACATTAACACTCGCACGACGATTTGAAGTATTTCACCCCATATTTAAATGCTTCTCAATCTCACTTAAATAATCACTAGCTTAAAAGAAACGAGCCTAACCGACCCAAACGTATGGGGGCACATTGTAAGTGGTCAGCCTGACGAACCCTTTTACACATAATCGCCTTTTATGTCATCCGGAGCATGTTAACTTTCGGTCAACGGCGAGAATTGACATCGAGACAATGGTGTTATGAAAACCATTCTAAAGTATATTCACGTTTAGAGGTGGTGATTCGTTTAACATAATTTTCGATGACTCGGCCACCCATTTCGACGGATACGGCCGCTAAAAATCGTTGAATATTGGCTCTGAGCTTTTGTAACGACACAGGCTTGTTGGCATAGACCAATGATTTAGCGTAGACACATGAAAAAAAGTCTAGAGGTGTTAAATCACGGGATCTATAGGCGACCAATCGACACGCCCATTTCTGGATATAACGCACGTTCAACGAATTTAGATTATGTCGGACCACCTTCTTGTTGAAACCACATATCATTAATGTCTAGTTTACGCAATTGACCAAAGAAAAAACGTTGCAACGTGTCTCTAACGTGACGGTCATTTTCATCAAATTCAAAGTTGTCAAGTCTCAAATCCAGAACCGGTTACATGATAATAGCGAAGACACTCGAATTATATGTTGATGTGATGATACTATTTGAAAAGTAAGGAAAAATTCGAAATTCTTTAATCAAGTAATAATTTTTTAACTATTCGTTTTTTTATTTTTTTATTTTTTTTTTTTATTTTTTTATTTTTTTTTTTATCGGTCTTTACAGGCCATAATTGGCCCGTACCGTGTCAACTATCTGGTTCCATCGGTTTCGATCACGAGCCAGCTCTTCATATTGTTGCAAGCAACCAGAACATGCCAGATCGCTCTCTACGCCGTGGAGCCATCGTCGCCGACAGCGACCTCTTCGCCTACCGAAAGGCGGTTCTCCCTTTAAAGATCGCTGTATCATTCGTTTTGGATCAGCACGCAGAACGTGACCGAGCCAGCGTATTCGCTGTCCTTTGATTTCATGCACGATATCAGGAATTTGCATTAAATTCCTGATCTCGTGATTGAATAGAACTCGGTATGTGCCATCAACATCGCGTTTTGGGCCATATATCACACGCATGATTCTTCTCTCGAATGTTAGAAGCCATCTTTCGTACTCATCCGTCAAGGTCCAACTCTCACATCCATACATGACAACGGGTCTGATCAACACTCTGTACAGTTTCAGCTTATCCGTATTTGCAAGATATTTTGATTTCAGCAGTGGACGTAGAGGACACAAAGCCCGATTGCCAGCGGCAAGGCGAACCTTGATATCCTCTCCCACATTATTATCGTGAGTAATGAGACATCCAAGATACTTGAATCTCATCACTCCTTCAAACGTGTGGTTTCCACTACTGAAATCACTTGCGTCTTGGTCTCGAAAACCAGATATCAGATATTTGGTTTTGGACTCATTGATTTTGAGACCAACGGAAGCTGAAAACTGTTCCAGTGGATCAAGTATCTCTTTCACTCCGTTGCCATTTAATCCAATCACACAGATATCATCTGCATACGCAAGAAGTTGATTGGATTGTCGAAATAAGATATTGTCCTGAGGTGTTGCACTTTTACGAAGGATGTATTCCAACATGAGATTAAAAAGTATCGGGGACAGCGCATCTCCTTGTCGAACACCAGAAGTAATTGCAAAAATTCTCGATAGCCTGTTCTCAACTTTGACACAGCATTGTGACTGCGTTACTGTCATTTTACACAGATGTACATATTTTTGTGGTATTCCTAAATATTCAAGCGCATACTATAGCCTCTCGATTGATCGAGTCATAGGCTTGCTTGAAATCTAGGAACACCTGGTGTACATCGCGAGATGTTTCGTAATACTTGGAAAGAATCATCCGCAGCGAAAAAACTTGATCAGTGACTGACCGATTTGGACGGAATCCTCCTTGGTAGTCACCGACAATTTCCTCCGCTAAAGGAGTAATTCTTCCCAAGATTATGTAAGACAGTAACTTGTATGCTGTGCAAAGGAGAGCTATACCGCGATAATTCTCGCATTTCATGCGATCACCCTTTTTGAATATTGGGCATAACGCGGCCACTTTCCATTCGTCAGGCATAACTTCATTTCGCCATACCAATCGAACAAGGTCGAAAAGACAGTTCCACAAAGTTAGCCCTCCGAATATCAAGAGCTAAGAATTAATGCAATCAACTCCTGGTGAACGATTTCTCTTTAGTCTCTGCATGGTCATTGTGAATTCCTCATAGGATGGATCCTCAATGAACATCTCTGCGGTCTGTATTTGAGGGTATTCAAATACAGCTTGTGATACATGTGGAACATTAAGTAGATCAGAAAAATGTTCACGCCATGTATCGAGTACCGCATCGACGTTAACACAGAGGTTTCCATCCTGGTCCCGAATGGCAGTTGACCGAGATCTTAAGGTATGGTGCAATTCGGTGATTCCTTTAAAGAAACCACGCAAATTGTGCTCATTGCTGAGTTGTTGTACTCTTACGACCTTGGCCTTCCACCATTCGCGCTTCTTCTGTCTACAAATGCGTTTAGCTGTCCTCCTAGCAAGAACTGCCTTGTTTTTCCTTGCAATTGTAAACCGAGTCTGCGCTTCATTGTGGGCTATATTACGTTGCTCAACAGCAAAACGACACTCCTCATCAAACCAATCATTTTTGGGCTTAGTTTTCACTACACCGAGAATGTGCTGGGCAGCATCGACAACCGAAGTTTTCAATACTTCCCAGACACTGTTCACATCATCAGATTGGTAATTGGATTGCATAATGCTATTGCTGACAAGATCTTGATATTTTCGTTGCGTTTCTTCATTTATCAGACCTTCACAGGAGAATCGCGTTTTATATTCTCCTGTCCTCCCTGACTTGTACGAAAATTATCATCGTAGCTTTGCAGTGACTAGATAATGGTCACTGCCTACGAATTTTGTTGACGACCGATACGATCTCACGTCTTGGACAACTCGAGCCCGCCCTTTTGAAATCAACACATGGTCAATTTGGCTTCGGGATGTTTTACGTGGATGTGTCCATGTTTCTAAGTGGATGTTTTTATGAGGAAAGAATGTACTTGCCACTTTGAGATCATGAGCGATCGCAAAGTACATCATTCTTTCCCCATTATCGGTCGCAGTTTCGTGTCGAGAGTACGGACCTATGTTATTACATAAGTCGGTCTGATTTCTGCCAGCTCTAGCATTAAAATCACCAATCACCAATCTGACATCGTGCTCAGGTATAGAGCCCATCAGATTATCCAAATTATTGTAAAATGAGTCTTTATCTTGGGGTTGGCTTACCTCAGTGGGTGCATGTACACAGACAATTGACAGGTTGGCTAATCTCATGTGCAAGCGAAGCTTACACATTCGATTATCGACTGCCTGGAAATCCAACACAGCCTTTTTTACCTGCGGCCCAATGAGAAAGCCAACTCCAAGATTTCCGAGGTCATCTCCACTGTGTAGCAACGTATAGCCTTGGGACACATGGTCTCCACTTTTAGGCCATCGAGTTTCTTGGAGCGCTACGAGTTCCAGCCGATACTCCTTCATACATGTGATAAGGCCGTTCAACGCGCCAGGTTTTCTTAATGACTGCACGTTCCACGTGCCGATCCTCATTCTCGTATCCGGGTATTTAAGCGGGGGGTCATTCTTGTTTTGGCGGTATCCGACTTTGTTTTTATTGTTGACATTTTTAACAGTGATATTTTTTTACGGATGCGGGTCGTCAGCCCAGCGATCCAACCAGAACTATTCGTTTAGGACTTTAAAATATCCTGCATCATCTCGTTATCAGTCTCTTATTCGCTACGATCGCTACAATATGAAACCAACCAGGGTTTTGCATGATTTTTATAGCATAGTGAAAACGTTTTATTATATGTATTCTTTTGGTGTTAATGGGCTGCTTTCTATTTCCAATTAAACCACGAAGCATGACAACTTATTGTAGACAATCTTTTTCTCTTCATCTCATCAAACGAATATTTTCTTGTCATTATTCCTTCGACCGTTCTCAAGTCTCGTCTTCGTATATAGTGAATTAACATTCTTGTGCATCTTAAGTGTTATCTAGTCTTGACTTGCTTTATATGTTCACCTTTCATTCGCCAAAGCCTCTATTTGTTCCGATAGCTACAATAAATCACCCTCATCTGCTTTTTCCGACGTTAGCTGAAGGGTTGTACTCTACTGAGGTATAGTTAGCCCTATAATTTTGAACATATAGGGGGAAAAATTTACCAAAACATTGTTATATGTTTCGAACAGCATAAATAAACATTGTTTGTAGGATAATAGTTATCATGTATATATCAAAATTCTGTACGAAAGAATATTTCTCATGGGTTTCGGACACAGTCTTAGAATCTTTTACGAAAATTCTACGATCATTTAATTAATCTCAAGGTGACTAACAACTCCCACCATACAGATTCTTCTCTGTTTCAACCCTTTCATCTTTTTCTTTCGATCAGTAAACTTTCATTTCCTGTTTAGGATATCAAACGAATAATCTCACAATAATATTTGAGCTTAATTGGGCAGTGATAAAAAGTTTGTACATATTTACCATTTCAATATAAATGCTGCATCTTAAGTTTAATCAAATATTTTATTTTATTATATTTGAGATGTATCGCATTCGAGTTTTACACTGACAACAATGTCCTAATACAAACAAAACCGTACATATATATGTAGCTTTCTACATCTCAAATATAGTAAATTTCTTGCTTAATGAATTTTAGTTTTGATAATTTGGAACATTCTTGGGGTTGCCGAACTGTACGATTAATATTCATTCTACTGCAGTTTTTCTGATTCAATACATCTAACTCGATCATTTTATTAAATAAAGAGGAATTTAGATATCTTAATTTTGATGATATCATAATTTTTGACATTTGAAAAGTGTTATCTAATTGAGACGCAGGATTATAAACATAAACAAAAACTACAAATATTTATTTCTGAAAAAAGTTGGATACTCTTGGAGTATGGATGATATGTATTTAGAAAAAATGATATCACTCTAATGTACACTACAACTGGATTAACAGACGTCAATCCGATGATCTATACCATTTTCTAATATAGGGACGTTTCTATGGCATGTATCTGATATTGGGTTTAAGTCTCGGATAGTAGTTGGACTGACATCGTACAATTTGCTGTTCAAATTTCCCATAAATGTAATCTAATGGCGTTAAATCTCATGATCCGAATTTACCTGCATATTTCACATTTCCCTAACGTAAAAACTGATTATCCAAGAACCTTTGCATTTCTTTGATAAGTCTCTAGTCTAGTATGGCAAGATTGGAAATTTCAATTTTTTTTTCTGAAAAAGAAATTGCGGTATTTAATTTTCCAAAAATCGCGAATCGTGATCATTACACAGATTATTCCTGCAGTTGAAAAGGCTATTTCCAATTCCACATTTTTGGGTAGTATATAGCCAATAGGTAGTTGTAAGTATAGTATCATTTGTATATTATACCTTTTATGTTTTCAGCTTCAAAATAAGTTAAGTTCTTGTCGAACAACCTTTTTGTAGGTCTTTTGTATTTTTTTGTTATGAAACACAAGCATCGATTTTATTTTTATTAAATTTGGGTATCGCAATTTCAAGTTTTTTTTTCAATTTAAGTTGAGCCTCTCGTTCTGGAACTGAAACTGTGGACGGCCATGATATCAATATTTAGAATTACTGAATTTTCAATTTATTGTTGTTGTAGATTTTTATCAAAATATAACCGTGCCAACAAATAAATAATTATTTTTATTGTTGTCAATTTAGATATTTTATTTTTTTAGCATTTCTTCGTCGTCGGGCACCTCTTGGCCAGCGCTGTTTGCCTTGGCATTATATAAATATCTAAGAACACATGGATAATTCAGTTTATCTTTTATATACTTATATATGAACTTCTTGTTCTGCTTTTAGTACTTTACGTAACGCAATATTTCGGTTTGTCAATTGGTTGATCATGAATTTCACTGCAGCATTTGCACTTAATATACTAGAATCTTGGCGGCAAAAAACTTCGACAATTAATTTAATTCAAAGTCAAGCTTATATAATTGTTGAGACTTGAAAAATTTCATTTTCAGTTATTCAAAACTTAGCATTTAAATTTAAATCAATAAGTGCTTTGATTTAATTGAAAACATTGCTCAAGTATTACAAGCAAATTGTTTCAGCCTGTTTTTGCATCCTTCCCAAACTCTTCCTTTTTGTATTTTTTGTAATGTTTTATAAGTTTTCGTACGCGATCGACGAAATATCTTCACGGCTTAATTTTTGGCAATTAATGGTGCAATTGCTTGATTAGTTATTAAATAGAAGTTTTGATTACTAACTTAACTGTCACTGTCTATTAATGTTAGGCCATTATCATAATAAAACTCTTCATCTTACTATTCATTCGTAAGGTCTTCCTCACAATTTCTTCTAAATCGCTTAAACACTTTTTGACGAGTTTCAATGATAGCTATAATTATATATCGTGAACTTTATAGTTGTTGGTTAGCTTTAACTAGTCTATCAGCTTTAGAAATATTTGTGGTAATGATTTGTGTCTAAAGCAGGACCGTTTTCTTTTTATTTTTTCTCTACAAGCTCAATATATTTTTCTGCTGGTAATGAACCATGAACTCGAGCTTGTCCAAGACATACTACAAAAATGTAAGGCAGAATATTTGACCCTGCTAATTCTTGACGAATAAACCTTAGTCAATCATTCATGAATAGCAGCGACGTAGGCCATCAAAGTTTCTTTTCCAGATGTTAGTTTTTTGGGATACCCTCGACAAATTATTCGTTTCTTGACGTCTATTGCAGTTCTGATTATGTATATTGAAAACCAATTCATCTCATGTTGTCATATGATTGCAAGTAACAGTCTAAATGTCTGTTGCAGAGAAATAATATGTAAATTAGCATCTAGAAGACGAACTCTTTAAAACAATTTTAGTGTCAGAAACAGCAGAACCAGTTGTATTTCTTTTCAATAAATTAGTTTTTTTGTAGACTTTTAAGATGATTTGTAGTTGCACCTTGTGTTTTTATAATATTTTTTCACAGATTACATTTTCCCGTTTGACCGTTTTCTATTTATGAAGTAAAACCAAACAGAATTTTTCTCAATTGTTTTTTCTTATAAAATACAGTAAAATAGTTCTTTATACCGATTTTCGAATTAAAATACCGATGTCAAATTATTGAGTTCAATATCGCGATCCCTGTTAACCCTGTTGGGCAGTCATAGCAACCAAAATATTCATGAATTGTGGTCTTTATTTTTTTATCATTTTTGATGTGTTTTTGAATAGCATTAACACGGTATTCAATGGAATACAAATAACTTATAATACTATAGAGGAAATCGTGTCAATTTTCATAGTAAATGCCAACGACAGCATGATTTCGTTAAATATAAGGTTCGGAGAAGATTTCTAGATGGCATACCAATATGTTTTAACGAGAACAATAGATGGCACGCGAAGTAATTTTTTAATGCAATGACATAATTTAAAAAAAACAAATTTTGTTTTATTTATTTATTATTATTTATAAATGTAAGTCCATTTACTTCAAAAATTTCCAATTTCGATTATAAAATAATTTTTTTTTTTTAAGATTTTAAATTTTGGTTTCGTTAATAATTCGTTGAATATAAAAACTGCGGTTAAAAAATTGTAAACACTTCGTTCAACTACTACTAGTGCCATCTTTTAATCTTCTCCGGAATTATATCACGTTGGCACACAATATCGACGCGATTTCCCTTATAGTTATTATAAGTTATTTGGTTATTAATGATTGGAAAACGGTAATTCAAAATTTCGATAATCTTAGGAAAACGATATATTAGATAGCGAGAAAGAGAAAATTGCAAGAGTTTGGAAGGGAATATGAAGAATGGTGACGAATATGGGGAAAATTAAACTATACCATGCCACTGATGTCAAGACTCTGAACTAGTAAATTGGTTAACCGGTTATTTTGTTAAAGTACAATCCCGTTATAGTGTGTAAATAATACAATGAGTATTTCTGATAATAGGTTTAATTTCGATTCGTATGTTGTATTGTAAAATTTAAAAATAATAAACTGCAGGAAACATAAATAATACGATGAATGTTTAATTTTTTATTATCAACATCGTATATACCACCATTTATTTAATGGTAGGTATTTTGTTATTTTTAACGATTCCATACAACATAGGTGGGTTGTACGATTTGTAAAAAAGAATTCAACTTTTTATACGCATTTTAAAATTGAAAGTAAATATGAAAAAATTACGATTGAACTATAACTTGGAATTTACTACTTTTACTATATCATTTATAAATAATAAGTAGAATTGTTCTAATAGAAAATACTAAACGAATATAATAATTAAATACAATTATAGACACGTTTCTACTACAATTCACTTTCAGGTGTGCAACGTCGTACAAATAAGAAATACTTGAGAGTTCCTATTAACCAGTTAGCTGAAACTAGTTTATCAAACCATGATACTTCCATTTACAATTTTTTTCGTAGAATATTATGTTACACTGGAGTGCTAAACAAATATAAATGAGGGTTTTAGTTAAACATTGCGCCAATTAAAGTTACGTTCTTGTAAATAAACCAACAAGAAACCTCGGTTTCTTAAATCTGTACCATTTGTACCATATTTAACTCAAATTATATTTACGTCCTAAGAATAAACTTTTCTCAGTTCGTTCTAGCACATGATTCAAGGAAGAATTGGTGTCTTGTTTTCCATTCATAAATTTGAAGTATTGTTTCTTCGACAATATTGTATTCATCTCCGTTGTTAACGTATATTAGAATATTTCGATGGCTTAGTTCTAATTAATGTTTTTTGCTACACAGTGTCGTTATAACTTGAAACACATCTTTAAAAATGTAGTGATTGTGCATATAGGACAATGTTCATGGGACTATATGTCGGGGATTATTCGACATACAAGTCTCGATAGAATTGCTTTGAATTTCAGCATTACTGGTGTTCTTCTTATGCTGACTAAAGAGGTATATTCACTTTGATATGTAGTTATTGAGAGTTTGTTATAATTGATCGAACAAATTTAGGCAACTTACAAAAGACTTGCTAGTTTGTGTAAAAAAAAACAAAGTGTTAAACTAAATTGACTGCTTTCATTACATAAACTACTTGAGTATACTGTAGTTAATGGTGTTTATAAAGTCTATACGCGTAGCTTAACAACGCTAAATTAAATGCAAACTCTTATATTTTAAGAATAGTAGTCTCTAGTATTTGAGAGACTACTAATATACGTGGCAATAGAAGTAACCTATACAGATTTTTTTATTTATAAGATAACTAAGTAGTCTAACATGAGAATTAAACTTGGAACTCGGATACTTATACTCAGAAAAATTTAATGAAACTCCTTGAATATCGAATTTCTTTACGTTTAAATGCAATATCGAATTTCTTTACGTTTAAATGCAAAATCAGATTAATTTAGTCTTGTAGTTCCAACTGCTACTCGAACAAAAAATTTAATGATCATATCTTTCCACATTGATACAACGCTACTTTAGGCAAAGATAGAATTCGTACATAGAAATGAATCCATTTATGTAATTGTGTCGCCAAAAATTAAAACTTCGTTAATAGATGTATTTTTAATCCTTAGTATTACGACCAATGGTTAAACATTAATTGACTATCTTAAAAACATGTAAACAATCTCAAAGAGATAGTACAAGATAAACATTTGTATATCGTTGTTTTTTCTGTATAGTAAAACGGATTTACTAGATATATCCATCTAAATTAAGAAGAATAAAGATTGATATCTACATAAGTAGGTCGCGTGTAACAAGTTACGTACCATAAGCATTATTATAATTAGATTCAAATCCGTTCCATATTACTACGAGATAATACTAATTTATATAATTTTTTATTTTGTTTCAGATGATATTATACTATCGAGTGCAGAAGCGCCAGATAAGAAATCTGCTATCGATTTGTCTGCCGAAACTCAATCGTTGTCGTCAATTCCGTTTGTTACAACACCAGAAAATCAAATGGGATGTGGAATGGGAATATGCGTAACACCAACATCATCTTCATCGTCATCTTTGAACTATACCGGGAGTGATACGTGTAATCAACAATCTTGTTCCGGTGTGCGTCGAAAAACAAAACAACCGACCATAAATATTGAACAGGAACCTACGGTAAATGGTACCAAAAAGAAAATACGTCCAAATGGAACACCCAAATCACCTTCGGGTAATGATTACTATCCTATTTGGACAGCTAGTGAAAGCTATATTGATAGTAATGAAGCACTTGATACTACTGATGCACCACCCTTACCACCTAGAAATTCACTGTCGAATCATCATTCACGCCATCGACCACTCGAACGCTCGTGGCCTCCCAAAAATACGAGTTCATTACGTAATGCATTTAAACAAATAAGTCACGATGAATTTAGTTTTGATATTATTGACACGGATGAAAATAGTTATGGTACTGAGGAACATGGAACTGATAATGAAAATCGTGTAGAATTTATACCAGGTGAATTTTTTGAGGAGACCGCTACAGCAACCGCAAATATACAAACAATTAATAAACCACCTGAGATTGTCGATAGTGCTCCATTAGCAACACCAGAAACTGATGGAAGTTTAGCTAGTAATAATACACCATTGAGAATACCGTTAACTGCAACTAAGTCGTTAGATCATCATTCGTCCAATTGTGGTGGACCGGGCAGTGGAACGCCTATTAAATTAAAACCACTTTTGAAAAAAAAAATTGGTCCTGATAATTATATAAATACAATTTTATCAAAGAAGGTGGAACCTATTAATAATTTAAATTTTCCAAACGAAGAAGAAATTCGTTTAAATGGGGAAGGTTCTAGTACATCGACAGGACAATTGAACGGAGAGTATATTCCATTAAAACCGCATAGACCACTGTCGCGGCAATTATCTAGTGGTAAAACTAAATACCAACAAAATGGTTATGTAAGTGAATGTACGTGCCAGGATTTAGATTGCTGTGATATTCAAAGCCGATCGAACTTTCAACCATGTCGTAAACCTTCGCCTAGACAGCGTAGCCCGCCTTCTGGCTCGTCAACTAGATCAGCTTCTCCATTAGATCAATTATCGTCACCTGAAGGTGCTGCTTCCGCATCACACTCAATCGTTAATCCTAAACCATTGAGACCACAGCCGAGACTATTGACCAGAGTTGGCGGAAGTGGTGGTGCTACTAGTCCAATCAATCGTGATCCATTAGTTTGCCCTCCCACACCAACTCATCACGCCAGACGATTTCGAAATATAAGTGAAAATTTAGGGCCACCCGAACTACGACCACGTGATATATTTTCACCCGAGACTGTGCCATCACCAGAAATTCGACATGCTGACATAGTTCCTTTAACAAATAGATCGGATTACTTGCGAACTTCAGAGATTCGTTCAGTTGATGGAATTGAATCGGATGCATCAATGCGTCACATTTCTAGTACTAGATTACCATCAATACCGGAACGTGCACGGGGAACACTAGCCGAAGCAGACGACTCTCTTCCTCCAGCATGGGAAGCACGGATGGATAGTCATGGTAGAATATTTTACATTGATCATACAACACGCACCACTAGTTGGCAGAGACCCGGCACACATAATCGACAATTAGGTGGAGGTTCTGAACAACATCGTCAACAACTTGATCGACGCTATCAATCAATTCGCAGAACAATTACATGTGATCAAAATAGTCCACCACGCTTAGAAGTCGATTATATACCACCACCACCACCTCCACCGTTAGCTCCGTCCCGACCAAATTCTTCTCAAACCGAAAATGTTCCTGTTGAAACTTTTGAACATCATCCAGCCCTTTTAATGCTTTGCCGTCCAGATTTTTATTCAATGCTACATACGAATCATGTAAGTATTATTTGATAGAATTATTTTGCCAAGTAAATGCTAATTAAAATTTCTTTTTGATCAAATTAGGAAGCCCTTGGTGTTTATAATCGAAATGCAGCGCTTAAACATATGATTTTAAGAATTCGTCGAGATATAAATTGTTTTTCACGTTATCAATACAATAAGGATCTTGTAAATCTGGTTAATTATTTCGCCAGTAAAAATAAAGAACTACCACAAGGTTGGGAAACAAAATTAGATCAAACCAGTAAACAATTTTTCATCGATCATTCAAATCGACGAACTTCTTTTATGGATCCCCGTTTACCATATGAATGTCCACGTATTAGACATCGCCAACATCAAGAAATTCATGATATGGCTCCGATTATACCGCCACGACCGCCAACTTTACCACGACAAACTGTTGGTTCACCCGAAATTCCGGTGGCGTATAACGATAAAGTTGTTGCATTTTTGCGTCAACCTAATATCTTAGAAATATTAAAAGAGCGTCATGGTTCGGCGACGTGTTCCCGTTCCCTACGAGAAAAAATTAACGCAATTCGTGTTGAAGGTACAACAGCATTAGAACGGTTAGGGCATGATCTACAACTGACGATATTGTTGAGGTAAGTCATATTTTAACTTAAAACCTAAAAGTTGTATACAAATGTGTTTTTATAGTATCCATTTAGGCACTTTTATAACCCGATTATTTGAATCGGTTATTTTTTTATTTTGTTGAATTGTTAATCTTTCATTTTTATAAACTCGCAATTACTTTTATTTATGCTGATACCAATAACTATAAATACAGGATGTCTTAAACTATTTCTCACGGAATCTTAATTTATACTTAGTATGACTAGTTCGGAAATATGAATGCAAAAACAGCTACCCACACTAAAATTGATTAGTATTCAATCTAAAATACCTTGTACATTAAATACGTTGTGTGTAAAAGCATATTATTTTTTCCAAACTATCGGAAAACTACCATAAATGTTGGATTAATTATTGTCGGCTAGATGCAAAGAATATAAAAATTATTTTGCGTGCTAGTTTATTTACCTATAATGGTAAATTACGTGTTTAATGTTATTATTAATTAATCAATAACAATATAATTTACAGTGGACCTATTTGTTCAGAATTGACTATTTAGATATGACGTTTAAGACCGTTTAGTTCTTTTTGGTAAAGATAATATTTACGCACATTTTGGGATATGCATTGAGAGGAAAGAGTATGCATTGAGGTAAATTTGTTTTTCCGAACTACAGGTTTTTACTTAGTCTTGTTGAGATCACTTGAGATTTTGAACACCTGATATCTATCAGTGATTTAATTAAAACTAATTTAAAAGTCTGTTGATTTGCAAAGATCTTCCATGTCAGTACTAAAGACTAGTACTAAGCAATGCCATATGGAGATGATCTAAGTAACTTTAACCATATGTCTATGGTCTAACGGGGAGGTCGGAACTAAGAGTGAATGGGACTTATAATATTGTAGATTGTAGAGATAAAAATGCCTACTAATGAAAGGTTCCAAAATATTCAATTGAGTCGACTGGTAAGTGTTAAGCTTTATTAGGTCCTCTTTGCTTATGATAATTTATAGACACTTTAAGATATTTTACTGCCTAGAATCTAAAATATAGCCACTTTATGATTAAATACCGCCTAGTATTTGTTTAATAATTGCTTTACTTTAATTGTTGATTTGAATTTTTCACAATTCTTCTCTTTTCTGTTGTAAAGGTAAATTCATGCTATCTAATAATGTTAAAACTATTGATCTAGTCCAACAAGAAGAGTTGAGAATCAATCTTATGTTTTGAATAATTTTGATTTTATCAAATTTTTAACATTTATACTAAAGTGAATAAGTGAACAATATGTTGGTATTCGGATGAGTATTCATATTCTATTGTCATGGATCACAATATGCATTCCAAATATTGATGTTCATACGTTCTGAAGTTTGCTAAAGTTATGCAGAATCGACCAACGAGCCTAGTGATGCTCAGAGTTAAATTTTTTATCGAACTTAATGGAACAATCCTTCCACAGGTTCACTTACAGAAACCTTCTTACGACTTTTACTTCCCCTAAAAGTACAAGAAGCTTTATGGTGATCACCGCTAAGGACCTCACTAATATATTCAATATGTAGTTGCAACGGGCGGTGTGTACAAAGTGCAGAAACGTAATCAATTCGAACTTATTATATGGAAATAACAGGTTTTTATGAAGAAAAATGCTACATAAAAATGGTTTAGCGGTTTATCTGGTTTATTCGACTAGTAGGACACGTTGCTTCATTATAACGCGCGTGTTGCCCATGACATATGAAAGGATCACACACTTGTTTTTGCTCAACCTCATTATTACTAGACGTAATTTGTCTATTAAGAAGCAACTGCCTCATTCAGACCAATCACTAAGTATGACTTCACTTACAGACAATTTTTACGTATTAGAACAAGTTAAGTTTCGCAGTGGTGTCAAGTTCTTTACGTTTCAACTTTGCAATCATACTTCGCCCGGATTTCAAAAGTTTTCGTTTCCTGGAAAACGACTGAAAGAGCCATATATTTAGCTCCATCAAATTGCTAGCTGGCATCGTTTATGGTTAGAACTAGAACGATATCTGATTGCCTCCGATCCTCTAACTTTCGTTCTTGATTAAGGAAAACATTTTTGGCAAATGCTTTTGCTTATGTTTGTTTTACAACGGCCCATGAATTTCGATAATAACAATGCCCCCAACTGCTTCTATCAATTATTACGTCTTGATTTAAAAGTTGAAAAAAGTTCAGATATTCCATACAGATAAAGGCACAAGTACCTTAAGCACTCTAATTTGTTCAAAGTAATTGTAGTATTTTAAACTAGCACTCGGTAAAGATCATTTATTTATATTTATTACGTGGTTAAATCTACATTTAACCACTACAGTAATACGTCATGGATGTACGAAAGATATCTCTAGAACAAAAATATTAGAATGCATTTAAAATAGAACGAGCAATCCGGTTCGTACAGTGTGAATTTTTAAAAGTCAGTTAAAAAAAGGCTATGCAGCCATAGATTCCTATTTTTGTTTTGGTCCTGAGTTCCACTTTTAAAAAAAACTTGTAATGTCTTATTAATCATATAAAACATTTTGATAGAGTTAATTTCACTTACAACCATATAGTAAAAATATAGTTGTATATTAATAGATTAACTATTAGATTAATTTATAAATTAGTTTTTTAAATAACCTTTTTACGATAGTTACATAAGTATTAAGATAAGATAGATATTATTGTCATTGAAATTTAGTAGTTTATTGATACGTTTTTCAATGGCACTTAAAACTTACACAAATAAAATACAAAATATGTACAGGTTTATAGATTACATTTAACGCCAATTTTTACCATCTTTAAATAGGAGATCTTAATTATTATCTAAATACCTTAAATATATTTTTCTGTACAACTTTTTAAAGCTTTCATTTTACAAATTTTAAAATATTGCTGGATACATTGAAATTTTCCAGGATTTTTACGGTAAGCTCATATTTACTCTAGCGATAACTATATATAGATGAAACATTTACACAAAAAATTATTACTGCAAAAGATTATTTTTCGGCTTGGATATAGATTATAATATATCAAAATAAAATGTGTACATAATGTCGAAATAAATCATCATCTTAATAATGGAATTTTAAAATGCTTTGAATAAAAATCTAGGATTTTGCTTTCCTAACAAAATGAACTCAAAAATATTAGTTTTCCAAATTATGATAAATACACGGTTTTATATTATACTGACATTTCGTTTCAATCCTCTGTTTTTCATAAATTTCATACAAGAAAATTTCAAGCTAAGTTGAAAATGATTGCAATAATTCATTAGTTAAATTTCTGTGAAGAGATCAATAGTCTACTGTTACTAGTCTTAACAAATCATTAGGTAAAGACCATCTTTGAAAACTTGATACTATTAATCTATACCGAATGGGTAAAAGATGATGTTACTAAAAGTTACTTGTACGTTAATTTTCCTGGTTGTATCAAAATCACACCGCAAGCTGACGAACGGTTTTCGAGTCATCCCTCTTTGCACCATATGAAATGGATAGTCTTGATGGAATCTCCTCATCTAAACTATCATCTACTTCAACCTTTTCAAGATTGTATTTCGTTTAGCAATATTCAACTACCAGAAGCAAATTTGTCTTTATGTTGAAAATTGCTATATAGATCAAAAATCTTGTTGACCAATTAACCAATTGATCTTTTTTCCCAACTATTTTAAGACGCAACATATACTGCTCTTCATGAACTTGCTATTTAGATTGACTTAGTAAAAAAGTTTATAGTATAAGGAGTTTTCAGAATATTGAGAATGATTTTTTCAGAGCCCCGTTCAATACAATTAATTATGCGTGTACCTTTTTTGGCATTGTTTCTATGCTTAAGTATCCCGTTGATGAAGCAGAGCTCAATGGCTTATCTGACAAACTCCACAATGCTCGATCTCTTAAAAAAGGATCAAATGAGGATCATAGTGGCGTTTCCCACAGTCATTATTTTAAAATCATCTGCATCAAATTAGTCTAACTGAAGATCTTATATTCGAGGACTGTGTTGAAGGATACACCTCGATTGCAGCTGTTCAATTACAGCTGTAAATAAAAATTATTTGAAATTTATCTTAAGTTAAAGTCTGATTTCATTAAGCAAAATATACTGACAGAATAGTCAAAGTAGGATAAAAATATATTTTTTCTTAAAGTGCGAGAGAAATAACAAAACATTTCCAGTGCAAAAAATGTATTCAGTATTGAATAAATTTTTATGGTTACTGAAAAAATTATTATAGCAGTAGGAACTGAATAAATATATCAAGAGAAGTATTTTTATTTAGTACTGGAAAAATATTTTATATTATAGAAAAAATGAATATGGATGAGAAATCGTTTCTATGCAGTGAACCCATATTTATAAATAGAAGTCATTTTTTAAATATGAATCATTTTATAGTAGTTTTATTATGGTCAATTCATACTTTTAACTTTTCGTTTTGTGTTATTCATCTTAATTCATTGTGGAAATAATTGAAATAATCAATAATTATGTTAAGTTTATTTTTTTAATTTATTGTTGTAGATGCAATGTGGTTTTAGTCTTCTTTTTTTCAATAACAAAAAAAAATTGAAATTTATTGGTTAAGTTATAAGCATCTGTCAAAATATATCCACTATAAAAAAGAGAAAGAAGTAAAAAATGATCTCTGTCACTCTAATGAAATTTTTGATTTTTTCTCGCTTTAGTTTTTTCAGTAAAAAATACTGGCAGTATTTTTTTCATAATGGAAATCAGACTAAAGCAATTTTCTTGGTCGTCAGTTCTATTTGTAATGCTTTGAAAGGCAAAAGCTTCACAATATCCCCAACTTATTGTTAACATAATTCTGCATTTTTATAATTTTTATTTATTTATTTTAAAGTATGACTGTATTTAAACTTCATGTAACAGTTAAATTATTGAATTATCAGTAGCAAAATTAACAAAATAACTAATTCAAAAGCTAATAATTTGTATTTATACCCGAGGTGACCTCAATAACTACTTCACAACGTCGATATTAATATGGTTTCTTATTAATTATTGACCTAATTCATCTCAAATTTCTGTAATTATTAGTTGGACACAGTCCAGAGAAACTGGTGCAGGTAAAGTTGGAAAATTAAACTAAGCTAAATTTTGATAGTGCTTTAATTTACCCGCAACAATTTTTTAAATTGATAGGCCGTTTTCAAAATTACTTTTAAATAAAAACGGTTTTTGTAATTGTTGATAGTGATGAAAATTGTATAATTGAATTCATTTCTGAAAACTCAGTTTTTGTAAATATTATATAATTTATACTTTTATAAGGTTTGAATTAGAATTCACACACAAATTCAATGTCATTAATGGCAAACAATAAAGTTCGTTATCATGTAAAAACAAAACAATAATAACGAGTAGCTAATGAGTCAATGAAATGCGGGTATTTGCATAAAACATTACATTAAAAGAATTTTCAATCGTACATAATACATAATAAAGGGAATTGTATGCGAAACTCAATTTAATTTCTCTGTATGACATATATATATATATATATATATATATATATATATATATATATATATATATATATATATATATATATATATATATATATATATCTAAACTTCTTATAAAAAACTATATTGTAGAATATATGTGTAGTGATATTAGTGTAGTGCTCTAATTAAAATAAATATGATATATAATTTAAACCCAAAATAAAAAAAAATTTTAACAACGCAAATAGCGCGGCAATATGTTGTTTTATGTTAAAATTGCAGATGTTATTTAAAAAATTTCAAACAAAAAATAATAATAATAATAAAAATATTCTAAACTTAAATGAAAGCTAATGTTTTCTTTCTAACAGTATGTATAACGTTTGGTGAGTTATTTTTCTTAACTGTGACAGTTATTTGCTACCAGAGATTAAAACATTGTCATTGTTTGGCAATGAAATATCGAATAAAAATACTCGCTGTTCTTGGTAGGCAGGCGATTTAGAACTGGAAAGATAGCTCTCAAAAAATACAATAATTTTTAGGGATGAATACAAGTGTACATTAATAACAAAACATCATCAAACCCACATGAAATCTATAATAAATAATAAATTCCGCATACATGAGTTATGAATATTGTTGATACAGAGAGGTGTGGTTATTAATATAATAAATTTAAAATTATAATTTGAACTGTTATAATTTATTAAAATAAGTTCATTCACTTCTAAATTGTAATATTTAATTTAAAATTAAAATTATTATCAACAGCTGGATGATAAGTATTGTTATGCAATACCTTCTTTATATTTTGTCATTGTACGGTTTAAATTATTTAATATTATTTTTCAATGCTAAACAATCTATAAACAAGGAGTATATACTTTAATTTTTAGGTAATATAAATTGTGGATTAATTAAATCAGACCAATAATTAATTTTTTATACTATTGGTTATGCTTCAATAATGCCATAAATTAATAAAGTAAATTAAGCGTACAGTTATTAAACATAAATATTACACTAAAACAATTCTAATCTTGTATAATGAAGGTCAGTTGTTAATCCAATCATGGAATTATGGATAAATATGTATTTGGAACAGAAAGATTCTTAAAGTCGCAAAAATAACATGTGCACATATTTACGCAATTTATATTTATTATGATAGTTAAATGTGCGTCCAATAGTTTCTTAAATAGGAATAAAGCAATTTTTAATTAATAAAATATACATCCCACCCCTTGTTTATATAATGATGCGTCAAATAATATTAATCACTCATTTTTTTTATCAAATCAAGTTGTTGGAATATTAAACAATACGTCAATTTAACAACAATCCAAAACTATTGTTCAAAAATTTAAAAACTAACGATCAAACCGATTGTTATTATACATACATATATTAATCATTCCATATATCCAAACGAACTATTTGGTATTCTCTACGTGGTACAACATATAAAAACAATAACTTTTAAGTTATACTTAGTTAAAAATAAAGCAAAAACCAATTAAATCATCTTTAATATCAAATAAAGTATTTTCACGTTGGTTCATTTCACAACATTTTTTTCTTCTTTAATATCATATCCCTTAGGTTGAGTTTTATTTTTAGACAAAATCGCGTGGAATCTAAACCCAATTTAACAAATTTGTGCCGTAACAAAATTGATCCAAATTATATATATATTTAGAACATAATGGGGGTTACTCTAGAAAACATAAATTATCAAATTTAGTTCATACGAGTATATAATGTATCATTGCCTCACCTATAATACTATATTTTTAAATACTAAAATTTTCTCTTATTAAACATAGTTTATCTATTTAAATACAAGAGCATATTTCAACTTAATTTTATCACAAATTATTATTTGCGAAATAAGAATTGATATTAAAAAAATCGATTGTTTCCAAATTATACATTTTTTTATTCTTCAGCTGTTTGAATGTTGGTAAATTATAAAAAGTATCGATTATAATAAAAATTCTATCAAATTTTTCAGCCTGTTTGTGTTTATGGAGTGAAAATTTAATTGTTTGACCCATTTTACATGTGAGTTCTACAAGCTGACTTAAAGTTGTGCAATATAGAGGTAAACTCGTTAAAGCTGACCATTTACCCATTTTAGTAGTTAATCTCTGTCTTTAAAACAAGACTTTGAAGTTAGCGTGAAGTTTATGACAAATGACAAAATGTGTATGTATGTAGTAGTAAAAGTGTAAGAATACAGTAAAACCTTACAACAGTTATAAACACATTAATTAAAAAATGTTATAATATTTTAACTTTTATATTGAATTGTATGATAGTTACAAATCTAAAAATGTGATAACAAATAATAATATATAATCTGCAAAACATTGAGAGGTGAGATTTCCCAATCTTTGAGGGCCAATGACAGGCATTTCTAGAGATGTCTAAGTGAATCTGAGTATTCCACCATATTGGTGGATGTCAACTGGACACTTCGAACTATTCATGATATAAGCGCGACCCTCAAGGGGTGAGATATAGAAAATATAAAAAATGTTACACTTTTATTGTGTAGGCCAATCTTTGACGGCCAATGACAGGCATTTCTAGAGATGTCTAAGTGAATCTGAGTATTCCACCATATAGGTGGATGTCAACTGGACACTTCGAACTATTCATGATATCAGCGCGACCCTCAAGGGGTGAGAGATATTGAATTTTCAAAATGTGTTACATTTGTGTGGTTGTTATGTTAGTAACATTTATTATGCTCATGTAAGTTTTGTTGATCCTATACACAAATTTGATTTCAATATATTTAACATAGTGAAATAAACTTTGTGTATAGGATTTATTTGGAGAAAAAGCTTGTTAAATAATTTATTTTATTTAAATTCAATGTAAAACAACATAACTGTATTAACTCTATTTTCTGGTATGGTTTCATAAATTTCATCAGCTAAGTCATCATGTATTTGCCATGACCCGGATTTTCTTTTTATGTAAGCAATATAATGTCCTGGATAGCTATTAGTCATCCCTCGTTTATAGTGCACAAAGGCAACCAATTTTAATTTTACTGCCCCCAAGTTTAATTCCGGCGAAATTTCATCTATCTTGATATTATAGAATACATTTGGATTTAATGGCTGTACGTCTAATACCACGAAACCGGTTTGGGTTTAATAATTATTTCCTCGGGATGATCGATATACTCATTACAATTCCGGCATGTAGATCCACCAAATTTAAAGGAACTACTTGTATCCTTCAAGTTAATTTCTTTAAAATTTATATAATCTATGAGCAAATAAAAATTATCGGTCTCATGTTGGAAAAAACAAACTGGGTACTTAAAATCTAGCTTTATACTACGTTTCATAAAAAATTCGATATATTTTGATATGTTACAAACACAGTTGAGATTAATTTTTTTAGTAGAGCTTAATACATTTAAACAATTTAGTAATAAGGTACTACGTTTAATATTTGTTGCAAGAGTAGCCCCATATATACCGAAATGATGTATAAAATGGAAATATTCTAATTGGTTATCTAGTTTTAAAGTAATTTTTTGATAATCGATTGCTACAGTACATATTATCTGGGATAACGAATCAAATCCACATGTTGAATGTACATTTATTTCAACTTGACCCTCGTTGATATATGAAAACCCATTTGTTAAAAGGCGTTCGATGCCTTGCGGGGTTTTGGGAACTTGAGAGTCGATTTCAGTTGAAATATTAAAAAATCTCTTGGAGGAATACCTCTTAATGACACGTTTGCCGATATGTTACGATTGGCCTACACAATAAAAGTGTAACATTTTTTATATTTTCTTTATCTCACCCCTTGAGGGTCGCGCTGATATGATGAATAGTTCAAAGTGTCCAGTTGACATCCACTTATATGGTGGAATACTCAACTTAGACATCTCTAGAAATGCCTGTCATTGACCGTCAAAGATTGGCCTACACAATAAAAGTGTAACATTTTTTATATTTTCTATATCTCACCCCTTGAGAGTCGCGCTGATATGATGAATAGTTCGAAGTGTCCAGTTGACATCCACCTATATGGTGGTATACTCAGATTCACTTAGACATCTCTAGAAATGCTTGTCATTGGCCGTCAAAGATTGGTCTTCACAATTAAAGTGGAATACTTTGTAGTTTTATTTTATTTTATGTTCGTTTGATGGATACATTTATTCTATTGTCTTAGTGATATCACACGCATCAAAGGTATATTGTTGTTTCTTAACCTTAAATCTGGATCCGTTTTATTGAAATGTTTATAATAATTATAATTTCTTAGCTTCTGCTAATATTGGGTGTAAACAGGTTTCCAATTACTAACACAGACACAGTTTTTTGTCAATATTTTTTGTCATAAACTTCACATTAGTGACTTTGAAAAGATGTATTTGAAAAATAAAAAAACATATTCTAAAACCTTTCATCATTTTTTGAAAATTAGATTAAAAATTTATTTCTAATAGAAATCTTCATAAACAAACAAAGCTACTCTCGTTTTTGAAGATATTGCCGATACTTTTCTTCGATTGGTTAGTTGTTGAATTGGTGATGTCGATTGCATTCTGTAACGTATTCACGTGATGTCGATGGAACTTCTGTTAGGTATTGTGATGGAGATACGTTATGTTGTTGTTTGTCGATGATGTAATGTCGATGGTATATTTTTATCTGGTTGAAAGTCCGGATACACATCCTTAATCGTGTCTTTCCTAAATTTTTTTTTATTGTTTTCCATCATTTTCCATTCATGTGTTTTAGAAAGCTCAGCATATTTTTAGTATAAAGAAGCAATTTGTGTCCCGATCATAGTACCTATTTTGTTCTATTCGATCATGTTATAATAAAAAATTAAAATAAATGTCTACATTTATGTATATACGAGGAGAGTAACAAAAGTTCGCTTATTTGACCAGAAAAACAACAAAAAAATATTTTAGTACTTATTCTTATTTTTTTCTAATCTCTAAATCTTTTTTGGGGCTCAAGGCGCTCCCTACTTGTTCGTGGTTCGCTTAATTACGTCCTTGCTTTTACTCCATTGCAACCAATTCAAGGACGTACGGCTATAGATCCTATTTTCCTAACCCATTGCATTGCTGAGATGGAGGATGGGTCGGCCGATGAGTTCTGCACTTCAACAGGGGGTCATAGTTGTGTTCATTCACACCACAGATCGTAATCTCATGGTGAAAAATCCATTTTTACATCCTGCCCCTATCGGGATTCGAACCCGGTACCTCCCGTTCCAACTTGGGCGGTTTTACTTATTCTTAATCTTCGTCTTTTTTATCTTTTCTACATAATCGCTATTGATTTCACTGCATTCCTTAAGCCTATAGATCCATCTCTCAAAACAGTCTTCAAAATATTTCTTTTTAAGTTTATTAAGCATAAGTTTATCAAGCTATGGTACTGGTCGTATTTATTCGATATTAGAAATCGCAATAATGTTACTCGTTATTTCAGCAGTGTGCGCTGCCCTGTTTTCATGACGAGCCTCTTTTAAGGTCACATTTAAAATTCGTGGAACCGATCGAGTAGATTTCTTCGTGTATCCTAGATGATTATTTAATATTCACGATACATCCATGGTATTCAAGGCCAATTGATCAGCAACCATTTCTTGATCCAATCGTGGATCTTTGTTAACTTTTGAATTCACCAGAGCCCCAGTAACGTCATCAGTGGAAAATTTCGGTGGACCTTCTCCGGCTTCGTCTTCCAAAGTAAAATATCCCGTCTAGAATATTCGGAACCACATCTATTTTTCAATTTTTCTTCTCCATTTTAAACGGTCGTTCTGAATTTTTGAAAGAAACAAACTTTTGTTACTCCTCGTATAAAAAAAGTTCTATATGTTTTTTTTTGGTAAATGCGCCTTTTTATTGTAGTAAGAGGCAGATACAACTTTTATCTAGGAAGCACAATAGACATGGTAGATATTTATATCAAGTTTTCAGTCATGTGCAGTTGGAAATATTTTGTTTTAGCTTAGTTAAAAAATTATAAACTGATTCGCGATTCCGAACATATACCGCTATCAATATTTTTGGGTTTTGTCGCTTGTGCCTTTGTTTCTGATGGCAGTAAACTAACATAATAAACATAAATGTGTATTAATTTCTCCTTAGACTTGAAATTACTAAGTTAAGTATAAACTAATGCTAGATAAATGTGTTTAAATGCTTCGGTTCGAATGATAGCCTCGTTTTGATAGCGATACGTTTTAAATAACTTTCAAAACTTAATTTATTTAACGTTAACCAATCCCAACTATTGTATACTTGGTGAGTTACATAGGATATACAGTGAGACCATTTAATATTCGGACAAACGTAACATACACTTATTCATTCGATTATTTACTATCATACCGCCCAGTTTGCACAGTGGTTAAAAAGCTGCGGATTGGAGTGGGCGGTACCGGGTTCGAATCCCGATAGGGGCAGGATGCGAAAAGTGATTTTCACCATCGATCGTTTGGGCGGTGCATTCGGTAATGCGAATGAACTCACATGAGACCCTTTTGAGTTTAGAATCCATATGCTGTCCCATCTTCCATGTCAGTACTATAGGCTGGCATGTAGATATACAATGTGCAGATGGTTTCTACGTAGAATCGGACCTTTAGCCGGAATGTCAGGTACTAGTGGGATGTCACAATGAGCTAATTGAATCTGAGTGACGGATAACAAAAAAAAAAGTTCTGACTTATGTCTGATATTTGATTTACGGTTGCTCAAAGGTTTTAAACACACCACCTCAGTCTCGAGACATAAACCCAATAGAGAATTTGTGGCATCTATTGCATGCGATTATAAGAAAACGTCATATTTCCAACAAGGTTTAATAGCAAAATATACTTCAGGAAAACTGGAACAAAATTAGACTAGAACTAACAAAAAACCTAGTAAGTTCAATGCCAAAAAGATCAAAATCTGTGATAAAGCAAAACGGGTGTGCAACAAAGTGCTAAAACATCAATTTTGAAATTAAAATTTATAAAATATAAGCTAAAGCTGTCCTATGTCCGAATATTAAATTGTGATGAATTTGTGCCATTTTTTACTAAATCAATTATTTTGTTAATTTTTAAATCAATTTATTTATTATAATTCACACCTCGTATTACAGTAATAAATAAATAAACATATTCTTATAGTAAAAATAATTTTAAGTTCGATATGATAGTAGATAATCTAATAAATAATTGTATGTTACGTTTGTCCGAATTTTAAATGGTCTCACTGTATTTAGTATAAATAAGAATGCCTTCTCTGTATGCTAATGAATTACAGTTAGACAGTGACAGACATAAGTACTCTGTGCTTTATTAAATATATAGTATAGGACACACACAAATGGTCAACCTTAGTTTTTTGCAAAATTAGTATTATCTAATTTTTAAACAAAAACATATTCCACTCCATTTCCAATTTGATCAGTTAAAAAAACGACTTCATGTTCATAGTTTAGACGGACTGCGGATTAGCTGAACCAAATTAATGAATTTTTCCTTAGTATAAAAAATCACTGGATCCGGATTTATTTAACCACAGTCTGTGGTTAATAGCAGTCTTTTGTTGCCAATTGTACAACAACAATGTCATATAATTTCATCCTGGAATGAATAGTTTCATCGCATGTTTCTGCAGGTTTTGGAATAATTTCATTTCGCTAGTTGCAGTGTTTTAATCCAGGGGACAAAATAATAAAATATTTTGATATATTTTTGAATATGTTAAAATATTTTGCATTTTTCATGACAACTTTAAATAAATAAACTATTCACGGTCGTTTAATTGAGTATGTATTAGTTTCTTTCCTATTCCTATTTCTATTTCAGTGACGTATCAGTTAATCGTAGACATATAACTATTATTTATTAAATAGGAAATATTTTAGAGTGCAATATGTTTTATTTGTTGATCTTGGCTAACATCCAAAATTTAAGAAGTATTTGCTTCGCCTCGATTTAGAATTAACAAAATATAAGAATAAGGTTATAATGTAAAAATTTTGTTGATAATTGTCTTGCTCATCCTAAAATGAATAATATTTAACCAATTAAGGTTTTTTTTGCCTTCCAACACTAAATGTGTTATTTAACATGTTGTTCAAGGGATCAGTTATTAATACAGTGAGAACACCTACTGTTAAAAATGATACAAAGTTTGAAAATGAAAAACACGTCGCCTATTAATCTGACTGACGATATAAAAATGGCAACTGTAAAATAATACCAAGTCTTTAGTTTCTAAAAACTTTTGAGACTAGATACAGTGTAACTTACAACATGACACTTTTAAAACATGATCTTTTGGGTGAATCAAACATGGACAGTTCATAAAACTATGTTGAACATTGCTTTGTTATAAAAATTACTGTACACTTGTTTGTTACAAGTACGTATTTAATTAAACACAAGATTAAGATAAGCCTATATGCTATGACAGTCTACAACCAAAAGATCTTATCACTTTTAAACAGTTGTTGATTTTATCTTTATTGATAAGAACCATTAAAACTTCGAAACCAAATTAGAAATATTTGTAACTACATATTACAAATCAATGACGTTACTAAATAATGATATCATTTTCGAAATTATTTCTTACGTTCAAAAATCGAACGGTTCATATTCAATCATAATCAATGAGGTAATCTAAATTAATTTCAATTTTTTAATATGATCTCACTAAATTAATAATATGTATATACATAATAATACTAAATAGAATGGAATAATGCAAAACTATGATTAATACATTGATGCATATGCATCAATAAAAGGTTATTCGATTGCAAAACAATTATTTCATTTAATTATTAAATAATCGACGGTTGTGGTGCAATTATTAAGAGAGATTCTTGCCATACTTCACGAAGGTAGTTAGTTTTGAACATAAACCAGAAGTCAGAACGACATTAAATACTGCATAGACTGACCAGGCTACCGTATGTTTTAAGCGGTTCGAAAGCTGAGCACAAAGTTTGGATTGGTAATGGCTTTTAAGCAATAGAATGCTTATATAGACAACATTCAGATTATGCCAAAAATGCACTTCATACTTCATACACATATTATGTATTATATTCATATTTGTAAATCAACATGTATATATTTGCATTGCTATTTATGTTTATACAAGTATTAACGATAAGAGTATAACTAATTGAAAATTGAGACGCATGAGAAAATAATTAAGATGCTGTGTGTTGGTCTGTCTAATATATGATAAAAAGAAAAATGCAAACTATTTGCTGTGTGTTCGATTGTTTAAATTTAGTTAATATGTAATTTTTGTTGTACAGTTTCGAATTGATTTTGTTGGTTTAAACCAGTGTACAACATTGTATTATTATCGCATTTAAAAGATAAAACATAATCTTAATAAATACATAATGTTTTAATATTTAACTTATATTTTTGGGAACTAAAACAAAACTGGCATGACATTGAAAATTCCACAAATTATTTCAATTTAACTATAAAGGCCATTTGATTTAATCGATTTTTTTTTTTTGAGGCAGGTAGACAATATTTTGTTATGAGAAATTATGGTTTAAGTTATAATAAATTTAGCTGACCTTACATCGAAACCAATGGTGGTTGTACCCAAGCAAAAAATCTACCCAAATAATTATATTATTAGTCTGCGCTTAAAATTGGCGCGAATATTTATTTATTGGGTTGAGATGGATCTTTCAATCCTTTTTATATTAAGTTGTTATGTTAATTTATTTTTTTACAGTATCGGAATGAATATTAAAGTTTTAGTTAAGTTATGTGCACATACGAGTATAATGTTTCGCTTTCACTATAATAATTGTAGTTGAATTTCCGTTTGAGATTAGTATGATGTAATATGCTTATTCATTTACAATCGAAAATTAAATTAAGACTGAAATTTCAACTAATCCTTTTTGGTAGTGTTTATCTCAACCAAATAAAGCCTTTAGATAATACAAGAAAATGTACAGCAAAAGCATCTAAAATTCGTCTTTGCTCGAGGAATCCAGAAAAAACAATAGAATTGTCGTTAACATCTTAGGTTCATAAAACAAGATAAGTCAATGCATTTTTTTTCCACTCCAAACAAACGAGGAATACTCTTTGATAGGTCTAATATTTGTGTTATGTCACCTTAAGAACTCTTGATATCCCAAAAAACAAGAAGCATCTTCTTATGAGACCCAAACATTTCCTTGTTTTTTCGATGTAATATGTGATTGTTCCAAATGTCAATTAGGATCTTTGAATAGACTCATTAATAATAATGTAGTAAGTTAATAACTTTTTAGATTATTTCAAGATCAATGTTTTTTATAAAATTCAATTGAGAAAAAAATAGAAAAGCATTCTTAAAGTATTCATTAATTTTTAATTTACAAGTTACCACTTTCTTAGACTAGACTCTTGATCATGTATTAAATAGTAACCTGGTGCAGTTTTACCGAGCAAAACGTTTACCAAATCACCTGTCTTTATTGAAAGATAATTTGCTAATGGCCTTAAAAAATTGGAAGTATAGTAATTTGCAGAGAACTGACGGAATTGAATGACATATAGGTGATGAGGAATGGCTATATGACATTGAGTACGGATATAGAATGAATGCTTTCGAATGTAAATGTTTTTATTTATTTTTCGATGGCGGTTTTATTATTAATATTGATATAAAATTAATGAAAGCATAAAAAGAACCAAAATGTGTCATTAATTGAAGTGTAGTTAGGTAACAAAATTTTATTTGCTGAATGTCGAACTTGTGAAATTCGAAATTATTCTCAAAACCTTAAAGCTTATCCATTATTAATTTTACCATAATCGATTTTAAATAGATTTTTGCAAATTTAATTTAAATAAAATAATAATTCAGTTTCCAAAATTAAGGGAGAATTAAACTGTTTAATTAATTAAATTAGAATATATACTTATATAGTATAAGCCAAGTTAATAATGGTTTATTTTATAAAGAAAGTATTAATCAACAATAAACCTTAGCCATGATATGAGTTTAGTATACACAAATTTGATTGATTGATTGATAGGACTGTAGGACCAAGCGCTAGGCAAGATTCCCGGATAACGCCGGGCCTATTCCTACAGCTGTTTACATAAAACGATAGGTAAGGATAGGGAGGTATATTACTTAGGAAAGAGCGACCCGGTTACAGACACCATGACAGTCAGTACTAAACTACTATTAGCAGACAATCACAATTCTAATTTACTGGTCTGCAATCGCCAATCAGCATTCTCCAGTCCGCAACACCTATCTGCTCTGCTATATTTTGAATAAAATTAAAACTAGATTAAAACTAAAATAATAAAAATAGTAACTTAATTAATTAATTTTATTATTTATTTCAACTTCCATCCACACAACTAATCTAATTAAAAATAAGTACAGAACTCTGAAAGAAAATTTTTAACTTATGGCTCAGGTATCTGAAACAATTTAATTAATATGATATGATAGTTTAAGCCATCCATTACGATAATGTTACCATAAGTCGTCTGTAACATGCTCATCAGAGAATCAAAATAGCCTAGGGCGACAATCTTCAGCAGAACCATTTTCCTGTTACATAATTAGTAAAATAATAAAATAATATAATTTGTTATTATAGTAAGATCCATATCATTTTCACATTATGATATGAGTTTAGTATACAAATGACTAGAAATTCGAAAAATTCTAATTTATGAAAATTTTATTTTCAATTGATTCAGTTGATGTAATAGCTCCGGTGTCGAAGTCATATATTCATAATAGAGTTTTGGTGATGTTCTGCTTGTTTATTCACTAAATATAATATACGCTTTATTTAATTTTCAACAACTTTCTCTTCGTGCTTTTGCAATAATTCATTTCTTTTTAGAGCCGAAAAAGTATCGTTGCTTTGCGTAAATTTGTGAAATTAAGGTTGATCAAAATATCAAATCATTTTAGTTCTGAATATAATCTGCATCGTTCTCAGCAGATGAATCACTTGATTCACTGTTTGATAATTATGTATTAATGCGATCTCTTCAAATGCGATTTTGTGTATTAATGCGATCCCTTATGACCACCATATTATTTTCCAACCAATGGATTTTTTAGCTGTTAGCACTCTATTCATCTAAGATGAGGTTCATCGACCACCACTATTTTTATTGTATATAATTTCCTTTTTAATTTTACTGATGTATTTTTATTTTTGTTGCAACCGGAAATCATTATGCGTATTATGTTTGAAGATTTATAAATTTGAAGAAGTACAAAAATCAATTGGGTAGTTTATTTTGATATCTTAAGTTTAGGTGAAGATCTCTGTCAAGTTTTCATCTGTTGGCATTTTTTAACTGAACTTATATTATCAGCTGATTTAAAGTAGGCGTGTATCATACTACTTTAACATATTTTGATATTGGTGGAACCATTTTATTAAATGAAAAGTTACATTTGGTACTTCAGAATCAGGAAGATGGCAATAAATTTGAACCATGTATTTAGAAGTTGCATTGGTAATCATTCAGTTTAGTTTTTTGTATCGATGTCTAATTTATGGTTAGTGATGGATACAAACTGTAATCAAGTGATGACCACCATAATTTGGATCAAGTTCAATTTATTCTTTTTTTAGCACTTTCAATTTTCATTTTATTAAGGATCCGTATGCGTTTTGAAATTTTCTTTTCTAGTAGTCTTTCCAGTTTGATATGCCAAATCTTTAATGCTTTAATTTGTAACTAATATTTATTCACCTACGCGTATATGTCCATGATTAATTGTTATTTCAATATCATTTCCCTCTTCATGTTGCATATTCAATATTGAATAAAATACAATACGCATTCGTAGTTTGCTAGTTGTTTGACTAAAAAATAACCACTAAGAATATATTGAAGTGTGTACTTTAAATTTATATTAACAATCAAATGTGGTCAGAACTATTTTTATAATTAATGTTTTGAGCAAAGCTAAATTTTTCGAAAGTACATAAATTTATGTATGAAGGATTTTCAAAAGTTTAAATTTTATTAATTCAAGTTTTATTCTATTCCTATTATTATATTGTTTAACTATTTAAATCGAGCCCATACCAAGGTTTAAAAATATTATCAAGCTTTTCAATATTGTATAATTATCAACGCCTGTTTAATTCAATGAGTCGATTGACTTATTTAACTAATACACTTCACGACTTAATAAACCCTAAAATTATTTACTCGTACTATATTCATATATTTATAAAAGCTTGTTATAATTACATTATGTACTTATATGTAATAGTATAACAATTATAAATTATAATTTTTGGGTTTGGTATCACAATTAATCAAGTTGTAAAAAAATCCCTTAAATGGTTTATTATTTTTAATTATACATCTCGGGGTTATTATAAAATTTTTGCATGCTATATATTTTAATAAATCTTTTGCTGTCATGTATAATCATTTGATATCAAATTAATCATAAACGCAAACGATAATAAAACAAAACATAATCATTCAAAGATAATAAACTAAATAAACATAAAAATATAAAATTTATTACAATTCGAATATTTTAAAAGCTATTAATCAAATATAAAGGTGAGTTCTGAAATGTGTTTACTCGTTTTTATTTGAGGATTCAAATTGTTTATGGTCTGTAAGAATTGTCTTCTTATCTCTCCCTACAAATAACACTACTATTAACCATATAAACAGGCAGTTACGGTTCAACGAGTACATATTCGCACTACAATGTGCTTTACACGTCACAATATCAAAGAATATTGATTAATTGAATGACTAATGGCTATAGTATAGGTATTTAAAATTAGCGACCCCATTTTGTCTCACAGTCATTTGGTGTATATAGGTAGAAAATTGCAAAATATTTCTTTTGATAATCAAATTTATATATTTTCATTTATGAATGTGGTGAAAATATAAATAATAACAAAAAAATATTTGTTATTTATTGATATCACGGAAAGTCATTTTAAATTACAAATCAAGAAGATGAGGTGATATGACTGGACGGTTTATAAGCTCTACTATTAGTTTTTAATTTTGTAAAGTTATATAAAATACTATAAATAATACATCAATTGCATATTGTACAGGGTGAGTCAAATAAGACTGACCATTTTAAATGCTTTTAATAAAAAAACAGTGGTTTCAAATTGTGGAACAAGTAAGCCAAGCAGAAAAAGCATCTTTTGAAATTATGTGGTTATCGAAAAATTCTCGCAGAATCGAAAGAAGCTGTCGCTCCATCTGGCTGGAACAATATGTCATAATTATAAGAACGTACTATATATAAAAAAAATTCCTACATGCTCCGGTATACTACTCACAAATTAAAATGAGTTTATTTACTCATTTTAATTTGTGAAAAAATATAGAGCGATAAATTTCATTCAAAATTCCACACCAAACAGAGCATCTAAGAAGGTGTCATTGTTACTGATGCATTGGTATCGGAGTTTCCGTACCACAAATTTGGATGTTTCAAAATGTGCTTCATCTTTCGTAATAAGACGAAATTTTCTGTCGCAAGCAATGTTTCTTTTATAACCTTTGTGTGTTGTCAGTTCGAGAGATGCCTAATTGAGAAGCACGGCGACGAGTAGGCACAGATGGATCAGTGTGGACCCTTTCTCGTACACTTTGCACCCATAGATTGTGCAGTTTAAACAAGTCGCAAAATATTTGTTCGTTCAGTTAGCTTCATTTAATGTTTACACTGGGGGCTGTCGTAGTATAAAATGCTGACTGTATTTTATTTGTGTTGTAACAATTGATCGTCCGAAAACATAATAAAATTCAACAATTTTTACACGTTCTTGCACTAAAATTTTAAAATTTTATAAAATTTTTTTTCCTTTAAAAATGGAAACGCACAGAAAATTTGAGAAAGAAACTCATGAATGAGGTGTTTCATGAATACTGAAATTTCTTTGGCCTTTAAATAAAAAAAGAAATAAAAACTATAACTAACATTGAGCTGCAAAGAAAAACAAAACAGTCAGACATGGAAACCGAAATAAAGAGGTGAAAGTGGAGTTGGATTGGCCATACGTTTAGGAAATTACTAAGTGATATAACTTATGAGTTGTTAACTTTTAAATTAGTTAAATCAAAAAATATCGTCTATTCAAATGAAAATAAAATATTTTTTAGATCAATTTTAACACTTTAGAAAAACCCGGTAAAATAAGCTTCATAAACAAATAGATAAGAATTATTTATAAAAAGGTTGGCCTATAGCAATTCAAATCAAATATAGAAGAGAATAGATACAAGTGAAATTGTAACAGTTGAGATAATGTTGACATTGTACAATTTTATGGTGATTTAAAGACACAGAGTTCATAGAATTCAGTAAAAGCCGTTTGACACTCGTTTTATGCCTCTTTCAGTGACTAGTAAATCCAAACTGAGTAGGAAAATTATGCATTTACAAAATATGTGTAAGAGTAAAAGCCAATTTAGACTTTACAACAATGTTGGCAACAAATAATTTTTGGAAAAAGAAGCGATTAGTACATTGCGATTTTTATTTGAAAAAGAAGAACAAATATAAACAAACATTATTTTGTTGGATTTTTTTATTTTTTTTTTGAGCTATTGTTTGAGCAAAAACGTACTATAAAATATAGTCGGGTCGAGTATATTTTATGGTAACAATAAAAAAATCCACAACAATATTGGCGATTTTTATATTTTTATAGTACAAAACGAAAACATTCAAATTATTTTTCGCCAGACGTTATATGTTTATAGTAGAAAAATAATAAACCACAATGTCGAATGGTAACACTTTTTTATTAAAGATTTTATACATAATTAAATTTAATTAATTTAAAATTTTGAATACTAGAGGATTAGAGGACCATTAGAGCTACACACGGATCAAAGAAAGAACTTTGAATAATAACTAATAGGTATAAGGCCTTTAATGATCTGGCTACGGCCGTAAGAAGCGCAAGACATGATGAGAGGAAAATAAAAAGAAAGACGGAATGGTAGTAACTTGGAAGTGTCAACGAGGGTTTATGTTGCGATATAACGTGATTTTTTAAAAATGCTTTATGATAAAAATTATCATTTCACGAATTTTTATTACATTGCAAATAATATCGAATAAAATCTTTTGAAGTTTGTGTAAATTAGCCGGTTTTTTAAATAATTGTGGCAGTGCGATACCTGATTAATGAGACTGAATCACACGCATTGCTGTATTTGTTACTTCTCCGTATATACAGTCCTTAACAAAATTATTTGTGCATCGCAAAAATTTAACAATTCACTCGAGAAAATTTAAACTGTTGACCTAAAAATTAACTTTAAAAAAATAATGATGGATTTGTTATTTGAAATGGCATTTATTCTGTATTTAATTAAAAAAAAAATTAAAAAATATTCATTATTTCATTAAAAACAAAAACAAAACTAAATCAAAAAATTATTTGTGCATGATAATTTTATCACAAAATTATTTGTGCATAGTACAAATAATCTATAAAATTGGCTAAATAGCTAGGAATAAAAATTAATTTTCAAAATAAGTCAATATGAAGTATTCCCACCATTGTTTTCAATAACTTCATGAAGACGCTGTGGAATGGAATTCACGAGATTTTCTACGATTTGTGTTGGAATTTGATCCCAGACATTTTTTATTGCAGCAAAAGTTTCATTTGGCTGCCTTCCAATTTTTACCGCCAATTTTAGTTTCAAATAATTCCAAATGTTCTCAATTGGGTTTAAATCCGGACTTTGCGGTGGCCAATCAAGCGTTTGTTGGTCCAAATCTTTTAGACACGTCGTAATCATTTTGCTTTTGTGAATTGGAGCGTTGTCTTGCTGCAGTATAAAGTGCTGGCCGATTAGTTCACATTCAGAAACTATTGCGTGCTCGTTCAACAATTCAAAGTACGTACTTGAAGTTACCTTTTGAGGTAACATAATAAATTTACCAACCCCATTATAGCAGAAACATCCCCATACCATAACTTTACCTATGGCTAGTTGGCATAACAACGGAGCAAATTTTTTTTGTCCAGGAGTCGAAAAAAAATATTTTTCCATATGTCCCATCCAAACTAAAACATGACTCGTCTGTCCACAAAATATTACGCCAAAACTCCACAGGCTTCGACTGGTAGATGTACGCAAATTTGTGTCGCTTCCTCTTTTTTATTTGGTTTATGAATGGCTTATTTTGAATGGTATAGGCTTTGACATTTGCCTCGTGTAGTCGTCTTCGTACAGTCATGTGAGAGATTTTGACTTCTCGAGTGATATTTATATCATTTTGAACATTTTGGATTTTTTTTTGAGGGTTCTGTTTTAGAAGATTAACTATTCTTTTGTCTTCTTTTGCGGTTGTAGCTCGTTTTCGCCCTCTCCTTTGCACATTTTTCAAGCTACTCTTTAATTTTTATTTTTTTATTTGATAAGCAACCGAATTTCGGTGGCAGTTGTACATCCGTGCCAATTCTTTTATAGGCATCCCGGCAGAATAGCCCCCTACAATCGCAGATCTGACTTACAAAGATAATTCCATAGTTTTAACCATTTTAAAAAATATCGACTACAAAATTTTAATGAAAAATAATAACTAAAAGGATAACCTGTAACATTTTTGTCAAAACATGAAAAAAAAAATCGGGATTCCCGTTATGAGAGAATTTTTTTCTTGCGATGCACAAATAATTTTGTGATAAAATTATCATGCACAAATAATTTTGTGATTTAGTTTTGTTTTTGGTTTTAATGAAATAATGAATATTTTTAATTTTTTTTTAAATTAAATACAGAATAAATGCCATTTCAAATAATAAATCCATCATTATTATTTTAAAGTTAATTTTTAGGTCAACAGTTTAAATTTTTTCGAGTGAATTGTTAAATTTATGCGATATTTTGTTAAGGACTGTATTTATATGTATCTAAAGCTAGGTTATCGAAACTAAACAATCCCATGGCATCTTGAATGGATGTATCTTGACTCCGGCTAAACGTTCTAATCCTTATTTGTTTTGCTACCAATATGCTCTTGTTGGATTGTTACCAACTTTAATCAGGAAATACCCACTTTCGTTCAAATCCAATAGATGCTAATTACAAATCCATACACATTTAAGCTTTGTATAAAAATTATTTTATGATATACCGTCACGATTTTAGATTATGGCAGAGCCATCTTTAGTCGGTTCTGGTTGTGGTGTCAACTGTTAACATTTCGTAACATACATATATATATATATATATATATATATATATATATATATATATATATATATATATATATATATATATATATATATATATATATATACGTTTTAATTACATGAAATATATGTATAACCAGAACTATCTTTATTTTAGTCAGCTCTGGTATAACTCATTCATAATCCTTAAAACCATCTCGAAGTAAAGTATAAATATTTATTTTTACTTGAAAATACAAAAACTAACTGTCAAAAAATATGTTCAAATTAAAAAAAATTATAGCACGACGACATTTTTATTTTATAATTTTTCCCTTTCTATCTCATAAGCATTTTTATACTGTGCGTAGCTTTTTTGAAGCAACAAAACATGTTGTGGAAAATGTCTGTAAAGTCTAAATCGGCCTTTAATGAATAAACTACAGCCATGTAAAAAAATGTGAAACATCAAAAAAAAAGTTGTAGCTCAATTTTTAAGCAGGTTGATTATTTTTTTTTTGACATTTCATACTTTTTCTGACATTTTAACTGTGCAGAAAAGTAGATGTCAAAATGTGTACATCGTGTTGTTTACTCTATTAATAAAATTCTTTCTCTATTTTTACAACACTTTAAAATTAGCCAGTGTTAAAGCTATAAGGAAATTCTATCGATTAATATTAAATTTATAAAATATAAATCACTACGTGCTTATTATCATAAACCACATTTTTAAATCTAATTCATGCGTTGATTCTCGTTCAATTTATAAAGATAAAAACAAGTTAAATTGATGGGAGGTTGTACTAAAGCAACCATTCCTTACGAACAGTATTACTTCCTACACACTGCAAAGCTTTAGACCAACTTGCATTAGCTGGACAATAAATCGTCTCAGAGGTTTTGCTGCACACTATATTAGATTATTTAACTTATAGTTTAAAATTATAATTATAAAAATGAACTTTGACATTTAAATAATTATTCTCCAAAGGTTTTTTTGTTTCCTTGACAAATAAATTCAAAACTAAGTTAATCGACCGAGGATCTAAATGTAAACTTTTTTGTCACCGTTTGTAACTTAGAGGTTAAGATACTTTCTCATCATCTTATGTTACTATAATTCCCGTAAATCTCAACTAATATTGACTATTTTATTTATTATGATATAATTTATTTCTAAACACTGGTTCATTTATTTTCAAATTAACCTCATTTCGATTAAAATCTTATTTATAAATATATCATTAGTAAATATTAGTTCTGTTTAATTATTTGTTTCTAATCCATCTATATATTCAATTTTTAATTAAATATATTTCAAGCTTTTGATGTCACTGAAAAATAAAAAAAATAATAAATTCTGATTTAAGAATTGCGCTTTTTGTCTTTATATTTATAGTGTGCAACTTAAATATGTTTTAGACACTTTTTAATTACTTGTCTATCCTCATTTCTTTGCTGGGTCCATATAATTCGCTTATAGTTAAGAGATTGTTCTCCAAAACTAGTTGAAGTAAATACTTTATCAATTACATAATCTGATATAAATATCTATTCGTATTTATATGTATGTAGTTTAACTATCCCACTTCTAAGCCGCACTATGATTATATTTTTCACTTGCACAAGAAAACAACAACAGTTTCATTTCTTTCAAAGTTTGTTTTGGTTTTTAGTTATTTTATTTTTGTTTTGCTATTTCTTTTGGGTTCTCTGGTCGTCATATCATTCATTCAAGTCGTTATTCATTCAATAAAATTTTTTTGTAACTTAAAAAATATTTCAGTGTTCAGTTTAACTTTACAATTCATTCGTGTAGTAACTTGCTCGACAATTTTGTTAATGATTTTTTTTTGTTGTTTGGCGTTTGTAAATTGTCGGGAAATTTTATTGAAAATTAATTGTATTAATTTGTTAATGTTTTTTTTGTGTTTTTGTGGGCTAAAAACATAATTGTTATCGATTGAATTAAATTAAATTAAATTACAAAATATTTAATAGCGATCGTAAAATTAGGTCGTTGTGATAAAAAAACTACTGAGATAGACTAGAATAAGACAACGTAAATGTCTTAGAAATTTTCATATTTCCATAAAACTATTAAAAGTGAAATTTTTGTGTGATAAATATAAATAAAGAAGTAAACATTTTTTTACACAATTTAATTTAGTTAAAAAGTGCTAATATAATTATTTTGGTGTCGAGATTGTAAATAATTTTTTTACAATTAAATTAATTGTGTTTTTAGATTAAACATAAAATACTAAGAGAAGGAGATTACATTCAGTTTTCTTTTTTATTTTTGTATGTTTCCAATTAGTAAAGCATGCTAGAAGAACATAATTGATTAGATAATTTTATTTATATAGTGGTTAATGAGTTAATTGTAATGATACTGTATTACATGTTGGTATCTTATATACTACAGCTTAAATATGATAGAAAATTGATTTCTTTATTGTTTCTATAGAACTAATCATACGTGAAATTGAATAAAAACTTTGTTTAATGAATATAATATCGATAGTAGATCCTGATGGATGATGAGTGAATAGTGATAGATGTAGACTATATATATATGTGTTTATTATATATCTAAAAAAAATCTATATACAAGCACACTATAGTATTGTTAATTTGTTATTATTATTATTTATACATAGAAAGAGAAAACCTTAATTCTATAAAAAATTCAATTTTTTTAAAATTACGGAAATGACTCATTAATTTTCGATAAGCTTCAGAAGTTCTATATCTAAAAAAGCCGCAATTTTTAAAATTGTATATTATATTCTCGATTTAATTTTAAAATTTATTTCAAAAATTAACCCGTCTAAATCTTTTAACACTATAAATTAATAACAATTTGTCTGTTTCGTTTTATATATTGTTGGAACAAGTAAACTTTTCCTCGAAGTTGATCAATGTTTCATTTTTCATTTTTTACAAATTATATTTTTTAAAATTATGTAACTCTCCGGACTAATACAATAGGCCGTGGAAATTCAAGTTCAAGTTGAATAAACCGACCATAACAGAATTGGATTGTATAATAGTTTTTATATGAAACTTTTGTTGTACTTATTAGTAATTATTTAACTAATTAAATAACTTTCGATTTTTTACACTGTACGGAAATGCAAGTTTTGGTTTCATTACTCATTAAATAAATAATAATTGCAATAATTATATAAGTTGAAAATTGAAAGTTTATTAAGAACAAATAGAATGACTGAGAAATGTGTCAATGTTTTGCTTGTCTACTAAATATAATGTATACCTCCTATTTACGCGACAATTATATATCTTTTATGATATACGAAAATAAAATAAAGTAATTAGTAATTAAATTGTTCTTAAAGGCATGTTAATTCCGTTAGAACTTGTCAAATTAAATCAAAAAATTTACAGAAAGTTACAGCCAAGTATTTTATAGTTTTAGATGACCTAGCTAGCTCACGTTAAAATATCATGAAATTATATTAGATATTAAAACTATATACGAGTATTTGCATATTTAATTATACGGATGGCCGTATATTTATAATTTTATAACTTTTTAACTGTCTGTTTCAACTAATGATTGATTCCTGAAAAGGTTACATCAATATTACATTACTTATTATGTTATGAATTGTTATATGCAATTTTCGATTCAAATGCAAAAGTAATTCTTGTGATATTTTGACCTATTAGTCTATAATTTAAGTATTCGTCTCACGTTACTTCATTTATCAATAATTATCATTAACACTTATAATCGATCTACATTTTTGAGAACGAAAATAGATTTAGTTCCATTAAAATTGTTTTCATTTGCACTCGAAACTTTTGTACAAAGTTTGCTCTGAAATTGGGTTTTCCTGATTTTCAAGAATTCTCAACCAATTTTATTTTGAAAGTATTGAGTTTTGTTTTCAGGATATTCTGAAATATTTCTATAGACTGTAATATCCACAATATTGCTCTTATGTGAGGTTTCGTGGGCACTTTTATGTGTATAATAAGTCATTACGATCATAGTCTCTCAAATAGTATTCAAAGTATTCCGTTCGTACATATTTGACTAAAAAATATATCTATAATGCGGTATGGTGGAATATCTAAAGATTTAGTTAAATATGAGACGCGTTCTGTTTTATTTCAGCCAAACCTTTTGGATTGTTTCTAATAAATCAAATAAATAACATAGTAAGCAATTTGTTCTACAAATCGAATACTGCCTTCAGAAAAAGATCAATTTTTAGATATAAAATGATGGTGTCAAATCTGGTTATCATCGAATTTCCTCGAATGTCATATCACTAAGCAATCTGTTTTGAGGCTCAAGGCACTCCCAACTCTTTCACGGTTCGCTTATTTATGTCCTTACCTTACACTTTGCAGCCAAATCCAGGACGTACGACTATAGGTCCGATTTACCTAACCATCTGCACATTGCATAGCTCCATGCCAGCGTATAGTACTGACATGGAATTAGCAGTCCAACAGGGGGTCATAGTTGTGTTCATTCACACCTCCGATCGTAATCAAGTGGTGAAAAATCCCTCTTGCATCATGCCCCTATCGGGGTTCGAACCCGGTACCTTCCGCTCCAACTGCCGCAGCTTTAACCACTGCGCCACCTGGGGTCATATCACCTTGATGTAGCCACCACGATTTACAGTCGCATTGTAGTTATCTTCATAAATTTACGGCAAGGATTAAATTCCAAACATAGGCCGTTTTGCTTTGAATTGTTACTTTTCGTTAATAATTAAAAACATTTGCTGATTGTTTGACAAATTTTGTGTGACGACAGACCGAAAATGAAGTGTTCATATGTATCGAGGTTTTTTTATATAATATATAAGACCAACTATAAATTGACCAGATTAGTCTTAATAATCTTAATTACATATGGTAATTGTTTAACTAGTCCTATAAAAAGGATAAATTTAAGAATAAAACATCTTTTTAAGCTTTAGTATAAGCGTCCATGATGTCTCATAAAATATATATAATTCATAATTTCATTTCCAGTTGTCGAAATTGTTCTGGAATAAGAATAATATTTCATCGTTCGTTAGTAACTTCGTAATGTGATACAATTACTATCTTAGCGTTTTGATGATGTCCTGGACAATGGAAGTGAGTTGACAAGGAGCATTGTCGTGCTGTAATATTACTTGTTTGTGTCTCGTGTCATATTATTGCCATTTTTCGAGCGATGGCTTAAATTGATAAGTTATCCTCGTTCCAATATTGATCCCATCTTAGCGTTTTGATGGTGTCCTGAACAATGAAAGTGCGTTGGCATGGAGCATTGTCGTGCTGTAATATTATTTATTGTGTCTCGTGTCCCATTCTGGCCGTTTTTTGAGCCATGGCCTAAATTGATAAGTTATATTGTCGGTAGAGTGATAAGTTATTGTCGATAGCTCATAGTACTCGATTCCTTTCTGGTCTCAGAAGTTTGGCCGTGCTTTTGATGATGTGTCGCCAGGGGGTCGATTCTGGTTCTGTGAAAAAAAAAATTTCATTTCTTTTTTCACACTCGTTTTTCATTTTATATTTCACAAAACTAAATTATGCGATTTTCGTTGATTTTATGAAAAAAACTTGCTGAGTTACGCTAAATAAACCGTTTTCATTTTGGACTAGATTGCTGAATACATGTTGACACTTTATTATTAATATACATCTGTCAAATATATTATTGTATTATCATTAATAATATTAATATTTAATTAATAATATAATGAGCTCTTATGCTCACTTTATTATAGAGAGGAGCAGAAGAAATTGGCAAGGATGTATAACGAAAAATTGCAACACAAGCCATTTGTTTAGTTTATAGGTCCCATTAAATTTAATGATTTTGAATTGATATTAAAAGTGTCTGTTATTTATTTTTTATTTCATTAAACTATTAAAAATATTTGCCAAAATATTTAGTTTTTGTTTTTCAATATTCAGTTTCTCTTCATTTTTATCATCTTGGCCAAATAGTTTGCTTCATTCATCACGTTTGGTCTGTCGCGTTTAGTTCTTCTGACTGATGACCGAGTAAAAGTTTGTGCCTGAGCATTCACTAGCTGGGCGGTTAAGGTTATATCAGTTTCAGTATCCACTGATGTCCCTGGAATTCGTGGAACCTCTTTAGCGATTACCATTGATTCGCAAAAGTCAGTTGATGGCTGTAATAAATTAAGTTTTGATAGCATTAATCAATTACAAAATGGATTGTTGTGGGTTAAGTTCTAGCAAATCAACGTCTCCACAATGACTTATGGCATTACTCCTATCCCCTGCTCAAGTTCGGTTAATTATTTTATGGCTTTTGACCCACTTTTACCGCTCTTGTTGGTTATGGCCTTTATCAGTGAACATCTCTCTTTTGCGAACAATCAGAAATACACAATTCATGGGCCAACTTATCTTCCATGTCAGTACTAAAGACTGGCATGGAGCTATGCAATGTGCAGTTGGTTCTACATAAATCGGACCTATAGCCGTACGTCCTCGATTTGGTCGTAATGGCGTAAGTTAGGACGTAAAAAGCGAATTGCGAATGAGTTGGGAGTGCTTTGAAGTTTTTTTTTTAATTTTATTTTATATAAATTAATTTTAAAATATATTTGGAAATCCATCAATTATAATTTTTTATCTAAGTTGTACATTTTTTGGTTTAAAAAGAAGTAATTCAACATAATTTTTGTATTTTCACAGCCAAAATAGTCGGTGAAATAGTTTTTTTCATATGAAAACATTTTGACGTATTTCTTTTCATTTCCAGAGAACGAGAATCGAATATGAATGTTTCTCACTGAAAATACTTTTCACTTTACTTTTCACAGAACGAGATTCGACCATCTGGTCTCAGAAGTTTGGCCGTGCTTTTGATGATATAAATAAAAAAATAACTAAATTTACCAGATTAGTATTAATAATCTTAATTACATATATAGTATGTAATTGTTTAACTAGTCCTATAAAAAGAATCGATTTAAGAATAATACATCTTTTTAAGCGTTTGTAAGCGTCCATGATGTCTCATGAAATATATATATATATATATATATATATATATATATATATATATATATATATATATATATATATATATATATATATATATAATTGCATAATTTCATTTCCAGTTGTCGGAATTGTTAGTAACTTTAGTAACTTCGTAATGTGATACAATTACTATCTTAGCGTTTTGATGATGTCCTGGACAAAGGAAGTGCGTTGGCAAGGAGCATTATCGTGCTGTAATATTACTTGTTGTGTCTCGTGTCCTATTCTTGCTATTTTTCAAGCCATGGCTTAAATTGATAAGTTATATTGTCGGTATAGCGTGATAAGTAACTTCGGTAGCTCATATTACCCGATTCTTTTCTGGTCTCACCAAAAATAGAGCATTGTCGCATTGAAGTTTGGTCGTGCTCTTGATGATGTTTTACCAGGTGAGAGGCGCGACCTTTTGCGTTTAGGAAAAAAATTGATTTCTTATCTCCCGTAACAATTGGATGTAGAAAAATTTTTCTTTCAATTTTCCATCTGTCTTTCAGTCAACTCATGACGCACTCATTTACACTCCTTTAGAATTTTCCTATAGCGTGTAAACGTTTGGAAATACCTTGGCGAATCATGTTTAGCACTCCGCAAGATGATTTTGAGTTTGTGTATCATTTAAATCTCATAACAAAATTTTTGGTCACTGGAGCGTTTCTTATTTTCAATTAATTAGAACCAAATTTTCGTAAGGATTAATAGTATACTTAAATTGATAGATATGTTTTAAGTAGACAAGTAACTACCAAGTTAGTCGGAATTGATTCAGAAATGAATTACTCCTAACATCATATCGAATACAAACCATAAAATAGAATAACACAAACAAAATGTTTGTTTCGAGCACAGGTCGTTGCCGTGGCAATGGTTAATCTTCACCAATGGCAATACTAATATTAAAATAATTTGACTGCACAGCGCATGTTATCTTGATAAAACTGGTCACAGGATATTTCCTTGGCAATATGTAAATTTAGTATTTACAAACAATTTAATGTTTCAATACTAATTGTACACTACACATGTGTTTGGTTGAAATTTAGAATTTCTATAAAAATATTTGTTTTGAAGCAAAATTGATGTCCATCGTAAAATTGTGGTTAACAAATACAAGTATAAACATTGTACTGGTCATTCACCTTTCGAGTGTTAGTCAATACAATATACGAGTACAATACTAAATAGTTATATGAAGTGTTTTATAATTGTGAATATTTACTATAAAACATATATCGATAAGTTTTAATTTTGTTAATTCAATTGTTGTAGTCTCTTATATATATATATATATATATATATATATATATATATATATATATATATATATATATATATATATATATATATATATATATATATATATATATATATATATATATATATATATATATATATATATATATTCAGGTGTTGTCTAACATAGTGATTTAACATAATGTATTTATTTGCAAGCAGACCTACCTTAAAAATATACACGTTTGCGTATGATCATAGAATAGGGATTATATTATAAAGTGTCAATGTTGTGTCAAGTAATACATATATCAAAAATTTTTGCGAATTTTATTAATGTACGAACTATATTTCCAGCATGACATCTCCAAAAAATTTCCATTAGTTACATAATGGTTTCCTTTCATCTAGCAATTATATATAATTCGATAAGAGTGGGTGTTTATAATAAGATCTGCGTTACAAAGAATTCTTTAATTATTTCAATATTCTTAATAGATTTTCAATTAATGATCGGTGCCGACAAGAGCAATGTCATTGAAACATTTTTAAGATAGAATTATTAATGATCTAAATTATGTAAATTAATCATGAGACGTGACATGAAAATTATTCTTTATTTATATAATTTGCATGTCCATTTGTTTTTATTGTTTCCATAATATTTTGCACGCATGATTTTATAATACTTGCAATTTAATCTGCTGTTGTGTTTGGTAAAATAGATTAAAAATGGAAAAATCCTTGATAAAATTATAAAAAAATTCATTTCGGCGATCTGTTTGTATATATAAATATATATTATATATTTCTGGTTTTAAGTAACGCTCTATTAATTACAACCCCTCTTGAAATAGTTATATCATATATTATATTAAGTGTGCATATTATTTACTAAATTAGTATTATAACACATGCAACTTTTAATATATACACAACATGTCTCCACAACATATATATTAAATTTAATTAATTTACAAAGAATAACAATATTCATATGTCTAAATTATTTAGCTATTGCGCTTGACCGTGATCTTAAATCTATGACTAATTTATGATTGGCATTTTAAATAATTATAAAGATATCAATACTAAAGATTTAATGAAATTATAAAATTTTTTTAATAGTTTGTACTTAACCAAAACTGCGCCTAAATTGACATGCTTCACTCGCGATTATTAGCAACAACCATTGAATGGTGCGATTGGACGTTTAAACTTGATATTAATAGTTTTTTGCTCAAAGTAACTTTCAACGGAAAGATTTTTTGTTTTATATTATAGTTTTTTATCACATATTCAATATGTTATAGTTATCCGTATATATAATTTTGTATAATATAAAAACTATATTTCTTTGGTGTGTTTAAATTGCTATGTTTCATGCTTAACGGATATCCATTATGAAATTAATATTCAGTATGTCATAAGTACGTAACATAATATTATTATTTTATTAATGCAAATAGTTATTCTGTGTATCTATTTTATTATTTGTAATTAAAATTCTAATTTTTTTATGATGGTATAATTGGTTATATAGAGTTTTATTATATTTAAAATAGGCTTAGTGTATAATAGATTGTTATAGTTTAATACTATATTAACTGGTAGTATTTCTAACTATTATCGTTGTGTCAACTAGAACTTAGTACCTTAATATCGTACTATCGGTGCTATGATACGTTCTTACATAGTGTGCTCCATACTAAAGTGAATGATCAAAACATGACACCATTCTTGTATTTTTTCTATATATCTCTTTGCAAAATATTTAGACTAAAATATTGTTTTCGTAGGCAATATGCAGAGCAAATAGTAATCTCTACAGAGATATGTTTTGTGACTTTTGGTAACTTCATAATGATCACCCAGTTTGATTCCAAAAAATGCGAGTAAAATTGTTTATTTTTCTTTAAACAGGAAATATACCTTAAGGCTAGGATGTTTATTTGTTTTTGTACAGGATGTTTATTTTGGAGCCGCAAAACTCTCTTTTGCAGTTCTTATTTAACGTCCTATCTTATTTGAAAGCCAAATCGAAAACGTACGGGCATTGCCCGTACTCCAGCCGTACCTTGCATTGCTCCAGTACTGACATGGAAAATGATTTGATCCATTATTTTGAATGCTCAAAACACTTGTTTTTTCATCCAGTCCATATGGAGCTTCGTATTCGGAATACGACTGCCTTTCCGTTCCAACTGCCGCAGCTTTAACTACTGCATCATTTGGTCGGTAAAGATAAGCTTAAAATACATTTAAATTTTGATTAAACAATAAAACGTTAAATAACAACAAAGGTGTTTTTCAATCACTCTAAAACTTTGTTTTAATAAAATTATTGTGGACAATAAAGATGTTGTTTTGGTTACTATTATAAAATAAACGTGTTGCTAGGCTACACTTTAAACCCTACCTTAAAACTTACATGTAATTTTACGCTTTGTTCGTTAAATAAAATCAATAAATTTATCGAATAAACCAGACGTGTATAGTTCAATTAAAATATTTAAATCTATTAATATTATAATATTGTATCTGCTATAATCGTGATAGGTGATGAGTGTTTACAATATATGATGATAAGTGCTTTGAAAGCTATCAATTGAGATAAGATAAATGAATAGCCTCTAAACGATAAATTATCGATTCAGATAACAAATTTCGACAAGGATGTGTTTTAAAAAGTTCAACCATTGAACTACATGAGAGTGAAGTTTTTCCTAAATCTTCCTAAACTTACAACAACAATTTATTTGTTTATATGTATTTGTATAACTTCATATTAACGAATAAAACATATTTTGTATTGATTTGAACCATAAGTACATCCCTAGAGTTTTCCCATCCTTCAGAAAAACCAGGACCAACAGCCTAGATTGTTACATTACTATAGATCTTATCTACCAGAAAAACATCATTATTAGAAATTCTAATGGTCCTCTGGGTGATTAGTATTCGAAAATTCTATAATAAGTAATCAATTGGCACCATAGGTACTTTCCTAGAGTTGTCCCGTCCTTCAGGAAAACCGGGACCAAAATCCTAGATTGTTTTAACATTACTATGGATCTAATGATGATGTTTTCTATTAGATTAGATCCATAGAAATGTAAAAACAATATTACAATTATTTTAGTTTAAATAGAAAATAATGATATTTTATAATTTACTCGTATATATTTAAGAACAATTACAATCATTATATACTGTTTTATTTAAAAAGAATACTTTATTTCATTTATTCATTAATCCGTAATTTGACTAATACATTCAAACACATCAATAGAATTTTATTTGTAATAATGAAATTAGGAAATACTTCATTCTACACTTCACACATGTGAAGTTCTTCCTAAAAAAATCCTAGTTTTGGTTGTTGTATTTTGAGGATAGTTTAGGAAGAAGTTCACGCAAATTGAACTACATGATACCAAACAAATGAATACTCTGATCCTCAAAATATCTAATATATTTAAAGTCATTTAGCCTAACAATATACTAAGCACAATTTCCACGTTCAGAAAATCCTGTAAAAAACTGATTTTTCTAGATCTTATATTTTTAAGCATTGGTATTATCATCTTAAATCCCTAGAATCTGCAGCTTTGACGTTATGTTCAACACTTAAATCTATAAATAACACACCAATGTAACCCTAACAACACCCGCTAATTTAAGAAGAATCATTTTAAAAAAATTTATTTATTGGTCGTTTGGGTTTGCTCTTACAAGGATTTGCTTTATATTAAATAAATGTTTTTAATTTTGACACTTTTGTAATATCTGCTAATCTCGATGAATCGGTTTAGCATAAAATTATTCAATTAATCGAAAAATTTAAAAATATTGGACTAATTGTCTCGAACACCAAAATTTTTATTTAATTTTAACAAGAAATAATTTTCTCGAAAAAGAAACATAATAAACGGGTGCGCGATTTTTATGCCAGTATAAACAATAAATAACTTTGAAAAAAAACGATTTCTATATATGAGGTATTTTTATTCAATTGAGTCCTTTGCAATTTTTTGGACTAGTTTTTAACTACGCATCAATTGAGTGGCCGCCTTTATTGGCGAATGCCAAATGTGCCTATTAATGTGGAATTTCCGTTGCGGAAACTGTATCGTTGCAGTGGCACACCGTCTTGTTTTAACCAGTAACCTTCATACGTTTTCCACATAATGCCTCTTGGAGTCAACATCTATCGATATCGATTTCCATCGACTGCCCAAACATTCACTTTCTTTAACATGTAATGGCGATTTATTGTGCCGATTTTCCTTTATCAAATGCGGTAATTGCTTATTAACTGCTAATTAATTGCTTATTACGATGCCAGAAAGTGTGAAGCGGGTCATCAAAATTTACTTCCAAAAATCAGGTTTATTGTCAACCATATGAGCGACTTTCAAGCCGTAAGTGATCTGTTGACAATATTCTTTAGGCTAATTATAGTTTATACGCAAATAAATGCAAATCATTCTTAAAAAATGTGTCGCAAAGTGGTTTCGAAGGAACGCCAAATAGGTGAGCGGTATACAACGTTTTAGGGTTCTGGTCTACGCTTTCTCTATAGTCAGTTCATTTGAAAGTTTTTATCATTGAAGATCTGTCCCATGCTCAAGAAAATTTGACACCAAATGATAAATAGTATTATCAGAAGGTCTAAGATTACACAACTGAACTATTTTCAATGTACAGCGCCATTATTTCGACGCGTTGTTTCGGTGTGAAGTGATTCTTGGTTAAAATTATACCGAAGTTATTCAATACATAAAGGATTAGGCACCCTGTATTTTTTTTAAAGACTCAAAATATGGCACGATTCTCCTGTTTTTAATTCCTCAAATCAATAGAAAGACATTTTGACTATGACGATATAGATATTATATTGGATGGTTCTTTACATTGCATATGAAATACGTTGCGATACTAGACTTTTATATCAGTATCAGTACAATGACATTGTGGTTTTTGTAATTTCGTACGATTATCATTTTAAAATTATTAAACACAATTCACACGATATTTTTGTACATGTCATGCTATTTTTTAATAAACTATTTAAAATATTAAATGAAGTACACTGTATCTTTAAGGTAGTTGACTCTTTGTCGTAAAGATAGCACAAATTAATTTTCTAATATGCTCGAACAAAGGATGTACTCTAATTAGAAGTAAATATCTGTGGTTTAATTATAACGAATAACTTACATACACGTTTATCTAAAAAGGAAATAAACTGACAAACACAAACTAGTATTTTAGTTTAATCATAGTTTTTAATCAGCTATTAGGAATTTTTAAGTTATTTTCTATGCAGATAACAAATTTGTTAGAAATGATTAATATTTATACAGAAAATTTTTGCAAATATTCAAGATAAAGGGTGTTCCCAAAAAATATCAGAAAGTAATTGGACCGCTTTTTTGTTGATCCTTTGTTCGAAATTTTCGATCATATTTCTAATAATTCAGGATCTATCTCCCAAATGACGTTAACCAAAACTTAAGATGCTCCAGATGACATAAAAAGCGATTGTATATGTAAAAGCATTCATTGGCCTGACCACCTACAATATGCACCAATACGGTTAAATTGTTCGTAATGTACTTGAGACGCAGTTAGGGCGGTTTTCAGGCTTCAAGCTTTAAAGTTTTATCTCATGAATGACGAGTTCGAAAATTCAAAATATGGAAACCAGTTTGATCTGTGCCATCTCTGCCAATCAATTTATCAGGAAATTTTAAATTATTGTGCTGCTGTGGTTGGATTGAACTAACAACTATGGTCTGTCAAAGCTGATAGAAATTTAAGTGTTTAGCTATGAGTATATATAACTAAGCAGTCGGTTCCAGGTTGTGTTCTGCAAATGATATGAAATATCTGGCCTTTGTTATAAACTTGGCATGTGGTGAACAAATATAGAATTCAGTGCATTAACGATTAGTTTTACAAACAAAGGAACGAATATTTGGAAAATGCTGCGAAAACATGCCATCAATTTAATTTAATTTAATTTAATGAAATTATGATGGTGGTATGAGTGCAATCAGTTTATTATTCCATTGTAAAACTCGAGGAAAACATTTGGAATAAATATTGTATTTTGATAAACTATTTTAAATTGACAATTTAATATTGTATACCACCAACATATGTACGAGTACTTACACCAATATATGTACTTCTTCGAGTTTTAAGTTAAAACATAAATTGTAACCCTAATGACCTAAATAACAATGTTGTATGTTATTTCCGTTCGGTTGTATCACTATACAAAAATATTTGTACTGATGTTATGTGCAGCTAATAAATGGTATTCGGTTCAATCGCATACACACTTTAAATTTTAAACATTTTCTTATATTCAACTGAAAATAGCAGCTGACCATTTTAAGAATTTATTTATTATAAAATTATACATTTTAATTTAATTTTTAATGTCGGGTAGTTAAGTATAATTAAAAAAAAATGTATTTATAATTTTAAAAAAGGAATGAAATCATAAAACTTCTACTAGTCAGATTGATGTAACGAGTGTGTGTTGAACAATGAAGATCTTTTTAACAACAATATGTGTTCAATCATCATTGTTGTATAACTAATAATAAATGATTTCATTTAATATAAAAAAAATAATAATAGTTTTTTTATGCTTTCGTCACCACTCCTTTTATTATCGTGTCTAGTTGAATCAAAAATACGCGCGCGCATATATCATTTTAGTTATGACCGAAACCAAATATTCTAACATAATAATATATGTGATTCATTAACATATCGCACTGTATAATATACTATATATGTATATAAAACTCGATTTGTTTATTAAGTTGTGCGGCGATATGATAACAAGAACGTAGTTTTGTTTTAATTATTATATATAATGTTTGTTATGTCGCGGGATCGGTTTTTATGGAGGTTAACCCTTAACCTATATAAACATTATCACTTTTTATCGTATATATCAATATTAGTTTTGTAAAAAATTGAATCACATAGATAGCAACATTGATAAATTAGCACAATGATTAATTAACACTTTTTGTAGTATTTAATGTGATATCGGTATAAAAAAAATCTATTAAATGTCACGTTGCCTGCCTGTAACCATTATTGGTTAAAGAATATCGGATTTATAGAATGCCGTATCGAACGACGTAAGACAATAAAACAATTGCATTTTAATAAACTTAACATCGTAGAATTGTATAAATATAATCTAGTCGATGTAGCAAGCTTTTAGTCTATCAAAAATTTCGAAACTGAAAATCGATAGTCATAAAAAAGCTAAAGAATTAGATTTTGAATTGGAATTCGAATTTTGCTCAAAAGATTTAACCAATGAAACCAATCTGAAACAATTCAGCAATTTAAAGGGTTTTCAAAATGATCATCCAAAATAAATCTTGAAGGAAGCCAGTGTCTATGAAATGAGATTCAAATTGCAATACCAATTAACGAATTTCCAATTTAATTTGAATATTTGGCATTGTTGTTGGACCTTGAATAATGAAATATCACTATAAAAAGACTATTGACTTTATGTTTAAATATTAAATCAATTTTGAAATTCGAATCGTGCGCGGGTAATATCATGTCTAAATTTATTCTGACGATCCGATTTGCTACTCGTAAATCATCCCATCTCGCCTATTTGTAAACATTAAACAAATTTTTCTACAAAGCTATGATTTTGTTTTATAATTTTCTGTTTTAATACAGGGTGAGTCTACTGTTGGACTGACTGATTTGAAAAAATTTAATGAAAGTATAAATTGTATTTTCCTATTGGTGCATAATGGCTCTTTTTGACATTTTGCATTACCTTGTAATGCTACAATTCGGACACAAAGCTCTTCCTTAAAAAAAACTCACAAACAAATCAGGCGCTGTCAAATCTGGGACACAAGGTTGGCACGTGAAATCACCATCTTTGAAAATTATTCAGACATCTTCTTTGTGTTGTAACAATTGATCGTCCGGAAACATAAATAAATTCAACAATTTTTATACGTTCTTGCAGTGAGTATGATGACATAGAATATCAAAAATTCTTTATTATATCTTTATTATCTGTAAAAAAAAATATTAAACATTTGAAATCAATCGGTCCAAGTTGGCCCACCTAGTCCAGCCCAATCTCCGCATTTAGTGGCTTCAGTTGTGTTCAATGAGTGAGCATGGAGCTGTGCAATGTGTAGATAGTTCTGCATAAATCAGACATATAGCCGTACGTCCTCGATTTGGCTATGTAATGGCGTAAAATTAGTGTACCGTGAAAGAGTTGGGAGAGCCTTGAAATACAGACAGATAGAAGGTGAGCAAAAAATTCTTATTACGTTGCAATGACTTGAACCCCCGGTACGGAAAAGAGAAAGAGAAGATAAGTTGGGTCGTAGCTGTCAAGATCCAACGTCTGCAAGGTTGCTTATCTTTTTTAAACAAAATCGATCCAAATTCAAAATTTGTGTGGTTTCCTAGGGACGTCGGATTGGTATACCGCTATTTTATTCGCACTAATGCTGACTTATCGCTCTTCAAAGAGTGAAGAAAAGTTTTTTCAACTGAAGCTCAATAATTTTGATTAACTTAAAGATTCGTTGTGTTTTTAAACTATATTAATTTCACTTGACTAAATTGAAATAATGTGTAACGTCAGTTTCATGTGGATAATTTTATTTTCACGGAAAATTAGCTCCTGGAGACTACTACTTCAAGAATTTAGTTTTCAATATGGTATCGAATAGGCAATCAGTTGGTCGTCTCTAGCGCACTCTCGAACTTATATGACTTCCAATGATTCAACGCTTTCGACAGACTTACACCCCGATTCTCTTAGTCGTGTCACTTGTCACTTGTAGCGACAGGCAAATATTGGTATTCTCTTAGTCGATTTGTTCCTCAATTTTGAATTGAAGCGATAAACTTTATATTTAGTAGTCGTTTGAAAAGTTTCTTGTCACTTGAAACGACATTTATAGGCGCGTGAAAATTTCAGTCGACATATTCAGTGGAAATTATTAGTATTCCCCGATTAATTCAGTGATTGACGTTCATTTCATCAGGTAATTTCAATCAACTAGCAGAATACAAATTTATAGATAAGTGACACGACAACTGTCGCGGCGAATGAAGTGACACGACTAAGAGAATCGAGGTGTTAAATTCTATATAACATTTTATCCTGAAATACAGACGTCTGAAAAATTTATGATATACAAATCTGAGGTTGAGTCCCCATAGGACTCTGTTCTTTCGAGATCAATTGGTGGTCATTCCGGTCGAATATCCATTTAAACCAGATTATCATTTGTTGATCAGATCACTAAATTTTCGTTTATTATTGTATAAGCTGTAGAATGTTTATATTCCCAGTATCCAATCCAGCTAATAATCCAGTATCTAATCCAGCACCACTTGTAATTGTGGTGCAGACGATTTTTGATATTTCCAATAATTTATGTGGTCGATTTTAAATAGACAAATGTGAGTTTTCAATTCACTTGGGAAAAAAATCGCACATTACTCATTTTTCCATAATAGTTCAAAAAATTAAAAATAACTTTAAAATTTTATAACAATATCTATCCAGTGGTACCATTTTTGTATATTTTATACGTGCCATCAAATTGATTTTTGGGGCTGAGGTACGCGTTTTTATGAATTTGTCAGCATGAAAATTAGGGGTATAAATCGAATTAAAACATGGAAAAACAGTTTTATTAATAAGAAGCATTCCCTCCCTTGGCTCTAATGGCAGCTTCCATTTAAAACTGCATTGATTTCACCAAAGTTTTCACAAAATCTTGAGGTATGGAACGCGATTCCTCACGATCGCCTGTTGCAGCTCATGGAGACTCATTAGAGCAACATCTCTGGCTCAAACCCTTCTTTTCAACTCGTTCCATAAATGTTCGATGGAATCGAGGTACGGGCTTTGAGCTAGCCACTCCATATCAGGTACATCCACCTCTTGAAGGTACTGGTATACTACGCCAGTAGTATGCAGTCTCGCATTATTCTGCATGAACAGAAACTTTTCACCAATAAACCTGGCAAAAAGTACGACGTACTCCTAGAGTACTTCATCAATGTATTGAGAAGTCATTCCTCTTGATCGACATCCAGTATTGGCTCTGGTGATGAATACAAGATGTCTTCGCCCCCTAGTGATATGCCGCCCCAGATCATGCACGTTTCACCGCCATACGAGGCACGTTCTTCAATGCAACATTGTCCATATCGCTTCTCTTCTGTATAGTCTTTCGCGTCTATCGGTGCCATTGAAACGCATCCTGCACTCGTCAGGGAGCAGGACTCTTATTCTTGTTCTGTCCAAGAGCACTTAACTCTCGAGTGAACCCACGATGGGTTTTTCGGTATGCTGTGGTTAATTTCAGCCCATTTGCTGTTCTATGTGCAGTCAGAATAACTTTTCGAAGTCGCCTCCTAACTGTCCACCGACCGACTTCGATTTTACGAACTACTTGGAGCCGTCGTCGCAACAAAGATGTTACAATAAAAGCGGTCATTGCGCTGCGCTTTAGCGTGAGGACAGCCAAATCCTTGCCGCCGTCTGAAGCCACCTGTCTCCTGATATCCCTGCCACACTCGACGAACGGAAAATCGGTTCAAATTTAGTTGTAGAGCTTCAGTTTCGTGCTGCGCCGCATAAATTAGTGCAACCACTTGTGAGGCCTCCTCTAATGTGGCATCCATATCTTTGCTCCGGTTGAAGACGTAATAAATAGACAACCGTTCCGACTAAGTGTTGATATGCGAATGATCACAATTCCGAGCGAGATATTTCATGCTTTTTTATTGATCTTGTTGAATTATTTTTAGAATTTATTTCGAAAGCCTGCTGTATGTTACCTATCCAGTGGTACCTTACAAAAACGGTACCACTGGATAGGTATTAAGATAGATTTTGAATCTGCATTAAAAAATATTGGATTTTATTTTGATATTTTTAAACTTTTGTGGAAAATTGAGCCCAATTGTATATTTCATATATCTTGATAATGTCGAAAAAGAGTATTTTAATAACTATAACATTTTTAAAACTATTAGTTGTCAACTATAACTAGTAGATTTTTCTATATTTAATATCATACTTGCGTCCTTTAACCAACTTATTTATTCGGCAAAATCGTTTCATTGTACTTATATGCTTAACTAAATCCTTCTTAATTTCAAGGATATTAACGTTTATTTATTGTACACATACACGATACAACACACTATTAATTAAGGTATCAGATACAACATGTGTATGCAGAAGAATATAATTTGTTTTATTAAAATCTTATTAATCGATTGCCTTCTGTTTATTTTAATAACAGAATGGTTATCAATTGTATGTTAATTGAATAAAAAGAATGATTTTTGTGAAAATAATTGCAATTTTAATAATCATAAAACACAAATACATCAATTGTAAAATTTTATTAGCATATAATTGTTAATAAATTTAATTTAAAATATTTCTGTTCGAAATTGTCTTGTTGTAAAGCATCGCTCATAAACACGCGAGATAAAATTTGCTTATTCAATTATCTTCATAATCAATCATGCTTGGTGAACAAATTAGATTTATGATACTCGTATGTATAATGTATATGTGCTTAATTGGTTAAAGCCTTAACATAGCAGAATAATTAAAAATAAACCAATTTATCATATCGAGTCCTAATTTATTATATTTTGTGTACTCACCACAAATGGATGTATATCAGAAACACTAAAGAAATCAATTTATATAATTTAACTTTAAAGATTACGAATAGCATTGGCTACGTTTTAAGATCAAGGATAATATGAAATTTGATAATTAAAATAAAAGACAATATTAATTGAAAAATATAATAAAACAAACAAAGTGTGATACATGTAAAATTATAGGAGATGACTGAAGTTTTAAATTGTATCATTCAAAATGGGAATTATAACAAAAGCATTTTCAATACTATTTGCTATGTAAGTAAATTTAAATAATATTTTTAATTGAAACTTAATTATTGTAATATTGTATTTATATATGGTCGAACGACAATTCAAACCATTTATGGGGTGTCCAAATTTAATAGAAAATCGATGATTGTTGTATCAAAATGATTATAATAGGGCCTTGATGACTTTCGATTTTAAACTGCAGTCTGATTTATGAAAATAATTAGGAATAGAGATTGAATGGTTGTCAGATATTCAAATCACTAATATATTTTACTTGCACCGTAACTATCCAATAGTTTGCACTTTAGCAGATTAGTTAACAAACAGACAAAATTTGTTATTTTTACAATGAATTCAAGTTGCGCAGTGGTTAAAATGCTGCGACGTGGAGTGGAAGGTAACGGGTTCGAATCCCGATAGGGGCAGAATGTGAAAAAGGATTTTCACAACCGATTATTTAGACGGGACGATCGATGGTGCGAATGAACTCATCTGAGACCATCTGGGTCAGAATTCGTGTTCCGTCCCATCTTCCATGTCAGTACTATAGGCTGCCATAGAGCAATGATCAGATGGTTTCTACGTATATCGGACCTATAGCCGGAACGTAAAGTAATAAAGTCGGAAGTCACAACGGGCCAATGCAGCCTGAGTGGCATATAACACTGAAACAAAAAACAAACAAAAAACACCCAGTATTCTAATGAGGTTCAAGCAATGTTATGCTACAACGAGCCAATATAAATCTATTAGTACAAAGACCTTAATCAATTTTTTAATGATTGGGAGATAAAATATAAGATCTGAGTGACATTTTTTCTAATTTTATTTTATTAGTTTGATAAAGTAAACCATAAAGTAAGCCTCCATTTTTTACGAAATCTTAAAACTATAGGTAAAAGTGTAGTGGACTAATAATTTAGAATGTCCTATAATCGTTCCCTAGATGTTTTGAGTAAACGAGATAGACAGGATTAGACATTAGTAGTTAAATAAGTTGTGCTGTCTAAAAAAAAAACTTAAAGAAGCTATTGAAATTTGTGAAAAAGACTTCGCTGTGTGTTGGGACAGTATTTTCGAGTGTTGTCTTGTTGTTCAGTAACGAAATATACAAGTATATAAAGGGTTCGCCATCTAAAGTTTTTTTTTCAACTAGTGCTTATTTCGTGAATGGTAACACTTAGCTCATGTCTGATTTGACAGATAATTAGTTTTATCCTTCCGCTGAACGAATATGGTTGTGTATACGCTTGAACAACGCTGGGAAATATTGCGACATTACTTTGAAAATCATGGTAATGTTGCAGAATGGGTGCGAAAATTGCGTACGTATTTTGGTATTTTGGAAGAAGAGAAGCACCGTCAGCTCCGTATGTTCGTTATCTTGTGAAAAAAGTGAAAGAAACTGGCATCCTCATCGATAAACCAAAGCGTGAAAACCCAAAAACAGTGCGTACACCCGAGAATATTGATACTGTGGCAGAAAGTGTGCGTGATGCGCCATCAACATCAATTCACCGTCGTTCTCAACAATTGCACATTTCGGAGACATCATTGAGACGAATTTGGCATACAGACCTTGTTATGACGCCATACAAAGTCCATTTGGTTCAGGAATGAGGCCAACTGACCATCCAATGCGTTTTCGCTTCGCCTGCGATCGACTTACAGAAAATGCCGATTTTGCCAAAAAAATCATCTTTTCGGATGAAGTTCATTTTGATCTTGGCGGGTATGTAAACAAGCAAAATTGTCGCATTTGGGGCACGGAAAACCCGCACACATATACATTGAAAAGCCGGTACACCCAAAACGAGTCACTGTTTGGTGCGGATTTTGGTCCAGAGGCATAATTGGGCCATTTTTCTTCGAAAATGAGCAAGGAGTGGCCGTTACAGTCGATGGCGATCGTTATCGGGCCATGTTGAACGAATTTTTGTTCACAAAAATTGAAGAGGAGGATATTGGCAACATTTGGTTTCAACAGGACGGCGCTACGTGCCACACAGCTGAAGCTACACTCAATGTTTTACGCCCTGTTTTTGAAGATCGCATTATCAGCAGAGCTGATGTCGTTTGGCCACCTCGGAGCTGCGATTTGACTCCATTGGACTATTATTTGTGGGGTGCCCTCAAAGATAAGTGTTACGCCGACAAGCCAGAGACAATTGACGCTTTAAAGGACAATATTCGTGAAGCCATTGGTGAAATATAGCTGCACACAATCGATAATGTGCTTAAAAATTGGACCGATCGTGTAGGCTACTGCAAGGCCAGCCGAGGCAGCCATTTGAATGAAATTATTTTCCATTATTAACCGGAAGAATTGTGTTTTAAATAAAAAAAAAATTTGAGAAAATATTCAGTAGTTTTTTTTTAAAAGTTATTTGGCGGACCCTTTACAAAAAAGCTCAAACTCGGTTTACAATCGCAAAGAAAAAAACGGTTCTTGCTAGGACAACTAAACGAATTTTTATTCGGAACATGCGCGAAGATGGAAGACTAAGGTTCTAAGAGTATATCAACTTTTAGCAATGAGCGCAATTTCCGTGATTTTTTGCTCCATACCTTAAGATTTCCGTCACCTGTCATTCGGGACCAGGATGGAAACCGCTGTGCTAACGTCGATTCCGTACTCGTTGCATGGCGTGAACATCTTTCTGACCTACTTAATGTACCTTTGAATATACTCAACTATACAGACCGCAGAGATGTTCATTGATAATCCATTCTATGAAAAGTTCACAGAGATTAAAGAAAAACAGTTCAACTGGAGTTGATTGCATTAATTTTGTCGAAGTGTTTTGTCGACCTTTTTCCATTGGGTATGGCAAAAAGAAGTTATGTCTGAAGAATGGAAAGTGACCTCGTTATGTCCAATATTCAAAAACGTCGATCGCTTTAAATGCGTGGATTATCGTGGTATAGTTCTCTTGTGTACTGCATAGAAGTTACTGTCGTACATAACATTGGGAAGAAATACTTTTCCGGCGAACGAAATTATCAGTGCATTCCGTCCAAATCGGTTAGTCACTGATCAAGTTATTTCGCTAAGGATGATTCTTTCCAAATTCTATAAAATATCTCGCCATGTACATCAAGTATTTCTAGATCTCAAGCAAGACTATCTATTACTCGATCAATCGATAGTGACTATGGTATGCACTTGAATATTTAGGAATACCAAACAAATACGGAAATCTGTGTAAAATGACAGTAACGCGGTCCCAATGCTGTGTCAAAGTTGAGAACAGACTATCGAGAACTTTTGCAATAAGTTCTGGTCAGTTACACAAATTTTGCATCTGCAGATAATATCTGTGTGATTGAATTAAATGGCAATGGAGTGAAAGTGATACTTGAAGCAAAACCAAATGTCTGATCTCTGGTTTTAGAAATCAATGTGCAATTGATTTCAGTAGTTCTAATCAGTCGTTTGAAGGAATGATAAGATACAGGTATCTTGAATCTTATTACTCACGGTAACAGTGTGAGATAGTATATCAAGGTTCGAATAGAAAGTACGCTGTCTCGGCCACATTCTGCGTGCTGATACCCAATGATACAGTGATATTTAAAGGGGGCAACGCCTTTCGGTAGGCGACGTTGACTCCGCGGTTTAGAGAGCGATCTAGTATCTTCTAATTGTTTACAAGAGTATGAAAAGCTCGTATTTAAAACTGATGGAGTAAGCTTGTTGACATGGTATGAGCTACGGAGTACGGACCACCAATGAATCATCACATTGCAGATATACACAATTTCGCTAGATAACATCGTATCTACTATTATAATAAGCGACTTCGCTGAGATCGCTAATTAATACTTATAACTAGATATAAAATGCTTTTAAAATTGTTTGTAGAGTTATGTATCCCTTTTTGGCTATAGAACATAGTGTCATGTCCCAGAAAAAACATCCAAACTTGTCAGATGGGAAAAGACATTACCAGACATATTAGGAGAGATATTCCACAAACTTTGCAACTTTATTCCACAAAGTTCCAACTAATTACATACATCGGTTTCGATCAATAGCTATCTTTTCATATGTTGTTAATAATTAGAAGAGGCCAGATCGCTTTCTATATGCCGTGAAGTCATCAACGCCGATAACGGTCTTCGTCTACCGAAAAACCACTCTCCATTTAAAGATCAGCACGCAGAACGTGACTGATCCAACGTATATCCACTGTCATTTTATTTCATGTACAATATCAGGAGTATCTCGATCTTTTGATTGAGAAGATCTCAGTATGTGTCGTCAACATCTCGTTTTGAGCCATGATTCTTCTTTGGAATATTAGAAGCCATCTCTCGTAGTCATTCGTCAAGGCCCAACTCTCACATCCATCCAAGACAACGGATCTGATCAACACTGTAAAATTTCTGCTTATTCACATTTGCAACATATTTTGATTTCACATGTTGACATAGAAGATACAAAGCTCTTTTGCCAGCGGGAAAGTGAACTTTGATTACCCTAGTGTAGTGAGTAATGAAAGATCCAATTATACTTGAATCTCAACGCTCTTCAAAATTGATGTTACCACTACTGAAATCCGTAGATGGATTCAGGTATTTGGTTTTGAACTCGTTGATTGTGAAACCAACGGAAGCTGAAAACTGTCTAGTGGATCAAGTATCTCTTTCACTTCACTGCTTTTTACTTCCGATCACACACTAATCACCTGCATATGCCAAAAAATTTGATTAGATTACCGGATTAAAATGTTCTCTTGCGGAACGTCGAAAACGTTATTTAGCAAGTCTATACGTCTGGTCACCTACTTAAATGATAACGAATTAATTTACTGTTTAATTCAATTTTTCTTTTTTCATTAATCATACTTGCATTAATGACTAACAACTAATGTAAACAATATAGAATGCAAGCAAGAGAACATTGAATTTTAATCGTAATCAAGTAGGAAAAAATAAAAAATATTAATTCAAATTAAACAACCGAGAATTTTATTTCAAACGAATTTGGATTATGATTAAAATAAGACGTGCAATATAAAAAAATGTTAAGTGTTAAGATTTAATAGTTTTAATGTTGTTGTTAATTATTTCATTAAGTGAGTGTGTGATTTGTTTTTATGTGTTTTTGTGCATGCACCGACATCATTCCAAGTCTAATCGATATATTTTCGTTCTGTCGATCATCGAGATCCAGTAACAATAGCAATAATAATAAGTAACCTAATGATTATCTATTTATTAATTAATTAACATGTGTTAGTTACTAATAATTTTAATGAACCATCAGATCATAATTCTAGTTTTATTCATAAAATGTGTGAAACTGAACATTAAAATATTCTCTATTGATTTGCCATATTCAATGTGAAATAACCAAGTATTAGGTTTTTATATTATATTACTGGTATAATTAAGTAGATTTGTCGTAAATCGTAATACGGAAGAAAAATGATAAAAATACTTGAAAAGAAATATATAAAAGACTTCGATTAAGTATAATAATAATAATAATTTAATTATATTGTTGCTTTTATTTGTAAAATGTTTTGTGTTAGACATTAAATTAACTCCTTCGATATGATCTATCTACACACTGTGTTACAATAATACAATGTCTAGTCTTTGTATTTATAAAATATATTTAACTTGATTATATTATTTACTATAATTTGTAATTTATTTATTTTTTGTTGTTTTATCTACAATATTATTATTATTATTACTTTTATAACGCCATTGACATTGGTTTTGGAACGCCTGCGATAAATATGTTAAAGGTTTTATTTATTATTGTTTTTTTTTTATTTTATGTATTTTTATGTGCGATATTGTTATTTGTTAACTGATAGTAATTTGTACTTTAGTTGGTTCCACAGCTAAATAACCCTATTTATTTGGATTTTAAATAATCCACCCTAATTAAATAATCATGCTGTTAAAGTTAGCCGAAAGTTTCCAGCCGAAAAAATAAAAAAATCGATAATGCAGATAGTGTCTTTGCTATTCCAGCCGAAAGTTAAAAATTATATATTTTTTTGATTGATTCCCAACCACAAATTTTTCTAAACTATTTTCCAGCCAAAAAAAAATTTAATGCTACGAAAAATTACCAAACTAACGGAAAAACACTATATTAAAATAACTCATATATGTAATATTGACTAAATTCAGAAATCTCTATAAAATCAACCTTTAATATAAGTTTATTTTAAGCGGTTTGCCGCTTCATTTTTAGAGATTTTAGAAGTTTGCACTACGGGTTCAATGAATCGAATTTTCCCGGACTCCCCACATGAACTTGATCCAATTTTTTTTCCAATGATAGCCATTGACAAACTGCTTAAAATAAACTTATATCGAGGCATAATACTTTAAAGGTTGATTTTATAGAGATTTTAGAAGTTTGCACTATGGGTTCAATGAATCGAATTTTCTCGGACTCCCCACATGAAACTTGACCCAAATTTTTTTTCACTGATAGCCATTGACAAACTGCTTACAATAAACTTATATCTAGCCATAACACTCTAGAGGTGGATTTTATAGAGATTTCTGAATTTATTCAATATTACATATGAGTTATTTTAATTAGTTTTAATATAAGTGTTTTCCGTTAGTTTGGTAATTTTTCGAAGCATTAAATTTTTTTTGGCTGGAAAATGGTTGACAAAAATTTTTGGTTCGGAATCAATCAAAAAATATAAAATTTTTAACTTTCGGCTGGAATAGCAAAGACACTATCTACATTATCGATTTTTTTATTTTTTCGGCTGGAAACTTTCGGCTAACTTTAACAGCATTAAATAATCCTGCTTACACTATATCGTATAAAGGCCGAGTGGTGTATGAACCACAACAAAAATGACGTTGGGATTAAGCTCGTTATACTATCTTGTTAAGTACGAAAACGTAATTATATAAAAGACTAATTAAAGTATACTATCTGTAGATTGCATTAGTCAATATCATATAGAACCAACTTCAATTGAGGCAGATGTTTCAATTAGGGTCAGATTGGAAAGGAGTTCAAATCTGATTCTGCTACAGAATTCAAAACAAATGTTTTTGTCATTTGATTACGCCTTGTAATGTGCATGAACTCATCTATGACCCCTTGTTAGAAGACCCATACATTTAAGTGCAGATATGCTACGTAAATTTACGAAGTCAATTTTGTTGGGAACTATAGTACAGTTGGGAGTGGAACAGTACTGAGATATAAAATAGGCTTGCAGTAATCATAAAGTAGTCAGTTTTATGCTGAGAAAACAAACCCGATTAATTTAAGTTGAGTTTGATTCTTACTTAAACCTATATTATTAATTGTATCATTGGATACATGCTCTAAAATAACCGATTCGGTTAACCAAAATAGTCTCTGGTATGCGCTTAAATTATTTCGGAAAACCGCACAAATATAAACATTTTGGTAAAATAACATTAAATGCAGTCAGAATACTGTGTAATTATGTAAAACTGAGAATAGGCCTAGTATAATGTTGGCTACTAATTCTGGTATTCGATAAGCAAGTGCAAGTAAAACATGTCAAGAGAACATATTATACTCGTACCTGCAATCTAATAACCTGCTTATATACCATTTGCAGTTTATATCTGTGTGAGTGGATTGAGCAGTGTGGCTGTGTGGCAAGTGGCACCGTCCTGTTAAAACCACATATCGTCTACATCGATATCTTCAAATTCAGGCCATAAAAAGTTCGTTATCATCTCACAATAGCGAACACCATTCACAGTAACTGCCTAACCGGCCTCATTTTCGAGAAAATACGGCCCGATGAACCGCATCAAACATTAACCTCTTTGTGGGTGCATTGGTTTTTCGACAATCACTTTTGGATTATGATTCGCCCAAATGCGGCAATTCTGCTGATTGACGAATCTACTGAGGTGAAAATGTGCCTCATCACTGAAGATGAAAATTGATCATCCACTGTTGCCATTTCTTTCCACCATTCTGACCATTGACGACGTTTGGAACGGTCAAGAGGCTTTAGTTCTTGAGTCAATTGCACCTTATAAGCGTGTAAATGCAAGTCTTTATGCATAATGTTCATCAACGACTACCGTGAGAGGTGCAATTGTTGGGGACGATGATGAGTTGAGGTGGACGGCTCTTTAGCCACACTATCGTGAACAGCAGCAATATTTTCTGCAGTCGAGCTGTACGAGCATGCACTGGTGTTTTAAAATCTCCTACAGACCCGGTTTGCTCTAATTTTTGCACGATTTTTCCGATTGTACGCACATTTGGATGATTAAATTGGCCGAAAGAATCACGAAGTGCACGATATGCATTTTGATTTGAACACCCATTTTCATAATATGCCTGAATAACTTTAACGCGTTGCTAGATTGTGTATCTTTCCATGGTTCAAATTGAGTTAGTCTGAAATTGAGAAATGTCAAATTAAATGCAGAAAAAACTTGACATTTAGGTGTGGTTCACATTCAACGTCGGCCCTTAAAATTTAACCACCTTTTATATTATAAAAATAAAGCACAAATTCATCCGTTTTACCCTATCATAATGGAAACCTGCCATTAGAAAGCTACATTATCACCCCGATTGCGATTGTTTGAAATTACTGTTGCCAATAAAATGTGACCAATAACAATAATTAATAAAACGATTACCTAATATTTAACAAGCATATGAAAACCTGGCTGGCGTGACCCGACTTCGGTAATCGGAGATTATACGAGAGGGTAGCAACTTATTCTTAATCTTCGCCTTTTTTATCTCTTCTAAATAATCACCATTGATTTCAATGCATTTCTTAAGCCTATAGATCCCTTTTGGGCTCCATACCATGGATTGCTGTTTGGCTTTTGGATCGTATACCTATAGTACCAAGATTACTGACCATTTTCGAATTTATTTAGGAAAAATTTAGCAAAATTCACTCGAGCTTCTTTTTGAGCCACATTTAAATTCGTGGCACACATCGAGCAGATTTGTTCGTGTATTCTAGATGTTTATTTAATATTCGCGATATAGCCAAGCATTCAAGGCCAATTCATCAGCAATAATTTCTTGTGTCAATCATGGACCTTCGCCAACTTTCGATTCACCAGAGCATCAATGGAAGATTTTGGTCGAACGTCTCAGGACTCATCCTCTTAAGAAAAATGTCCGGAATTTATCGGAACTACTTGGAAAACAGTCTGTAGAAACACTGCAATCGTTCCATATATAATTTGGCATTCATTGAATATTTGAAGTGGATTTAGTTTACGCCGAAAACCGAAGAGAAACACATAGCGAATTTATGTTTGTGTTGGTGGTGGAATTTCGTCTGATGCATCCTCAGCTAGTTAGCGTTCCCTCGTCTCCATTTTAACCGATCGTTTTGAATTTTTGAACGCAGGTTCAGAACAATTGCTAGTATTTCTAAAAAAATATTTAAGAGTCGGACTTTTGTTCCTTCCCACATATGCTGTTTTCGTATTAAAATCAATAATACGATGTGAATAGTTGTATCCAATGCTTTTCAGTGATTACATCATTCAAGCCAAATCTCTCTCCAGCCATTACTTAGTCAATTTTCACTTTTATACACATATTGAAAACGTTAATTATGATTAATGTATAATACCTATAAATACACTGATTTTTTCGTTAACCTCTCCAAGTATTATACGCATTTTTCATTGTTTGGCTGAATAAATCATTACGTAAGATTCGATATTTGACCCATTTACATCGTTCGTTAGCTCAAACACAACAGTACTTACAATTCAAAACCATGTTGGTGCCAATAATAAGTTCCACTCAGAGTAGGTATTACTGTAATCCGCTGACCACTCCAAGCCTATATACTTTCCAAGCCTACAAACGTTCAGTGTTTGAGCGGGTGTCTCGAAAAATTTAACTTATCACTAGAGTAGTAAAAATCGACAAGTATCACGGTTCGGTGTCAATTGTGATCTTAAAATAAAAATTGTTTGACAGCTGCATGTAAAAATAGATTTGATACACTTTAACGAGCAATGAATTCAAGAATTTCCTAAACTGTCAAAGTTGAAATAAATGTAAAGCATACCTCTAAACGATTCAATTCTATAAATTTACAAATTAAAATTCATTCAATGGGAAACCTATTTAATAGCGAAAACATATAAATAACGAGACTCTTTACACTTGCGTCTCTAATTAAATATACTCGTAAGATGAAAATGGAAAATTTCATCTCACATATTTCATCAATTTAATTTCTTTCTATATTCTAGTTTAATTGAATTTATATAGAAAGCAAGCGTCTAAATTATATTGAATTACTGGAACTATGTCACATTAAACGCGATATCAAAATTTATCATTCTGTGTGAACAATACACAAAATATAAAATAAACTAAATTAATATTTAATTTGTATTTTTTTTTATTTCAGTTTATTTGAAAATGAGATTATGAGTTATGTTCCCGTGGAGGCAAGAAGCCCAGGTGGTTCGCCGAATTTAAGCAGTTCGCGGGCCCCTCAACGTGCACCACCACCGTTTCGACGTGATTTTGAAGCTAAATTGCGTGCATTCTATCGCAAATTAGAATCCAAAGGTTATGGACAAGGACCGCACAAATTAAAGTAAGTTATTATTAGTACTCTGTAATAAACTGTTCATAATATTTGGTTTAGTAGATTTTGTGTTGCTTTGTCCATTCGAAATATCATGGTTCCTTACAAATATGTGTCTGTGTTTTAATTGTTTAAGGAACACGATAAAGATAACCCAACTATAATAAATAATGTACATTAAATCATAATATATACTCTTTTTTTTTTTTTTTTTTTTTTACAAATTCTTTATTTAGCCAATATGTTTACAATTTTTGATGTTGAGGCGAGAATTTAAGAACTCAAAATCTCTTTCTATTTGAATTAACTTCTGATCCCTGTCAGGATTCTCAAGCTAGATCGGTTGCCTTTTAAATTGATGTGGTTTTCAATATATTAGTGGAGTCATTCATTTCCTTTTAATATCTGCTGGCAAAAAATTAGCTATAAAATGCCATTAACAATTTCTTTAAAAACTTAAGACTATGTTTAATTTACACTACTTATACTAATTTTTAAAAAAATTTAACTAATTTGTAACCACCAGTATTTCATTAGCGTGTGTTGATATTTATCTTGTTGAATCTTTCTGAATTCTGTGTTGTATCTTAAGAAACTCTGTGGTGCTGTGAATTTCATGGCTTCAAATACTTTTTCACTTGCTTTCCTATTTATGTGATAAATTAGTGGGATCTGGTTTGCATCTTGGATATATCCTATTTTGTCCAGCAAGATAAAAACTTCTGGCCCTGGTATACTATCATCTGCTATGGTGTTCTGCGAAAGTAGATCTAGTGTGAGATAAGGTCCATATAAAAGTGAGTTTGTTTTATTATTAGTAGTTCTTAGGATATGGTTTCGGATAACTTTGATTATATGTATATCGATTCTATCGGGTTTGAATTTATTGTATTGGATTTTATTGGATATATATTGTTTATAGTTGGTATTCGCTTTTCGAAATAGTCCTGTGCAGTGCCGTATACATCGTCTTTCAAAAATGCGCATTTTCTCCATATATGTCGGGTTTATGTTAAACCAAACTGGACATCCGTAGGTTAGGATTGGTCGTATCAGAGTCTGGTAACAAATTGTTTTTACGCTGCTGTCGATGTGCTTTGAATAAAATATTTTTTGTTGCTTATGAATGCACGTCTGGCCTTTTCAAGTTGAACATTTATATGTTCATTCATATAGCATAGTTTGTCTATATTTACTCCAAGGTATTTTACGTTGGGTTGCTGCTCGATAGTTGTATTATTGACAATTATTTTAAACTTTTTCCAGTTGGTTTGTGTATCCTTGTTGGCCAGCTGCGTAGGTTTCCGAAATAAAATTGTTTCGCATTTATTCTCATTGATTCTGATGTGCCATGTGTGAAGATAGTCTACTATAAAATTTGTTGCCTTTTGTATGTTTTGGACGATATTTTTGATTTTGTTGCTACCACTGTAGACAACGATGTCATCTGCATAGGCTATTGTGTGAACTGTATCAGAGTTCAGTGTGCTGTTCATAATGAGATCGTTAGTATATAGATTGAACAATAGTGGAGCGGTTATTGAACCCTGTTGTAGTCCATTATATATGTTAAATGTTTTACTATATGTTTCACTACTATATGTTATGAATTTTCGATTATACAGCATTGCATGAAGAATTTGTATTAGTTCGGGCTGGAATTTCATTTTAAACAGTTTGAACAGTAGACCATCTAGCCACACTGACTCAAACGCTTTCTCCATATCAATCATAATTGCTCCCGTACTGACTTTGTGGTTGAGATTTCGACAAACATCTGAAGTTAATTTGACTATTGCGTGTGTGGTTGAATGCTCGTATCTAAATCCAAATTGATTGTCAGGTATAAGACTATTGTTGATGGTATGGTGTTGTAATTTATTAAGTATTAGTATTTCATATACTTTACTAAGATTTGATAGTAGGCTGATAGGTCTGTAATTTTCGGCATTTAATGGATTTTGCTTTTTTTTTAAAATTGGACACACTTTGGCAGTTTTCCAGCAATTCGGGAACGATTTATTATTTAGGAGATTGTTGAATAAGCAGCACAGTTCGGTGATTATTTCGTCCGGCAAGTGTTTCATTACTATACTTGGAATGCAATCTAATCCATATGATTTTTTTGTATTGGTGCATTTTAATATACTTTTTATTTCATCTGTGTTAGTGAAATATTTTGGTTCCGCAGTGTTATACGGTTCATATGCTCTGTTGCTGGGCGTGAATTTCGTTATAGTGATATGATTGCGCTTGTCCTCTAGGTGTTTCGTTTTTATTGGATCAATTATTTGTTGTACAATGTTTTCCTGTTCTGCTTTTCCAACATTAGGGTTTCTTGCGGTGCGTTTTTCGATGTAGTGTCCTAAAATATTTAAATTGTGTTCAATGTTGTAGCTGTTGAATTTTGTACCAGTTTTTGATATGGTATTCCAATCTATGTTTAGTTGAGTAAAATATGTTGTCTCGTTTTCGTCTATTTCGAGCTGGTTAAGCTTGGGGTTTTGATTTGTTCTGTTGATTTTTTTTATGTTGGGAAACATTTTGCATCCTGGTCTTATAGCTTCCAATTTACACTTCCAATATTTATTGTATTCTATTTTAATATTTTGAAAAATTAGTTCGTTGATCCGTTTTATTTCAGCTTTTAATATACAGGTGCGCTCTATGTTACTACCGGTTCTTCTGTTCTTTTTGAGGCTGGTAATAGTTCTACTTTTGTGTTTGTATAGTCTCTCTATTATATTATTTGTGTAAATTTCCATGTTATTTATCCGTCTAACTTTTGGTGCATTGGTTTTTATATTTTGTGTGATCATGTTCGTAATTATGTTGATAGCGGTTTCCAGTTCGGTTTCCTCTAAATTCCTATCGTTTGGCACAATTGTTAGTAGTTTATTTTCTGTTAAATATTGTTTGTAGTATCTACGCAATCCGTTTTGCCATTTGTTCCAGTTCATATTTGCGAAATTGAAAGTTTTTATTAGATCGTCTGTGCCCTCTGTTTCCCATCGTCCTAAGTTTAAACATTTTATCTCAATTGATTTATGGTCGCTATCATATGTATGAGACGGAATTTCATCTAGATGATTTGTTGCTATTGTAATTCGGTTGTCAGCTATTGCGAGATCGAGATAATTGCCCGTTCGAGGTAGTGTTGGTGCATCTGGTTTGTACAATTTGCTTCTGTATGTTATTGATTTTGTTTGCAGCCAATTATTTAATTTTTTGCCACTCTCATTATTTGTGGTGTTCCCCCAGTTAACGTGTCGGGCGTTAAGGTCACCGGCAATTATATAGTAATTGTTTATGTTGCTTAGATCTAGTATTTTGAATATTTCATTCCATTCATTTTGAAACTGGGCTTGAGAACCGGAGTAGTATACTGCGATTACGTATACTTGGGTGCCATTGTTCAATTTTAATTTTATAATTGTCCTTTCTAATCCCTTTCGCTGCGTATTATAGCTGCGTATGTGTTGATATTTAACATTTTTCTTTATTATAATTGCTGTACCTCCACCATGTTTTGAGTTTAGGCGATCTTCTCTGATGATGTGATAATTTGCAAACGTAATGTGATGTTGACTACTTAATTTGGTTTCGCTCAGTAATAGTATGTCGGGTTTATGGAGTTCTAGATATTTTAGTAGATTCATTCTTCTTGGAATACTAATTATCGAGTTTACATTTAATGCGTGGATTTTTATATCGTTTATGTTCGGTTTATAATTTGTAATAGTTGGGCGATTTGTTCGCTTTGTTGTTGAATTATTTTGGCCATCTGGTCTACTTTCGTTGCTAGTGCATGTACAGAAATACTGTCTGTATTGCTATTTTTTAATATGTCAGCAAATGTGCCATTAACTGGGTTCACTGGAGTTGATTGAAATAATCTGGTTCCCATATAATTGTTGTTTTGTTTTTCATTTATTTTTTGTTTTAGTTTGTAAAGTATTTGTTGGTAAACCGGGCATCCTCTGTATGATGCCGGGTGTCCTATTGCCTTGCAGTTAATACAGTAAATGATGTTACTGTCTGTTTTTTGTTTTACTGTGCACTCTCCAGGTTTATGCTGTCCCAAACATTTGACACATCTGTAGTTCAGCTGGCAGTTAGAAGCTGTATGATTGAAACGCTGACAGTTTTTACATTGTATAATATCTCTGGTTTTCTTTAATTGTTCCCAAGTGACACGTTGGTAATTTATCGTTTTAATATTAAGAATCTGCTTAATGATCGTGTTCGGACTAAATTGTACTATATAGAACGGGAGCTTGCGATTTCCTTTTATTGATCGTTTGGTTTTTAATTGTGTGATATTTATCACATTTTTTTTGTCCACTAGATTCAATTTCTGTTTTCAGCTCATTTATATCTTTGTCTTCTGATAATCCTTTCAATACTAATGTTTTAGGTTTTGAGTCTTTCGGGGTATATGAGAAATATTTTGTATTCACTTCATTGAATACTTGCTTGATTTTGTTGTATTCTTCTATGTTTTCTGTCCTCACTGAATGCTTTTCATTGCCGACTCTTTTTATCTCAAATTTGGTAACTCCTAATCCTTTTATTAGTGTCAGTGTGTCATTAATTTTTTGACTGTGGATGTGTAGAGGGGGTGGTTTGAAATTTTTCCTCTCTATAGTATTGTTGGGATTGGTATTTACAGTTTTGTTTGATGTATTTGTTGATGTTGTTGTTCTGCTAATATCATGTCTACTCATCGATGATAAATTTTTACGTTTGATGGCTTTTTTTACAGATTCAAACGTGTTAATGGTGTTTGTGTCTTCATCTGTGGCATTATCATCCATTACGTTATCTTCGTTATCAAGATCTATGATAGCACTAAATCTGTTGTTTTTAAGTGTATGATCTTCGCTTTTATTATTAAGTTCAAGCATTTTTTCCATGTTACTGATTCTTTGACGCAGTATTTCGTTTTCTGTCTCTAGTTTTTTCAGTTTGGATGCTCTTTGATCCGATGTTATCCAATTTGATTGAGGTTTTGCAAACTTTACTGAGTCTATCTTGAGTCTTTTATTGCTTTCCATATTTGGCGATGCGCTTGTGTTATCATTATTATTGATATCTTCGTTATTATCAGTGGATGTACTAGTATTATGACTCGTTTGTCTTACAGCAACTGTATTGTTGTTGTTGAACGACATTTCATTTATATTATGACATGTCCTGTTATTTATTAATTGTTGGTCACCTTCCGTCACAACACTTTGTTTAAACACTTTACCACCACCTACCGTTGTATGCGTGTAGGTGGTTATGTATGTTTATGTTCCACTATTGTGTGGCCACTATTATTTTCACAACCGCGTTTTTTTTTAATTTCACAGATTATAATTTATATTGTCTATATAAGAATTAAATATTTTAGAATTTATTTTATTTTTTATTTCAAAATTTAAATTTTAATTTTTAATAATTATTGCCTTGAAAAATGAGAACGATGTACACTCGATCACAGCTGTCAAGCGACTCATAATATATACTCAAAAGCTTACGTATTGCATACAAATTGATATAAGCTGCAAATTTGCAGTACTGGAGCTCATTTAGTATATCAGGTCAGTTTTACTGCCGTCACCGCTTTATTGTTGCTTTGTTGTAGTAAGCTATTTAAGCTTGTTCTTATGTTGATGGTCTTAGGATGAAGTGTTAAAACCATATGTCGATCCATCTACTGTAAATTGTTCTACACAAATGAAACTTATTTAGCTGGCAAGGTACAATAATGGTACAAAGTTGATGATCAAGTTGATATCTGTAGGTTCGTTTGTGAATGTTGTCGATTATAATCAACACCGAAAATCCTAAACCTCACCCAAGGAAGATTCTTTGTTGCTGGACAACAAAGAATCTGCCTTGGGTGCGTTTTGGGCAATCGAATATCCGTTTCATAACGCTTCCTTCAGTGCAATGATTGCCCTAAAACACATGGCATGGGAATCTGGTTAGACCAGAAGATCACATCAGATGGTGTTGCTCGTCTACAAGGCAAAGACAATCAATTTATCTCTTCTTAGACCTGCTTTTATGGAGAGGTGAATCGGTTATTAACTACTCACATGCCTCGGACACTATGGTTCAGGAAATGATTATCAGGAAATGATTTCGTGTAATTATTACCGAAAAATAGAAATGGTACTACAACAGCCTATCCTACCTCATCGGTGACGATATATGATGATCTTTACTGGTGTATTAGTTTGGTGTTATCTGGCTGGTGCCGGGTTATACGTGCTAAAACCTGAGTTGAAATTATCCTGAATTGGTACACTAATGTCTTTCAGGCAAAAGAGATGAATTGCTAAGTCATTTTTATTTATTTATTAATTTATAAGCGATCGACCATTTAGCCATTTTCGCCTTTGGTATATAGATTACAATTATGTTAGGGTTAATTTAAGGTTTATAAATTTCTAAATTTTGTCATATATTTTAGTCTCTCTCAGGTAATTTCGCACTCTGATGTGTCTCGATCATCCGCTAGTGCCAGTTTAATTGAGTTTGTCGATCTTTGATTGCTGCCAGATGATATTGTGGGTGCATAGTCAACCAGTGACTATTTTTGGCTTGTCAAATGGCTGTTGCTGCTTGATTCACTAGGTCTTGCATCGGTGTGTATTCTATTTCTATTTCGTTTGTTTGGGTTGCGGATTTGGCTACGGAATCTGCTTCTTCGTTTCCGGGTATTCCCACGTAGCCAGGGTTTCAGATCAAAACGATACTTTTAGAAGAGTAAAGAATCTTCTATCGTGTATTACGTAGTAGAGGGTTTCGATTTCGTTTGGATACAAGACCCTGGAGTATTGCCAAGGAATCAGTGCATATTGCCTGAATTTTGAACGGGTGGTCAACGACGAGTTTCACCGCTTCGCTTAGCGCGGCTGCCTCCAAATTTAGTGAGCTCCAATCGTTTGACGTTCGTTTTTTTATTGGAGATGTTGTCGTGTTAATAATAGTGAATCCGGCTTTATTTTGTATTTTTGTGCCGTCGGTGTACTGGATATGTGTGTTGGAGGGTAGTTTTGAGATCAGGTTGATACTTTCAGTTTTTAAATCTACCGGTGAGGTATTGGCTTTCAGGAACTGGTGGAGCTTTGTGTTAATGTTTATGTTTACATTTTTCCAAAGAGGATGTTGGGTGGTGGCTCGTGAGCTTATGTGGAAATATTGTAACGATCACACAAGAGCTTCAGAAGAGCTAACTCCCTTCTCTCGACTAGATTTAAAATTCCTGCTTCTGTGATTAAGGAAGCGGTGGGAGAGGTTTTGAAAGCTTCGGTAGCTATCCTTATGCTTTCGTTGATAAGAGGATTGAGGTGCTCGAGTGTCGATTTGGCGTTTTGATAGTAGTCTAGTTTGGCTATTACGGTATTGTGGAGTACATGCAATTAAGATAATTCCATAAAGTGTAGTATGTGTCCTTTGATATTCCATTTTTCCATTTGTTGAATTATTCGTAGCCTCCAAACTCTTTCGTAAGCTTTTTCGATGTCGAAAATTATACATGTAATATGAGACGAATTTTCTAGTTCCTCGGATATAGCCTCGTTTAGGATTTGGATTGCGTCTATATACAGCTTTTATTTGCTCTAAACCCGTATTAATCCCTGGAAAGCAGATAGTTTGTTTCTCCGAACAATATTAACCTTTCGTTGACCATACCCTCCATTAATTTGCTGTCGTTATTTAATAGGGTTATTGGGCGGAATTCAGTAGCGACTCTCGCGTGAGGTTTCTTGCGGATTGGTATGACAAGTCCCTTTTTCCATTGTGAAGGATAGGAGTGGGTGGTCCAGATTTATTTGAATATACTCAGCAGGTGTTCTTTGTTGGGAATGGTTAAGTTACTCAGCATCTTGTTGGTGACTATAAGTTCTCCCCGGGAGCTTTACTCTTACTTCTTTTGAGTGCTGTTTTGAACTCGAATGTGTTTAAGAGGGAGTTTAAATCTGGAGGGCCGATATCGCGACTTATTCTGAATTGGTGCTCTAGTAAATCTTTGTGGGGGAATAAGTCACTCGAATAATTAGCTGACGATGAATTATTGGCGAAGCTTGATACTAATATATTAGCTATCGATGTTTGGTCTGTATATGTGATGTTATTTTATTGGATGATAGTTGTTTGCCTTATACTGCCTTTGCCTGTTATGGTCCTGATCGTGCCCTTTAACTCATAGCTGGAGCTTTTTGGTCCGATTCCTTCTCGAAATTCATTGTATTTGCGTTCAAGTCATTGTATTTGCGTACTTTCTGACAGCTATGCTGCTCTAAAGACGATTGACTTCAATAATATTTCATCGACTAAGCAGTCTATATGAAGTTATTCTTACTGGATAACCAGTCATATGGATATCAAAGGTAACGTATTGGCTGATAAATTGGCCCGTTTAGGTGCAGCATCCACTTTTGTGGCACCTGAGTCCGGTCTAGGGTTTGACGTTATTATCTTTCAATAGGTATCTACTATTACTTTAGTGTTCTGCACCAGAAGCCACCAACCTCATTGCATGTCGTCTATCCATAACCTTCTTTAGAGCAATAAATCACCTAGTCTTTAATGCAACTTAACTAATCCACTTTCTTTAATGTGTTATTTATTATTCTGATTAAATAACCAACAATATTGGTTTATTGGGCCTCAGCGTATATTATTCCTAAATTCATTTCGTCTTGGCGCCACTCAGTTTATTTGTTACGAAACCAATTGCAGCACGCTATTTGTAAGGAAACAAACCCGGTATGAGTTTCAGTGATAGGACTACAAAACCATATTCTGACGAGTGTTTCTACAATACAATTCCAACTATATGACTTCAATAGAAAGTTTTTTTTATCGCTAATATGGTCGGTATGCCACTCTTCATCTCAAAATTGGCCATGGCCACCGATGGAAAGTTTCATACAAATCAGGATATGGGAATATATAAATCAAATTTTCTGTAAACATCTGATAAATGAATAAAACAGAACGAAGAAGTTGGCACCAAACTCTTCATTGCTCTTTGTATTTAAATTTTGTGAACTAAATAACTCGGCCGATCAGTTATACCAAAGATTATTATATACTTAAAAGATAGTTCAATCAGAGTAACATTTTAAAATACAAAAATTATTATTCTGGGTTCCGCTACATAGTGATGGGTTCCCCTGTTCTATAGTAAAACAAAACAAAACAAAATCGTTCATATTGTAAATTTTTGCTTTGGTTGAGTCATCTTTATGTAAAATAATCTTTGGTTATACGTTGAAACAAGTAGATTCACAAATTATACTTAATTTGCTGTTGGTTTTATTATTATTCGTTTAATTTATTTTCTACAATATTTTAAATGTATTTTTTTTTATTTATTTTCAGGTTACATATTCGACGATCTCATCTTCTCGAAGATGCATTCCGTCGAATAATGTCTGCAAATAAAAAGGATTTGCAACGAGGGCGCCTAGCTGTAATTTGGGATACAGAGGAAGGTTTGGACTACGGTGGGCCATCGCGTGAATTTTTCTTTTTATTATCACGGGAGCTTTTTAATCCATACTATGGTTTATTTGAGTATTCGGCGAATGACACATACACCGTACAAGTATCACCGCTTTCGGCATTTGTCGATAACAGTCATGATTGGTTCCGATTCAGCGGAAGAGTACTCGGTTTAGCATTAGTTCATCAATATTTGTTAGATGCATTTTTTACCAGACCATTTTATAAAGCTTTATTACGTTTACCAGTAGCTTTAAGTGATTTAGGTATAGTTCCATGTCTTCTATATTATAATAACTCCTGTACTACTAATATTTAATATCTTCTACAGAATCTTTAGATAGTGAATTTCATCAGTCACTGCAATGGATACGAGATAATGATATTGGTTCGGGTAGTTCGCTCGGGTTGACTTTTTGTGTAACCGAAGAACTACTCGGCCGTATTGTGGAGAGAGAATTAAAACCTGGTGGCAAAAATACTGTAGTCAATGAAAAAAATAAAAAGGAATATTTAGAACGTATGGTAAAATGGAGACTAGAGAGAGGCGTACAAGAACAAACCGATTCATTGGTTAGAGGTTTTTATGAAGTTGTTGATCCTAGATTAGTATCTGTGTTCGATGCACGTGAATTAGAATTGGTGATTGCCGGCACGGCTGAAATTGATATAAATGATTGGAGGCAAAATACAGAATATCGAAGTGGATACCACGATACGCATCAAGTGATTGTATGGTTTTGGCAGGTAACTATTTTTAACCATTTATTTATATTTTGTATTTAAGCATATTCAATCAAAGCCTGTAACCAATATTGAACAATAAATAGATTAGAAAATGTAACACTCGGAGTTGCAGTACCTTCAAAGCACAAGCCTAACAAACTATTTCTTAGCGGATTACAATTTTTCTCTGCGATTTTATATAAAAGTTATGTACTGGCGTTACAGAAATGCCTGCCCATACCATTAATGAGCGTCCATGAATTTTTAGCATTCTCGTTCACATCTTTGCCGTGATCGCAAACTAAATCATAATTTCGAATCGTCCAACACATTTTATTTGTTATGGATTTTGAAAGAACGAAAATTAGTTTTTAAAACATTTCTAATGACATTTTTTATTTGTTTTCAGGTAATCGAAAGATTTTCAAATGAGCAACGCTTACGCTTACTACAATTTGTAACCGGAACATCGAGCATACCATACGAAGGATTTTCAGCACTACGCGGTTCTACGGGACCGCGTCGCTTTTGCATTGAAAAGTGGGGCAAACCAAATGCATTGCCTCGAGCGCACACATGTTTTAACCGTTTAGATCTCCCGCCTTATCCCACACCAGATATACTACATGAAAAATTATTACTTGCTGTAGAAGAAACAAATACCTTTGGTATCGAATAAATAAAATATAATCATATTAAGATAACAGAAATATTTATTAGTAAAATAAAATTAAATAATTTTAAAAAATGTTGCTGAAATTTATTAACTAAATATTTAAAACAAAACAAAGTAGCATAAATGTTGATTACGATTTTTTTTTAAAAGATCGAGCACCCTTAAATTTTATACGTACATACATAAGAGTACATTACATAAATAAAGTACGCAATATATAAAATAAATACATTATATTATATAAACTTATATTTTATAATTAAAAATTTATTTTTATTTGATGAAAAAAGATGATTTTTATTTGTTATGTTAAATATAACAAAAGTTTACCTGACTGATTACTTTTTATTAGAAATTTAAATTAAATTAAATACCTTAAATATAATATATATGATATAATAAAATAATGTAGATTATTATAAAAAAAAACAACAAATAATTTGTGTCATAATTTAATTATGGTTCAACATTCCAACCACTCATACATAGAATGTAATAAAAGATTTCATTTTGAAAATTTATAATTTTTAATTTGGTTGTTTTTATAGTAAATACATAAATAATCATAAACACATATTTAAATAGGTATTTCAAACGAGACAAACGGATATATATATTATTTAATTATATAAGTTTGAAATATTGTAACTATAATTTATTATTTATATTTTGTACGAAAAACATAACCAGGACATTTGTATTTAATGAAATTTATTTTAGGTTGATTATTGTTACAAACAATTTAAATTATATTATATATTTGTGTTATAACATACTTATAACATTTAAATAAGGCTTTTGGTACTGAAATGTAAAGCCAGTTTTTTAAATCACTATTTTTTGTGCCAAACCATATAAAAAGCTTTGTAAACCTTTAATAACCGGAGAGAACCATTGCTAGTGGATTTCATAATCAAACATAATTGTCGTCAAACACAAAACCACAGTTTTAATATTTATGTCTATTCAAAAGCACCAAAAGTCGTTTAATAAATTATAAAACAAGAATCAAAAATAAAAAAGGTCGTTTATTAATAATTTCTAGTCAGATTTTATATATTTTATATAATATTAATTTTTAAATATTAATTTAAGTTGTTATTTTAAATTTGTTACCAAAAACTAAATTAAAACTATAAAACGAGCTTAAAGAGAAATGGAATTAATAACGAGAATTGTTTATTCTATCAGTCATCTCTAATACCTATATAATCTTATGAAATGTATTACGTTACAAGGTCGAATCATTACAGAACACAGTGGATGAAGTAAGAAAACTTAAACTATAACTTTAGAGTAAGATTGAATAAATAATAATAAAAAAACTACTCGGTACTTTTAATGTGCTGGGTGTTATCGCTATTCCAGCACGAGTTTATATTATTTTTAATTATTTACTTTTTGTTACAAAACATATTTACTTTAAAAAACAAAAATATAAAAAATTTAAATTAACGAGTTTGTAAAATTTTTAAAAAATCAAAATACATACATACATTTTAATAAATATATTAGATAAATAAAATCAAAAATAAATGCCAGTTAATTTTAGTCCTTTTTAATTTGTAAATAAAGAATTGAAAATCTTGAATAAAATAACAAGTGATTTTAATAATAAGCGATGCAGCTAACTTTTAAGGTTTTAAATACATTTTATAACAACATATTTGATATTGACTTGTAAAATAAGAGTAATTATTAGCTCTCAGAACCGTATAAGCAAATATTTGTGCAAGAGTCTTTTATCCACCCTTATAAAATTTAGGCTGCTGAAACTTCAGCAAAAATATTTAAATACAATGGAGAACCCATTATCAACTAGTCATACAAACCGTTAATTGATAACGAAAGGAGAGTGTTGGCTAACAAACGGGAAAAATTGTGATTCTCTGATCCGCAATCCAAATGGAAAATCAGATTAAGATTCACGATTTCTGGTTAACTCAACCTGTGCCATTATCTATTTTCATAGGAATCTAAAGAAATACAAGCCAGTAGTAAGGTAAAATAATTCATCCGTAGTATCATGTATCATCCGTAGAAAACATCATGCTTTTTGGTAAGCGAAAAGGCCAGCGATTAATAGGATTTTATTCAAATTGAAACTTACCAGGACAAAATTCAGCCAAACTATACTAAGATAAAACTATGCTAAAATGGACAAAAATCTATATAGCTGCAATCATTCGAATCATCGATCAGTACTACTGAGTAACTCAGTACTACTGAGTTGAAGCAGGATTTAATAGACTTGGATCACGATTATATAACAAATAAAAGATAAAGTGGTGTAAACAAACCATTACCGTAATTCAATTAGAAATTCTGATGAAGGATGAACACAAATAGTGGAGAAGTTGTAAACTGTTCTGAAATCAAATAATTCTTATCAGATAGTTACTACGGTATATCGTATGCAAAAGATCAGTTAAGCTGAAAGATTCTATTGAAAGACCATTTTTGGATGGAAATCATGCCAAAAATGCCTTACAACGGAAAATACAAAACATGATATATCACAAGACATGAAGTTTAAAGTTTCCAACTGGAAACACCAAAATTAGGGATACAGATTAGTGACAACGAGCCAATGTTAAAAATCTTAATTATCAACCGCAGTAAACCTTTCTATTAGACTACGGATATAAAATAAATTCGAGATGTTATAGATTTCTGCGTTATCTAAGGAATCTTAAGTAATTGTGTTAGGGCAAGGCCTTGTCTTTGATATCATGATACTACCCACTAGTCTAGTTTTGGTAATAAAAATGATGAATATACCAAAACAACCAATGTTAAGCTACAAGGAAACGGACTAAAACCTCTATAAGTATTCATTAACATAGGAATTAAATATAATCACTAACCTCTAAAGGCAGAGAATGATATTACTGATTGTAGTAGTTAAACATCTACAATCAGCAATGCATAATATAAAAGTTTGCGTCTCTTGCAATATAGCTCCACAATGCTGGTCGTTCGATCGAGAATGTTTTTGATGTGGCTGAAAACGTCCGATCATATTCACAAACCTTAACGAGACAACGGTGCGCACAATTTGTCATCAGCAGATGTTGCTTGCGTTAGATTTTGGTGATGACCTGAAGATGTCCTCTTACAAAGGGCAAATCGTTGTCCTGTTGTTATCAAGTGAGATTAACTTCTTCACATCTTCTTTCACGCTAGTGCAAAAAGAGGATAAATTCATATCCAAAATCATAATGACGGACGAAAATCATTCCCATTTGAGTGATTATGTGTATAAACAAAACGTTTCTGGGCCATAAATGTCTCATTTTGTGAACTTAATTTTAATTATTACACCTTAAATTTATCTTTCGTTAAAAACCACAGAATTTTCTCATTTCTTAAAAAATGAGTTTCATCAATATCAAATAAAACAAAAACTGTAGATGTCTTTATTGCCAGAGTTTCTTTGGCAAAATAACATATTCGTAATAATTTATAATTTAGGAATGTCCTGAAATAGTTTTCTGTCATTGGGTATAATCAGAGTATTATATTAGAATATAATAAGATCTCTGGTATAATTTAATTAAATTTCATCCAAATCCTTTTAACAATTTTACTAAGTCCGCTAAGTAGATTTTTCCAAGTATTTAGAAAATATCCAATTTTAAGATAGGCATTGAATGCGTATCATAATTTCACCAATATTTTGCGTGGAAGTTGTTTAATTTAAGGTAATTTGTTATGTTACCAATACCGGGTTACTTCCACCGCTGAAGTCTTCCAATCAAATTACCAATTTCATTAGGTTTTGTTATTTATTGTCTGCCGAAGTGATGTGTTTTCGAAGTGATATATATTTTTGCGTTATATATTTTTGAGTTATAGTTCATCAAGGACTAGTATATCATATTCTTTGTTTTGGGGAAGCATATACTTAAGGAAAAGCAAAGTAATAAAGAAAAGCTTTATCGCCTTATTAAAATATTCGCCGTTAACCATCTTATTTATTACAATGCCAGCACTTAAATTGATCTTTTCATTAATACGGCATTTCAAAGTGGGCCAGTTTGCGTTACTCAAATCAAGTTTGGGTAGCAGATTTTTTTGTTCTGTCTGAATCAATTAAATTAAATACGGAAGATACTCTGGGATGATTTCATTTCTAGTGGTGACATTTTTTACTTTCTTAATTTAATTAGTTAAGAGTGGCTCAAGTGGTGATGGGGATTTAGATTTGTTTGAGTAATCTAAGGTGGATATAAAATGTTAAAATTCTTAACTGTCGATTCATTATCCGTTGGAACTCCATTTTAAACAGAAGAGACCCATTTGTGTTTAATATTTTTTCTAATATTGATACTCTCACTTTTACATATGGTATGTTATGTGTAGCATTGTGTTCTTGGGAGGCTGTCTTCCTGAGAAGTTATTAATGTAATAAAACATTTTTAGTTTGTTTATTTCTCAGAGAAAAGTATTTTCATTGTTCTCTCCACGGACACACAATCCCTAACATGAGGTTAAATTGATTTCGTAAATTTAGAAATGGTTGAAGCATAATGCAGAAACCATAAACATTATTGCTATAAATATCGACAATCAAGTCGTTGGACTCAGTTACGCTTATGTTGATGGTGGCATTAGGTTACTTTTATGGCTTAAGGAAATGAGTGACCAACCCAATATATATTATAAATGATTCTGTTCTCAAATTTCAAAACTTTCAATTTTCCAATAAGCGTCGAATGCTTTTGAATGGACAGAAATGCCATAGTGATTATACAATATGTTATTTGTTCTATATCTCGTTAGGGTCAAGAATCTCGTTGCTCCACTTTCGTCTGATAAGATTAGATGCTTTTGTTAGTTATTTAATATTTTTATTTACACCATATGTTTTAGAATCAAAGATATGCCGACCAAATCAACGTTTCATTGACATCGACCATTTTCGCTATACAAAGCACAATACAAAATTTTATGTTGTAGATTCTTCAACCATCAAACAGATAGAACCGAACAAGTTAAGTCTACAACAGCATTTAAATTTTGTTTTTATTAAGACTTAACTCCAATAATATGGAGACATCTTGCCCATTTTTAAATATTGGAAATAATTATTTTACAATGTTTTTAAATTTGTTATATAATTTTTAATAAACTATTTAAAACTATTCAATAATGTTATCCCAATTTATTTAATTTTGATACATTTCTTTAAATCCACCTACTTTCATAACACCAGTCAAACTATTTGTATTACTAAGGATATCGAACCCTGCCCTACATCGTTGAAATTTGTTGCAATGCAACACAAGTTGTTCAATATCCTCAGTAACATTACAAATCTCACACACGCTATTCTCTTCCAAACGACGTTTAAATAAACAAACACTCTTTCCAATTACCATGATTCATACCATTATTGTATCACCCTCGAGTACCTTATACAAAGCTGCTTTTAAGGGGACACTACACAACTCACTATACTTCTTTCCTTTCATTAAACTTAAATTTTGAAATTCATTCATCAATTTATTCCATACATTCACCTGCAACACTCGAAGTATATCTCTCACATCTCTTTTGTCAAACATTTTCACTGTATCACTCACACTTCCCCGTTTAGCAAGCAAATCGGCCCTTTCATTACCTTCGATCTGTCTATGGGAGGGTATCCACTGGATGATAACCTTGCAATGACCATATCGAACACATTCATAAATCATATTCACATATGCATTTCCCCCGCGACCGCCATTAATTAACATTAGCATTCCACTCTGAGAATCAGAAAATATTGCTATTTTCTTCTTCTCTTCATGTATGGCCAACTTAATTCCTTCTAATATACCTATCAGTTCAGCATTCATTATACAGATGCTGTCATCAACTCGAAAACATTTTTGAAGATTCATATCTGGCACATATACTCCAACACCTAATTTGTTTCCACTCACACTAGCATCTGTATAAATGATAACATACCCAACATATTCACTTTTCATTCGTTCAAACGCAGATTTTAACATGCAAAGATTCCATTCCTTATAATCCTTCAAATTCATTCGTACGGTAAGATTATTAGGTAAGATTTTCGGCCCAGTTCTATCTATACTCAAAAATAAATCAATATTTTCGAGTATTATACTAGATCTAAAAGTTAAGTTACATAATTTATAAAATCTTTCTGTTTGTTAGCTTCCCATCATTTCATTCAAAAATAGATTATTCCTAACACACATTCTAACAGTTTCTCTCATTGTGATCCATTCTCTCTTATGATTGAGAGGTGAATCAACCATTTCAGACCACAGAGTGTGTATTGGGATTGAATTTATCGCACCCAATACCACTCTGGCACATGCTCAACTTTCATTATTTGGCTAAAGGCCCCTTTTGATCCGTTTCCAAACACACTTATGCCATATGCAACTTTGGAGGATACTAATGCCTTCGTATCATATCAGTTATGCTCGGGTGTGCACTCCATTTAGGTTTGATCACATTCAAACGATTCATACAATTTTCAGCCAAATAATTCATATGTCTTCCAAAATTTAGTCGTCTATCTATCCATATTCCCACTTACGAAGAACAATTTCTCTATTCATTCTAAAACCCATGCATGGGTGATAATCGAGTATATGAAAAATGTATGCACAGTTATTCGTATTCACTTTTAAATTTAAACTTTCCGAACATTCAATCACCCAGTTAACTTTAGTTTGAGCATTACTGATCGCTTGCTCGATACTGCGTCCTTTACCAATGATAACCAAATCATCTGCAAATTGTACAACCATTTTTTAACAGAACTTAAATTAAAGTGATCTGTTGTATAAGACAACTAAGGTCGAGTTCGAAGTGAAGACGTTTGCCAGTAAGTCAGCCTGCAAATATGGATCCACCACCAAAGCACTGTCTGCACATTTCAATGGTGAAAAAGATGTTTTCGTCGACGTATTTATCAAAACCTCAGATCGTTTTCAAAGAACAAATAATTCACAACTTCGTAAAAATTCAACTGTATTTTTAATAAACCAATTTCGCCTAAATGTTATTACTTTAAATCGGTTTTAACGGACATCTATTGAACAAAGCGAGAACTATTCTTCAACTATTGTTCAGTGGCGCTTTTAATTCAGCAAAATAGTCAGTAATTTAATTGAATGAAAACAATCGAAAAAATAAACTGCTCAGTGCTAACAACAAAAGCAAAAAACCGAGAAAAAGAAAACAAAAATTAAAACCAAAAACGAACGGAAAATATCAGTCAATTACTGAAAGCGAATGGCGAAAGACGCAGCGACAAATTAATACGTCGGGCGGGCGTGGTGTTTATTCTTAATTAAATTCAATTTTTTGTTTTATGATTTAAAAAAAAAGTACATAAATATATCAAAAATAATATATTTTTGCAATTATTAGTTAATGTTCTAGTATTGTTCTTTTTTGTTATTTTACACAAGAATAAAAATATAAGTGAATGATAATTTGATATCAAGTGTTTTACACAGTACACAGTACACACAAATAAAATTAATAAGAGATAAAATACAATTTTGTGTATTGAGTGAATTAATATTTTTTTTATTGTGAATCTTTTACACATATACATATATAAGTTTTCATTCAATATAAAAATTGAAAAAGGAGCAAAAAATACAGTTTTATAATTCAATAAATTTTGTTGCAAAAAATAAAATAAAAAATAACGTTGAAATTGAAAAGATAAACAGACGGCCTTTCTCAAAGTCGTTCATTAGTTTCGTCTCTTACTCACACGCTTGGGTTTTTTTATATAGCGCAAAAAAAATAGTTACTAAACCAAGAATAAGAAAAAAATTGTTAGATTTACAAATTTTTGCACTAATTTTGTTGTTGTGTAGAGCTTCTTTGTTGTTGTTAAAGTTTTTATTTAAATAAATAAAAAATTGTGTGGCTTAATATAAGTGCGGTGAATAAAGTGAATCTATTTATTATCAAAATGGATAAATCAAGTGGGATTCGACATATTGGTGATGGTATTTTGGAAGTAAATCAGGAGATGCTAAAGGCATTAATTGAGGAAAAGGATATAAATGAAATATATAATGTTGAACCAGATCCATTTGCAAGGTTAGTATCATTGGTTTTTGTTGTCTTACGAATTTATATATATTTTTCAAAGTCATTCATTTAATCTTATCTCTTAAAGAAATATTTTTTTTACGCAATACTATATCAATTTATAATAATGTCTTATTATTTTTTTATTTAAATAAAACTCGTAGTTGTCAAAATAGGACAACAAGCCGGTTTTACAATGCAAACCTTTTATTTTGTTTTGTTATGTTGTTACATTTTATTAATAATAGTTTTGTTATTGATTTATGGAATTTTAAATCCATGTAATATTCAATTACTTATTGCTACAACATTATTAAAAGGAAAAATGCAATTACTGCTAGTTAAAACAGGTTCAGTTTTAGATTTTGTGCAAATTAGTGGAATTTCTTTTTTTTACTCTTTGGTATTTTATCATACCTGTTACTTTGGATTTTTCACTTTTTAAATTTTATATTAAATAGTTCAGAAACGAATTCCTTTAAGAAAATATGTTAACCAGAAATTTCGTTTTCTTATTTATGGACTCTGCTTTCAATTTAAGGAAACCATGGTTGTTGTTCCATGGTTGACAAGGAACAATGGTCCATAAATTGTTTGTTTGTTTTTGTCTCTACAATCGTTTGTTTCGGGGCTCGAGGCCCTTCCAACTCTTTCGCGGTTCGTTTATTTACATCCTTACCTTACGCCGTTACAGCCAAATCGAGGACGTACGGCTATAGGTCCGATTTACGTAGAACCATCTGTACATTGCATAACTCTCCTATAGTACTGACATGGAAGATGGGTTGACCCATGAATTCTGCACTCCAGCAGGAAAAATCCCTCTTTTGCATCCGATAGTTATCGGGATTCGAACCCTTTAGCCACTGCGCCACCTGGGCGGTTGGTCCATAAATTCTTAACATCAACCCTAATACATGGTAACATATCTACTGGAAATCAAATTTGAAATCAAAAAATATAAAACTATCAGAATTCGAACCATTTCTACATAGCTATAACCGTGCATCATTTGGTGCTAGAGTTAGTAATAATTTTGGATTTTAGGAAGAAACAAAGTCCAATAATTAAATTGTTTTGATGAAATATTGTTCCACCAACCTTTGTATTTTTTTTTCGTTTTTTGCCATTGCTGGCCCTTACCGTGTCAACAGTCTGATCGACTTCTATCACAAATCAGCCCTTCATATTCTAGTAAACAATGTCAGAACGTTCTCTACGCCGTGGAACCATCTACCGACAGCGATCTCTTCGCCTACCGAAAGGTGGCTCCTTAATAGATTGCTGTATCAATTGGACCAGATGAATACACAAATTCGCACTAAATTCCTAATCTCATGAATAAAAAAATGTATATGCCATCAACGTCTTGAACCATATATTACACGAATAATACTTCGCTCGAATGTTAGAATCCATCTTTCGTACTCATCCGTCAAGGTCTTACTCTCGCATTCATACAGGACAACTGATCCTATATGAATGCGAGAGTAGGAACACACTGTACAATTTATCCACATTTGCAAGTTATTTTTATTTCAAAAGTGGACGAAGAGGATATAAAGCCTGAATACCACCAGCAAACAAACCTTGAACTTTGAACAAACCAGTTGCGTCTTGATCTCGAAAACCAGAGATCAGTTATTTGGTTTTTAATAACGGAAACTGAACACTTCCAGTGTATCAAGTATCACTACGTTGTCATTTAATCCAATCACACAGACATCTGCTTAAGCGAAAAGTTGATTAGATTGTCTGAATAAGATATTGTCCTGAGGACGACTACATCCTAACTTGAGAGTAAAAGTATCGGTTAATCTCATGTTTTGAGATTTATTTTAGTGAAAAGAAAAGTATAGACACCGAAAGTGAATGAAATTAATAAATAAAATGTTAAAATAATTGTCATCAGACGTTTAGGATTTACTGTGTGTTAGTGACACAAAAATACCACCGACAATAAATTTATTAACCACATCTAATCAATGTTACGTAACTATAGCAATGGAAAATTATCAATATTATATTAATATGCGGTACACATAAATGAGAATACTTCCGCCATACCAATGATTAATTTCAAAGTTACTTATAATAATTCTGTTAGAAATAGTTATATGTATTACATAAGCAACTAAATTCAATCTAAGCCAAAAACCGCAGATTCTCATATTGATGCGCTCTAATGTTTCATTTTATTTCTTTATGTAAATTTTAGCATTTGTAAGTATATAAATTGTTTTTTCCGATTTAGTTTAGTTTATGAAAAAAGCCAATGAAGATAAAACAGATGAAATATAAAAGCAAAGTAGCTAACTGGCATTTCAAGTTTTTATTCTATATACCAGCTTAATGCTCGTCTTAACTAATGTATAAATTTTGTGTTATCTCATTTAAAAAATCACGTGATTATTCTCTCTTTGAAATAAAAAGGAAAACATTTTTGTTTTGTAAATGCTAGGCGGTAAGATTTTATTTTGTCTTCACTGACAAAAAGGAATTTCTTGTTAACAACGCCTTAAAATCTATTAAACGTCGCATAATTTATTTTATTTTCGAAATCGACAAAGACACAAGAAAATCTAAAATTATAAACATTAATTTCTTGTCCTTTTAAGAAATAGTTTTTTATTTTTTTTTTTGTATTTTTGTATAAACGAACACAATGTGTGTGGTATTTTGATCTTGTGAAGTGATGTTTACATGCATATTTATTGAGAAAAATCGATTGGTCAAATAAAAAAAAATATTCTATGTAATTATCATTAAGATCTGATTTACAATACGAATAGCCTAGGACTGAGTCGTTTGAATTAAAATACCGTTAGTAGAAGACATTTGAACTTCCTAATAGTGATAATATTAGCAATATTATTCGTTAACTTTTATGTAACCATTTGAGAAAACCTACTTCCTGTCTTGATAAAATGAACAAATCTAAATAAGCTTGACAAATTTTGGTAATTTTTACTATATTATTTAATTCTAGAATATATAAAAGTATATAAGAAAATAAATATATAAAATTTCAAAATTAGCTATATAGGTATGTACATGAATTGATAAGAAAAATATTGAATATGAATATCTTTTTCAAAAGATAGCAATAACATTAAAAAAACAAAATGATAAGCTATTCAAGTATAAGTATTGTTGGAATATTTTAATTTCTGTAAGGTGCAAAACACTTTGTTTATTCAAACTCCCGTACAAGTGTAAATTACGTACAAATATTTTAAACATTTGATAAACCTCGCGAAATCTATTTTGTATATTTCAACATCTTATTAAATACACAAACAATGTGAATATATATATATATATATATATATATATATATATATATATATATATATATATATATATATATATATATATATATATATATATATATATATATATATAACAATAAATTCTTATTTTTATACAGTAAATCAATAAATTATTACTCATTGATCACAAAAATATAAAAACTATTAAATTTAAACTTGAGAAAGTGTCTTATAAGTTACTTATATTTATCCTCAATAAATAATTTATCTTACTTACTTATACTTAATAAACGCAACAGATAATTAATTTAATTTTAATGACCTTTAAATTCCAATAGTCATTGTCATCCAGATAATAAATAGCGAATAAAATAAATAACCTTTAACCTAAAAAATAAAAATAAGATTTTATGTATTACTTATTTAGTACTGAGTTATTTTCTCTATTAAATTTATGAACTCTCGTATGTCGTAAGCAAAATACTTTACTTTGTCGTCATTTAATTACGTATTTGCAATACTAAGTAAGTAAAATTGCGCTATATAAACGACAATATGTTGAATACGTTCTAAATTAGTGATATAGAGATTATATATATTGTAATACAGATTTCTTTAAGACAAGCTACTTTTATTTTCTTTCTATTAATAACTTCCTCGCACTAAATAATTTAGATTGTAATACTGCATTACTAATCGATAAAAGTAATGTTTGCTATAATGTATGTTTAATGTTAAACCAATTAATCGCTAAGTTATGCGCTTTAATTAACAGTTTGAGCAATTTGGTGTGAAAAACACATTTTCTCCAATTACATCAATTCATCAAGAAAATTCGTCTTATTAGAATAAACTCAACTTAATTTTGAAAAGTTGATCATTATGAGATTACACGAAATATATGGAAGTCAGTAACGTACTAGAAAAATAAATACTTAGCACTGATAAAAAATGTTCACAAATATTTAAATTTTCGAATTGCATTACCAGTTTTCGATTTGGCTACCCTTAGCCGCGATTATGATCTTGAAACGGCAACACAGCTATTGCATGCAGCACGAAAGTGGCTCTGCGGTATTATGGTCGATTCTCGACGAAGCTCTTGCTTGAGATGATTGCACTATGGTATTATTTTGTCCCAACCTTGTTCTTCAAAATACTCCAAACCAAGAAATCTAGCGGATTTGCATCCGGTGAATTTGATGGCCATTGCTATAGCCGCGCTTTATAACTCGGCGGCGAGTCCTGTTGCAATGCATGTTCTGCGGCCGAAACGTTTTTGTGCCCAAGGCTTGTCCAACACATGATTAGTTCAAAATGATCTTGTATTATGTGCTGCATCTGTCCGAGCAAAATGTTTGCCTTATGAGCCATTTTCTGCCGTGGATTCCGAGCTAATTTGGCCTTCACCTTCCGAATGATATCCAGCCAAGTATCAGTGCGCTTCAGATGTTTTAAGTGGTTAACAATTCGTGGCTGTGGGTTTCCAGCAAAATTCCAGCAATATTTTCCACTAAAATGCGTTTGTACGCTTGTAAACAATGAGATGAACTGCCAATAGTGTAAATTCGATCACTGGTTTGACAGCAAAGACACTCTGAAGTTGGTAACACTTCGTGTCAGTCACGATGTAGAGATAAAAACAAACATAAATGAAAAATATTAAAACTATGTATCATGAAATTCAATGTCATCAGGTTCAGTAAAATCTCTGTTTAAATCTGTGCTAGCTTAAATGTGAATGGAAGCATCTTTTAAGAACTAACATGTCTAACTAATATCTTTATTAAAACCAACGTCTTGTTTGTTGAATATAATAAAAGGTGGTGGTTTTGGTTTGTATATGAGTCCAAGGGCAAAAATACTACAGAAAATGTGTTTTATGCATCCCAATGTATGTAAGTATAGAAAAATGATATAAAATAACTTGAAATCCCTTCATAATAGTTGCAAGAGGTGTTAAATAACCATATTTAAATAACAAAATGGCGGGAAGTATTTTTTTTTGAGAGGCAGGTGAAAACCTTAAATTTTACTTATACAATCCATCTGTCGTCTTCATACACAACAAACTTGTTGCCTATAAATGAACATATAACGTAAAAATTGAATGAAATATATAAAGGTATACATAGTAGAAATGCAAAATTATAATTAAATATAACAGCAAAATAAAATAAAAGTTGTAAAACGACATATTTTGCGAAAAGAAAATTTTTAAGACATTCAGTATGTTTAAAATATGTATGTATAACTTTAGTGAAATAATAAATTTAAACTTGCATATGTCTGACAGGAAATATGAATTTAATACATATGTGTTGATGTTACTGTAAAATATACTTAGAATACATAATCTTGAAAATATAGTTATTATATTTACTTCAGTATATACATTTTTGAAATTATTATGCAAGATTTTCAATTCTGATATTGTTCGTAATTTATAATCTTAAGTGTCGATCGATCATATATACATATATACATATTTCATTTGTAAATTTCCGTAATTAAATAAACATTTAATTTATATTTCAAAACTATTCAATTGTTAAGTTAATAGATAATTGATAAAACTGTACACATCATAATAATGATTCATATATTGAATACGATTTTCAATAATGCATTAAGTCGAGGTTTTATGTGATCTATAAAATTGAAAATATGTCTGAACATAAATTACAAAGTAAAAAAAATATTTACTCATGTTGTTATTACTTATGTATAAAACTATTTAAAATATCGACTATTACTATTTTTTTCAAAAACGACATTTTTTGTGACGGTATATTTTTTGTGCGAAATAGGTTTCGCGAACATTATTTCTTCTTGTGTTAGCATTATTACATTATGAAATTTATTTCGTTTTATCAACATGCGGCTCAGTTCTTGATAACCATTGATCGTAGTTTCGATTAGTTTTTATGTACTGTGTTTATGTTCTACTATAGAGTATTTTTTTTTCTACATATGATCATGTTTTATGTATGACCTATGAGTTTGAAAAGCACACATAATAATGATTATAACAAAAACATTAATAATCGATTGGAAAATATAAGAAAATGTCTTTTTTGACCTATTCTTAAATATACTTATTAGAACAGAATTCTTAAGATTGTATTTGTGCAATAAAATTAAATTTCAAATACTAATGTAATTTTCTTATCATCAATTTACAATTTATTGTACTTATTATATAGAGAAATGAAAAAAGAAGTTATTTTAAAAGTACTTACATAGATGTTAGAATTTTTCCGTGCATTCTTCTCTATTATTAACTTCATTTGTAAAAAGATCATGGGAATTTTATTGATTTAAAACTAAAAAAAATAATTTTTTACATGTAATACATATTTCATTTGAACTATAAATCTGATATATTTTTGTATGTTAGTCATTCTTAAATTGGATACATAGTTACTTTGAAAATATTAATAATTAATGTTTTCACTTTTGGTACAATTGTTAAAGATTCTAAGAAAATATAAAATAGAAAAAGTGTTCGCATCTTGAGGTCGTATCAGTCAATTTCTGATTTACAGTGCAGGACAGTGTTTGCACATTACTAGTTATGGTAAGGTTTATAAATTGTTTAATATTTTTACATATCGACTTGATGGCTTCTCAAACATCATATATTTATATAAGCTCAACTTATATTTTGAAATGCAAATTATATAACTTTAATCGCGACATATTTAATTAAGCACGGTATTTTAAAAGAATCAGTAATACGACAATTTCCAGTTTTGGTGAGAAATCCAAATAATCAAGATTTATCTCAAATATACTTAAATAGCTGTAAACCGCCTCTATAATATGCCAAAAGTCACTGTTAACAATTTAACTTACAAAAAAAAAAATGGTAACATCCGTATCATTTTCAATTAATTGATATTTAAAAAAAATTTTTATTTTATACAATTTATAGTTGTTAATACTTATGCAAACCAAACTTTTGTGTGTTGAATTCACCATTCACTTCTTTTAAATAAAAATACAAATTATTTCGAAATATATGCAATGCCGTTCTCTTTTTGGTTGTTTGTTTCTTATTTTAAATTTCTTGACACAAAGAGAACACGCAAAGTAGATTTTTAATTTTGTGTAAAATTTATTATCTTCGTACACACCAAATGGGAAGGGGCCAATCTTTAAACTATAGTGATTATTATTTAATTAAGAATATCGATTTTATTTTGTTGTTAATGTTTCGCCATTATTTTATTATTTAAACTACCCAACATCAAGATTATAATATGGACAAACAAAAAATCGTGAGGAGATATATAAAATGTTTGTTTAGAAATTATATTTTAATAAATCAAGACAACTAAAAATATTATAAGAACCACGCCTGAATATAATACAAAAATAAAATGTAGAAATCTTAATAGGTTAAGGGTTTTTATGGTTAAGTTTTATCATATAATTTATATCAGTATTCTTTTGCATTGTATTTGTATAAATATAATACACTTATAATGCATAAATAAAGTTTAATGATTTAAATAGTTCAAAATTGTTAAGTTTATTGGTTTGTTTTTCCACACCTTGAACTGAAATTTTGTATTGCATTATTATTAAATTAAAATTGTATTTCTTATATCTTGCATTTATTCAATCAAGAAATGAAACTAAAAAAATCAAATAAGTAAGTAATAAAATATTTATAATTATTGCTATTATTATTTGTTAGCACGATTCAACTTTCATATTTCATAATAATTTATTAAAATAATGCAATACTAAACTGTATCTTATCAAGATGCAGACTAATTTCTAAGAGTTTATGTTGATACAATTTATCATACATTTGCCATCTATCGATTAGTATGTGAGGCGACCTTTGTATACGTGTATATACAGTACGTTCTAAATTTGGAGGACAAAGCTTTTGAAGTAGTGATGTTAATGTTGTGAAATCTAGTAAATTTCTGTATACATATACTTACATACATATATCAGTATTTTTCTTCATTTTTCGTTTCATTCTTTCTGTTTAAATATAAATTACATACGTCTTACGATATATCGTAAAACAGTATATAATACTTATGAGGAATGATGTAAGAAAAAATATTAATAATATAATTTTAACGGTATTTATATGCATGTTCTGAGGTACTTGATACAACACTCTAACCTTATGTGTCATATACTGTGTTAAGATTTGTTACGAAAGCTTAAAAAAAATTTACTGGGTTATCATTTTTGTCTGCATAATAAATAATATAACTTTTGGTCATTAAAAATAGCGTATAGCTTAGCTCGTTCATACGACTATGTTAAAAAATATATAATATGTTTATTGAGATGACAATAAGTTAACGCTGTGCATTGTAAATATTTTGATTAATTGGCGGCGCCTTACATACAAATATAAAGTAATTAATCTTAATCATAAATGATTTGCAGAAAATATTAATGTCGATCACCTTTCAAAATATAATTTATTTTAATTTACAAAATGTATACCAATCATTGGAATGTCTATATCATGTATATATTATAATAAAAGTCCTTGTCTGTCTGTCGCGCGCGTTAAATAAAAATATAATATCAAATATATCCGCGATTATTTATATTTACAATAACAAAAAAATGTATATAATTACTATACATCTGAAATGCGAAATACATACAATAAAAGTCAAGGGCGGTCAATTTCTGATCACTTTATAATTTCGTAGTGCGCGGCAAAAAATAATAAATTGGTAACTCTAATAATAATATAATAAATATATGTATAATGTGTAATTGATTTCTCACGCAAAATATTAACTCTAATGTTTTGTTTAATTTATTTATTATATTATTGTTATTTGTTTAGTCTCTTAAAATAATAATTTAAAACATAAGCAAATAAATATGCAGTTATATGTGTAACATGATACGCTATATTTTTCTTATAACAATATTCCAATAATAATCATACTGAATCTTAAATATTACAAATCGTTTATAGATAGCATTTGTATAACACGGCAGACAATTAATCAATACACAATGTACACAATGATAATATATATATCATTGATATAATGGATGCTTCCGAAAAATATTGATTGGCATTTAAATATAATTCTCTATATTACTTACATGTTTAAATATATTATATATATATTTTCTTATTGAACTTTACTTACATACATGATATTATTTGAATTTGTTTTTCTGTCGAGTTATATTATTTTATATATCGCTGGATCCATTAGTTTTATTTTAAATTAATCATTTAATCATTCAATATTAGGACTGTTTAAAACACTATCCTTAGTTGGGTTGTTAAAAAAATACTATTTCATATTTCGAAATCTCTACCATATATTCTTATAAATCTAGTATGTATTATATTATGTTCTTTGATGTTTAATGTTTGATCTCTTTCGAACACCGCATTACCGAACAATCGTAAAAATCATAAATTTTCACACAATTATCTTAAATAAATATTATGCATACTCGTACAGGCTACATTAGGTACATATTATTATTTGTTTTCTAAATTTAGAATATTGGTGATAAGTTATTTAAATATTTCAAGTATTGTGTTTAACAATAATGATATTTTAATTAGAATGTTCTTATTTATTACGGACAATATCGTGATGTATTTGAAGAAATACGTTAATATTTATTCTCGTTACCTTGAATAGAATAAAAAAAAACTTACCAAGTCGGTCAGTCAAGTTTAATTAGTTAACCGTTTCATTAATATACCTAATGTATAAAAGATGAATTAATATTAAGTAAACAACTTGTATAAGTATATTAACTTATTAAGTTTCAATATATCCAGAAAAGGTAATTTATCAAATGATATTTCAATCGATTGTAGATTTTTTTGTATAAAATAATTACAAAAAATTTACAATTGAAAATAAAACGTAAAAAGATTTGCTACAATAAAGTCATTTTTAAAAATACAAAAAGGTTTTTACTCTAATTGGTAAAGAAACGAGAGAAGTTAGTCTTAAGTCGTTTTTATTTTTAATATTTGTCACCCACAACACCAATTCGATTATACTGCTAGTTTTCTCATATACCAAAAAGAACATACTAGGTCTTCTATCCTAATTGGTTTCACCTCCAATTTTATTATTCGATTTATTTTTATCTCAATGATTTTTGTTAACATCGTAGGCATAAATGTATACGTAATGTGTTATTGTATTATTCAAAGTAATTTTGATCTTAATTCGTTTTGTCATAAATTCATGAAATTATTAATAATCAATACTTAGTTCAAAATTATATGTATTATTAGTTTACATTCAGTTCATTGACGTTCATCTTCGAATTTACTATTCCTAAAACCAAAACCTATATTTTATATATATATATATATATATATATATATATATATATATATATATATATTATATATTTATATATGTATATATGTATATATATATATATATATATATATATATATATATATATATATATATATTTACATATGTATATATGTATATATATATATATATATATATATATATATATATATATATATATGTATATATATATATATATATTTATATATAATATATATATATATATATATATATATATATATATATATATATATATATATATACATATATATATATATATATATATATATATATATATATATATATATAAATATATATATATATATATACATATATGTATATATATATATGTATATACATATATATACATATATGTTATATATATATACATATATATATATATATATATATATATATATATATATATATATATATATATAAGTATTATAAATCTTTTTATATCGTGTTAATTAAATTTAAATTATAATGAAAATTGATTTTTGCGGTTATGAAATATGAGATAGATTTTGCATGAAATTTAGGTCGTATCTCATCACAAACAATAAACATAAACACATTATAATTTTGCACAATTGAAATGTATATACTTATGTACGTTAAGTAAAGTATATACATATATATATATATATATATATATATATATATATATATATATATATATATATATATATATATATATATATGTATGTATATATATATATATATATATATATATATATATATATATATATATATATATACATGGATGACGTCAAATGAAATTATTGTATCATTATTAATACATAAGCATTTTAAAAATTATTGCCTCTGGTTACTAAACAGCTTCTTCTTAATATTGTATACAAGTAAAATATAACTTTTCTTTTATAAATAATGAAAAGGTAATTGCAAAAGTTCTTTGAATTAGTGTGTATTTATATATTACAAGTATATTGAGTTGTCTATTTGAACTTTAATAAAAAATGATTAGTTTTGGTTTGTATAGTGTTATTAGAATGTTCACAGTGGCTGTTACACATTAGATATTGATTAGTTATTTATAAATATGAATGATTTTCTGATTGTTTAATCTTGTTTGTCGTTATAATAAAATTTGATTTGAGTATATAAAAAGACTGAGTTTAACAAGTATGCATCTAATAACTATGCATCTAATAACTAATTATATTCGTAAACGGATTTAGTAAGTGCTCCTTAACCCTTGTATATCTTAATAATATTAGAATTGATTAATTTAATCTAATTTTTGTATATTCTAATTTTGGTTTTTGTGACTTGATTACTTTTACTAAGGCACATTTAGAATTAATAAGTTTCGTAAAATTAAATATAATATTTTGGAATATTTAGTGTAAATTATTGATAAATGATAAAATTGTCTGATATGTTAGTATCTGACAGTTACAATTTTATAGATGTGTAAATAATAAACTTATTTAATTGTTGATATAACATATGTATTTAAACTGTAACTTACGTCCTAATCCAAAGTTTGCATTTAATTTTTATTTCGAATTAACAATGTTTTATAAATATGTACCTGAAAGTGATTAAACCAACATGATGATGATATGTACCTGAAAGTGATTGAAGCAACATGATGATGTGAGACTTCCTTCTGAAATCATCCAATAAAAAAAGCTCTGTTGAATGTTATATAAACAAACTGATCAACATTTGACAGTAAAGTTTTTTAATATCTTGGAATATTATATAAATCCAACAAAAGTAATAATAATTATCGAATATTTTTGAATATTTAAATATCTTCGATATCACTTTGATAACATTCTATTTAAAATTAGAATATAGCCTAAATTAGTCAAATGTAAACTTGTTGTGCAATAATTCGTTTCCAAATCACTCTTCACTGAGTACTTATATACATAAATTTGTTAAATCGACTGCAAAGTTCGCAACTGTAGAAACATAATTTTCTAAGCAAAATATTCAATTAAGAGCATTTGAAAATTCATGTGTGTAAATTATTAAGTATGTAATCATTAATAAAATTTCTTTTTTGTCTATTTCTAGGTAAGATTTTGACCTGATTCTATTGACTAGTTTTTAAGGTATTTTCTCTAGTATTTTTTATGTAATTTATATAAACAATTTAATGTCATCAAACACATTAAATGAATCTTTCTTATAATTGCGGCGTCAAGATAATTATTCATTTAGTATAAGTAAATAATATATTTATGTTAATGATGATGCACATAAGAATTACATTTCTTTTATTTATCATGTCATAATAAAAATAATGACGGAAATAATTTTAGTTATTGTAAGATTATTATTAAATAGAGTACTTAGGACGGGGGATATTTCGGGATTGTAGACGATTATATTGCATAGAAGCGACGCGAGTTTAAATTCAAGTTGCCATTTTTGGATTAAAGTAATTACTTTTCATCAAGTTTTTTATGCGGCGACGAATTGCTGACGACTAAAATACTACATATATAATTTATTGTAAGCTGTTTATTTTTTTAAAAAAAATTAATTGAATTAACCAAAACAGAAAATTAATGGTTTACTGTGGCAATTAGTTATTTTTTTCATGAAAAATTACTATCACGTCGCAAGATAAATGGTACTCAAACATAAGGAACAAAAGATTTTTATCAAGATTTTGTATCTGTCTGTCTGTAACTGATTTTATTTCCTCTCACTTAAAATACAAAAAATACGGTGGCCATAACAAAAAAAAAAATTAATCCAAATATGGTTGTCTTTTGACAAATTGAATAATTATACTCGTATTCAACTTATTAATTTTGGGTAAGGACAAGGTTAGTTTATTCCTTGAAATTGAAAAAATTGTGAAGTGTTTCATGCCTCCTTGTGAAAGGTTAGGATACTATATAGCTGTGTATATTTTTTTAAATTTATGATTATTAAAACTTATAAATTTTAATATTTTAATAACTTAATTTAAATATAAATGCAATATTTAAGACTAGACAACGACAAAAAATAATATTTATTCGTAAATATATCATTATCATACATAAGTTAAGTAAATATCATTGATATTGTTATTTGACTGCGCGACAACTTTATTATTGATTTATCGAGCAATATATAAATATAAGTTGTGTGTACGTAATGTAAGACTTTAAATGATCCTCACTTTTATATACTAGTCATAACAATTTATACATCTTATTGTTTTTATATTATTTTATAAGGAAAACACATCTTGTTCATTTTTAAAAATCAAATTAATTTTAATTACTTCCTTAAAGCTTATTTAATTCTAATTATATATATATATATATATATATATATATATATATATATATATATATATATATATATATATATATATATATATAATGTCCAAATAAACATCGTTTAATTAGTTTCAATGACAGCACAGTGTCAATATGCTTTAAAAGTTTAATGGTGTATAATATATAATATGATGATTAGTCGTATATATACAAGTATAAATAAAATCTATTGCACGATCTTGGCGCTTCCATAGAAGGAAATTAACCGTCCTTGTCTATATTGTTGGTATATTATATCAGAAATTGTGTGTCGTCTTGTTCACTTGCATATTTTGGTTGTATATATGTATATGCAAGTTTAAAACAACAATATATGTTGTAAAACAATAAATTTGACGCCAATTGACAAGTTTTTTATAGTTATATTAGCATATTATCAATAGCGCAAGTTTGATATATTTAATTTGTATAATAATTAATTTGTGGTGGGTATAGGTTGTAGAATAATTTTAAAATTAATTGTTTAATACAATTATTTCTAACATTCTAAGTCGATCTGTCTTTATTTGCAATTTTATATTGAACAATAATGTACACATAATTGTAGTTTACTTTCGTATCTGTTTATGTTACTAACCCGGAAGTATTATTCATATAGTATATATTATTATAGGGCCTTTTTATAATATGTAAATAAATATCTATAGTTTTGTCAGAATCAAGTGTGGGGAACACTCATTTATTTTACCACTCTTAAATGAAAATACTGATCATATATACTTGTCCAATACCAATTTGGAGCTATCCCAAAAAAAGATTAATGAGATTAGTTGTGCGTATTTTATTTTAATCATCACCGTGTATTGCCAAACAACAGTTACTATAAAAACTTTAAGCACTATAAAAGGTAAATTTATAATCGCACCCACAGTTCTCTATTAAAAAAATCATTTAGCAATGGATTTGGTTTTTATATAGAATTGATCATAACATATAGCTAAAATGTCATCAATAGTATATAGCATAATAATATCTATATACATATGTATATTATTTGTTCATTGGTTATATATAAGGCGTGCCAAACTAAAAACAAGATATAGTTTTTTCGACGTCGACTATAACACTAATGGTCATTGTGTTTGTTGTTCGCCTCTTTAAAAAATATTCACAACAACTCACATACACACGAAATTCATTCAACCAAATTTAATAAAAAAAATGCCAGAGGCGATTTATTACAAATAAGTGTATATCTATATATTATATAGGTACACAGTACACACATAATGAACATAAAAGTTGAAAATTTATTTGAGGTGAGGTGAATGGTCCCAAAGCAATTCGATAGCATCGATTAAATATACACGAGAAAGATTTCAAAATCAAAATACATAATAAATCAATCAAAAATATAAACATAATTTTTTAATAGAGTTTTATCATTATTCGCCACGAAATGGTTTAATCTGGAACATTTTGCGATATAAATTATAATTATCCTCTTTAATTTAAACTGAAATTAATGTATTTTTTTTACGAAAATAAATCTTAGTTCCCATAATTAAAATGATAAAAGTGTTTATAAAATCATTGGTATACTGTATTGCGAAAAAATATTTGTGTATATTTACTTGAACGTTTCTTACTACAAGGGTCAATATATACACGTATGTTATTTAACTTTTGATCTCATTAATATTCATTAAGTAAGAAAGAATTAAATTATTTGCAATAATAAATAAACTCACTTAATTAAGAGGTATGTCGAAATTTGACTTAACAGTATTTTTTCCCATGATATACTTTTACAAAATTATTAATCTTGGAACTAGTGCTAATAGTACTGTAGTTATGATACTCTGATATAATTATATTATTATCATTATAATTTATTGATTAAAAAATTAAATTAATTTCGATTAGAATGGATTGATAGTTTAAAATTTTAGTTTTGGACGAGCACTTTTTCCTTTGCTCTGTAATAGTTGATAGGCTATGATAGGACAAGTACAAGTCAATCATTACGATCAATATGTTCAACAGATTATTAAATAGATATCTGAAAACAACTTATATCCCAGAATTGTGCGGGCCCACAGGCCCTGACTGCATCTCACCATTGAATGTTATAAAGAGAAGGAATATTATTCACAAAAAACAATAGGTAATAATCCGCAGTGAAGCTAATTTATTATATATTTAATACTCATTATATTTTATACTACAAAATTAGTACAAAATATAATTTGTTAGTAAACTATATATCATTTTTATATTAAGCATGTGAGATTGATATAATTGTTAGTTGTTTTGAGTTAGATTCCTTCTAAATTCATCATATGTATTCGTATCGCATCACCAGTTTAAACTGGAGTAATAGAAAAATACCTTTGGGTTATGTCATCATATCCTGTATTTAAAGATGTGTTTGTATATTTCCAAATCCATTCATAGAACAAACATTCGCACAATATATTCAAATTTAGATTTCCTGTATAACATACTACGATTCAATTAACCAATCAATAAAGTACCTCTCCTTTTTAGATAGTTTTTAGGTTTGTAAGCTTTTGATTTACACAGATTATGTTTTCAAAAGTAGCTGCTAATTGAAAATAAAATAATCTTTCTCATCAAAACCACCGGTCAGGCAATATCGAATATTTATCATGTCTCTAATCAGTCTTAAAAATTTATATTTATATAAATAAAACAAAATTATTTTTATAAAACACATGTCAAACTGAATCCTCAATACACGAGCCATCAATATTCTATGAAAAATAAATACACCATTAATATTATAGTTCTACTAGACATACCTATCATTGTCAATACAATACGATAACCAATACGATCACGACGTATTATACGATCACTACGTATTATTATTCAACAATCTTCAAAATATCTTGTTCCATTAATGTACAACGCCCTACTGTATTGAGGGCAGTAAAATTTAATTTCAATATTAGATTTAAAAAATTAAAATAGGCAATGATAAACACATTACTGCATGAAAACTATCGAAATCCAAAACCAACACAATGAAAGATTCTACTGTATACATTGATAAAACAAAATATAAAAAAATAATTGAAGAAATCGTCAGAAGTAAAACGAAATAAAACGAAACACACACGTTCAGATGCAAATGCAATCGTTTTCAAGGGGAGATTGTTATGTGAAGAAATATAAAAAAGAGAAACAAGAACAAAATATAATATTATATAATATAATAAATGAAAATTAATTCTCACCGAGAGGAAAAAACACATCTGTATTCCGTGGCGATCAACACCGCACATAATTTATATATTCTTTTACAATAAAATCTCTTCTTTTATCTCTGTGATAGTTGGTTAGTTATATTATTGTATTCTGGTAAAAGATTTCAAATTGTGACTGTAAACCTTAATTTGAATGTATGGTAAATGAAATGCATTTAATTGTTCAACAACAGTGAAATGTTTTTTAATTGTTGAGTAAACAAACATTATTATACGTAACTAAATGTTTGTTTTTTATTATTCTGACTGTAGTACTTTACCATGTATTATGGTTAAGTACTACTACTGCAAAAATACTTACCGATTTAAGAATAATGCAATGACTCCTGATTTTTTTTATTATAACTCTTAATCTTATGATTATTAATTAGAATGGAATTAGATTCAACAAAACGAAATAAAGGTTCAACCATAAAATCAAGATAACTCCATCGATATCAACAGTTAAGTGAACTAAGATTAATTTAATAAACGACAAAAAAGAGTTACATAGTTGTCATTTCGTCTGGTTCTGCATATCAAAATATAAAACGATATAATTCTTTTCCTTATGCGTTAATTTATCTCTTTTCAAAATTTAAACGGTTTGCATTTTAATAATACATAAAAATATATAATTTTACCTTTGGGATAATTTTTTTTAAAGAAATATTATTTTTTAAAGTAAATTTTTTTTACCAAAATAATTTTTAAATTTTTAGTATTTTATTTTGTATACATTGTATACTTCTTATGACTGAAGTTCAAGTTCAATCTTAAATTTAATTAAAAATAACGGTTACAGTTTTTATTATTATCACATGGTATTTTATTAAACATTTTTATTTGGTATTGTTATAATTAATTTATTTGAAGAAATAAAAATACATATATGTGTACATTTATTTTCTTATTCATTTTTACGCTATTAGATGAATTAAGAAATATGTATATGTATCTTCACAACATATCGTATAAACTCATAAGTGATGAAAGATCATTCGATTGTTCATTCAATCACTCATATATTTTCATTTATATATACACACACACTTATACTTATGTGTGTTGTTTTGTTATTTACGTTAATGATATAATCACGAATTTTTTTGTGTTTTGTTTTTAAATTAAAGGAAAAAAATAAATAAGAAAACGATATGTTCTTTTATTATATTCTTTGATTAATTGAAAAATTTCATTTTAAACATGTATGTTGTGTTATCTTTCATCGATGGTTTCGTTGTTGGCTAATTTCTAATTTGTGTCTCTATCGTAAAAAAAGGGAAATCAGTTAACTATTTATTTCAAGATATATATTTTCTTAAGTAATTCATCATCGTAAAAGAGATGAATAAAATGTGTCTGCTGCTATTTGTAAATGTATATATAACATTAAGCTATACTGAATAGTGTTACACATTAAAAAAACAGGATTTATGATAACTTCTTTTCGCATGACCTCAAATCAGTTTTTCTTATTATTATTATAAACGAAACAAAAACTGAAAATGTAATCGCATTTTTAAAATGTGCACTTTCAGATTATACATTATGCATTTATCAAGTCTATTTGTGTTTTTTTTTATTAAAACTGAAATTTTTTTGTACATAGAATACATGTATTGATTAAAAAGTGAATCCCTAAACAGATGATACATAAATATAATGAAACATAAAAAATTGATAGTTAAAATATGTGCTGACGCATAATGTAATTACTTACTGTTCATTTCATAAATTATTTGTATTATGATTTAAATTGGTTTCTGTTGTTAATTATTTAATTGCCAGTTAATCGACAGCAGGTGTAATTTTTATTAAGAAATGAATTGCACTGGAAACAAGTTTGTCAGTGGTTACTATAATTAAGTTAAGAGAACTCATGATTTGCTTACAACTTTTAAAAAAATGACTATACTATAAAATAACTGACTTGTAGTTTTTCGAGCAACATTTTTAATGAAGTATAAATTTAACTGTTTTGAAATAATTTGTAATTTGTTTTAATAGCTATTAAATTATATTCAAATTTAGTCAATGAAATTGTTCTTTAGATCCTAAAATCTAATCTTCTGTTTGAGCTAAATAGTAAAATACAGGTTAACATATTGATTTAAAAGGAGAGTCTTTTTAATGTATTCATGTTTGGTCACACCAAAAAGGTCACGCACGCAACACAGAACAAGAAAGAATCTGTTTTAAAGGTTGGTTTGCCAAAATATAATTACCAACAAATTATATTTCAATTTTTAACTTATTCTGATACTAGTAGGAACCTAATGGTTTAAAGCGAAAAAAGTATATCAAGTTTCAATTCTTTTGATGGAATGATACCTTGTGTTTTGAAAGCTGAAAATTATAGGCCATTATCAAATTTAGTTATTTATTCCTATACATACACAGATTATTCGCGATAACTTAATACTACGTTTTATTGCTGGTTAAAATGGGGTTAGTACCTCCAACCAAGTTTTAAACTTGAAATGAGTAATTAAGTAATCTAGTATACAATTATGCATATTAAGAATATTTTATATATACATACATAATAATTTTCCATAAATAATCATCATGAAATATAATATGATAATTTCCTAACTGTAGATCAAAATAAAAACAATAAGTCACATATGTTTTGTTTAACACATTGGCCATGTCTACCACTAAGTTATACTAAATTTTGGTGTTCTGGTATACATACGGTTTTTTTTTAATTTGGCATCATAATATTTTTTTGTTATCAAAAAATTAAACGATATATACATACTACACATACGTTAAAGATAAGCTGAAGTAAGTAAATAAAAATATAAAATTACACATTTGTTGTTTGATAAAAAAAATGAACTAACTAGTTTTTTGTTCCAAAAATTGTATACAAATGACTAACATTACTATATTTAATATACCAATTCACTACCGCTTAAAATATCAGTGTATTATAGTTAGGTAATTGAACTTTGCAAGTAAAACGGGCAAACTTATACGTAAACTATAAAGGTAGTATTAAAGAGTTTAGTTTAGATTATATAATTGAATTAAACAACCGTATAGCAGTAACAAGTAACTTTATACTATTCACTAATCAAAAACGAAGAACAACTTAAACTATAGTTAGTTTATGATTTAATAGTTAAATCGTGATATAACTATTTATGCAATTGAAAGACAAGTGTTGTTATTTAAAAACTATGTGTATGTAATAGTTCTTAACATCATCGTCGCACCGTCAAAATTTTATAATTTGGTGTGTACGTAAACGGGTTTTTGATTTAACGCATTAAAAATCAATAATTTACTTAGAATAGAAAACTAACCAAGAAATACGGCAAAATAGTGTTTTTTTTAACGAAATTTTGATCGTGTTTTAAATATTAATTAGTATTGTGTGTGTATGAGTCATGTGTGAATTCTTCTTCATTGATATTCTTTGTATTGTCGAGTGAAATGGTCATGTATTCCATTCCTTATACTAATTTAATAGTTTATTATTATAACATTTGAGAGTGAAGAATTGAATATCGTTTTGATAATGTCACGAATTTAATTTATTAGTTATTTCTATAATTTATAGCTTCCATTGTTACTGGTGTTCATCTGTTATATATTAAAACACGGTATAGGTTGATTTGATTAGTTTGACATATAGGATAATTCATTTATTGTTATCACTTATAGTATTTCGTATCTTGACTTAAATTACGTCACTGGAAACTTTGCTATAAAAATAAGTGACTTTGGCCATTTTCATGATAACATTTAAAAATATCATTGTTCTTCTATTGTTTTACTGAAAAAAATTCAAAATTAATAAAAAGAATTTGTTGACATTTTGTGTTTAAATTTAAATACACAATTTTTAACACAATTAGTATATTTCGTAGCTTATCGTTAATTTTTTATTATATACGAATACAAAATTTCATCATTAAAAGCAGATAATTGTATATGATACTCATGAAACAAAAACAAGATTTTACCACAGAAACCTTGGCGCATAATTAACCCTGATTTTATATACATTTAAGATTAAAACAAAACTATATAAAACAAGCTACCAAATAAAAAATATATAAATAAATATATTGAATTTACGATGCACACCTACGTCCCTGTTGAATGAAAAAAAATTACACAATAAACAAATTAGGAAATATGGCGACATTCAAAATACACAATATGTACAGTCATTGAATGTTTTGCGAGTTGTATTATATTGTTTAAGTGCACAAATAACTCTTTACAAAAGACACTTCAATTGAACTATACACGTGAAATGTTGGTTATCAGTCGTGCAATTATACAATAATCACGAATTTACAAAATTTAATTAATATCTCATTTTCAATATACAAGTAAATATGAGTTTTTACAATCATGTAATTAGTAATTATAAAATATTTTTATTATGTAAATATTGTACATATTATAATTACATAAATATTATTTAATATACGTGTATATGAAAATTTTGTTGTTATAACTGTTGTAAGTTTTCATCTTTCCATGTTCTATTGTTATTTTATTTTGAATGTACATATGTAAGTACACAAATCAACGTATAAGAAAGCGTTCAAGTTTTTGGCACATTTAGATAATATTTATATTTGATCAGCCATAAGTTAAAATTGTTCAATGCACTCGTAAATCTTTATTTTTGACTAATAATTTCAGTGCATTTTAGGTGGTTTTTCAGAATTCCTTGTAACCAAACTTAGAAAACGTTTATAATAAAAGAAAGCGAATTTTCCCAACATCTAGTTTATCTTTAGATTAAGTGCACTTGTTGTAACATAATTTGTGATTTATTTTAATTGGTTATAAAAATAACTAATAATATTTTGGACTTGCATAATTCTAGAGCATACTTTAAACATAATTGTAATTCTTCTTGTATTTACGCTTTTATGCTTTATTCTTTTTCACAATAGACAAATGCCAACTTAAGAAAACTTCAAGTTGATATGATATTTCTTAGTTTTTATGACTCGCGTTATTTTATGGAAAGTTTGTTCTTTTCAAACCGTACATAATATATTAAAAACATTTCGATTTCAGTTTTCAATTTTTTTTGTAATAAAATAGAATTTTTTTTAGATTGATAAAAGAAATTGAAATTTATAAATGGTCATTCCTCTTAAAATTTTATAGGATTGATTTAGGTAGGTAAATACAAATTCGAGTTCAATTATAAAAGTTCTCTTCTATTTTTATTACCATCTTCTAAACAAATCTTTGAAGAAAATACTTGTTTTTGTATAAATATATTTGTGTAAGTATATATGATCTCGTTTCTCTACTCTACTATAGAAAAGAATTTTTATTATCAATTTTTTGCTGAATTCGTGCTTTTTATATACTATCTATCTTGATTGTTGCTGTAAACAAACTTTTAAATAATAATATAATACAAAAAGAAAGGAATCAAGAATAAAGCGAAATTGTTTTTTTTATATATATTTAACAATTCAACGTGGCGCAGTATCTATCAAGGTCGTTGGCAGTTTTTTTTTTACTTTGTATATTTTCTTACTTTTATACTTTTATATTATATTCTCTGTTATTAAAAATGGCGTCATCACTAACATAATTCAATTGAAAATAAAAAGTAAATTTTCGATTAAAACAGGAAGATTATGTTACGTGTTTGTTCTTATTGTATTGTCTCAAACTCCAAAACTAGCCAAACAAATTTGAATAGTATTCAATAATAAGTTTGTGGGTTAATGGCTGTAAACGGCTTTAACTGAGTCTCAGTGAGACCTCAGTGAAACGGCGAGTATCTAAACCGCGGCGTGCTGAGGAACTCTCTTAACCACTAAGCTATAACCGGTCACAATAACTAAATAACATAACATTTTATTATTTAACAACACGACAAAACATATGACGGCCTAGAAGGATACTATTTCTAGTTTTTTTAACAATTACCTAACCAAGAAAATTTTGTTAGTTTTTTATGCGATTGTAAATTAAGTCAAAAAAGCCCATGAACAAATAAAATATTGGACCATAATTTAAGAAAAGATGAATATTTGAAATGTGCGCTGTTTAACTAACACAAAATTTAACATTATCATTTAGAACTAAAACATAATACATTTCGAACTATGGTATTTTAGTAATAGTTTACATCAGGTAGGTACACAAATTCTGTTTATTACTAAAAACATTTGTAAATTTGTGTAAATTTCATAGAATATTATAAATTATACTATATACTTGAACCTTCAGATTCTTCGGTGTGCTCAGGTAGAACATGACTTTTATATATTCACACGATTTTATCGAAGTACTGTTAAATATAAAATTGTGATTCTTAGAAGGTTGATATATTAAAATACTATCAGAAATTACATTTTGTATGATCAATTTTATGGAATATATATATACGATTAATCAGGAAGCTTATGTAAAACTATAAGTGTTCTGAGTATTGTTTTATATGTTATAACAAACGATTGCGTGTTTATTGTCGGAGCAATAAAACTATTGAATAATACTAATTGAATATACCTATATGGTTGGATTATGCAAAAATATTCGTTGTAGATCACATAACTCGCATTTATCTTGATTAAAATTTAATAATCGTTCAGTGTCATCAATATAGTTGTTATATAAAAAATAGTTTTATTATATAAATATTTAATGGAATGTGCCAGGTAGAAAGATTAAATTCTTATCAATATTTTTTATACAAGACGAGATTCCACAAAATTCACGTGAGAATAAATAATTTCACGTGTGTTGCATTTACTCGTCTCGCAAGACTAACTATAAAAAATTTGATACACTTGAAAGATTTCAAAATATTATCTTAGTAAAAAATGTTAATTATAATGTGTAGAAGGAGGTTAAAAGCCATATAATTGAATATAATTTATATATTGAAATCCTTGAGTTATATAATAGATACTTTTGATCAGAAAATAATTTATAATGTATGCAAGTCAATGTAAATACATTAATCACAATTCAGCGTCATTTATCTACCTAGGTAATGAAATTTTATTTTTTGCTAACAATTTACCAATTAGCACAAAATGAATATACATAACAAAACAATTTATCATAAAACACAATAAATATATAAACAATTTTATTAAAGGTGGTTTTTTAGAAAATTATATGTATAAATTTCAATTGAGCGCCCTCCTACATATTTTTATATAAGATAAACTATTTAAATTCTTAAAAATTATATTATACGTGTGATCTAGATTTCTTTTTCAATTTTGTATAATTATATTTGCACTCTTTCATAATGTAATTATTTTTATTACGAATTATATTAAAATTAATGTATTTGCTATAATACTATATACTATAATATATGTACAAAAATTTGATGATTGCGAATAAGTAAGTATAAGAAACTATTTTATAGTTTTATTATGGTTAAACTAATAAAACGATATAAGTAATTCAGATAATAACCAGAACATACCCTTTAAGAATTAATTATAGTTTTTTTTTATTGTTTTTGATTAACATAAGTGTTGTTTAATGTTCTTGATTGTGTAAGAAATACATTTATTCAATTTTATTAAAATTCAATCTTTTTCACGTTAAAAAAAAGGGTTAATGACTTAAATATGTGTCTAGATGTTGTATTCTGTTTGTTGTCATAAATACATTATATAAACAAGGTCATATTATAAGGATTGCAACTCAAAAAATGAAAGCTATTTTTATTACTCCCGCATCGCATGTAAGGCAATTATTTTGAGCTGAGGTACATCAATGTAGTGGAATGCATAATAATATTAAGAAAATTTTGATAAATCCCACATTTTGATATTTAATTTATTGTTCCTTTTAATATAATATAATTGATGAAATAAGGATTATAGTTTCGGTTGGGTGTGGAATCTCAACTATTCTAATTTATAACATTTGATAAAATTTAATTTTATTGAGGTACTTCTTGAATATTACTACATCTTGGATATAAGTGATATAGTGATTATATTTTGTGTAGGTTAGTTAATTTACTAATTTACCGTGAATGATGTCATAAACTAATACATATATTATATTCATAGAATACCTAAGTAAGTATATCACAAATAAATAAATTATATTCTTCTTCAAAAAATGGTATTTCTGTTTTATCTTGAATAAAAAACTATTCTGTTTTATAGGATTTTATATTATATCATGGATATTGTTTGTTTAAACAAAGAACTTAAATAACTATTATTTATAGTAAAAATTTTATAGTTTTATGGTATTTGCAATAAATTCAATTTATATATTGTTAATAACAAAATAATTGTTTTTATTTGTAAATAATAATTGTTTTATTTGACAAGAATATTCTTTGTTCTTTATTATATAGATGTAATTCTTATTATAAAATCCTCCAAAACTTTCTTTCCTTTTCTAGTTGGTTTTATAAAAAATATTTTTCTATTTAAATTGTTTAGTGCATTCCTTATTTAGTTATAATAGTTTTATTCGTATAAAAATATAACAAATTATTTAATACATCGTGTACGCGTGCGCTTGTATACAGCTATGTGCATCCCACAAATTATCTATGGTCATTAATGTCGTATAATGTTCTTAATGAGTAAGGACAAGATTAAAATAATTATTACGTATGTCCAACTGAACAAAGTATGTCTTATATACAAGATCAGTCTTAAAAATTAAACAAACACTTCCTTATAGTGTAAAATTATCTCCTGTCCATAAATCAGATACAATTTATTATAATCTCCAAAACTTGTTTGTATGATCATGCATAATTAAACTTAATCACATTAAATATAAACCAGTAGTACTCTTCATGGTACTTTTATTGATAGGCTTAAAACGTTTACATATTATGTATTAAATTTAGTATACGTATACAATTATAAACATTAAATGTCAAGATTTATTATACACAGTTATTTTTATTATTATTCTGGAAAGCTGATTGCAAATCATCAACGTAAATGATTTTAAGCACTATTATTTCCATAATCCAATTGAAGGCGTAAAAAACTATATAAAAAAATTTCTGGTTGACATTTTAACAACAAATATATACAATATATATATAATTTAAGTTACTTTAAAATCTAAATTCCATTGTGATGGTTAAATTTTTAAGTTGGTAGTTTATTTTTCGAGAAACTATTCATCATTTTTCGAGAATACTTTCACTTCTAAAAAAATTTTCTACTATGTGTATCATTAATTTACTTATCATTTAAATAAAATCAACTTTAAATATACAAAACTATTCAATAAAATAAAAGCAATATATTTTGTTATGGTTTAAATTGATAAATTCTTTAAACGAAAATGATTTATCACAAAAATGGAAATTGTTTTTGGTCCGTATGTCAAAATAAAATGAAAAATTCTTTGACATGTTACATGTTCCATAAAAATTAACAAATATATTCAATTTCAATAATTTTGTTATGCAATCACACATTGTAGAATTCATATGGATTCGATCCAATTTATTTCTTTTGTGTTTAAGATAGCACATATTTAACGTAGAATTCACTTAAATAGTTACGTAAGAGTGTAAGTATATAGAATATTATATATATATTTTTTTGATTGAACCGATTAAAATTATAATTGTTTGATTGTTTAACAAATTTTTAATTCTGTATGTAAACACATTCTATTTTTGAAATGGATTACATTATATAAATACGTGTAAAACATAGGTAACGAACATACATAGTTTATTTATTTATGGATAGTAATTGATAATTATAAAAGATAATTTATATATATGTATATACATGATCGTCTGGAAAACTGGTTTATAATTATATAACATGTCGCCAATTTTTTTACTTTTTCAATCAAAAATATTTAAGAATGTTATATTTCTTTTATGTATTTCTTTTAGTGAAAATGGCCACTAGAGACAGTTGATGAAAGAAACGAAAAACATAAAATATGGTTTCATTTCTCGTGATGGAATTTTATGTGTTATTCTTTTCAATCATTATTATTCCATCTTTATATGTATATAAAAAAGATTTCTTCTTTCTTATTTCATTTTTATTTAGAATTCGTGGAAATGTTTATCTTTTTGTTGAGTCCGCATTATACTTATTACAGAATGGCACATGATAACTTTCCATAATTTATTCGTATATATATATATATATATATATATATATATATATATATATATATATATATATATATATATATATATATATATATATATATATATATATATACATATATACATATATGATTAAAGCTATTACAGTCGCTTTATCGGCACACCTATAAATATATAACATAATCATTTTCGTCAGACTAAACAAAATAACATCATCTTACCACTAAACCACAAACACTAATTTCCTAATATTTAGTTTTGACCTAAATTTTAGTTTTTGTATAAATATGATGTTTTGTATGTTTATGATTATCCGGTTAAAACTAAGCCTTGTAAATTTCAGCTTGCGTTTGAAACAAAAGGGAAAACTATATTAAATATTATTTATTACTTAAAAGTAAATAAGTTTATATGGATGTGTCAACGTCCTATAAAATTCCATAAGAAATTCACAATATGTATTTTTTTTTCTTTTAGTTTATTATTCTTATATAGAAATATGATAAAATATATTCTTGTTATAGAAAAGTTAAATGCTCGCCGACAAAATTAAGGAAGAAGGAATTATGATTGAAGAAACAAGAATAAATATAGAAAACTATGTAGTGCTGTTGTCAGTTTCTCTATTGAAGAATTTTATCAAAGAATTTATAATGTTATTATTATTACTCTTACAGTTTAGTACTTTCAATGATTTTACTTTAAATGTTATTTTTTTATCGTTTACATTTATAATACCGCCAGCTTTATTGTTCTTAAAAAAAGGCAAACTATTCGCATTTTTAAACTATAATTCGACCTTTAATCCAACTCTCAGAAGACAACATACACATTTTTAAAACCTAATAAAATTATATTTCTCAAGAATAACTATTTATATTCTCACCCTTCATATAAGTTAGACGAATATATACATACATATATACGTTCAAGCATAACTTAATTTTTATTTCTGTATTATTTTGTATTATGGATGTAAGATCATAAAATAAAATTCTAAAATGAATTTCCTGGATATACTTGTATGTATATATATGTATATATAACTATACAAATATGTGTGATTTTGTCTATCACTAAGAAAATATATGTACATATCTATTATGTTCATTCATACTTCGAAAAGTTACATACGATTCTGACGAACAAATACCAGCAGACAACCTATTTTTATACAGCAAAAACTGTCCCATTTTTAAATTCCATTTGTTAGTTTTTGATATATCAGCTGGAATAAATAATAATTAAATAAATACACTGTCATTGGAATTCAAAATGTAAATATTTGACGGTCTACATGTTCTTCATTTGTAGGAAATTAAGTTAAGAACGAAAAATTTTAAATGTACATAATAAATCAGTATGTACATTTCTTATATTTACTTTCGGAATAAATTTGCATAAAACGATTTCATCTGAATCCACATGGGGCAAATGGTCATGTATCTGTTGACATTTGGATAAATTGAAATAATTACATTACTGTAAAGGGTCTCATACTGGTTAATAAATATTTTGGTGATTTAATATTATGTGAAGGTATTTATAAATTTGGGAATAGCTTTAATATAATTGCAGATCCAGAACTATAGAGTTTACATCATTGAAATTTGAAATTGAGAAGTAAGTTCCAGAATAATGATAATTGTAATAGATGATTATTAATTAAAAATAAATGATTATACGTTAACTTATATCATAGAATTGAATGATTTTTAATGCAAGGATTTTCATCGTAGTCTTCTTATTTTTTTTTTTTGAATTCTTGGCGCCAAACAAAATAAAATGTTTAATAACCGAATAAATGTCCAATAAAATGTTACATCATCTATGTACTCTTTTAGTTTAACACTTTTTATTAAAAAACATATCCAACCCACAATACTTAATTTAAACAATCTTGAAAAAATATAAACAATTTTGTAATTAATATTTTTTTTTTATTTATTTCTAGGTAAAGGATACTTCATTATATTGCTGTATATGGATTTTTATTTACGCGCATTTAAAATAGTAATAAGTCATTGATCATTAACATCTTATTGTGATTATTCCACTGTATATTGTTAGAAAATATTTTCAAGTATCATCTTCAAGTATCATTTTTATTTTATCTTTCCACCCACTAAATCGTGATACGAATATATCGTGCCTAGATCTTTACATATTAAATATTTTTTCCTTGTTCTTAAACAATTATATTATAAGACTCATGTATTATAATTAAATAATATAATATTATTACATTATTTTCTAAATTCAAACACAAATAGTCCTCATCAAGTTCAAAGTACTTTCGATGCTATTTTTGTAACTACTTACTATCACTTTTAAGTTTTATTTATATTATCTTTGGTGTTTTTTTTATTATAAATATAACCTAATTTATTGCCAATTTGTTTGGCACTACTAGTTCGTTTAGAAATTAAAAGTCAATAAATTATGATATTTTTGTATAAAGTAATTTTTATAACTAATCATAGTCGGTTAGTTTATGTTTAATTATACAACAATTTTTTATTGTGCTAATCTTCAATCATCTTGTTGAAATGTTAATAAATATACAGTGTGATCTTCAAATGATATAGATTTCATATAAGGTTTGTATATAAAATTTTTAAGTTACGATTTTATAGTGCGCTATATATTGGTATGATGCCAACATTTTAGATACATGCTCAATCATATAGTATTTTCCGCGTTTTGGGGTACCGAAGAGTAATGGTTATGAAGACTCTATTAAATTGATCACATCTCACGCCTAGCGTTGTGTGTAGAATGTTAAAAATTTATAGGTTTTCGCTGATCGTAAAAAATGAGACATAAGTTTTTGTATTTTTTTTTTAAATAATCACTTACATTAGTTAATAGTTATTCTTATGTATACATGTTGCCAAAATACAATTGAAATTTTCAATTGATTTTAATTGAAAATGAAACTAAACGATATTAATATAAATTGAGGTTATTTTTAACCATTTAAAAATATGTAGATATATAAATAAAAATATTATATTTAGTAGTGATGTTGAATGATTAGACCACACATTTTAGATAGGTTTTTATTGAAATGCAATATGTATTTGTCTAGAATTAGCTACGCATTGAAACATTAATTTGGTTTGCGATCGATATTGGATACATTTATATTAATTAGCTAGGATTTTTAAAGGACCCACCATAGGTTGTACAATTGAAATAAGAATTATTAAGATGATAATTCCAGCTGGGTTAAAGTAGATATCAAGGGAATGGTAAGTTTAGTATGCGTATGTAAATATAATTATATCATAAAATTAAATACCTAACATGTAAATGTGCGTGAGTTATAACTCGATTAAAATGAGGTTAACACAGGGCACAGCACCACCACAAGAACAGAGATACAACTTTAATTTTAGATTTTTAATTATTTTATTTTATAATTTGCCAAAAAGAATTTAACTGTTCTGTTAAAAAAATAGATTTGGCGACACATAATTATCGCCAACATTTATATTTTTAATTTTATTTTATAAAATAAATAAATAGATTGCCGCCGAAAGGTTTATTGTTTACGTAAAACAAACTAAAATTAAATAATTTAACTATAAGACATAACCAAATATAGGTTCGTTGACAATGCGTAGTTTCAGACTGAAATTTTAATGTTTGAGTTCAAGATCACATTTATACTTACTTGATAAATTAAATTTAACGATGCTGTACTTATTAACTTAGATAGTTTTATTTCGTTTATCGTAATATCGTACTGATATTGTATTTTAACATTGATTTTAAAATATCTTTATTTCCTGAGAATAAGATTAGACAGGGAATTTTCAATTAATAGTTTTTTTTATTAAAAATACATAATATGCCCTATGAATTGGTTTTATACGTAATACACAATCTCGGCGTCTATTAAAAATAATCAATCGCCGAAAGGAAAAGAAATTAACGCGTATAATTTCCGGCTGTATGATGAAAAGTAAAATGAAAACGTACCACACCGCCAAATACACAAGAAATAATCAATATATGGTATATACATATATGTGTATATATTCAATTAATCCCCAACACTCAACTTTCAAGTTTAGGAAAAATTATCCAATTAAATTTTTATCGTTTTTATTTTTTATTGTCTTAAAATTAAAAAAAAAACAACAAGATTTCTCTCTTGTGGCGTTCTGATGTCAAAAAAGTTTATATAATTTCACTTAAACCTTTCAGCCAATTTTAAATTAAACAAAACATTTATTATAATATGTAATTATAATAATAATTAAATATAGTAAATTGTTTAAAGAATGTTATATGATGGTGTGTGGAGGCGCCTACATTTTTGACATTTGAGGAAAATACTAATTCAATTGTATTCTAATTTTATTAATATTGAATGCGCAAAAATTGTTGCGTTTGTATTTATTTATTTCTCAAGATGGGTTTCTTGTGTTGAATCACTCAATATAGTTTATTTTTATTGCGAAGGTGATTAAGTATAAATTGATGGCTAGACAAGCATACTACTACATATTACTTGTTTATATATATAGTATGTATTTATGTTTTGTGTTTAATGTATACAATATAAGAATGAACCGAGGGTTGTTTCTTTTTTCATCGTATTCGATTGAAGGAAATTAGACGGAAGTATATTGGTTTTGTTATTGTTCTTCTGTCTTGTTTGTTTTAATTTTAACTGAAATAACAGGATGATTCAATTGAATCTTTATTTTTATTAATGAAATTTTTAAATGTTATTTAAACATATTCTACATTTTATATTTATTTTGACGAAAATTAATGTAAAATATGTATTTAATTAAAATTGATTCTAAATATAATCTTAATTATGAATATTGAGCCATTTACAAATATCGTAAACATTTCTTTAAATGCAATTTCATTTTCTCATTTTCTTGATATAACAAATCGCTAATTTGAATCGTGTAATTTGGATAATGTAGCAGATAATCAGTATCTAACAATTGATATGTCTAGTTATAAATTAAGTTTTATCATTGGTTCACTTAAATTAGAAGTGGAGCATTTGTATGTTTTCACATAAGTCGTAATACTTAAGTATTACAATTAAGTATAGTTTAATATCATTATGAAAGAAATGCGTTAACAACAATGTCATATAAAACTTTAAAGGGCAATTCACAAAATTCATAGGCGACCTTTCTCCGTCCTCCGAATACAAAAGATACTTTTGTGACGAATTTATATGGTTTACATTAAAAATTAAAATACCGTGAAAAATAAATAAATCCAGTGGCTCATATTTCACTATACATATTTTCAAATTCACTTTCATTTATAATATAAATTAACATAAAATTATGATTATACTTATTATATTATGTTTTATGTGATTGTTGTCTATGAAATGTTTATCAAAATTTAAAGATCAAATAAAAATACAAAAAACGAGTTGTTGTTATGTTGTATATACAACAACTATATTATAATGATCGACGCATGATTCTCTCACACAGTGTGTTGTGTTGAGGAGACTTTACAACTGCATTGAAAATAATATCAGCCGAAAATTTATCTTAATACATTAAGAAATTGAAAAAATAACTTCAGTGAAAGTTTTTCATGTTTTTCTTAAATTTAATTTTTTGTTGTATTTGTAGTTTATGCGAACAAAGTTAACAAATTATTTTTATAATACATTAATATTCTTATGTCGCATGTAAACACTATGTAGATTTACCGCGACGCTTTGTGATGAATCAGGAAAACTATTTTAAATGCTTTTTGACGAATAAAGTCTTGTGGGAATATTTTTAATAGCGTTACAATATACAATGTAAATTAGATTGTGATGCTGTAAAAGTTTCCTAAACATAGAAGTAAGATAATTATCTTTCCATTTACAGAATAAAGGATAGTTTAGATTATGCCATATAAATACATTTATAAAGAAATGAATTTTTAAAATTATGACTAATGTACGAGTATATATGGAGTTTTTGTACGATTTTATTATCCAAAATGAATTAGCATTGAAAAAAAAAATACAAAATATTAATTAGAAGAATATGTATTACAAATTTTCCATATATATAAGTATTACAGATACATTTTCTCATCAAAGAAAACTAATTGCTGTTTTATACTTTTTTCTATCTAATAGTGACCTAAAAATATTTTAAGGTTAGTTATCTGAAATGAAATTAAAAAAAAAGATTTCCTGACTGAATTTAATTTTACCATAATTATGAATGATCTACAATGGAATAAAAATTCGTGAGGATTTATATTTGTTAGTTAGATTTAGTTGTTGTATATTTAAGTCTTGATTAATGTTTTTTTCCATTAAGGACAACACGGTTTTGTGATTATTTTATAAAGAAAGTATGTACTCGTATTTTATGTTGTTTATTTAATTAATTATTTTTCTTGTTAGATGAAATTATATTTGAAATGCGTGACTAGTTAGCTAGCTATAGGTATATATATATTTCGCTCTTGTGTTATCAGATTCATTTACAACACAGTTGTGTGTTTGGTTTTCTTTTATAACAATAAAAAAGAAACATTTCGTAATAACAGCGTACAAATCAATTGATTTTTATTAACGAACAAAATTCCTCAAAAGTTAAGTCTCATGTTGGCCTTGAGCTTTGTGTTGTATTAAAATAAAAAAGTCAATTGGCTTAATTTATATATAAGTGCTTACAACCAAATGTTCGATTTTGATTTTTTTTTTTTAACTTTATGTTTGATATATGGCATATTATGTTTTATAATATTTGTTTGTATTTAGGAAATAGAAGCGAAATTTTAAATACATTTGATACATTTACATAATGGTTTGAGGTTATGAAAATTGAACCGACCATGAAATCAAATTAAAATATTTTAAATAACCTAATACTAATAGTTTATAGAAATTTTATATGAGATCAGTAATGTCTATATGATTATTACTATTTATGATTACTTCTGATTTAAAAGGACACACATACTTTTCTTTGAAAAGTTCACCTTCCAATCAAATGAGATTATTACTTAATTTCATAGGTCATTGCTATTTAAAATAACATTGTTTACAATTCAAACTAGCCTATTTAAAGCTTGAATTGTTATATTACGATAGGTTTGAAATAAGTGATGTAATTTATAAGATCACAATACTTACAGTATACTTCACTCTATTTTAAATATGTTTCAAAATTTTTTTTAGAATAATGAATACTACTACAGTTAAATTTATAACGTAATCAACCTTAAATAAAATTCGAACGTTAAGGTAATTTAATATAGCCCAAATTAATAATTAGTTAAACGTATATATTATGTCACACCATATAAATAAATAATAAAATAAACATCAACACAATTTGTATTTCATTAGAATACCATAAGCTCCAACATATCCAAACATATACACATATCATATTATAAAGGGAATGTATTAGCTCATAACATAAATATATGCATATATAAACATAAAATTTCAATCTCATCAAAATGACTCACAGTTTATAATTAAAGCATCTTCAAATACATCTTATACATTAATGTAGGTATACATATTATGTCTCTGAATACGCTTTCCAAGTTGGTTTATGGTTTTTCATACAAGGTAAAATAATAATAAACTGCAATATACAAGGTTTTACAGTAATGAAAAAATATGCGGAATAATGAAATTGTTAACATTCCAACACTATATACGTGCTTACTCTTTAAAAAATTGATAATACTCGGTAAGTTTCATATTTTTATTTTCATTGTAAATTTTATTGTCTCATTAATCTTTGAATTTCCTGGAAAATCAATAATAATAATTGTATCGCGCGGAATCGACACCTTATTGTTTTAATGATGTGTGTCTTAAGAATATAAAATTTCTTTTATTATTTTTATGACTCTTATATTTCAATATTGTAAGTTAGTGATAATATTTTAATTCTTTTTGTCACTATTGAACATACACGTGCATTATCCGTATGTCACAATCGACTAGAATTATATTTCACAAAATAAATATTGCAATTTGATTTTGCGGTTAAGTTAGTTTTTACCATTTATGTCAATCATTAACGGAAATTCAATTATAATATGATCAATTCTAATCTTCAGTTGACTATATGTTCTTGTATAATAAGACACCAAAACGTCGATTTTCTTAGAATTTGAAGAGGTATAATTTGTAATAATTATTCAACAGGATTCTAAATAATATTTCTTTTTAAATTTATATGGCGCTAATTACCAAATTGTTCCGTTCAATGTTTCATAAAACGGGAAACACGTGTCTACCAAGAGTTTTTGAAAATATATAAACAAAGAATATTTATTATTTTTATTAAGTATGTGGATGAATCATTCAAAGAAACACATATTTCTTAAATTAAAATGTTTAAAATATGGTTTGATGCATTTGAAAATTTTAAATTCTTTTATACATGTTTATAAAAGGTATATGAGGTCATATAATATGATCAAATGACAATTAAAACGTTGTGATGATGCGTGACTGAATCGGCCTGTGGTTAAATAATTATAGTATTGAAATTCGAGTAGAAATAATCATTACTTATCACGGGCATTCAAACTAATTCTGTTTTTTAGTTTTTGGTCAATATTCTAGAGTTTGGTTTATAAAATTGGTTTATCAAACACTAAGTCATCTCGTCAGCGTTGAGAGCTATTTCATTATGTTAAAATACAAATTATTACAAAAAATTATATACAAATTATTGATAAAATTATATTTGTGTTTGATTTATGGTTTGATTGGGAAAAAGTATCAAACCAAGTACTTTTGTCGATTAAACTAACAAATATCTATATATAAAATTTGTGATAAGACAAGACATATTTCGAATTTCAATAATTTCCAAAATCATATTTTACTGAATAAAATGAAAACAAGAAAATTTATAGGCATAGCCAAATTTAATAAATGTTTATACAAAATTTTGACATTTGGTTCTACCTAAGTTGTCACTCTTATTTAGAGCTCCATGCTAATATATTGTTCCGACTCTGCGGATAATTGACTGTCGAATTCTCGATCAACAGCCAATGTGGTCCATAAATTTCGGTGTAGTATATTTCGAGATGTTTCCATGTATCACTGAAGTAGTGTTAACAACTGATTTCCATCAGTATTCTCATAATGTTGATTCGTTTGTCGTATAGTCTCATCTGATTACTTATTCTCATGCTGAAATTTACTATCATTACTGATTGAGACGTTCACGGAAGCAAGCATGTATAAAAAATTGCAATGAGATTTAAGGTGTTGATAAGTACTTTAAAATATATCTTTGGTAATAAAGTATTTGATAATATTTACTTGGATGGCATAATTTTTTGTATTTGCTCTCCGAAGCCAGAATTTAATTAATAGGTAATATTCGTTAGTTTGAAGTATTGACCGACCTCAGTAATTTTATAGAGTACTAAGTTAATTAATATTAAATAAAATTAATACAGTATTATCATAAAAAATATAGGATTTTGAGTTACTAGAAAAAACTATTTTGTAGTCGATTACGTAGAAATCTTTTTAAAGTGATAAAATGTTGACGTCTAGACGAAGTCATATACAAATGATTAAAGCTTACGTTAAGTGACTCATTCATTAGTGTTTTTAATTTCATTTATACGAAAATATATGTGGTTTCGATATAATAATTGAATATTACGTGTTAACTTGTAAATTCTATTCTTTTTAATACTTTGAAATGCATAATGTATTTTGATTTATGTTCTACAACAAGCACTTGTCTATTTATGGCAATTTATTAGACAACTCAATGCCAACAAATTACTTGTAAGATTGTGTTTTATAAATTAAATACAAATTGAATCTGATATAATCTAATTAAAAATTTGTTCATTGGCAAAATAAACCGCAAGTGACAAAATTTATGCAGCCAAAATTAAAACTGAACAGTCGTCGCCACAATATCATAATATATAAATAAAATCTATGGCATAGAGGCCGTAAACGGCCCTTACCGCGTCTCAACTGAGACCTTACGAACCAATTTTAACGATTGGTGCACATTGTAGGTGGTCAGCCCAACGAATGTTTTTACACACAAACGCGTTTTATGTCATCCGGTTGCATGTTAACTTTTGGTCAACGGCGAGAATCGAACTCGAGACCGCGGCGTGATGAGAAACACTCTTAACCATTAAGCTACAACCGGCGACATAATATATAATATGAGTTTCTCTAATCTTGATTTAAAGGAAATAAAAATTCTAATTACGATTAACCCTCAAATCTGTGTATTAAAACATATTTTAACAGATGTACTTTAAATATTCAAAACATCTTTATAAATTTAATTTAGCACTTAATTAAGACGTTCAATACTAGAATAATAAAAGAATCGTTTATAAAATTCAATGTCAAGAAACTTCTATAAAAAGAAAGAAAATATCGGAAGTTAACTCGTCAGAAGTAACAACATCCTGTATATAATCTTTACGCGTTTTAAATTAACTTTTGTAGTTGATGTGATTACATTACAATTTTTGCAATACATATACTTGTATAAGTGAAGTGTAAGATAGTTCAACTTTGTTGCTTGGAATAAACAACGAAATACTGTAGTCTGCATAAATATTGTATTCATCACCCCAGTTTTATTATAATTTTTTTATTCTAAATTTAAATATAAATTAAATCGTTTTCTTTTTTTAATTGTTTCATATTTTTATACTAAAATAATAACAAAATTAATCAACTCATCATCATCAGAAACAGGCGCCTTAATTTAATGTAACGAGTGTCTCATTTATAAAATACATAAAATATTTATAATACTTAGTGTTTATTTTATTTTAATTTAATTTAGTTGACCAAATCTAATTTTAAATATATTATAACCATTTAATAATAATTACTGCATGTTGAAATATGCATAAGGAACATATTCCAGTTTCTGACATTTTTATACAAATTTATATTCTCTCAAAATATTTTCTATTTTTAAACTAAAAACGGATACATTACTCAAATTAATTAGTTTTTTATGCAATTATTGCTATTTGCAGTACGAGAAGCCTTTTACATTTTTGAATTAGTAGTAACGTATACATCTTTGTGAAATAATTTGGCGTCTATTATAATATAGTATACAAAATGATCAAATTTCATATAGTTTGCATAATAGCACAAAAGTATTTCTATAACAATCTGTCATGTAATTATATAATCGCCTTTATTTAAAAATAAAAAAACCTATATTTGATACATAAATTATGAAATTAATTCCAAATTAATTAATATTACTTCGATATAAACAACTGAAAGTATTTGTGTCATCTGAATATTTTTTATGATTTAATTACACAAAAATATTTTATTTTTCTGCCTAATAATCGATTAAATTTAAGACATGAATCTCTTTTGTTATTTTCACTTATTAATGGGCGTCACATTTCAAAATACTTTAGTTTCAGATTAGCCAATTTGTGTAAGATATATGTATGTCGATAGTTTTGGTGATAATTATTACAGACTAATTTAATTTTCTTAAACAACAATATTTTTATTACGACAAGAATTTAATTTTCTGGTAAATCTTAAAATATTAAATCAATGAAAACAATTATTAAACATGTACATAATTAAGGTCAACAGATTATAAGAGATAGTATTGGCGACAAAATATCATAGATTTATAAAGTATTATTTAATCGACAGTTATTAAATTGATTTCTTTCATTAACATAAGTTGTATAATGCCGCAAGAATAACAATTACTTTGTTATATGTGTGCTAGAGACGTAAATCACAACGTAACAGATTTTCCCATTTTCCTATTTCAAAATATAAACAAGTGTATTTTGGATTTTTACAAGAATTTTAAGGAAACAATTAAAAATTTTAATTAAACAAATATTTGGGAAAAAAGCCAAAAACGTGATAAAATTATTTATTTCACGATTAGGATATCAAATTTTCTAAATTGAATTACTTGCAAAAAAAAAAATCATTTTAATTTATTTTTTTTTATAACTAGTGACTTATATTTGACGTTACTTGTCATACATACTTGTATTTAGTTTGTTTGTTTTAATGTTTTGCTTTAATGATGAGAATTTTATTGTTGTGACATTAGTAACGGTTTTTTGGCTAGATTGTATAATAGTACAGACTAAGAATGTAATCTTACCATTAAAAATAAGTAAAAAAATTTGATGAATAATAAATGAATTATTTTGTTTTGTGCTTGTCATAATATATGGTGTGTACGAGTTAAAAATATATATCGTACATACTTTACGAAAATTTATTATTATTACCTTAAAATTATATTTTAATTATATAAATAACTTTGGTTTTAATTAAATTTTGATGTTGCAAATATTTAGATCATGATATTTATATATTATTATGCGTGTTTATTTTTATATGTATTACTATATGTACATAAGGAGAGCGCACGAGCAGTTCTAAATTAAAATAGATTTGTGAAATAATTAGGAAATTATTTTAAATATTTGCTAAAATTAAATTAAAATAACTTAGTAATTTGAGAAATATGCGACATGCTATATTCGGTTGTCTGGTTTAGTTAAATCTATGCTGGAATAATATAATTCGTTAAAGGTCGAAATACTAATTCAACATATGATATGATGCTATGTCATAATATAAGTAGGTTCAGTGAACCTATTTGACTATATAGAATATTACAGAACCAGAACGACATGGCTCGGCAAATATCCAAATTTGTAAATACATTATATCAACATTATATAAAAAAAAAAGTTAAACGTTATTTTGTGTAAAGGAACCGTTGATAATTTTATCGTTGAATAAGAATATATAGCGACAAATTACTCACTAAGAAAATTAAACTCAACTGTAAATTTGAATGAACTTCTCAAAGAATTGGTCAACAAACCGGAAAATAACACAACGATTTATAATGTTATTATATCAAGGTTATATCTCAATGGCGGAATTGTTATTAAACACTACTGTGTGTATTATGAAATGTTGATTGTATATGCTGTATGTATTGGTTTTCTTTTCTTTAAACTCAAGTCTGAAAAATTATAATACAACAATAGATAGTAGACGTTAAAATTTATCATTATTTTTTTATCATTGTACATTAATGATTACATCTTTCTTAAATCAAGGAAGAGAATTTCTGTTAATTGTTATTTATGTCAAACAATTGAAAAGATTTGCTTCTTATTGTTTTTTTTTTCAGTGAATAATTGTTGAAGTGTTGTTTTGCCTTAACAACAAAAGCAAACACACAAATAGAAGATCAAGAATTTATTTTACTAACATATTATATTGGGAGAAAGTGAATTTCGTGTTTTAATTATAACAATAATTTCACTTCCCCATAATCTTATTTGATGAAAAAGACAAAAAGAAAAAATTAAAATTTAGTTTCAATTGTTCATAATAGTATTTATAGAACCCTCTTTAAGAGTCTCCTTATTTAAATAGAATTTTATTTATATTTTAAGTAACAAACAAAAACTCAAATTTTTACACGTAACGATATATAGAGATTTATATAAACTTAAGATGATGAGTAAGTTTTAAAACATTTTGAGGTTTTTAATTAGATTATTCATAAATTTCCTATTTTAATAACTATTTTTAGCACTATAAGTCTTATTATAGATGTTTATTTATTTTGTAATTTTAGAAAGTGAATGTTATGGTAAGGTTGAGAATGAATTTAATAAATAGAAAATGAAAAAAAACTAAGTAGATATATAAAATGTAAATAGTAATGCAATATACGGTTGACCTTGACGAAATTCTGATTTATATTTAGTTTTGTTTTGATATACTTACATATATGTATAGTACGAGTAATAAGTTATATATTTATCAATATTAGTTTCTTTAGTTGGACGTTACTTTTGTAATCCAATGTTAAGCATGCTTAACCTAATTAGTTAAACCCATAAGATGATACTCGAAACTAACCTTCAACTCTTTATTCTAGCACACTAGGTAAAAAATTATTAAATCGTATTTATAAAATAGATCGAAGGATTTGTAAACAATTAAATATCTTGTATAAAATAATTAAATATCACAACAAACACAAACTCAGTTAAAATTAATGTTCATCATCACTTACAGATGAAGAAAGCTAGTTAATTTTTTTTATTAAGTGTTAATTCTACCAATGTCGCAGCGCGTCCAAATAACCGAATGTATTTTTGGATAACATTGTACATACAACCGACATCGCGTTAGATTGATTCATTGTACAAAAAAAAGTTAAAGTTTTTTTTTATAACGGCGACAATAAGACGATGACATTTCATACTTGTATATTTTCTATATAATAAAAAAAACTTTAAAATAAAGAGACTATATACATATGTGTTTTGAGAATCTGCGGTTACACCTTAATTTTAAGATTATTAATTTGTTAAGAAAAATAAATTTAATATGCATATTGATAAAATAAATTAACAGACAAATAATAAAAATAGTAGAATTAATATGTTTACTTATTAATAATTTTCCCGGCTGAATGCTTATCACAATAAAGAATTGCGGCGGCTGTAAGTTTACCTTATTACTTATATTAAAAAATATTTCAATGTTATAGTCATGCTATAAAACAATATTCAGCTGGCTACTTTACTAACAAATTCACGACAAATTACAAAATACAAAATAATAATTCAAGCATAAAATTTATCCTTCTTGTGTTTATAATGGTAATATGTTTCCAATATAATCTTGTAATAAAATTCCATTTAAAAAAAATCAGTATTAACTTAAGATTGCGTCAACTGATTATAATATGCAAATCAAATAAATTATTTTCAATAATGAAAAAAATAAATGATATTTATCAGAATAGTAAAAAAAACTATATCAATCGAAGCCGACATGTCCGCCGCGCGTTTTTATTACTTTTAATACTATTATATACGTACCTAGTACATATTATTAAGTATTATTATTAAGTATAAGGTTTTGGTCTTGTGTGTTAATTTAATTTATGTTCTATTATATCGGTACAACACTATGTTTGATCGATTATGTTTATGAATGCACTGAATTTAATTTAATTTTATATATTTATGCGACTTATAAAATCTACTATTTGATTGACACGATAAATAATTTATTAATCATGTAAGTAAGTTGTGTACATATCGTTTAACTTAATTTGTATACTGTAATATATAAATGGTTGGATTAATAGTGTAATCGAATATGATTGAAAGTTTAAATCAAGTACAATAAGATCGGCAAATTAGTCACATAAAACCATTTATATGTATAATAGTAACAGTGTTTATAAAACTTAAAACTTACACAGTGAAAATTCTCTAAGCCGTAATCCCATGGGATCGCGAGCACTTTACGGCTCAGAAGACTTTTACGGCATTCAGAAATATTTAGAAAAATAAAAAATTATGCATAAGTAAGATTTTAGATTTTGACCATGGTTGAATGCACAATTTACGAAACATTTCTCTATTGTTTCCTTACAAATTTTGTTTTGAGAAAATTGATCCCATCCAAAATCGTAATGCGTATCGCCAAATCGCAGGCTTCCATTTCCAAAAGCAAATGTTGCATCAGGAACTTTCGGTAATTGATTTTGAGCGTTGCAATAACTCTATTGTTCAGTGGTTGTAATTTCGAGGTGCAATTAGGTGAAAAAAATTCCAATAGAATGTTGGAGAAATCCATATTTGTGTGAGAAGATGCATTATCGAGAAATAAAATAATTTTGCCATTTTCTGGTTAAGTTCATACATGTTGCCGGTTATCCATGCATTTTTGTTGGCATAATATGATACACCAAGCTTTGATACATCCAATATAAAATAGCTTCAATAAAGTTCCATTTTCAAAGACAGTTGTCATGACAGTCATCCTGTCTTTGGTCAGCTTTCCTCCGGAACATTTTCGCCTTTAAGGGTTAAAGTTTTTTTTCGGTAAAGCGCGAAAAAATAATGCTGTTTCGTCACAGTTGCCAATATCACAGGGCTCAAAACCATCAGAAATGTCGGCCAACTTGGTTTTCCATAGTGCTGTGATATTTTCGTCTATACATCATTTTCCTCGTTGCTTAAATGCAACCCCAAAATTCATTTTGAAACTGCGCAACCAGCCATTGGATGCCTTTAAAACGTGCATGCTTAATCCTTTGGCAATTTCAAAAGCTTTAGATTTTAAAAAGTTCCAGAAATTGGAAAGTTTTGGCTCTTGCTTTGCCGATCTACTCGAACACTATTTGATTGAGTTCTTCATTATTGGAAGCGTTCATTATTTCGGCTCTGAGGATCCGATTTATATGAACATTTATTTCAAAAACTTGAACAATGGTGTTATGTACGGGACTGAGAAAATTACGGCATATAGAATTCATTTTTCATACAAAACTTGTAATTGAGGACTTTTTTACGGCATTACAAAGTTTACGCTATATAACAGCATTATTTTTTCGATCTACGGCTCTCAGGATTTTCACGTATACTGTTTCCGAATCTCCGCTTTCTATATTTTCAAGGGAATATGAAATAATTCCTTACAAGTCATTCTTCTCGAATAGAACATTAAAAGTTACCACCAATGCACATATTTAGACAGCTGCAATCAAAATTAAATTATAAATAATATTTACAATATTGATATGACCCTAATTTGTCATCAAACTATGATGACTAACTCCGTTCCATTTACAAAACTTTTTGGCAATGATTTAATTGGTTTTGTAAATATTGAGAGGTAAGGACATGTTAAGAATATAATTTTGTGTATGTGATTACTGTAATATATACTCAAGATATCTTAAACCACTATATTGACTTTGTGACACATATTTCTAGTTTTAAGTTTTATAATTTATACAATGGTGAAGGTTTTGTTTTCAAAAATCACTTTTATTTCAATTAAACTGCGCGAATACCAAATAATCTCACATAAAGTTTCGTAATAATGTATGAAGACAACACACTAATAAATCACCAAAAAGCTATATTTTGCACAATTTTTAAAGTTATTAGTTTCCGTTAGTTTCTACTACAAGTTTGTAACAATAAAAATATATAAGTAACGTAACATAATAGTTTTGGTGGTTAGCTAATTTTAAAGACTGTAATTTCAAGTATTTTCGAAACTTCTGGTTGTCTACTTTTTTCGTATTGTAGTTTGGATGACCAAAATATCAATTTGATCCAATAAAATATATATATTTTTTCTTTAAAGTTGTTTTTTCATCCTACACACCTCGTACATAAGATATGACAAACACAGAAATATTATAACTGATTCATGAAATCTTTTTCGAAAATCTGTGTGAGCGTAATTTCTACCAATTTTGGAAAATAAAATATAAATAATTTTTTTTACATATATAATTTTAATTTATAAATATCATTTAATTGGCAAAGTTTAATTAAAACTACGTGTCTTTAAGAAAATATCTCCGTATGTTTCCGTAAACTGAATATACACCTATCTGTTCAATATGTATGTATTAACTATTAAGTATATTTATTTTTTGAATAAGTTCTCATCATTATATTAAGTAACAACAATAAGTAAATTATAGATGATAAGTGCACGGAATTGTTTTTTATAATCATCATAATACCGGACATAGGCGTACATTTTTTAGTATTTTGACCTATTTATAATATTTATTTAGTTGGAATAAAAAACATTGTTTATTAAATAATTTCATAGATATTAAACTATTACTTAAAACTATAAAAAATAGAAAGGTGGTTAAAGTTAATATGAAGATAAAATTATGGTGCTTATAGAAACTGAGAAAATATAGGTTATCTGCAAACAACGACAGCAATTAAAATATTTGCACACAAAATACTGTAACTCGATAATTTTTATAATACCGCATCCTAATTGCTTCATTGCATTCCACATGAAAAATTCCACCAAAACCATTAACATTTCCGAAACAATTTTATTTATTTCTTTATAAATATTTGATTTTATGTTAAATAGATTCAAATACATAATTGCACGTTTAGTTTTGTAAAAAAAAATAATAATAATAATAACAACAAACTATACGAGTATTATGCAATACCCACCGCCACTACAAATTGTTTATAAATATTTTTGTATTATCGTTGTCGTCGTCGAAAAAAATCTTTTTCAATGTGGAATGAAAATAATTTTCATTTTTCTTTAACGTCATGAATAATTGATGATGGGCGCCATCAATATTATGTATAGCGGAACATAATATTATTTTTCTTAATAAAATATAAATCTTTATGTGTGGCAATATTGATAAATGCTTATGTTTTTGTTAACACAATACCACTTTTTGATATTCATTTCGAAAAGATCAAACTCTCAATTAAGTACATACTATTACCGAGTGAAGGTATATAATAAATTTCCAGCAACATTTTTCCAAGGTTGTCGATAATTTTTTATAAGTATGTGTATACCTATATTGAAAAGAAATTAATAATCATTTTTGAGAAAGTTGTTAAAAATATTTTCTTTGACTGAATACAATTTTTGAAACACTAAATTTTGTTTTTAAATTACAATGACATTAATTTTCTTTTCACTTTTATTTTTTTTTTAAATATCCATTTCAAAGATTGATCAAACAAACTTTACATTGATAAATTAAGAAATATACAAATTGCAAAGCAATTAAATACATAAATTGATTATATGTATATAATCTATCTTTCGAAACTAGTTTTTATAATTTTTATTACTTCAACATACATGTCTACAGATATATCATACCATCTAACATTTTAATTTGATTTTCCTGCAATAAATTTTCTTTATGCAGTTATGTACATTTTATGTGTTTTAAAAATTTTTAATGGCATTGCAATTGATTTGAACGTCTGCTGTCTATGCGAATTGTTGTATGTGCACATACCGCATGACTCTGGTCAAATGATATATAAATATACGAACTATGTCCGACATATATAAAACTTCCACAAGATGCTAAAGCCAAAATTAAAAAAAATAAATTTACATAAGTATGAATGTAACTTATATAATATGTACAATGATAATAAAATTGATAAATTTATATTGAAAGATTTTGGCATGAAACAATGTAGAAAATTTGTATGCTACAATGTACGAGTAAATTAATAAATTTTATAATTTGGCATTCCATGCATATTATATTGTATCTTGTTTATTTAATAAAATACATATTATGCTTGATCTGAAATATTAAAATAATTTATTAGTGATAATTTCATAAAAAATATTATGCATTACATAAAGATAAACTTGATATCTTATACTGGCGTTTCACAGCATGATGATGTATTTCAATTGTCCTTGTTTTTTGGTGTGGAATTCAAACTGATTTTGAAATTGAAATCAAAATTTACATTAAAACTTAATAGATATTTTATTACTTCGAGTATAATAAAAATGTCATTATTCTTATTAATTAATAAATAGCTAATTTTATGATGATATACATATAAAAAATTATTTCTTAACTTTGTAGCTTTCTATTTGATGAAGAATTTGATGAATAACTAGATTTTGCGACCAAGCAATGATATCGACCTTCATTAAAGTTAATTAAATTTATAGTATATTTTTTTTTATCGACGTTAATAGTTCCTAAATTTTTCAGTTTGAACAATAAAACTTATCTATATTTAGTTTAAGTTTTTATTATTAAATATTATATTAAATTTTATATTTTTAACATTATAAAACATTAAACCGAAATATGTAATTATGCTTTATTATTAGTAATTAATTAAAATATAAAATTATGTATTAAACAAATAATAATAAAAAATTAACCAATTTTAAATAAAAATATTAGAAAAATTTATCTCATTTATTGAAAATTTTTGATCAAGACCGACTTTTGTTGAATCAATATTTTTTGGTAAATTGATGAATTTTCTTACAGATCTCTTGAATCCTTGCAATATTTCTGTTTTAATTCAATATTAAGGTTTTTATGAATTATTTTAATTAACTAATAACATTTTCTTTACTTTATTTCAGGTAAATTAACTAAACCAACACACCAAGCTTTGTGATTTACGCTTATACATGAACTGTAGGTACATGCATGATTATATATAGCAAAATAAAATTAGTATTCAACTTAAATATAATCTGATAAAATGTAGTTGTGTCTATTTGATTGACTTATGACAAATAATAATGTTTTATTTTCCATAACGCATGTAATCATCATATACAGTTATCTTGTAAAAAAACTTATTAATATATACATAACAAAGTGTAAAATCTTAAGGGAAAATACTGGTGACGCATACGCGGCCGTGTATTTTGTCTATACTAAGAAAGGTATAATGCTATCTGTTATTTGTATAATATACTAATGCTCTCGAATTAGTAATGATGATACAGGGGTTTGAACAAAGCAGACATTTGCACTGTAAATTCACTTGCGTGCTTTCGCAATTCTATTGTCTCTATATGTGCACTATTACATAAATAGGAATTACAGATGACTAATTTTTAAAATAAACATGCTTCGACTGTAAAATTATAATAATCGCGATTTTTTACATTCACTTTTACATCTTTATTTTCGCAACGGAATACAAATATGTACATATATTTGGTCTTGAACTTTTGGTATTGTTATATTTGGAACACAGATTTTAATTTCTTTGATTATGTTTTTGGCAAAAATAAACCGGATGAGAATAAGAAAGACATATATGTGTATATAATTGAGACAGTTATTTGCATTTCAAGTTATTATTTGCGAAGGTTAAGGATTCATTTAACAATATTGTTTAATAATAAAAATTTCGATTATAATGTATGTACATATATTCTTAAGATTGTTATTAGTTTTTGGTTCGAGTATATCACTAACAAAAGCATAAAGAGAAAAATACTTTCAATTTTGATTAATATTGATCGACCACACACACAAAATAAATAAATATTAATTTAATGAAAAAAAGAATTTCAAAAAGTGACTTCATATATTCAAAATTTTAAAACATTAATTTTTATTATGTTATTGTTAGTATGAAACAAGCATGTATGAAAACGATAGTATCCCATTTTATCTTCTACATAATTGGTTCACTATTATATATGGTAATCAATAAACATGAAGTCGCAGGAGAAAGTTTTATTTTCCATATACTGAATGTTTATTGATAAATTGTCAATTGAGTTAAAATGATAAATTATTCTATTTGTTTAGCTTCGAGGCTTACTGTTTCTTTATTTTATTGGCAAAGAGTATTGAGGTTTAAAAAACTAAATTTCTGTTTTATTCTTCTCTACTTTATATATAACCCTTTAAGAATTCTTTAGTAGTTGGTTGGTTTTTTCAACAGAGTTCTACACGGAAACAAGTTAAATATTTTAATTTCTTTTAGTTTGGTTTATCAACATATGAAATGAATTCAGAATTTTTCATTAAATTGAACTATATATATTGATACTCAAATATTCTTTTTTTTCATACGATGACTTTATATACCCATTGTGTTGTGTCAGCTATATATTAATATTCTCATTATCATTACATCCTGGATATAACATAGATCATTTAAATTTTAAATAATAGTACACAAATCATGTACGTAAATACACCTGCTACACAAAATTCTAATCTTATTTTTATTCAAGTTCTGTATTTATCTCAAATTCGATTTCCATAAAATGTTGAAAATTGTTTAAAAAAAAAATGCGTGGTTTGTAGTTTTGTTATTGTTTTTGTTCAATCATAAAATAATTTTAAAAAAATTATCGTCATTTGTATACTTATTTTTATGTAGTTTTTTGTGCAAACACAATACACCATAAAATTAAATTTGCTAAATGTTAATGTAACACAATAACGATATTAATAATAATAAATAGTTTATTATGTATATTTATAATAAAAACTGGTCAATCTACTTTCCTTAAACTGTTTTCTTTATCTTAAAAGAGCACAAAAACAGTATATGTATGTAGCAAGAAGGTTTTTGTTTTGCGGTGTACTATAAACAATCCAAGTACAACGACAAGAATAAAAAGTACTTGCATAAAATATTATTTCCAAAGTAAAAATATTTACATCCACACATATAAAAAAACAAATCCGCGAATCGCGATATCATAGTTCAAAAACTAATGAGGTCTCTCATATTTATCGTACACAAATTTCGAAAAGATTAAGTACTGTGACAAGGTCGTTTAGTAATTTATTACTATTATTATATTTCATATGCACACTATAGTGAAACAAAGAAAAAAAAAATAAAAGTATACATTTTATGTTTTTAATGCAACATCTTCATTTAAATAAATATAAATTTTTTCTCTACCTTTTATGAATTCAAAATACAAAATAAAAACTACAATTAAATCAGATAGACAAGCCAAGCCACATACACATAATATGTATGAGAATGGTGATCTTGTTAAAAATCAGTACATTTCCGTACAAAGTATTCAAATCTTAAGAATATACTACACGATCTCAAAATGATTGCACTATATTGATGCAATTTATTATTCCATATGTTTTAGTCAATTTCAAGATAATTAAAAATTCTTTTATAATTAGCATTGCAAAGCTCTCGAATATTGAATAAAAAAACTTACACAATTTTATATCACTTTTTATTGAGCAAAATTGTTTTGGTAAGGAACTTGTTTTCTTGTACACGGTATCTTAAATGCAAAAAAATGTCGCCCACTTAGTATAACAAAAAAGACTTTTTAAAAATTAATAATAATCAGAAATATCATTTGTTAATATATTATTATATATGAGGTTAATTATTTGTGATTATATTAAGTAAATATGTATGCATACTTAGATTTATTAGAATGCTTTTTATAACAATAATTAATTATAATAAAAATTATTCGTTTATTAATATTTTCGTCGTCGAATCTGTGTGACAAAAGTAGTGAACATATAAAATATATATAAGTGAACATATAATATATGATACATTGAAGTGTATTTCAAGTTAAAAATGCAGTCACCTTAGTACCACGATAATCGGGTTTGTATCGACAAGGCTTAGTACTTAAATTACTCTATTGGACGACTAATACTTTCGTAGTGCTCTTTGTTAGTACCTACCTTTTGCCATTGCCAGTGTCAATTTTTTCATCAAATGTTTACCAACAGTCAAACATCAAATGTTTACCAACAGTTTGTATATATCTAAGGTTGTGGTTATAGCATACCCACTTGCATTTTTGTTATAATTTTTTACTTCAAATAAATAAATAATTTCAAATGTAGTTTACCTTTGTAACTGCGGAACAGAAAATGGTAACGTCATTACTACGTTCAATCAATTATGAGTCAATTAAATAAATATTTCCGAACATCGTTAGTCACATTCACATATTAGTTGGATCAAAGATTATTTTACATAAAGATGTCCCAACCAAAGCAAAAATGTACATCCTATTTTATGCCATTTCTTATAGCCAAATTAATAGCGTACTAACAGTGAAAATCCCTTTTGAATCCTATGTACAATAGTTCTGTAAGAATTCAAATTTTGTAATACTATAACCATATTTCTACATAGTGATGTATGAATGAATAATACAAGTTTATACCATACGGTTAATTTAAGTTTTTACTAACATATGAATGAAAACATAAAATACTATTTTTAACTTTAGAAATTCTTTTTAATATTATATCAACATAATTTTAATGAAAAACATTTTTTATATTAGTACGTTCTATATGGACCGATTTAGATAAGAAATAATTAACTTTTATTCACCTTTCAAATTTAGTATTTTGTCATTATCACTCATATAAAACCACGTGTAATAAAAACTACAAAACAGAAGTAAGTAAACATATGTAAAAAAAAACCTTTTAAATGATTAAAATTTCCTTATATGTATATGAATAGTGAATGTCACAGTCACCACAAAGTAGTGGTTCGTCATTGTCACCCACATATATAAATAAAACGATAAATTAATTAGATTCATCAACAACATTGTATCGTGCATTTTAAAACTACATATATTCAATTTCTATTTCTTTTAACTTCAATGAACTTTCTACACACTATATAGTGTGTAGTATAGTATTTTATAGTATTTCTTAAAACTGAAATATGTTTTACCATATTTAAACGATTGTTTGTTATTATTATAGATCCGATGATGAAAGCGGATAAATAAAAAAAATTCATTCATAAATTAGATTTAATAGCATTTTTGTTTAAAGATTTTTTTTGTTTGGTTGAACATTTTCCGTCGAAGTAGAAGTTTTCGATTACAATTTTACTATTAGTAAATTTATATTAATTTATTAGACTACATAATATTAGATATTATTATGTATCATCGTTCCACACAAAATTTAATATATGTTAGAACATTTTTTTTATATGATATTGGTTTGTGGAATATATTTGAAAAAATATTCAAGAGATCATCTCATAAAAAAATATTAAATTTAAAATTAATATGTAGATATTTTATTGAGAACTTCTTTTATATTATAAAACCACTTTTACTTTTTACGAATGAAACCAGACAGCATTAAATTCCATATTTTGTTTGTCTATTGCATGTATGTTAATGCAATATATATATTTCAAATGTATGCATTTGTTTATCTATTTTATATTATCTTAATTCCATTCATAAATATTACTTTACATATTCAGTTTCAGCTGGTTCCTATTTTCATGATTAAAAAATAGAGGTTTATGTTATTTGTTACATCTTTAAAAATTTGCTGCAATTTCTTACGTATGAAAAATAATTAATTAATTGTGTAGACAATTTTCGATTAGACTTCGCACTTATATTGAATAAAAAAACTCTTCTTTATTGATTCGATTCTGTATCTCTTACGCCAAATATTACAACTTTTAATGACTAGAATATTCAGATATAAATGTACAAAAATAAATTGCGGTTAAGATAGGTGAAACAGTTAGTGAAATTTCTTGGTGGAAGCTCTTTATAATCCAATATAAAGCTCTATAAAAGATTGTACCAAATGTTCTTGACTTTTGATAAAAACGATCTTTCAAAATCTTATCTTCCATTGCAAATTTTGACTGGTTAGAAGTAGAAGTTATATATCTTCAGTCAGTAGATTTTTGAGTTACAATAATATTATGCTTGTACTGTTGCTCTTAAAATACTAACACGCGGTTTTTCTTTCATAACGAAATAAAATACTTAAATACACATAAATAAAATAACAAAGTACTTTTATTAGTCAGGAATTTAACAACTGTAATATATATTATATGTATATATAAAATGGTACATTAATGTTTAATATCTTTAACAGTAATCCAGAAAAGTTCAGATAAATATATAATTTCCTTTTATAAAATTTAAAGACCAAAAAATCTCTTGTTTCTTAATTTCTGTCTTAAGCCCGTGCTGAACACCCTCACAATCTTATTTAAACAATCGTACATAACAACAGCACGCAATTTAAAATTTAATTTTTACAATCAAAAATATATATTATTAATAATAAATATGGATTTAAAATAAGCAGTATTTTTGTAATGAAGGGTTATTAATTTATCCCAATTGATTTATATTTATTCCATTTAATATGTTATATGTGCAAGATTGTAATTGATATCGAATATGCATATAAATATTTCTGACATTCCTTGTATACCATTAATATAAAATCGATTAAAATTGTCATTTACAATACAAAAATAATGAAACACTGTATTTTTAAATAATGATACGCGTTTAAAAAATCAAAATAATAAATGATTTTCATGCATTTTCCGCAAACGACCAATATTTAATTAGTTTATATTTTTTTTATCTTATAAGTTCATTCAGCATGTTATTGACTTCGATTTATATCTGCTGTATCGCAGTTTGTTCGCTTTATTAATAAAATTAATATTAAACTGCGCACACCATGATCATTTTTTAATTGTTATTTTTAATTTAAAAACAAAACACAAATCTGTATTTATTAATTTTTATGTTACTTTTATGATTATTAGTTAATTAATTATATTATTTTTACTTATAAAAAACAAGTTGGTTTTAAAATATATTTTTGAACAAATTGTATAATTTTAAATGAGAAGATTGTTATTCACTACATAAAGTATTTACAGCAGATTATTCAAAGATATATATGTGAACATATTTTTTATATATAATAAAATCTGCGGGTGCTACATACAAATGATGGCTGGTTTTGTACTAAACATTTTTTTTTATCCCTTGCAAATACTTTGAAGAGCAAACTAATAAAATATAATTATATATTACAAATAAACTTTAACCTCATATTGAAAATATATAATAGGAAAAACTACATATAGTAAAATCAATTGGGTTGTATACTAGTTTACAGATTGATTTATTGATATTACAATAACATAAGCCGTAAAATAAAAGATGTTGAATCTAGCAAAAAAGTCATAAAACTAGCCCTTATACATTATTTTAATAATAATCTCCATTATAGTACTGATACATTGAGTTTGTAACATTTGGTTTACAGTAAATTTAGTTATTGTATAACATATGATTATAGTTTATAAATTATACCACACCCAGTTTTAGTATTTGCAACAAGGAGCCAAGCTTCCATTCTCCTATACAATTTTTTGTAAACATAAATTTTTGATTAAACTATATACATAAATTTTATTTATTATAATTTACAGAAAAAATAGTTAAAAAAATTAGATAAAGGTTAAATAAATACCTTATACTCTAAATCTGACTATGACTTGAATATATACATACAATATAGTCACTATTATACAACAATATGTCTACTATAAGCTTACCCAGTTAATGAAAGTACGAAAACAATCAACATAAAAATTAAAATAATCTTTAGATTTTGTTGTTTTATTTTCTTAAGATGAAACTAGGTAATCTTTATATTAAATATTTTATTTTCTGTATTTCCTAATATTAAATGTTTTTATCTATATAGTTTTGATATTTCACAAACATTAAGAAATGTTTAAAAAGTAAATAAATGTACAAAAAGTAGTTCAGTTGACATATTACATCGTGTATTGTTGTATACTATGTAATATGTACACAATATATACGACCAAGATTGTTTAGGTATGTCTAAACAAACAGACAAATTCTGTGATTAATTCAATTTGAAAATTCAATCGACATCAAATTTAAATTATATAAAAAAGCAAACTTTAAATGTCATATATGTACATATGAGTCTATAAATATTGCTACTTATTCGCGTGGCAAATAATTTATTAGTTATGTTCTATTCGATGTAATATCAATCGTTATATATTTCGTAGTTTTTAGGTAGATCAATTTTGTTGTTGTGCTTGTATATATATGATCTGAAAATCAGCTTTAAATATTTTTATAGGAATATGTATATATTGTTAACTGCAAATCACATAAATTTACTATTTGATAGTTCTTTGTGTTTTCCTGTTGTTATAAATATTCTTAAGTGTGGCGACAAAATACAATGTACGTAGGGTAGCGTTTCATTGATTTCTAAACATCTGTGTTTTTTCATTCCTTAAATACTAGTTATTAATAGTAAAATTTTCAACCAATACCTTACTTAACTATATTTACTTAACTAAACGTTTTTACAGCGCCACACACTAAAATTGTATTTGTCCATAGTAACAGAACTACTATAATAAAAGCATTGATAAAATATTTATTCTAATTGCAATTAATCAATAAAATTTATAGTGTTTAGTAATATGTATTTCAAAAATATCATTCGTTTATTATGTATTTTATCAAGTATGTAGTATTTGTATATTTTACTGTATATTGAACAAGTGTACTTAATAAATTCTACTGATAATAATTTTGCCAAAATTATATTGTTAAAAAAATGGTTCAGAACTGGTATTAAAAGTAAACTCCATCTGTATTGAAATCCTTATCAATACAGATTATTCTACTTACGTAAACATTTTGTCTGACGCAGTGCTATAATTCTAGTAAATTGTAAACCTTATTTTCTTATTTATAATTTTAATTATATTTATCACTTCAAACTTTAGAATTTTCGATAATAGTTTGAAGAATAGTTCTGTTTATTATGTTGCAAAAATTGTTATTCTATTTGTTTAATTCGCAAAAATATTATTTAAGTTTTAGCTCGAACCCACATGGTATTTTGATATAAAAATAAATATATCATCCAAAACTTTATTTATTAGTAAAATTTAGGTCGTCATAATTTACTTAAAGTTAACTAATTCTAGTTTATTTGTTAAGTGAAAATTTTACATTTTCACTTAATACAGTTGATTGAGGCAGTCAGTACTTTATCATAGGTTTATTCTCAAATTATTTTTCATACATCTGCCACAGAGTTCTTTATTTATCGTTTATACAATTGTATTTACAGATTTAGTATTATGATGTGAAGTATTACCACACATATATTGATGAACAATCCCTTTGTATAATTTTTGAAAGGCACAAAGTACTATATCTTTTAATGCTTGGGACAGCTTAATGCTTCACTAATCCCTTATTGGCCTTGTGCTATATGTGTATTTCTTCTTACATAATATAATTTCACAGCTGGTGTAGAGTATCAACTCTCTCTGTTCTCTTGTAAAATAAATTAATATTTACCTTGTTCTTAATATGTTTTATCAATAAAATGTAGTGATAAAATTATTTTTAATATACCTTATAGTTTTTCTACAGAGTTTAAACACATGTGAACTCAAACTTAGTAAATGGTGGAACTAGGAAAACCCAGTAAATCAGATTTTCACTGCAGTTGATACTAAATTCTTGTTCACTTAAATACAGGATTTTTTTCAAATGGGAGTTCTATTCTACTTTTATCTTGATTAAAGAGATTAAAATATGTTAAGAATGTGCTGTCTCAATACGAGACCAACTGTTTATCGTTGTTTTAAGGTTTATTGTAGTTAGTTTGAGATCAAATTTCAAATTTTTCAAAAAGAAGCAACTTTATTCCGATTTCTTCTAAAATTTAATCTTTTGCAAAGTTAATAAAATATTTTCAAACAGAAAGATCAATAATTTAAAAATAACCTGGATATTCAACGCGAGGTTCATCAGTCCATGAATCAGATGATATACAATTTTTCACGTTCTTTGCACACATTAGAGTTAGTGTCTCCCAATAATGTGACTTATTATCTACATTCAGATGTCTTTTTTGCAAATTTAAGGTTTTTCCCATGAGGTTAGCACTATCGATTATCGATACAATTTTCATTAATTTTTCCTTTTTTTTTAAATAAATTAGATAGTGAGTTTATAAAAATAGAGCATTCCGATTTGTTTTCATGGACTTTAAGAATGATGTGATAGAGAATTTAATTGTAATTAATATGTAAAAATCATTTTAATTAATGAATGATTAACTATATGTAAGAATTTTCTGAGCATTACAGCTTTACATTAGATTCTATAATCACTAATACATATATATATATATATATATATATATATATATATATATATATATATATATATATATATATATATATATATATATATATTGTATATATATATATATATATATATATGTATATATATATATATATATTATATATATATATATATATATATATATATATATATATATATATATATATATATATTTATATTTATATATTTATATATTTATATATATATATATATATATATATATATATATTATATATATGTATATATATATATATATATATATATATATATATATATATATATATATATATATATATATATATATATATATATATATATATTTATATTTATATATTTATATATATATATATATATATATATATATATATATATATATATATATATATATATATATATATTAAAATTTATTAAAAACAAATCTTTTTAAGGTGACCAAGAACTCAAGGTTAAGTAAATTGCCTGTTAGTATCCATAGTTCCAGCTGTAATTTTATTTCTTTCTTAAATTTATTGTCTTGGTACTTCAGAAATATCAAGTTTAAATTAACTGTCTGTACACTTCGAATTTTGCGTTCAAGTAAATTTTTTATCAACAGTATAACTTTATGATTAGATAAGCAGACGAGTGTACAAAATTATTATTTAGTTTTTGTTTTCTGCACATATATATGTATATAATATTTATACGGAAATACTTATACATTTTTATTTATATGCTCTAAAACGCATATATGTGTTTGGTAGTGCTTTTAAAAATAGTTCATTGCACTGTATAAAGTTCGAGTTCTGTACAAGCTTAATAGTGTGTAAATCTAAAATATTTCGAATCTATTTTAAGAAATATTTCTTCAGTAAAAATTAAATATTCATCAATAACTTGAATATATTCCTTATATTATGACAAAGAAAGACTAAAAACTGCGATGTTTTTATAAACTAAATTGCGAAAGTACCCAAAACAGAAGAGTTAGAAAATTAATTAAAAACGTAAAAAGAATTTGATTTCGATTTCCTTCAAGTGGCAACTTACATTAATTTGCTGCGAGAAGTGTGGAATTTCAAAATATTAAGAAATATACATTTTTTTGTTCTCTTAACAAATCCAATATATATCTAAAATATGTATTAAAAGTGCGAATGCCAAAACTGTATAACAACATATCTCGTGCGGTGCAGAGAACGAATAGTACATTGACATTTAACATATTGTAACTAAAAATAGAATTGAAAATAAAAAATATATATAAAATAATAGTTTACATATAGTTCTGAAATAAATAAATGTACTCTTATAGGCGTGATAATTAATCGATATGTTAATAGTTTATCTATATTTCTCTTACATAACACATTCACTATTTTCTTATGATTCGATTTTATCGATCTATAAATCTAAGATTTATAAATTATATTTAGAAGTTTTCTTGTAGTATATGTATATTTTATATAAAGTTAACTGTAAACCCTTCTGTAAACGGAAATGAAATTACACAAAAAAAGTGAAAATCATATATAAGAAGGTTATATACCAGTTACCATAAGATCATACTGCTTCAAACAGGATATTATCGTCGATCGATCATAATTTTTTTGGTTTCTTAAAATGTAAACGGTTCAAAACAATCTTATATACATGTTAAATTATTATGATTATTATTTAATCATTTCAACAACAAAAAATATAAATTATTAAAAAACTTGTTTACGTGACCAAAAAATAAATTAAATTCAGAATCGAGTGAAATTTATTTCACTTTTTGTTATTTATCGATTTCATTTTGACTTTTTTTTTTCTTATCGTTGAATCTTGTCTTGTCAATCGATGATAACACAAGGTCGAATAAATTTAAAGAAATACATACGTATAAGTTTTGAAATACTCGAAACAAATACACACATATAAAATTTTTTTTAAGATTGATAGAGCGGTGTAGGTGTGGGACCAAGACGATAATGTAATATATACACAAGAAAATATGTTTATTACTTACCCGCGCGATATGTTGCAGTCGGGTTATTAAATATATTAACTATAGGGATTTAACCTTAATTTTTACCATTTGTTGTGAAATTATATATTATATGGTAATTTTTTTTGTAATTTAGTTTTATAAGTACATATATCTTATATATATTTCAATTTTACTTTCACGGCCTTGCAAATTATATGGTCGTAAGGAATGTAAATGAAAGAGAATCAATGGATAATACTTAAAATAGTTTTCATTATTAATTTACGTCAACACCAATGAAATAAATAAAATTCCACAAGTAACGCGATATATTGCAAGTAAAATATCATCACCTATATATTTTATCAGTAAAGTATGATAAACACATTCTGGATATTGATAAAGTTAATGGTTTTATGTCTCATTTTATTATTGATTGATAAAAAATTGATAAATTGGTTGGAACGTTTAATTGCTTCTATATTATTATATTTCTGTTGTAAATGTTACTTTAAAAAATAATTTTGTAGCTTAAGTTGGTGACAGTTCTGACTTTAATCGACCTTGAGGGATTCTACTTTGTACAATCTTAAATTTGTGTTTCAAAATTCAATATGTTGTTAGATTCGATTAATTTATAATTTTTCATGATAACCTCCTATGTTACAATTAAGTACAGGTTCTTCTTGATTTGTTACTTATACTTATTATCTAATTGTTAGTTGTCACCGAACATGCAAATATTAATTTATTATATTTATCACTTGCTGAAAAGAAAGGCGGTCATTTATTTGTTTTTGAAATATGCATTAGTTTGAAAATTGCAACATTAAGTAAAAAAATTAATTTTGTTTTGAATAGTAGCACATCTCAGAAAAAATATTATGACCAAAGCCTTAGTAATTCAATTTGGGTACTTAAACACCAATTTTTTTTTTTGGTTATATTCACCAATCTTTAATTTAAAAAATAAAAATTTTGCTACTTGGTTGAAACAATAATTGATCAAAATGTAGTTAACCAAAATATTGGTACTTGAATTTGGTTGAATTATCTAAAAAAAAATAGTTAAACAACCTAGGAATATATTTCAAATAACAAAGTTAGGTTTTTTCGTTATTTGGTAGTTTTGACCAAACAATTTAGCAGAGTAAATTAAGTTTTTAGTAACATTGACCAAACAATAATTATTTGTCAGAAAATGTTTAAAACAATTTTTTAAATATTCCTTGATTAAAGTAACAGTATGTTTTTCACCAACAATTGTTTATTTTAACCAAGTATTTAGTTCAACCAAATGAAGAGTGTATTCAAATGAACAAAATTCTTGGTTACTAAAAAACGGAATTTTATTAGAAATGCAATTTTACATGTCAGATTGTTTTTTTTTCTTTAGTAAAAACACGTTTATGCTTCCCAATTTTGGACGATACTCCAAAAATAAATAACCAATTTTATAATGAATCAAAAAATTATGAGTCGTATCTGGATTTATTTGATAAGCAACGTTTTAGTTTTAAGTCTAAAGATTGGACTTTACTCACATTTCGAAAACATTGTTCAATTGTTACTTGACAGAAATAATTTATTTAAGAAAACTGGGACCACATCATAGTGGGCCGAATCAAACGAATTATCAACGAATTCATCACTCAAAGCTTCAGCATCGTCAGTTATAGACTCGAGATTCGTGTTATAGACTCTTTTAAGGTGAGTTACCACCTTAAAAGAGTCTATAACAATTCCAGCATTAATTTACGATTCCAGTATTGATTACGAATTTTAGAAACCATTAGCCTGTCATACGAAAACGCCGTTTCGGTGGTTGAATTAAGCCCCAACGGTGAATGGTTGGCTAGCTCGTCAGCGCATAAATTAATAAAAATTTGAGGAGCACACAAATTGTGCTTAAGCGATGTTGTATGGTCAATTGGCATTCGGCAATTTGTGTCAGCAAGTGATGACAGAACACTAAAATATGGGAGTTAAGCTCTGTCAAATGTCTTAAGACACTAGTGAGACACAATAACCTTATAGTTTGTTGTAATTTTAATGTCTGTTACGACGAGTCCGTACGTATATAGGATGTACGAACGGCTTAATGTTTAAAACACTTAATGTTCACTCACTCGGCTTAATGTTCAGATCCTATTTTGGCGTTGCATTTCAATCGTGAAAACTTCTATCACACAATTGGTTCGTCTAGTTACGATGGTTTATGTCGAATATAGCACGTGGATACAGCAAGTGGACAATGTTTAAAAACACTGATTAAAGATGATAACTCTCCGGGTTCGTTTTTTAAATTTTCGCCAAAAGGAAGTATATATTTGCTGCACACCTGACAATACACTGAAGCTGTAGGATTGTTCGAAAGGAAAGTGCTTAAAAACATGAAAAGAATATAATAAAAATGTATATTATTAAATAAAGATTAACTATACCAACATTATGTGTTGTTTAATCTAATGTTGAATTTACCCTAGCCAATTGTTGAAATATACTAAATTTTTGGTTAATTTAAACAACCAAAATAATCTTAAATATTGTATAAAAATAAAACTTGATAAAACTAACTAAGTCGTATGTGATATTTACTTTTTTTTGTTAATTTAACTGTTTTTATATTTAAAAAATAACCACATACTTTTGGTTAAAGTAACTAAATGTTTTATGTTATAAACCAAAGTTTGGTTATTTAAAATTAAAAATTATATTAACCAAAATTTTAGTTATTTATTTTATTAAGACATTTGGTTGGTTGAAAAATACTAAGATTTTGGTTAAATTGTCCTAGTTTTTTGGTGTTTTTGACCCAAGTTTATTTATTTTGAAATATTCGTGTATTGATCGGTTGTTGACCAAAAACAAAATTTGTATTGGTTAAAATTTAGTTTTCTCTTGGTAACAAATACCCTTCGAGTCTGACATATGTATCGTCACAGATGTTATTTCAAATTTACCAACAATTTTCAAATATTGAAATATAAAGTAACACACAAGAATTTCTTTTTCACTTGTTTGCTTTTATTATTGAAAAAATTCAGGATTTTAAGAATGTACTTCAATTGATCGAAGCATATTTCAAATAGGAAAAACTGTTATTATGATCACGCATGTATGAAAAAAATAACACTGCCGCCATAATTTATGCTCTCCACAACTCGATTGATATAAATCCGCAACGTGTGGTTTAAAAATGATATCGGTTTCTGCTTGTTTACAGTGGCATAATACATATTAGATACTCATGTTCCATTATGCCTATTATTTACTATATTTCCTATATATGTATATAAATTAAAATTAATAAATACAATTGAAACCTGTCAATTATAAATTGTATACATAACTCGTGTGCACTAATTTTCTAATAACCGCAAAAATTAATTTAAATCTATATACGTAACTATATCACATGCAGTTACTATTAAAAATAATATTTTTGTCACACTGACGATATTGTTGTCGAAATGAATTTAAAACTCATAAATCAAATCAATAAAAAATATAAATAAAAATGTATTGTCAACAAAATCTGAACTTTCACGTTTTATGCGATTAAATAGCATTAAACATCAAAGATTGAGTACGGAAGAATCGTTGATTTTTTTATGTTATACAATTTCCCAGGCATATTCTTAGTGGTGGTTTGAAACCAATTGTATCGATATATAAATGAAAACTAATTCAATTTGCTTTGTATTTGATTCGTTAAGTAAGGGAAAAATTGTCTTACGATATACAAAATATTAAATTACACAAAAGAAACCGATCATCAGTGTATGTAAATTTTTTTATATTAAGTATAAGTTAGTTCTGTTGCTAATGTTTAAAAAACTATATATGTATGTATGTAATTCGTGAGAGGCTGGTTTATAAATTTACATACATATATGCATAAAATTTAAAGTTCACATTTATTTATGAATGAAAATATGTTTGGTCGTCGCGGCAGGTTTTTTCGGTTTAACTTCAAATTTTTATTACACCCACTGATTGAAAGCTTTAAAACTAGTTACCTGTATTTTAGAAATTAATTCATTTTTTTTGTCGTTATTTGCTTATTCATTATATATCTATATGTACAATATTTTTAACGGTCATTTTTAATCAATAAAAATCAAATAAATTTCTAACGTCTATAAATAAAGTTTTATACGTTGATAAAATATACATGTATAAATTATATTTTATAATAATAATTATTTAAGAAAAAAAAATTGAAAGCTGTTTCGGATATTTTATTGCCAAAATAAAGATGAAATCATTTAAACGAAAAATTTTTAAGCAGTTAGTCAGCTATTGCGCTTTTGTTGTCTAACCAGTTTTGCTTTTTTTTTTATATCTTTAGATTTTTTTTCTTAATGCTAAAAGAAACAAAAATCAATGTCTTATTCAATCATGTTAAGAAAAAATAAAGTGTTCAAAGTTTAAAATTAAATAAAAATGACAAAAGTGTTTGTTTTAAAATTCTGTATCTTAAACTTTAAATGGTTAAAAATAGTGATTTTGAGTCATCAAGTGGTTTGTGTGTTAAAAACTCCTTTTAATATTGGGTTAAAACGATACTTTCTTTTTACTATTGATTAAATAAAAAATGACATGATTTTTGCTCGCGGTACCCACTTTTTTTTATTTATTATCCTGACGAAAAACTTTATCTCAAAATGTTGACAAATTAGTTAAACTTAATATAAAAATATTTAGATCGATAAAATTTTATAATCGCAATTGATCTTTTTATGCCTTCAGGCAAGACTATTGACTGGTTTAATTTTATTATACATTTTTATTTTGATTTTTGTGTAATAATTATTTATAACGATTTTTTGAGTTAACAACCACATCGCCCACGCAAAAATTGTACATTGAGAAATCGGAATTATTTTGGTTTTGTTTGTGAAATTGTTCAACTTATGAGCACTTTTTTGATTAATCGATTCGGTTAAGAATTATATAAGTTTACTTTAAATTGTATCGAATTAAATATTTGATTTATAATAAATAATTATTTTGTATATGTTACACATTCCTCACAACAAACTTGATTATTTATTCAAAGACAGTGAACAAAACAGTGAAGTTTCAGAAAAATTGACGACCTCTTCCGTTTGACTAACTCCTTATCTACACATAACGAATTTTCTCACTATTGACATTTCCATCCTAGATCACCGTAGGTAGACATGAAACAATTAAGGAGGGATTGGTTTATAAAATTATTAACTTAACTGTTAGTTTCTATTTTATAGTCACTTTAGAAAAGTTGTGTATTATGATTCTAATAAGTAATCCTAGTTTCAATTCTATTCTTCTTCGGTAGATTAAATACAATATCAATTTTTCAAAAATGTCATATTAACCAACGTCATGTTAAACCTTGAATTTAATACATAGAATTTCATATGATATTTGTAAATTTAAGAATTTATTATAATTTTGAAATATTTAGTAACAAGTTTATGAATCACACGGTTGAATAACGTCTGCTAAGTTGAATAATATAAATATAATCTCGCCTCCAAATCATTGTCATCGTTAAAATCTTGCATGATAATATTAAGGAATACCACAAAATGAATGAACAATATTTTAATTATAAACTATCAGAGTGTATGATGCATTTAACACCAAAATTCTTGAAGTTTTAATAAATGAGATACTGAGATTTTGTACTGTGTGATTATTTGGGTTAAGTTTTATTCTTAATCTTAAAGTTTTGTAATCGAAAAGGAATTTATATATAAATAAATTATGGTGAGTCACGATTCTACAATACGCTAATAAGTTTAAAAGTTCAAGAATATCGATATATAAATTATAAATAAATAAAAAATGGTTCGCATTTTTAACTTGATTGTATTGTTATAATTTAGTCAAGATGACATTTAACATTATCATTTTTTTGTTTTATTTCAGGTAAGATTTATTTAATGATGATACAGCAACATATCACTTAAATATTTGATTGGAATTTAGCATTGACAAGGTAACTTCCTATTATGTATACAGTAACAAACGCGAACAAAATATATTTCCTTAATTAAATCAATAAATATTTCTATATATAGTCAAATTCTACCGAATCATTTAATTTGATTATATAAAATTTGTACTTACATGCGCATAAAATGAACAAATCATCAATCAAATTTCCTAAAAAGAATAAGACAAAAAATTACAGGCAAAAGTAATCTTACAGCGCGCGAATACATAATAATTTGCAAAATACTCTTTGGTCATTAAATAATTTACATAATAATCATGATCTCGAATTAAAATAATAGCTATACACTCTCCACATAGTTATGTGTATTTCCTAGTCCTAGTCACACATTTATTTTCCAATTTTGGTTATAAAAAATTAGCACTTTCATTCAATGATTTTTAAGATTTTAATAAAACGTAACAAAAGAAACACAAGAATTATGATTTAATGAAATGTATATATTATATATTATTATTGTGATGGAATTATGTAAACCAAAATATGTAGTTTGGCTCTGACGCTTATGTAATATATAAACAGATATACAATAGATATTTCTTCAAATCAAATTTGTTTCGTTTTAAATTCTTTAATACAATTATTATCGTAGATCAGTATGTTATCGATGTAATACTGACCTATTCAATTTGTTGGAGAATTTATGATATAAATATGCAAATTTTATAATATATGTAAACTTTGTGTATATAAACACCGGTTTTTTCGTTATGCAATTGGTTAAGCTGATGAATATATTAATTACACAAAATACAAATCAAGCACAACCTTTCAACTTGGATTAATTTTGATTGTCCTACTTTTGTACGTTTGAAGGTAGCAAGTGATTGTGTTGGTTGTTTATATAATTTTAAAATATTGCATCTTTATTTTTCATTTTAGTCAGTGTAGCTCATAATATCGTACAGGAAGACCTCACCATATAAAGACAATACTATTACCCTAAATTCCATACCACATCAAATGTCACGCGATTATATAGAAAATGTCAAAGTGTTCCATTCCACAGATATTTTCATTATGTCATTCATTCCAAATAAACAAACAAATTAAATTAAGTACAAAAACTATTAATGTACCTCTATATCATTGAGCTTTCTTAATTACAACTGCACAAAAAGATCTGTTGAAGCGAAAAATAAAATGAATGTTAAATTTATGTAATGATACATGTAAAATGTAGTTTAAGTAAGTTTTATTTAATCAAACTACTAAACACATTTATTGACATTTTAGTTAACAACAATGTTAACCTCTCCACGTTATATATATTTTTTTTTATTTTGTTACCACACCCAGGTGTGAAAAATATCCCACTTAAAACATGATAGTTTACTTCTTCATATATACATTTTCTTTAGTGAGTAATAAGGAAAATATACGTATGTATATTATTATATTACAATAATCACTTGAGATAGTTTTTGTTTTTATTATTGTTGTTATTTTAACAAAAACTATTTAATGTTCTTAACAATTTACTGATCTAGGCATTTCATATGTAACAATTTTCTATTATGCATGTTGTTCATTAGTAAACACACATATAAATTGTTAGAAATTTTTCTTTTACAAAAAATAATACTTGAAGTTGGTAATGAGACAATTGAGACTTCTTTATATTGTTAGAGCGTTAGTTTTAAGTGTGTTGTGTGATAGATAAAATCTTATGCAATTATTTCCCCACGGTCACTCCACTGTGATTTTAATAATATGTGTATGTGCATATATGTGTATATAAAATATATCTACATACAATAACAAATAGATTCATTTGTCAGAATTATAAATATAAATACTTCTTAGTCATATAAGAATGCAATATTATTATTATTTTTTCTTCTGTAAGTTATACGAGTATATATGTGTTGTATGTACACATTTCAAACGAAGTTGTTGAATATATATGTACTATAAACAAAATAATAATGCAAAATGTGAAAATTGAATGATGGATGATGGTGAAGTGTAGAATTTTCATCACTTAAATTTTTTGTTTCTTCATTCTCAAAGCATTTTTTATCTCTTTTGTCTGATATGTTTTGTGTGTAAACCACAAATCGTTGCAGACAAATTTTTCACATGTTAATAATTTCTTTAATTATTTTTAATGGAAAAATCATACATGAATGAATTTTTCCATTTTCATAATAATTATTATATATCGTATACATATTTATAGTCTCATTGGTAAACTAATTAGAGTAATCATTATTAATTTTAAGTTAAAATAAAAAATTTATGACGATTGCAACATTAATTATATATTTATTTTTTTTAGGTATCATTAATTCTTTGTAGCAATAACTTATAAGATTTTATGATGTTGATTTTGGCTTCTCGTTATGCATGTTAAAAATTTTAAAAACACATCGCTTAGTGCTGTGATGCTATTGATATGATTTAAGATCATAATCTATTGGCATCTGAGTTCAAATATAAATATAATATTATACTCGATGTTATATCGGGATCTTACATATTATATTGTACGGTGTAGATTAGATATGGAATGAATTTAAACTCTATGTAGTTTGGTTCAAAAATCATCCTCTGTTACGCACTTTAATAGGAGTGTATACAGTAATCCATCGAACTGCGCGGTTTTAGATTTTTACCAGTAAAATTTCGCATTGCGCGGTAAAAGTTTCGCAGCAGCGCGTATATATTTCTCCATTCCTCTTTTCCGTACTATTTTTCGTGCAATATTAGCAAAAATGCAACATAACATGTTAGACGCTGTACAAAATATTAAATTTGCTTGGGATGAGGCCAAGAACACAACTTTGAATGCCGTTTGGAAAAAATATGGCCTTAGTGCTGCATCAGAGAAGCAGTTCTGGATATGCCAACACTAGTAAAAATTGTGGAAATGGGAAAAATAATTGGTGGTGGTGGATTTGATGATATAGGTTCAGAATATTACTGAAGTTATTGAGTGTGCTCAAGAAGATCTTTCTGTTGAAGAAATGGTAACATATTTTGTTATTGGTGAGTAAGCCATCAACTTAGACCCTAATTTGGAGCTTGCTTTAATATTCCGCAGACGTTTGCGGAAACTTTAGCGCCGCATAAGAAACTTTATAACTCAAGAGATAAAAAGCAATCACTATTAACAAGTTTTTTTACAAAACCTTTGGCGGAAATATCAAATTCATCAGAAGACAGCAGTGAAAATGAAATGTAAAGAGCTTTTGCTTTACATATGTATTTCTTTAAATGAATTTATAATATTTATTTATTGTGTTTAACTTTTATTTATATGTAATATAACTAGTCACTGAATAAAAACTTTATTTAAACTATGTACTTATTTAAAATTAAATTTTTATGAAAAATTCAGGATTTAGAACGTATTCCCCAAATTTAATACAAAAGTGGATTCACATTGCACGCTGTTTTTTCAGAACGTAACTACCGCGCAGATCGAAGGATTACTGTAATTCCTTTAATTTTAATCATTCCATTATTAAATTTCTTTAAGTGAAATCACTAACAATTTAACATACGAATAAATATAGAAAACAACTATCCTCATTAGTAATAAGTTATAAGATAGGTTAAGGTTTCCGAGCTGGAATTATAATTTATTACGCTTATGGTGAAAACTCCGGTGTAAGTTCATTTTTAACAATCTTTATGTGATGACCATTAGCTCAACCCTGCTCATCTAAAACGATAATATTTTATTTATCATATCCGATAGTATTACTGAAATATGCAGAAAATAAACATTTTATGAGCATTAAAGCATTTTCATTATATCCGCATGCTCTTGGTCAATAAAGCTACCTCTTAAATATTTCAATTCCACCTTAATTTTTTCTTCTTCTAAAGTACTAACGAATTAAATTCACCTATTAATGATGTATAAAAATAATTTGCCATTAATTAAATCCATCTTAATTTATTTATAATTCAACGTTAAAATAATTTATTTATTGACGATTATATAGACTTCAAATACATACCCAATCCATTTAATCTATCGTGCATTTTAGAGATTTTAGACTCATAAAGTTGAAAGAAATCAAACCGCGTGCACATTTTTTCTTTTATTGACAAATTAATTTTTATTGGCCTTTGTCGCTGTGTGAGCTTGTATATATATATATTGTGCATATTTTTTACACCAAATTTATGTTATGCATTATTATAATCTGACATTTGGTCCGTCTGTATTAAACTCGATGATTTTATTATATTAGTGTGGCATATCATTAAATAACGTTATAAATTTCATTATCGTTGGCGTCATTTTTAAAAGTTTGAGTACCTTAACTAAAATTTGAAATTCATTAATCATTCAGATTATATACACCCGCTAAAAATATAAATCTTTTAAGCTTTATACATATTTAAATACAATAAGCTAGCTGCATACTTTTGCAAAACAAACTTATTCAACTTCTATTATTATTGTGAATGTTTTATAAGATGATGATGAAAAGATGAGATTTTTTGTTATTAAATTCATATCACTTTCTTTCGTCTTAAAAACGAATTACATAAAATTTTTATAGTATTTTCGTATTATAACAATACTAATTGTTATTACAAAAGGAAATTCAATTAAATAACAATTCATGTAAATTATTTCATAAAATAAAATGTAAGTTTGAAAATGAACCTATAATGTGCTAAAGAGCTATCGAAAGACATTTTAATATGATCATTTATCATTTTTCTCAAAACAAAATAAATGTTATTTTTATTTAAACTAGTCTTAATGTCAGAAACTCTATACAATAGTTTGACACTTGAAACGAATCTCTGATTCATTGTATATTATTTATATTCAATGGTTTTTTTTTCACGACGCGATTGAAATTTGACTTTTTCGTGGATAATTTATGCAATAAGTTACGATGTATAGTTTTGTTTTAAGACGTAATCTCTTGAATCACTAACCTGATTATATTTATATAAAATTCAAATGCTGAAAGGTGCAACAACATTTCGATCGTCTGTGTATATGTGATTTTATAGATTTATGACTTGTTTGTCTTACTTTATTATAGTGCGGAAATTATTTTCTCGTATATACTCACAAACTCATATTAGTACCACGCCAACTCGAATAATAAATTAAATATGACCTTAAAATATTAAACCAATTCCATTTATGTATATTATAGGCGCGTGATAGTCAGCTACCAAAAAAAATATTATACTGTTCTGTTTATCCTGGCAAAGTTTAATGGTTCTCGCTTATTGTTCACAATCTGTCCATTCACTTTTTGTCTATATATAAATTAAAAACAACTTATTTATAAAATTTCTATACTTGGTATTTCGCGTAGCTATCGCATATTATGACATACTTAATAATAAACATTAGCAATATATTTACGTATGTAATCAATAATACTGCCGCATTAATTTTGAAAATTGATAGAAATAAAAAAAAAAAAAATTATTTTTATCATTAATCATAAACCAACAATAAATTGACTAAATCTATAACGATTTTCTAGTTATCGAATCAAACGTTCTATATTTAAAACATAACATCATGATGAAAGGTATTTGTAAATTATAAACTACATGGTTTTAATAAATGTATGTCAATATTTTTTTTAAGCGTCATAATTAATTTAAAACTACAAAGGTAAATAAAATGTTCAAGTTTATTTTTTCAAACGCTAGCTTCTTATATAAATTAGTTGTAGGTGGTAGAAATTTAATATTGATGTTTACATGTCCATTGTGACTTTGTACAGAACAAGTCTTATAATTTCTAAATTATTTAATAAATTGATGTAATAAACTACTTATTAAAGATATAAAGTGTTTGCTAAACCTTTTTTTAAATCCAAACAAAGAATTTAATGAGAGTTTGGGGAATTTTGTGCAAACATTTTTTCACGATTTCAAGATGATTGTAGTTTATGGATCACGAATTAATAATTTATTTCAATAGCGCGCTATAGTTGTAATAAGTTTAACTACCCCGGAAATATACTCAACTATATATCTATAGTTAGTTATTATTTGAATGTTTAAGAGATTTAAGGCGCCCGATAGAGTACAGACATTGGAGTTACTGATTACGACTTTCTCAGAAATATAGTTTTTTTCAATCAAAAGTTTCGCAAATTACGTGAAATATTATTAATAAGATTTAAACAAAAACTTTCAAAATGTTAACTCGCGTGAACAGGTAAAAATTGCATTTTTACATAGGGTACCGTAAGTCAACACACTTAATAGTTGTTGGGCTTACTCAAGACTGATAAAAAAATTATCAAATGTGATATGCTGTACTAAAGTAGACTCCACTTTCTGGATCTATCGTAAATCCACCATAGATATATGTTACTAGTTGCTCATCGATCGTTAGACTTTTTTCTGGATTATAATGCTTTGACAAACTACTGTTTACTCTATCCCAAACATCGGGAAATAATCGGTTTGCGTGATCATTAAAACGAATACCATATACATATAAAGAAGTTTCAATCTATTATAAGATTGGCTCGAAATTATACTACCGAAACTTCCAAATCTGATACCCCTTACTTATTCAAACCAGCGTTGATTTACATGTCGATGAAGTAGCGAATCTCTATATCATCTGATGGCTTCCAGTTTTAACAATAATATTTATCACCTTTTCATTTATAAAAAGAGTAAAGACGTTATCTGGTGAACCGATCAGCTTTTCTGGTTGAAGTTTCGCTATATGAACAGCACTTCTAATAATATAACAACCGGGTGTTCTGCCTTGTGCAAATGAATTTTTGAATACCTATCTTGGCCACATAATACGTATCGTCAATAGATGTTTCGACGTCTATTTCATCCCCGTCAGAAAAAAACAACTTTCTTCACTATCAGATTACTTGAGTTCGGTAACGTCATCCTGTTTGTCATCGTTGCTCACCTCTAGTAAAGCACAAATTATTCATTTATAATTTGTATTGGATTCTGATAAAATTAACAGTTTATAGCCTCATCGAATCTCAATTATCGATTCATATGAACCTTTCAACTAGAATTTCATCACTAGGTTTTATTGAGGGTTCCGAACGTACATCAATGTTTCAGAACTATTACATTGTTGGTTGGACAATGTTAAGATTGTTGTTTGAACATCAGACACATACACTTGATTCGTTATTACCAATATTGACTTTGATTACTTTGTCGATTCGGTAACTAAGTTTTTCTAAATATCGTATCGAACATGTCATTCAAAAAATTTCTCGGATGATCGCGATACAATATACATCAATTCATATAATGGTCACGCATGGAAACGGAATAAATGTTGTAATACTCGTAACCAAATATTTTATAGTCGATTATAGTTGCACAGTCAAATAGTGTTGATTTTATACTACATACTAAATTTTAATTGCAAATCCAAGATTATTTTTTAAGTTTCTTGAATCGTATTAAAAATTTAACATATTTTTTTTATTAATTATTACTATTATGTAGTATGTTATTTGCTCCACAGACACCCATTGACCATGAACTTCTATTTTTAATTATAAATCATGATATATAAATAAATAGTTTCGGCGGAAACTAAAGAATAAATAAAAACTTTTTTTTATCGTCGCCAGATGTCAACACTATTTATCAAAAAAAAATATAACTTGTTCAAATAAAGAGCAATTGTTGCGGATCAAAGGAAAGGAGGATTCAATCTATCTTTAAGTAGAACAAATAAATAAATACCAAGAGAATCGTAAATATTCCAAAATAGATTGTCAACATTAAAATTCGATTTGCTTACATAAAACGGTTATATTTATAAATAATTCCATGTTGTACACATGTTTTAAATAATTGATATTTTTCATGGTACTCAACAGTGCGATTTATATACTACGTTGTTGTACAGACATATAATTATCATAAGATTTTATATAAATTTTTGTTTCAAGAATAAATACGCGTAGAATAACCATATATCAAAGTCAGGATGATTAAAAATGTATAAAATTTTCCACGAGTTTAGAACAAATCGACAGAACTTTTTTTTAGAATGGTTTTATTAACAATAACAGTGCTAACACTTTTTTGTGTGTTAAAATGTTAAGTGTTAATGTTTTCTTTTAAAATTATCATTAAATCATAATCGTGAGATTTCTTTATTCGTATGTTTATGTAGTAAACAAGCCGTAGATGCGCATAAAACATTGAATATTATTTCTATTCCCTTATCCAATTTATTCACTTCCATGTTTTATTACATAGTTCTCTTAAGTACATATTGTCTTATAGATGTATATAGTTTTTTCATTTTCTTATATAAATATACTATATAAGAAGTTCTACACGAATACAAAGCATAACAATAGATTTTTCTTATTTTGAATGGAAATAGTTATATGAATTTGCTTGTTATTTCCAGTATTTTATATACTATGTATTAGAATTCAGTTAACTGTAAAATTATATTAGATATAGTTGTTTACATAATTCAGTTAACAAAAAATAATCTTACTCGATTTGAATGAAAAATTATGCTGGAATTGATAATTATGTGAAAATTCCAGAAATTAGAATGTAATTAACATTATTTATTATTACAACTCAATGGGAGTTATGGGTTGTTGAAATAAAGAACGAAGATATCGTACTTTTGTTATTATGCACACAACTAATGTCAATATAGGAAGTCTAGCACACGGCATTCATAAACAACTTATGTATACGCCTACATGATAAAATTTTAATTTTAATTATTATTTTTTAATTAGACATTAGACACTGACACCAACATACAGCATAGTAAAGTATTGATTTCTTTTCTTCATTTTCCATCTATCACGTTTACGTATAAAATACATCTTGCAAATTGTACGTGTAATACGTGCACGCTATGACATTGACAATTCATAATTTTTTTTTTTTTTTTCAAGAACTACCCACACACCATGCATTATCCTATATTGTGTCCATTTCGATTGTTTTTATTATGTGCCGAGATTTAGCTCTTTATAAGCAGATAGTTAACTATACAGTTTGAAATTCTATACAGCTCGAGAACTATAGTTGGTAATAATTGAACGAGACAAAAATATAGTTAAATCCAGATCAAATTACAAATGAAATAACATTTTCATTAGAATACAACGTACAAAGTAGCAGATTATTTTTATAAATTGATAAGATTTTAATTTCTTATATTTGTGGTATTTTGTTGCGGTCAATCAAAGATCAAAGAAATTCATAACAACAGATATAATAACATAGTTGTTATTATATCTGTTGTAATTCGCTAAATTATTTGATTGAGTCTAGAACCCCCAGTTAATTGTAGTTATAAATTAACAACCGCATCTAAAGAAATTTAGAAAAAAGAAATTCATAACATGTGTACTTGATATTCTAATATCATATTGTGAAGTTCGAGATTTACCGTAATGTATTTACTATAAGACTATAGGACTATAACCACTCTTAAAATTTCATATCGTACTTTAAATTTTAATGTGCGTAATAAAAATACATTCTCATAGTACTACAACATCTACTGTCGGTTCTTGTTTTAACGATAATGTTGAATGTTCATTGTGATTAAGATCACATAATATAACATAAAATTATAATGTAAGCGATGCTGTGGAACTCAAATTGAATAAGAATACTACAATCTAATGTTCTTTATACGTTAGTCAACTATATTATATTTATTAGCGTTTAGTAACCTGTCTGCGTGCAGCCATATCGTAAGCACCGTATCTGCTACCTTAAATTATAAAAGAAAATGGTCAACGTTAGGTTTTTTCCTGATATTCAAATCTATATAAACTCTGTTCAATCATAATTTCAAATTTCTTTGTGTATTAACTGATTGATGAGTGTAAAATTAAAAATCTAATTATTACTTTACGCGATAGAGCTGTCAAATTGATTAATTGAAAATAATATATATGGAAAATTTATAACTGAAGCTAAGCATTATAGTAATAGTTTTTGTTTGACTGAATAATTCTTTTGTTTTTATAGTATCGCAACCTTGGTTGTGGTTTGGATTTATATCGCGTTATTGTCTGATGTAAAATAGTTCGAGATTAATTAATCTGCTCACAACTTTATCAACTATATTGTGTATCTATTTTTCGGAAATATGTGATAAAATTGTAACCGGATATATCTATAAAAATGTTATGATATTATATAATGTTGACCTAATTTCGGAGTTCTGATTATATATATATGTAGTCGCTTATAGATTTGATTAGTTTGTTTTACAAAAGAAATCAGTCAGTCGAGGTAAACAACAAACAAAATGTCGAAATTATAATTTAATTTGCAAACATTACGCTGGGAAAATGTTTGTGTCGTGATTGTTCATATTTGATGTGATCGGTGGTTTGTATACAATATATAAACTTAAAATACATTTCTTATATGTATCTCTTTGGTATAAATTACATGATAAAAGAATTCGCATTAAGAATATTTTATTTTCCTTTATAATTTTCTTCTTGTATATTTATGCTGCATTCAAATCTCAAGACACGAAATTATCTTACGGGGTTAATCTTAAAAAAAAAATTCACATTTAAAATCATTGAATAAAAATCAATCAAAATCTAAAGAGTGAACATGACCTTCAATCTTTGCCACAAGCATCTCATATATGAATATAGAATATAGATTGTAATGTAATAATAATAATAAAAAAAACTTCCCATGGTTGAGCTGTTGTTGGAACAATTTCATGGAATTAATTTAGATTTATATTTTAGTTACAGAATTTTTGTATAATATATATAATACATAATAATCAGTTAAAACTGATCACAGAGTTCATTATTTTTATATTCTCTGTGCGCGTGCGATTCATCTGTATATGTAGTTTTATTTAATTTTTAATTTCGAATGAATTTTTAATTACATAAAAGAAAAATGCTGTCATTATAAATTAAAAGTTCTAATTAGTTCCTGGAATAATTCTAAATTGCTGCACTTTGTTTAACAATAATAGATTTTAGATTTAACTCGTAAGTGACTTACAAAATTATTCGATTACGTTTAAAATTTTTTATTTAAAATGTGCCCTCTGTTAGAACGAGTTTGAATGAAATATATACACACACACAAATAAAAGGTTACCACAACACTGATTGGTGTAAATAGTGCCCCACCGACCGGATATTCAAACCTATTGAACCATTCGGATTCTTGTTATTTAAACAATTACGTGTAAATAATTATAAAAATTCTTCAATGTAATAAACTAATAAGATTACATGATTTTGATATTTGTAAAATTCAGTTTTGGAAATAAAATTTAACTCCGAAATTGTTGAATTTTGAAACGTTTCCAGATTTCTCGAGTAACACCGGTTTCGTTTTTTGAAAACTTATCTAAATTATTTATGTTCAATTAGTTAAATTAAATAGCAATTCCGTTTTCTGTTGTAAATTCAAATTTTAAAAATTGAGATTTTATATATAATATAATTTATATGTTGATGCTTGGTTGGTGGCTAAGAGTAAAGAAATATTTTTAAAATTTCGTGTAGATTAAGCTATTATTTGCGTTCGCTCGAAATGCATTGTCCATAACATTAGTCAATGTACCCATTGTTCGAATAACTCTGGCATAATGTGTTCCAGTTTTAACACTTGTAATCCAGTTTTTAAATCAAAATTTAATAATTATTTTTTCCAATTTAAAGTAAAACTTTACCGAGTTATATGGATGCGTTTTGCATGAAATTACAAACTGAACTGATTTTGTTACCCGAATTTTAAATCAGGAATGATCATGTTTGAGATCGAAAGTTTTTTATTATATTAAAATGGTTTATTTTGAATAAATTTTTTATTTTTCTTATTTAACGGCAAAAAATCCAAAAAAAACTCCCTAAATTTGAACAAGAATATTCATGTTCATAATATTACTCCGCAAGGAGTATTTTATTAAAACCAAAATGAGATTCCATAAAACTACCAATATCAATCACTACAAAAAAATTAAATACTATTGAATACTATTTTAATACTATTAATACAATTAAATACTATTTAATACAATTTAATACTATTTTTCACAGAATTACACCGAAAAATTGACTGTCAGTAAATATTTAAATGGGACAATAATATAGATTTTATAGTAGTGTAAGTGAAACAGATAGCTATCTCAGTCAAACTTGACTGGAAAAATATTTGTGTTTGTGGTAGTGTGACTGCCATAAAAAGTATAAAATTGAATACTTTTTATTGCAGTCACCCTCAGCCTTCTACATAAAATTTGTGTAAGATAAGAAATTATTTTCGTACACAACCAATTTTATAGTCAAGTCCATATGTTAGTTTGGTAAAATTATAATTGAATTGAAATAAAAATCATAATTGTTTAGCATTGTGATATTTAATACTAAATTTTAATTCACAATTATAAAAAACTCCCAGAATGAACAATTAATGATTTTTCGGTTTCTTAAATAGCGGTCAAAATTCTGCTATAATTTGCTATAAATAAATAAACAATAACGCTGTCTTTGTCTTTTAGTTGAAGTTTTATAATTATTTTCTCTTTTCGTCTTTTTTGACTGTCAGTCAATTTTTCCCATGGAATAGAGCCTTTATTTAATTAAAAATAAAAACCAGGATTTTAAGCACTAACTCATTAAATCCACATCTCGAAAACGAATTCTAACAACACTGAATTTGTATTTTGTACAGAATTGTTTTAGAGAAAATCGATCACTTTGGAAATTGGTTGTATTATTTCGAGCTCTTCAAATTCGGAAGATCACTTTTTAGAAGGTCTTATAAATAGTATGGCGATATGAAGTTATGTGTAGAGAAATGGAAAGTGGTTGCGTTTGTTAGAAAATGTTGTTGCTTTCGACTGCTCAGTATGATCTTTTAAAAGCTGATTAAAAATAAGAACCATTTTTCAACCATTCAACATTTTACTTATCATAATATAACATGTTATATATGAATACATTTTATGTAATGAACATTAAAAATGTATGGTTGATTAGAAATTTAGACCATCCATCTTAAAGTTTCATTGGTTTTAGTGATTTGTATACTTAGTTTTTGAAAATATGGATGGTTGTATAATCAATGCGTTTTTTTGAATTCTTTTATCTAACCTGCTCAATACATATTTTTCTAATTTTTTTAAACTAAGTCTGTATAGTGCAGATAACATATAAATTTTTACTACCCGAAAAAATTATGCTGCTGAATTTGATTTTATGCTGTGTACATTGATATTCAAACATATTTCTAATATGTAACAAAGAAGAAATGTATTTTCTCAAATATGTACATCTTAAATTAATCAACTGTATCTTTTTTTTCTTAATAGTATTCTCTAACATATTAAACAATTTGTATTTTCTTTACAAAACAAAAAGCTAAAATATCATTATCATCATCTCCATCAACATCTTTCCTTTAACCATTATTATATGATGGGGCCCGATCGTTTGTTGAAATATTAAATTAAATAACTTGACATGAAGAGAATATACACGAATTATACATTCTTATGTATTTCGTTGTACAGTTGGACGTCTTTATAATATCGCGAATATATATGATGGCCAGTTTCCAAAAATTGTTGTACTTTATGTATATAACGTCTAAAATTCGTCTAGACCATTTTACAAACTAAACGATTATTTTTCATGATACTGCTGTTATTTATTTTATGAATACAAAAAATAGTGTATAACATGTCATGTCTAATTTTTTGACAATTTAATATTAAATTTTATGTGAAGTAGTGCTTCGTTTAACCCATTATTATGGTAATAATAACATAATTTTATCTTATAAATGTAATATTTATTTTATAACGAAACTTCCAAGAATTTGATCATTCTTGTAACTCTGTGCGTACACTAAACAACAATATAATAATTAATAATTTATGCTGTGCTGTTAGTAAAATGGTAACAAAAATATTACAATCTTAAATCATTCTTTTGTTTAATATATATGGTTACACATATATCTAAATATGTATTTGGTCAAAAGACTGCGTCAATGAACTATATATATATATACTCATATATAAGAAAGCTGACAATAAATTAAAACAAAAATTGTCAAACAAAATTTTTGGTTTATATTTGGATTTTAATTTGATATATCGATGCGGGCGAAATACTGTCTTTATAAAGTATTTCTGATCGCATGATCTTAAAATTGTGTGTGAGTGTGTGTAAACATTTTTTATTACTATAGTTGTTTCAAATATCATGAACGCGTTAACCAGACGACGAAATATGTACAATAAAAAAAATTCTAGCGCTGGTAGTTGTGATAACAATCAAAAATGACATTCAATTAAAATTTCTTTAGCACCTCTATGAACGACACTCTTGTTGTGTTTTTTTTTTACAGAAACAAGAAAAAGAATTCCAATTATTTGATTTGTTTTCTGTACTTTTGTTTCAAGTCGATTTATAGTTGCAAAATAGTACAATATATATACATACATGCATATATATGGACGCGAACATAACAAACCGATTTTATGTTCACACGATCATTGTATTGCTTGTGAATTTTAATCGGAACTGCCGTCATTCGTCATGTTGGTTATGTAAAAAATTTTCGATCTAAAATCTTTACATGCGCACGTAATTTGCATATTACTCATATATAATAAATCGAAGCGAGTTCATTAATTTGGGGGCACGCACACGTTTCTATAATACACCAGACAAAATGATTATTTAATGCTGTATATATAGTACTATATCCATTTATATACAAAAAAAACCTGCAATTTGCCTAAAAATACCTACACTATACAGCAATAGCAGTTTCTTTGTCCAATCCAAGACAAATTACGTCTGCACATACCTTCTAATCTCCCCAATCATTGAATTTAATCTCAAAACCCCAAAAGTATTTTTTAGCTATTCTCGTTTTATCCATAAAAAGCTGGGAGTGTATGGAATGTAGGATGTGATTATTTCTCAATTATATCAATTTTTTTAGAACAAGAATTATGTATGAAATTTTTTTTTTGTTGCTTGGTTGTCATGGTCAAATCAATTTTTTTTATATAATATTGTTCGATTAATAGATTCGCTATGTCGATACAAATTGAAAATTGTTCAAGATATTCATACTTGCAGTTTACCAAATTTACTCACACTGTTGAAATCCTTGATGACAGTTAAGATTATTTTATTGGTATCACTCCGTATGTGGAGGTGTTTCTAAACGTTTAAAGAACAGCCATCAAACGCAACACATTGTCAAAACTTTCACATTTTTTAAAAAGGAAAAGGCTTCTGTTAAAATGTTTTATTTTTGGCAGACAGGCCTCTTCGTATATGTTAACTTACCTTTTTATTGTATAATCGATATTGTTTTGCTGGTTGTTGTGATCATCACCAGAAGTGAATAAGTATTATCATATCTTTCTTCTTGGTAATCCACTCTTTTGTAGTGCTGAAAAAATATGAATGGAACCAGTAATTTGTTTTTTTCATGCCTTCTATTTCGATAGAAAGTCTCAAGAAGTTTGAAAAATTTTAAGATTTGTATTAAATCTTCTAAATTCTGGTTTATATTCACAATTCATCATTAATTGAGAATTGATGGTGAGAATTGAAATGTTTTGATAACTTTTCGTATTTTTACTATAGCAATGCTATAAGTCAGGTATGTAGAATACAATTTGTTTGGTCCATAGAACAGAATTTCTAATACTACTTTTAAATTATATAGAAGACAAAATAAAACCTTCGTTATGAGGTATAATGCAGAAATTAATTGTTAAATGTCCTACTAATAAATTTATTTACTAATGTAAATTTAGTGAATATTATCAGATTCACGTTTTAGCGGGACTCCTAATTTGTTGTTCTTTAGCAAATGTCTATGTTGCCTTGGATTACCTTTATAAATACTTCGTCTCCCTGATTTATTATCGTTACCGTTTACAATTATTTTTTATTTTCAACATTCTCAATCCAATCCACATGAGACAATGTCTGTCTAAATTTTAAAAGTGACTTATAATAATGTGAATCTATTTTAGTATACAAAATTGTATAGTACCAATAATGTTTAATAGTTGGAGCTATAATTATAGTTTCTGTATGCAATTCGCCTAAAAAATTATGCTTAAATTTTCAAGAATTTAAGATTCTTAAAAAAGAAATTCAACTACAAAAAGTCAGGTCTTTCAGAAAAGAGACAAATGTACTAATCGATTAATCTGTTTTTCGAATTCTTGTATAAATGGTTTTTTAGACACCTTGACTCTACTTTACGAATTTGCAAGATATTTCGATTTCACAAATGGACGTAGAAGATATTAAACACATTAAGTGGGGTAATGCGTCTTGATATTACCTATCCACAAGGACGAATAATTTGTAAAAAGAAAATACGTTTGTGTTCGATAGATGTCGCTGAATAAAATACAATAAGAATGAAAGGGCTCAAGGTACGATACCCTAACTATAAGTTGCGTAGTAGTTATGGTATGCGTAAATCTTTAATACTCTCTAGCTTTGAGCTAGAATGTAGAATTGATTGACGATCATTGACATCGCTCCATGTCAGTCTATAGTCAAGTCAGTAATTTGTACTTACATTGAACAACTCAATGTACAGACGGTCCAAACAAGCAACAAAGGGTTAAGAAGTGCTCCGGATAAAAATAAAAAGTAGACGAGAAATATAATCCTATAGTGTTTGGTTTAATTAATTCTATCAAATTTCGTCTGAATACATTACATTTTGAAATACATACTTAAAATTTACATATCAAAAACAAAAGCACGATATCTTTTTGGAAAAGCTTAAATAATTTGTGTACATATAATCACAGACTACAATGTCGTAATACTTAAAAAGTCAACTGCAAATGTTAAGTTATTCACGCAAAAATCCCATTTATTAAAGCCATACAGCAAAACGAAAAATACTTCCCGAAATCACTAATAAATTCTCAACACACCAATTAAACCAATTATAAAATCAAAAAGAATATATAAAACGGGACTTAAGTTATTATTTTTTGCTTAATTTTTCTCTTGTCAAAAGTTTATAACAATAACCATAAATTATTTATGCGAAAACGCGATTTATATATTTTATATTTCGTTTTATATACATACACGGCCGGAATACTTACACGAGAGTCATTTGAAAAGTTCATTATTGAATTTATTCGAGTATTGCAATCATAATTCTCTAACGTACAATATAGATTTGGATTATCCATTCGAAGTGTTAAGATCTCGATGTCTTAGTCTCTAACTAAGCAGAAGGTTGTATTGTGATTTTGTGCAGTTATACTTCAGATTTGATAATTTCCGTTACAGGCAGTGTTAATTGGTGGAGATTCGCAAGTTAATTTATACCATATATGTTCTTAAATTAATAACTATTCTTATACACATCCTCCTTGTATTTCAACAGAAATAAACTAATGGCAAATTTAGATTCTAGTTATGGGTTTTTGACAATTGATTTATTGTATATTGCTGTTACTTCTGAGTCATAGTTTAGAAAATAGTATGACTGACCATATAGTAAGTTACTAAGAGTTACGAACATTTTAAATGAGTCTCGTATATATTAGAGGTAGTTAAAATAGTTTTTATAGTATAGTTTGTTAGTTTACTTATTTGTTAGAATACGATGTTGAAGAATATTTTTTTAGGCGTACATCATACGTTCATATATGAAGAGGTTTATTTACATATTCTTCGGGCTACTCTTCTTTATATAATATTTAGTTAAGTGCGCGGTATCAATAAAAAAAAGTCAAGTATTAATCAATATCGTAGAAAATGTAAAAAGATTTTACCGTTATATATAGTTATAAAAAATTATCTCAACAAATTCCTAAACAAAAATGTATTAAGATGATTCAGGTGCGATACAAACGATTTCATCATTCACTCAACACAACGCTTAAATGTACATCAAATTATTTTGTCAAGCGAGTGTTATCTAACATTATTTCATCATTAATCACGTTGACGCTGGTCTAGAGTAGTAGTATAGCTATATTTCTCAACACAAATCATTAAGATGTGTGCGACCGTAATTAAATCTTAATTTAAACTATCTTTATGTTCTTTCTTTGTGTATATATACACATATACACATACATACGTATGTTAAAGTTAAAGCACATAATTGATTTAAAATTCTTTATCTTATGGAAACTTAAAATCTTTATCGATTAATTTTTTTTGTCCTAGCAAAAAACGTGAGAAAACGAATAAGTATATATACATATATAAAGAAAATTACCAGTAGCATAAATTAACATTATTTGTGATTATCCACAGATGTAAATGTTATTCAACCGCTACTAAAATCGATAATTAATCTCTTAAAACTATTGTACAAGTTAAATTTAATCATTATCGGTAAAGCGATCTGAAAGCTCTATTACACATAAAAATAATCGAATAATTATACACATCTCTTTAACTAATTTCAAATTATTTGGTTTTAGTTAATGCTAAATAGACAATAAGATTTTTTTATCTTATCCGCTAATGTTATAATTTTTATGTATTCACCATAATAATTAATACGTTTCCGAGTAGCAGTCACAACACATAACAATGTATGTACAAGTTAAAAATTATTTTCTTTTTGTTCAAAAAGATCATTAATTTGAAACATGTTTAATGTAAAATTACATTAATTGCAAAAAAAATTAAATAAATAAATAAATTTATTAAACAACAACAAACCGTGAAATTTTTAATTATTAAAATATTTTTTTTTTTTGGTTGTTTATGCAGTACTGTGTCGTTTTCGTGTGTCGGTTCGTTGGATGGCTAACTTGCAATCACACTTTACATAGGTACAAGCATAATAATTGTTTATTTTTCGTGTTAAAGTTTTTGATTAAATTTTTTGTTATATTGCACACTTCGAGGTCATCTTTGTATATACCCGGGGGTGGGGCATGTGTTACTTTTGCTAATTGTTTTGGATAATAGACAAGATTTGTAAAAAAAACAAATTGTCACGAATTATTTTGTAATGTGTGGAAATAGCATATGTCATTCGTATTTTGACTTTTTATGTACAGTATTGTGAATAACACATACGATGTTGTTTTTTAATTTAATAAGTTATTTTATTTATTTGATAGACGATATTAATGAAATTTTTTTGATTAATTGCAAGAATATATGGTTAGATCATTTTAGTCACGTAATCAAGCAAATAATAGCATATAATCGTCTTTAGACATAATACCTGACTGAAAAAAATGTATTAAACTTGTTATCATGTTTGTGATATATGTAGATGTTAATTATTGAGACCAAATTTGCGTGTGTACAATATGGTATAATTCTTAAACTGGTAACTGACCTTGTGACCAAAAATAGATTTAATACTTTGGTTTGAATCTTAAGCTCAATAAGATAGATTTTAATAATTTTAATGAAAGTTGTTTAAATAGGTTGGTTGTAAAATATAAATGTATACATATTTACAAAAAATTTGTTAGACCTAACTGACGATGTTGTTGGATTTGTATCATTGGTAGAATAGTACTACGTTAGCAATTCGCAGTTGAACATAGCAACTTTTGGAATGATAGCGATTGTATAAGTATTTCGTCAAGAAACCAACTGGCAATGTTGCGATTGTTGAACGAGATAATTGTTTCTTAATATTTAATTCTGTTGGAATTGACGAACGTTTATTATAAATGAGCTTAAATGATTGTAAATAACTCCTGAAGGATGTAAATTTCGACTTCTTGACTTTTAAACAGATTTACAAAGAATAAAAACAAACAAATAAGCTAAATGACTTATTTATTTGTTGTCTAAATTAAAAATTTTCATTAGCGAAATTGTCATAATTACACGCTTTGAATTTAACCTTAAACTCTAACCAACGTATGGTTTAAATGATATAATATTGTTTACGTGACTTTACTAGTATATAGTTTAATCAATATCAAAACAATAAATACCATTATATAACATGTGTTCTTTGTCTTCAAAGCTCGGAAAATGATGAAGAGCTTAAACAAGTGCATTTTACTTTAAAATGTTTCTACGCAGTATATCTAAACAATTACTTTATTTTCAACGCATTTGACCATGTGTTATCTTATCACATATATGTACATATCTATTAGTTTGTCAGTTATTTGTATATTTATCAAATACTGTACGGCAGCACTTGACACAGACAGTTTTATCTATTTGGAAGCTTCTCGTGAATTTGTATCATGGATTAAAGAAAGTTTTAAGATTTAACTATTGCATCATTGGACTGTGTGCTGTATGGGTCAACCCTTTTAATTGGGTTATGCAATCCCGATTGTATACGTTTCAACAGTAGATATGATAAGTGTTTTAATATAAAAACCAAAAGAATTACATATTGAAAATTTTAGAATACTAGCTAATTAAATACATCGGTGATTGATAAAGTGTAGAATCAAAATGGGCCAATGATTTGCCATATCAGTGCTGTAACAACTAGAACTTTACAACATAGTAACTGTTCAATTAATGTGTCGTTTTCGATTGTTTGTCTTGTTTTGCTCGACACTTTTAGTCCAGTGAAATTTATATAGGCATATATGAACTATCGAACTTTGCAAAAAATTCCTCTTTCACTAAAGAGCTTTTCGTATGACTTGCACCACTTTCCATACCCAGTTATATTTAAAAAAAATTATTACCCAGTCATGGGAAACAAGCGGGACATCCATTAAGACACTCAGACTGTCCTAAAAAAGGAGACAATAGGCTCAGTGAATAAAAGGTGTGCAAACAGCTTCCCATGCAGGGTAGCAAGGCAAGTCTGGTCAAAGCTGGACTTGAAACGCTTAAAGACAGTGATCTCCCTACGAGACGTGATCTAAAAACGATCATGGGGTTACTTACAGAACACTGCCTACTTGGAGAACATGCGAGGAGGCTAGGACTAGAAGCAAATGACTTTTGCAAAAGCTGTATGGACGAGGAGGAGGAAGAGACGGTAGTCCACCTCATATGCTCATGCCCGGCTCTGGCACACAAAAGACATAAATATTTGGGAAAGTTCTTAATGGATTGCCTCTCTGATCTCGAAAACTGTAAGGTGCTAGACTTATCACGCTACATAAGTAGCTCAAACTGGTTCCCATAAGGGTAATAGGGAAGTAAGTGTGCTGTAGCAGCCACTCGACCTAACCTGAATAACCAATTCGTAGCGTAATTCAACTGATTTTGACACGACTTATCTGCCTTAACCTTTCTTTTGTTAAATTTAGCAGTCTTGCCATCACAATATTATGTATCATATCGTCACATTGTCTAAAATCGAATTTGCGCCATTGAAGTATCGCGTTGCCTTTCTAAACGACATGTGACTTTACTTTGACTTCGTCACTTATTTTCTGACCTTAAATATGTAATCGAATCACCGACAGAATTCTTTAGTTCCACAGGTTATTGATAAGACTGAGTACTTTTCATACTCTTAAGATTGGAATTGTAAGTAAAATGTTAAAAATATATTTATTGTTAATAAAACTCAATGTAACTATCTTTGATGCAGTTATTTTATCGGGTACTTGTGAATATGAAATGGTTGTGATGAATCATTGATTTCAAAATAAAAAATAACTTGATTGCGGTACTCGGGAGGAACACATAATTGAATCCGTCTTTTTATATCCGTTTCATCCATTCATCGATAAAGTACGTCATAATGCATTTTCTTATTTTGTTTCTTCATCGAAATACAACTCGGCATTGGGGATTTCGTTTTTTACAAAAAAAATTATTTTGTAACCATTTCCGTCCAAAAATCTATTTTTATAAATAAATGTGTGTATATATATGGATATACTGTGGAAAATGAATCACGGCAAAAGAAATAAATCTTATTCTTTTATATAATTAATATTAAAAGTTTTAAAAATACAATATATATAATTCATTCAACATAAGACGATGCCCTTAAGGTTATATGGTATTGCTATATGTACTCATTTATACGTCTTATATTTGCAAACTATTTTATATTTATTTATTTATTATTAAAAAAAAAATCGCGAAAACCTGTCAAATATTTACAATCCAAAAACAAAATAAAAATGACGAATGGTTATTTGGTGTTGAAATACAAAATTTAAGTAAAATTTATTTCCTTATTTATTTAATTTATTATAATTTTAAATCAACATAGTTAAATTAAATATTTTTGGTTTTCTTATTATTTTCTTGAGGATATCTATTATTTTATTTTATTTTGCGCGAATTTATGCAATTTCTTTTAATCTCATAAATTTTCATTTATAATCTCAATGTTTATCATTACTATTGTTTTGTTATGATTAACCCTTTACATCGTTGACACTTTTTATCGTATACTGTAATTTTTATTATATTGCTTTTACTGCATTAAAGGGTTATGTATGTCTCATCTATATAGATGAGTACATAAATCAAGATATACTACTACACAGTAGTATGTAAATTACATAAATCTCTCATAAAATTGTAAAATAACACATCACGCACGCATTTCCTATTTTTCTTTTATATGAAAATTTATACGGAAAAATTTATATTTAATATAATAATTACAGATAGTAAATAGTTTTATAAAAATGTATGTTATTACGAGATAATAAATTATTTTGGTCTGTAGAAGAAAAATTGTTTGCACTTTGAAATAACCTTATATACGAGTACATACGCGAGTACTCTTATAAAAGCTACTTCAATTTAACGTACGTAACAATTACAAAAATTACGTATTGTGTAATTAATTTTAAGAGTTATTATCTTTATCATCATCATCATCGTCATGATCACGATAGGTAAATTTACGCTGTCTATTTGTAGTATTATTGAATATAAAAACATGTCATAATATAATAGTGCTATGTAATAATAAAATAAATATGTTTTAAGCTAATTTAATATATTAAAGTTTTATTTAATTATATTTGAGAGTAAGAAAAGATAAACTATAAAAATGAAAGTTTTGAACATAATCTCCAGAAAAACTTTATTATGTATAGCAGATTGTTTTGTTACATGTCAACATAATATATTTCCATTAACGCCTCCTTCCTTCACATTATCTTGAAGGTATAAATTAAATAAAAATAAAGTCTGTATGCAATAAGATTGTCAAAGCTTGTATAAAAAATAAAATAATTCGCAAGATATATATATGGTTGAAGTTATTAAATGTTCAATTTTTTTATTTACAGAGGAAAATTTGCAACTGTAAGGCGGGCAATAGAAATATCGACTGGAAATAAATATGCAGCCAAATTTCTGAGACGTAGACGTCGAGGGCAATGCTTATCAAAAGACATTGGACATGAAATTGCAGTTTTGCTTTTATGTGCCGGGTCGAAACATATTGTTAAATTGCACGGAGTGCACGAAACAAAAACAGACACCGTACTGTTACTAGAAATGTAAGTATAATAAAAAATTATTGATTGTTTCATAACGATGGATTCCACTCAAATTCAAATCATTGGAATTCTCCTATAGATATAAGTTGATAAATATTTCCCGCTGTGTATTGACATAAAATCTTTCAAAACAACAATCACTTTCTTCGATTTCGGCTCGCTGCAATAAAATCGTCCCATATATATATTTTGGTACATAAAAAAAAATTATTGAAATAAAAGTGAAAAATTAAGTTTCACCCAACGTGTAAAAAAGACAGACAGACTTATTTCAATCAAACCTAATTGACCTAATAACCAACTAAAAAAGAAATAAATTTCCATGAAAAGAAAATAAACATAACACCCAATTAAATTCTTAAACATCGGATCGCACGGTCGAACAATAACATGTTATGTCAATCTTAAAATGAAAATTACGAAAACATATGTACCTAAATTTATTCAATCTTTAAGAGAGACCAAGATCAAGTATAATATTCTTAATCGTATTCATAAGTGAAATGACCGATTTAAGATGTGAACGCGTACAATATACATATACAAACTTGTAAAATAAATAATTATTTAAATATTGTATCAATCATAATAATGACAATAATTAAGATAAAAAATACAACAAATACACGACCTTAATTTTAAAATTTTAATTAGTTTTTTTTTATCCATCTTAAATATGATGAATATAAGACAAAATATTAAAGTTGATTATATGCGGTTCTTATAAAGTCTTTGTAATTGTTGTTATCTCTGTAGAGTGTTTGTTTTATATAAACATTAAAATGATTATGTATAACCGAGAATCACCTGGTTTTATTAATGTACAAGATATAACATCGTCTGTCTGATAATAACATACAGTTTTTTTTTATGCGGAAGTTACGTGTAATTAACGTAAGCAAAGCATAATCCTATTTTTGTTTTGTATAAACACAAGATATAATGATTCTTGTTTGTAGGTAATATAAAGATGTTTACCCTTCTAGCTACAGGTGATCATTGTATACAATGCAATGTGGTCTATGATTTAAATAGATTATTTGTTATGATGTGGCGCATTCATGATTATGCAACATGTGGTTTGATAGTAAAACTGGAATTATTAGTTCTTTTAGGTCACTCGACAAAAATGTCAATATCGTTCTGAACTTTTAGAAGCAGTTTTGTATTAGAATCATAACTAAAATTTAGAGATTGATTTAATTCGATTTGATAGGTATAAAATATCCTTACCTTCTTTTTCATTTTTACTAAAATCTACCCAGGAGTATGCTCCTTAAAATCTTGTCTATTTTACGCAGAATAGGATATATATAGGAAGAGCGTTACATTCAGTAAGTCAGAAAAAAACAAAATTTTGATAAAACTCGATTTTATTATTCAAAATAGTTGCATTCGAGGGCGATACAACGAGCGATTTTCCAACGTTTCGATACCACTTTAAAATACGATTTCTCTATCTCATCGAAATAGGCCACAGTTTCAGCGATTACTTCATCATTGGACTTAAATTTCTTTCCAGCAAGCATTCTCTTTTGATTTGAAAACACAAAAGAAGTCGATGGAAAATCTGGAGAATATGGTGGGGGTAAGCAATTCGAAGCCCAATTCATTCCATTTTACCATCGTTTTCATAGATCTACGACACGGTGCTCAGTAATAGTCGCTGTTGATAGTGGTTGGTTTTTCGAGATAGTCAATGAAAATTATTCCGCTCGCATACCAAATTACAGACGCCATCACCTTACCGACCGACCGTTACGTCTTTGTCCGCTTGGAATTCGGTTCATCGACTGCTAACTCAACTGACTTTCTTTTTGATTCTGGTGTGTACTTTTTTTTATTATTTTTTTTATGGTTAGCTTTAATTGGGTGCAGGGCGGACTTTTAGACTGTCCTAGCTTCTTGTAACTGTCAAAGCTCTTGCAACCAACGTTGAAATGTAAAGCCATGGCTCAACTATTGTTATATATCGATGATAGAACTCCATTTTATTGCGGTTTAACAGCACCAAACACTCCTCTGAAGCATCGATTCCGCTACACCCAGTTTGCACAGTGCTTTCGCATACCCAAATGTTCGTGTAAAGTTTTAAAAATACTGTCATCTGATATCTTTACAATGTCAGCTAGCTCGTGAACCTTCAATTTGCAGTTCATAACCAATTTGTGTATTTTTTATGTTTTCTGGAATAACAACCTCACTTGGACATTCACTGCGCTCTGCATCATTTGCGCTGGTACGAACACATTTAAATTCGGCAATCCACTTCTCTACCATTTGTCTCGATGGAGTAGAGTTTGGATAATGTTTATCAAGCCATTGTTTGGTTTCCACTGTATTTTTTTCATCGAAAAGCAATGCTTTATTAACGCCATCTATGTGTCATCCTACAGACTAATTGTATGACCCTGTATAATTTCTTCTTCGACATCAAGTCTGCTCTTTGCTTTGTAATGAGAGTCTCGAGGATTTCGCGATTATAAGCTGATTATACCTTATCTTTAGCTTTCTTCAGATTTGCCTAGTTTTAGCATACAACTCACTAAATTTGACCATCTGGTTTATGTTAGGTTTTTGTGGTCATCTTGGAACAAAGCATATATGCAGTCTATATTATGCGAATTACTATTTTTATGAAGGTGTTATCCTCAGAGCACCACATTTGTTCTCTGAACTTCCATGAAATTTTTTTTGCACCTTACAATTTGATCTGCCAAAACAGAAAATGGCTGTTTGTAAACTTTCATCAACAACTTTTGGTTGGTCATAAGAAAAATGTGACTTGCAAAATTAGTTAAATGTTTTGGCAATGGTTATGAGGTTTTACATAATTTTTTACAAGATTTTTAATTTTGCAAACGTTCGTTAAAATTAATTGAAGATAGTCGGGTCAGATAACACTTAACGTATAGTCTGGATGTCTCATAACTTGTGCAGGATTTGGTTTTTATATTTCTTAGTTCATATTTATATGTTTTATGACTTCTGTGAGAGTCCTCGTCCATATTATATTTCTTCGCCTTATTATTGGTTATTTCGCCTACTACAAGTGAGCGCGTTTATAATCTGGATATACTACGGTTTAGTAAATCCAATTTGCTCAAACCTTTTTATTTTATTTTTGTGCTCGTTACTAAACTAGTAAAGCTAAACCTCCGCCTAACGCAACATTTAAACCTATTAAACTGACTACAATCTAAAATAACTTCATTGAAAGCATTTACTCTTCTGTTGATCCATTTGATAATGTGACCAATACTAGTAGATAGACATTATCTAGAATAAAGGCTCCTTTGAGGTTTTCTTCAAATCCAGTAAACTGTTTACACAGCAAATTAAACGTATAAAAAATGACATCTTCCAATTAATTAGCAGTATCAAAATATAATTTATAAAATTTGATCACGACTGTACGTCATAATAATATTTTTTATTGCTGATCTTGAAAACTCATCCTTGAATGCTACAACATACTCTATTTTGTACCCCACATCTTAGCGAGAACATCCGTTCTACATTGAAATAGTTTTAAGATAAAATATGTTACAACAATACATATAATTACATCACCAAATGGAAATAAAAACACAAACATAACAATTGCACATATAATAATTGCTATAATAAGCACAAATTCTTTGTATACCTCTTAAATCTATCTTATAACAGTTAACCTTAGCATTTTAATCTAATTAATTATCTCAAATTACTTTAGTAGAGAAGAATATAAAATTTATATAGCAGCGAGTAATATCTTTAAATCTTATCTCTCGTTTAAAATCTTCTTATGACTTTGATCTATGTGTGTACACGTATATCTACCTTATTTCCATCACATAAGAATAGATCTACTTATTTTTTCTTTATTTATAAATATTTCGAAGCAACCACAATTACATATATGATATATTGCTCTCTAATCTAGAATGATTGTAGTTGTAATAAAATTCACACTATTCAAAATAAAGTTATTTTGTCTCATCTAAGATTTTATCCGATCGTTTTTGTAATCGTAAAGTAATTAATTTTTTTTCTTAGATTTAAATTTGGGTTAAATTAAGTACTTGAACATATGTATGTATGACCGTTTTTGTTCTAAATTAAAAAATGTCCATAAATCAATCACTTATAGTAAATTTACCCCCAAGGTCAGTAGTTATCTGTTAGTTAAAATCAGTGAGGAATTTAATATTTGGTTTTTTTGGAGACCTTGTGTGTATGTTTTGTTGTACATTGGGCCGACATAATTTCATGGTATTTTGATATCATTGCCCTATATATGCTGTATGCGCGCGGTTATGAAATATTTGCCTTTTGATTATATTTATCGTGATTCATGACTCTTTTTATAAGATAGATTTAGAGATCGATATCTTTATGAAGATTTATATAGCTGAAAGATACCTCAGAATGTGTTTGAAATTTATGTCACATAAATTTGTGGTTCCGAAGTTTCTCTCCTTCGATTTGATTATCTTTGTATTTAATGGTCACATTATGACTTAAGAATTATTGTCTGCAGTTTCTCTCAAATATCAGTTTAACTGGAAACTTAAGATTGAGCTACATTTGATAACGCTTCCTGCAGTGCGATGATCTCTGCCGGTGAAAACCGTCCCGCTTGTTTAGTGGTTTAGTGCCATGCTTAGGTCACGCAGAATTACTGCAGATTTAGGCAGTGATAAGACTGATAATCGCCCGAAAAAGATATCCCCAATGTGGAGTTCTGTTTCTGCTTCTATCGTATGTTGTGTTCAACTAAATGCTAGTCCAATTAAACGACAAAAGCGATTAACATAGTTAAGCCTAGTGTTGTGGTCAGAGCCTATCAATCAACCAAAAAAAACAGTTGGTGTTTTTCACAAGTCGCAGGACTCTGGGAAAATTAGGGCTCATATTCTCTGGGGATCTGATTAGATCGGAACATTACCTTACCAAAACACATGCAACAGAAATTCAATTAAGCGTTTCGGTTATCAGACCCATAATCTCGTTTGCTGCAATTATTTGGTGGCCTAAAACATTGAGTTCGGTTAGAGGGAATCTCTAAATCGATTTCTAAGGCTCATTTGTCTGGGTATTCTGGAAGCACACCTACTGCCGCTTAATCTTTGTATCAGATGGTGTGCAGCGCAAACAGTCGCTCACCTACAAGGTATAGAAACAATCAATTTATCCCGTATGACGTCAAAAGTAACTGCGAAAGATTGAGAGTGTAAGACAGTTTAAAAAGAAACAGTTGAAACTAGAATTTGCAATAGGTGAAAACACATTTGTATATAAAATTCAAAGCTTTAATTCTTAGAATATATGAACGCCGTTGTCTTAAAAGTTTTAAGTTATTGTGACGTTAGTAATTGGTATTTATCAACTTTGTATCATTTAATTAGTTTTAACGGTTTTAAATGGAAATTGATTATAAATATTTTTCGATATTTCGAAATTTATCAATTAATGTTATCTAAAAACCTTAATCAGTGATCTCATACCTTTAGTGATGTAATTTTTATTGCTTCCGTTCATTTCTAACCGAAACACTTCTGCAATATAAATATGTTTTGTCAAGTTGAAATCATATTCAGAAATAAGTAATCGTGACCTAAGATGTTACTATCGGCTTCTTTCGATATAGTATCGTCATTTTTATTTTTGTGATTGTATCAAGTTTGGATTTGATTGACTTAGTAAGTAAAACATTCTCTTTTTAACACTTTGATAGAGGATTATATAATAGCTGAAACTCAGTACATAAACAAATATAAAACCGATTAGACTAACAGAGCTTTAAAATGGTTTAAGCTTTAAAAAATATCTTATTTATCTAATCAACTATTTTAAAGAGATAACGATATCTGGTCTTGTCTTTTTAAATAATTCGCTCATACCCACGTAATGTTGTCGTAAGTACCGATTTAACGAGATTTTTCAGTCCTATGCCTATCCCAAAGGTATAAAAGACTTATTGATCACACTCGGTCATTATCGCGATAAAAATCGCACGCGCGCTGCTATAAATGTATCAACGTATCCTCCTAGTCTAAAAAGACCGGGTAAACCGCTGAACCACCTTTGTAGTTAGGATTTATAAGCTCGCATTGATTACGTTCAGGACATTATATTTTCATTTGTGATAAGACCGTCAATCGCGCCAGTTTTTCTAAGTAATCTCACGTTCCGTGCCGATCGTCAACCCAGCGATCCAACCAGATTTAGTCGCTTCCGCTCGATTTTTGATGTCGCCTATTAAGTATAGCCCAAAAAATGATTGGTTTGATAAGGATTGCTCACCAGCAATAAAATATAGCCATAATGAAGCGCAAATTCGGTTTACAATCGTAAGGAGATACAATTCGGTTTTCGCTAGAAGGATAGCTAAGCGAATTTGTCGTGAATAGTGGAGGGCTAAGGTCTATCCATGAGATTAATTCGCGTGGTTCTTTAAATGAGTCACAGGATTTAAACCTGTCCGTTTACATCGATTTGGTACTCGATACAAGGACTGCAGAGATGTGTAATGAAGAGCCATCCTATGAGGAATTCACTAAGACCATGCATAAATTAAAGAAAAATCGTTCATCTGGAATTAATTGCATAAATTCTCGGAGCATTAGATATTCGAAAAAGTAACTTTGTCGAATTGTCATTTCAACCTTATTCGTATTGGTATTGCGAATTTATTCGTGATATAAGAATTCCTGATATCGTGCATGAAATCAAAGGGCAGTGAATATGCTGGCTCAGTCAATAGTTTACCACACGAGCTGGCTTGTGATCGAAACCGATGGAGTCAGATTGTTTACACGGTACGTGCCAAATCGTTAAAAAAATAGTTTCATTTGAAATTTGGTGTTATATTCCGTTTGAAGTGTAGTATCCGGTTGATCCTATTCTACGCACACGACCTTTCAATTTTCAGACCTACCTGAAACATATTAATTAACTAAATCAAACAGACTGACAAACTGATCGTTAACTTTCAGCTTATTATTTGTCGAGCGGTAAGCTTTGAATTGAAGAAATAGCGGTTTTATTTGTGTTTAAGTTTAAAATTGGGTTATTTTCATTTTCGCATAATAAAATAAAACTTAAAATTTTTTACTTTCTTTACCAAAAAAAATATATATATCGCGCTTCTTTTATTGCAAATCTTATCTCTGGTTTAATATTTCGTTTCACTGCCGATAAACCAATTAAAACGTTGATTCGTTCTAAAGAACAAAAATACTTAATAATACTTTTATAGGTGTGTAATCATTTGCGATTGTTAAAAAATAAATTTTTGATAATAATAAATTATATTTTTAGTCTGGCTTGTCAGGTTCTGATTAACGATCTATTCTGTATTCAAACAACAATCCTTGAAGTATTTTTTTTATATTAAGAATATCCCCTGGCTGTATGTATCCTGATCTGTATGAACAAAACAAAAATTAATTAAAATCATCCGTCTTATACTTTTTTGGGGATATGAATTGGATGATGGGATGGGTCCGGCCGAGTTATCTTTTTTTAAATACATTTATCTTTCTCAACATTTCGGGTGATTTATACAAAAATAATTAATGTTTTGATTTAATACATAACTAACAAAACTGAATATACTACTACTGTACGATAGATTGGTATCATTATTGTTATGTTGCAGGGCGAGTTGTTTGTTGGTATTTCGCTGCATTTCTCTCTATTTAATGCCTACAGCATTTTATCATATAATGCATATCCATACGCGGTGTAATTTTATGAAACGCAAAGAAGAAATATTTATTAATAGAATTTGTTTTCTTATTTATTTATTTTATAGGGCAACAGGTGGTGAATTACAAGCAATACTAGATGATGAAGGCGCATTAACAGAACAACAAACCATAGCATGTATGAAACAAATATTAAAAGCATTACAGTATCTCCATAAAAAGTGTATTGCACATTTAGACTTAAAACCACAGAATATTTTATTGGCTGGTAAACAAATTGAAGGTAAATACATAATTTGTGTAAATGTCTAGTCAACATATTTATTAATAATATTTTTTTTTTATTATTATTATTTGCAGACGGCCTGAAATTATGTGATTTTGGTATATCACGTGTGGTTGAAGAGGGTGGCAAAGTATGTGAAATTCTTGGTACACCTGATTATGTGGCACCCGAAGTATTAAATTATGAACCACTTTCGTTACAAACCGACATTTGGTCGATTGGTGTACTAACCTATGTCTTATTAACTGGTTGCAGTCCATTTGGTGGCGATACAAAACAGGAAACATTTTTAAATATATCACAGTGCGAATTAACGTTTCCCGACGAATTATTTGAAGATGTTTCGAATGGTGCTATAGATTTTATTAAAAGTACACTTAGAATTAAACCGAAGTAAGTATTGAAATAGATTTATGCTAATTTACGTTTTGACTCTAATTAAACTAAATGTTATATTTTTAGTGATCGTCTAACGGTAACAGAATGTTTAGCACATCCGTGGTTGTCGGATTGTACAGCCATGTTAATAAACATATCTAATTCAAATGATATTCTATGCGATGACGACGTCAACGATGATTGTGGTAGTAATAAAAGTAAACACTGTAATAATGATAATGATGATGGCATTGACGAAGATAATGAAGATGACGATGATGATGATAATAATTCAACAACCTCGTCATCATCATTAACAACAATGGGATCATCGAATTCATCGTCGATTATATTACACAGTAATGATGATGGGATTGATGATGTTTGCGATGAAGAAACAATTAATTTCAAAAATGAATATAAAATTAATAATATCGATGAGAATAAAGAAAATATTTTAATAACGAATTATTTTTGTAAGGCGCGCGAATTAAATTTAATCATCGAAGAAAAAAAAGACGAAAATCGATTAATTTGCGAAAAACTAAGTTCAATCACAAATATGAACAGTAATCAAACATCACAACAACATCAGCAAACCCAAGTGACAGCAATAATAAATGGTTCAAATAGTAGTTGTAATACAACAACAACTACAACGACAACAATATTTCCAGACGCACCTACAACACCTAAAGTATGTCGTAAAGCTCCCGATTCCCCGCCTAGTGTAAAAGAATTGGTGCAAAGATTTCAAATACCCGAAAAAAATCCATCAGCAGCTGTTTCGACAAATTCCTCATCGCCAGTCACCTCTCAGCATTCGACAACGAGTACAACGTCACCGTCGTCGGCACGCACACGATGCCCATTTTTAACGTGCTACGGACCAGTATGCCGACATATAGAAAGTCAACGGCAGGCGTTGGGTATCGACCAGGGTATAATTTGCTAGCTAAAAGCCAAGCTGGGTATGGCTTTTTCATGCACCAGCAGAAAATGTTGTTATCAGTAATGGAATATTTTTTTTTTAAATTTTATTTTATTGTTTGTCGTTTGCACCAAAAACCAAACGGTATGAAATACAGACACAATTGCCTCAACAATTTTGAAGTATATACTCTACTGAATGAAATGGGACGGGCGTTTATGTGCTGCTCAATCGAAATCATGTTTTAATTTAATTTCGATACGTTTTCCTACGGTCATCATATTCCACCGGTGATTGCAAAACATAATATGTGATAGATTAGAAATTTATGGTTGACCCGTGGAAAATCTTATTTAAATAAGGGAATTAATTTAACACAATATTTATGTGCTGGATAAACGCACGAGTTTTCATTTCTTTAAGTATAATTTCACAAAAAAATGTATCCTATAAAGTCTGTCTTCAGTCGCGTTTAATAAAATATCATTTTCTGCTTATTATATTAAAATAATTAAATTATAATAATTTTATTTTTTATTTCTCTGTATATATAAATATATTTACTTATTATTTAATATTAAATTTAATTATACAATAATTTTTACTATAATAAAAATTTAATTTAAATTAATGAATTGATTATATTAGTGTTAATTATTAGTGTTTATAATTTATATGCACAAAAATATGTCATACTTGAATGTAATATGTAAATAAAAGTTTAATTATTAATTAGTAAGAAAATAAAAAATATGAAAAATTCTTTAAAAATAAATTATTTTTTTTGAATATATAAAAAAATGTTATTTATTTTTAAAGACAACAAAAAAAATGTTAAGAACAAAACATGTGAGTTTTTTTCCTATAAGAAATAATCCCAACTAATAACTATTTTAAATTTATGTAATATATAATACTAAATTAAATATGAAATTTAAATTTATGTTATTCCTAATTAAAACAAACAAAAAACCCTTAAATCTAATTAAAATTAATATGAAATATTATATTCAAGTCAAATTCAAAAAAAATTAAAAAATGTTTTAAAAAATTAAGAAACTATCAATGGTAATTTTAAAATAATTAATTTAAAAACAAAATCGCGATTAAATCGTTATTTATCATAGTAAATAAAAAATTTATCAACGAGTAAAATAAAATTAAAATAAAACAAATTTGAAAAATTAAATTTTTAAAAATAATAATATATCATACACAAATAAAATTTCTGGGGTGCCTTCTTGTTAAACCCAAAATCTATTTAAAAAGTAAAATAAAATTTAAAGATCTTATAATTAATGTTATAGTTAATTTATTAAAAACAAAATAAATATATATATAGAAATATTATATGTAATACATATTATCACATTTTCGAAACGCTAATTTAATTTTTCAAGTTAGTCAAAAATATTTAACTGAAATCTGTGAAAAATTAATATTAATTTTGTCAATTTATTTTTTAGTTTATTTCAATTTTATTTTTCATCAAATTTTTTAATATAAGTTTTATAATTAATTTTCTTTTTTTTTCGATATTTTTTCGTTTAATATAAAAGAAATAAATGAAGTTTATTATTTTATGATTAATAATTATAGAAATAAAACAAACAAATAATTAATTTTCAGAGAAAATGTACAATGTTTTTATTTATTTATTAACAGTTTATTGGGTGTTGGTTGTTAAAACCAGTGTGAAAGTTAAAGATTTATCTTGTGTGAATCGGCTGTTTCCATCGCGCGGCACAGTAGTTTGAAACCGAAACAATGCAATAACGTATCAACGTCTTATTTGAGGTTTACCTAAGCCAGTTGGTCTTAAGCTTGTAGTTGTCCCCGATGGAGTTACGCCTCCGTAATTTCGAATTAATTATGGTTGGTGACTTTAATGCCCACCATAAAGAATTGTTGAATCACCAAAATACGACCTGTGCTGGGCGTCACACGGAGTGGCTTACTGTTTCGCATGACTTTTCGCAGATTGTTAGTGATTCCACATTTGAATGTCAAAATTCTTCAAGCAGTCATATTCTGGATCTTTGTCTTACAACAATTCCGCATTCCATGGAAGCGCGTGTCGAGGCTGGATTTGGAAATTCTGACCACAACCTGATAACAGTAAAAATATCTGTCGCAACACCACCAGAGTTTAGACAGCAGCCAAGGCGTCTATGGCAGTTTAACGAAGCTGACAATGAAGGGTTACGGTAATTTTTTCAACATTTCCCGTGAGAGAGCCATTGTTTTTATAACAATCAAATAGACGACGCCGTTTCCAATTCCACCGAAACCGTTCTACATGGAATGAATAAATATATCCCAGCATCCTTTTCCAATCCCAATCCTAATTTTAAAATCTTTTCAAAAGAGGCCGCCAAAGTAGCCAGATAAAATAAATCTGCTCACAAAAAATATAAAGGCAACGAAATTTCGTTTGAAGTATATAAGGCCACACGTAACATCTGTAAAAAAAATCTGTGCTAAGGAAGCGAAAAGAGCTGACAACAAGAAAGCCGCCAAGGCTTCCGAGTTGAAAATCTCCGATCGCAACTTTTACCAGATGGTCGCATCGGTTGCCAATATTTCTAAAACATCTATTTCAGCATTGAACTGTGCAGATGGTGCTTTGGTGGTGGATCCATAGTTCCGACTTACTGGCAAACGTCTTCACTTCGAACTCGACCTTAGTTGTCCCGGATGGAGTTACGCCTTCGTCAATTCCGTATTGTGGTTCCAAAATGGATCCTGTCAACATCTCGGAGGAAATTGTCTTCTGTAACCTGAAGACAATGAACATAAATAAGGCCACCGGACCTGACGGAATTCCTGTTCGAATATTTAAGGAGTTTGCCAGGGACTTGGCTCCAATATTAACTAAAAATTTTCTTCTATACACCTGAAAGAGTGCGATGATGCAACCGGTCCTTAAACGTGGTTGTGATAAAACTACCGACCAATATCAATTGTGTCAGCCGTGGCTAAAAGTTTTTGAGAAATGCATTAACCAAGAACTGTTGAATTATCTTGAAATTAATAAAATAATTTCAGATAACCAATATGGCTTCCGTAAAAGCCGCTTCACAACCGATCCCTTGACGTATGTTGTAAACAAACGGAATCCCCCCTTGAGCACCACGGAGAAGCCTTTGCAATCGCGTTGGATATATCCAATGCTTTTGACAAGGTTTGGCATGAAAATCTCATTTGTAAGCTTGTGGCATAGGGCTTGGATTCGATAACCATCAAGTGGATAAAAAGCTTTCTAAAAGACCGAAAGATCAACGTTGTGCTAATTGGGAGATCATCAACGACCCACTCTCCAAATGCCGGAGTCCCTCAGCGATCAGTTTTGTCACCAATTTTGTTTTTGTTATACATTAATGACTTGTTGGATAGCACTATCACACAGTTTTGCCGATGATGCAACATTGCACTCTTCTATTTCATTCGAGGTCGAGCCTACACCTTCAGAGTTAAACGGTAAACGGCTGGAAGTTTTCACTTCGTTTAATTCCGATTTATGTACAATATTTGAGTACGAAGTAAAAAATCAGGTCAAATTTAACGAGTAAAAAACACAAATATGAACATTCTCAAGTAAAATAAGTCGCAACGAATACCCTTGTGTGGTAAAAGGACATGTTCTCGTGGGTTGTGACTCAATTCGTCTGCTTGGTGTTTAAATTAGCAACAATTCAAAATGTAATGAACACATTATCGCATTGGTCAAATCAGCTTCACGTAAACTCGGGTTCCTCAATAAATGTAGACGGTTTTTTAAATCGCATCAGGTTCTCCAGATCTATAAAACCTTTATTAGACCTTTTATAGAATACTGCTGTCAAGTTTGGGGTGGATCATATGGCATTGCTCTCCAGTTGTTGGATAGAGTTCAGCGGCGGGCCATCCAAATAATACGAAAATCCAGACTTACAAAAGATCTAGCCAGCCTACAGTACCGCAGAGAGTTTGCAGAACTCTGCATGTTCTATAAATTAATAAATGATAAATGTTCTGCAGAATTAAAGGAGAAAATATCACCGCTAGGACGGATAACACGAGGAACGGTCAATGTGCATAGGTTTACGGTGAAGCTGCCGAAAACTCGAATTGAAGGGTATAAATTGCTTAAGGCAATTTATACAAGTTTAAGGCAGCTATCAATCTTTACTTGAAGGACCGCGTGTTGAGTGCAGGAGCTCTGACAGTTACAAGGAGCTAGGACTATCTTAAAGTCCGCAAAATTTAAAAAAAAAATAATAAAATAAACATAAAATTGTTAATGAGGATTCAGTATTAGCTATCTAGTCGGATCAACTAGCTCATAACACCGTTGAAGTAATTGAATGATCGTTTGGTCGAAAAGGAGAACCCATTTCATCACGCACGATTACCGTTCCAACTCGTATTTTTAAATGCATATTCTATCGTTATATCACAAAGAAATCCGCCTGCCTTCATTACCTATCATCTAAACAGACAATTATATCACAACATAGCGCCCGTGGTTATATCGATCGACCCTTGACCGACCAGTCAAATATCCACTAAAATAACATTTTTATAGCCACAGGAACACAGCTGTTACTCTTTTGTGGGACCAGTTAGTCTTGTACCATTGTAATAAAAAGCATGATGAAGAGATTGAAATGTTTGTCATATGTACAGTAATATGGCCAGAATTGGAAAAGCTGTGCAGAAAATATAGAATCTTTTATACAGATTTGGTTCCAAAATCCTCAAAATACATAAATAAAAATAAGTTGACAAATTATTAAAGTGAAAGGTCACATATAGTGTATGGATTTTGCATAAATACAAAAGCAATATAAAAATGATTTGCAAGCAAACAAGTTATCATTCCGAACTTAATCCGAAAGTACATACTTCTTGAAAGACATTGTTTCTCAAAATGGTGCCAACAGTTCTTCAATCTTCAGATGCCTCAAATCACAAATACTGTCAAAAAACATAAATCTTTAATACATTCTTGTGTACTATATATTCTTGACTACTATACTACCGTTCATCAACAGGCCGATAAAACTATATCCATGTTGATCAGTTTATTAGTTATAAAGTGCGGCAGATATTCAGACAATATATTCTCTTGGTAGTAGTATAGCTTTATTCAGACCATATATTAGCTTTCCTTCTGTGGTTAAGTTTATTTGGGAGCCACCATTTTCTAAATAGTGATCACCTTTAAAGACTGGCTCCAGATGAGAAATTCTTTTTGTAGGCTAATCAACTAAAAGACTCATCCCGAGGCTGATTATGGCTAAAATAACATTTAAAAGAAGTTCCCTTAGGTAATGGTATACCATAATTAGATGTTCTCACATACGTGTCATTTGAAGTGTGATCTCCTTAAAATCTTCGAATTTACACCTAAATCGAGTGAGGTTAAATTTAAAAATATTAGTTGTCTATCACTTTAGAACATTTGTTCTTTTATTCTGTAATAAATTTTTATCTTAAATTCGCTGTTGCTTCTTATTATACTTCAATGGTTGGCATTTAGTTCGAATAATGACTGACGAAGTGGGCTGATGATTATAAGAATTTCAAACGCAGAATACATATACATACATCAATATCGACTTCGAGAGTCACAGAAAGTAGATTATTGTGATATTAGGAACTGAGCATTACCGACAACGTTTTAAAACATCTTGCTTGGGAAATGGGAAGTGTAAACCTACCGGGGACTAAAAGTCGCTTATTTTCGAATGCGATTATTAGATTGAAATAGTTGTATATATCCTAATTAAGATTGGTTAAATTTTTTTAACAGTTTGTCCGACATAAATATGTTTAAAGAGATCTATGTTACGATGGTCTTGTCTCCTTTTCATCGGTTTCATAATCATCATTTAAATTATTTTAACGTAAATTATTTGACTTAGACTATCTGCTTATACTATATATCATTTGATTTCATACACAGCACGAGTATCAGGGATATGTGTCGTTTCAACCGTGTTTTGAAGAATATTTCGTGGTTAATAATACAAAGACATTCGGATACAATCAATCTTCCATATTCAAATTCTTAAACCTTTTTATATTTTATGACTCTTGAAACAAATCATCCTGCATTTTCCTTCCCTACTGAGTCATTAAATTTAGCGAGTCTTCCGATCAAAGAATTAAATGTGTAAACATTTGATTCAAATAGCTGCATCAAATAAGCTTTAGAAGGTGGTGCTGAGATCTATTAAAAACCTAGCCGTTGCTAAAAGATTTGTTTCATCAATAGTCCGAACCGTCACATAGCATTATTTACACTTAGCAACTCAGTTCATCTATAAGTGTTACTGCATTTACATTTACATATGGCACACATGATCATTATATTTCGTACAATATGTTGTATTCATTCAGCCCATTACCTTACGAACCATTTATTGTAATGTTTTCAATTTGTATGAGCCTAACAATATCATTAAGTACACATTTTATTCACATAAATGTGATACAACTCACTTACATCTGGTAACAATTTTCCGGCGTGGAATACAAGATTATCTCAATATTACATCAGCATGATATATTACTGCTTGTTAAAACATCGCTTTCGTCAGCTGGTTAGTAACTAGGTGAAGTTTGTATAGTACATATATTTATAGTTTTTATATTCAAGATTTCGAATGTTCAATAAGCTTGTGTCACGTTCAGGTAACAAATAACTCTTAATGGAATAGGTTTGTCTTACATCTATTTAAAAGTTTACGAATTTTATAAACTGTAAAATCCCCAATCTTGGAAGAAATTTGTTCGGTATTATCCACGTCGCAAACATATTAAGTCATCGGGTCGTTCGAGAATGTGTAATTTACTTCTACATTGGCGGAATTTCCGAACTTGTCTAACAATATTATATACTTTCATTAGCTTCGGCTGAAACCGAATGTGATTCGATATAAAAGGTCTACGAATATATAGGGCATTGCATTTGCTTTACATTCTATTGGCGTATTGCAGCAATCGGGTGCGGTAGTTAGAAGAATTCATTCGTTGAGCAGTTAAGACTGAAAGTCAGTCAAAAATTCAAATTAGCTGCTGAAACAGGACAGCCTACCGAAAATACAGCATAATAATTAGATTCAGTAAAAAATTCCGTAAACAAATTCACCCTTCAGTTTAACGAAAAATCAGGTAAAAGTCCAGCATAAATTATACGTATACTGGCTACTTTTAAAATGTTTTGTGTAGTGCAGTTTACGCATCGACTGAATTTTTGACCGCACAATCCTTTGACTAATTTCTGATATTGCACACTTCTTTCTTGAGCAGTATCTGGTTTATTCTTTGACATAATCTAATATTTCCATTTTGAGTGAAATAGAATATGCTAATAAGGAAGTTATGATTTAACCGTCCAAATAAAGAATCCGAAAGCATCCTTAATATGGTCTTATATGATCTTACATATGATGCAACAGAGTTACAAAGTAGTTATGATTATAATTGACCAACCAACTTTTATCTTCGCGTATCAATTACAATTGGTAAACAGTCCTAATAATACGACATACATGCTATCATTCGGGGGCAAAATGAATTAAGTTTTAGAACTAATAGTACTTTTTTCCATGTTTTTACGCTGTTCTAAATTAGTGCATAATCCACATCATAATGTTAGTGATAGTACATTCATTAACGTTATACTTTCAATGGGTGCACCATACGAAAGGAGTACGATTAATGTATTAAATTATTAATTATAAATATAAATAATGCTAGGTTTATGTTAGTTCAAGTTGACTGTTTGACTGTATCCGTAGACTAGTAAATAATTAAAAACTCAACTATCGTCCAATGATATATCGGTTTTGAGCCTCAAGGCTCTCTCAACTCTTACGCTAGTACGCTTATTTACGTCCTACTTTACACCATTATTAAGCCAAATCGAGGACGTAATTGAGGACGGCTATAGGTACGAGATAGTTCTGACATGGAAGATGCGTAGGCCAATGAACTCTGTACTCCAACAGGAAGAAGGTCATATATGTGTTCATTCACACTACCGATCGTAATCAGATAGTGAAAAATCCCTTTTGCATCCTCCAATTGTGATTTCAACGTCCACAATGACAATTGGCTTCCATATTCGAAATACGGTGTAAACCGGTTGGTGAGGCGGCCGAAATGTTTGTCAGCCTTAAACCATCTTACACAGCTTGTGGATCAACCTACCAGAATTCATCTCTTGGATCTATTTTTAACATCTCATGTGGAGAAATACAATATCTATGTCGGTTCTCCTTTGAGGAATTCTGACCATCGGCTTATTACAGCGGAATTTCCAATGTCGTGGACTTGTCAATAGAGGGTTCAACCAAAACGGCGATTGTGGCACTCTAAAAATGCTGAACAAGTTCTTTCAAGAGTTCGAATGGCGTCCTTGTTTTGCCTTCGGTAATATTGACCGGGCAGCCATTATGGTATCTACTGTCATTCTCACAGGTATGGAACAGTTCATTCCTTCCAGTTTCTCTAAGCCAAAAAAGTTTAACAATCCTTAGCACAATCACGACTGCAGGAAAGCAACCGCCCTTAAAGAAGCCTGTCACCGCAAGTATCTCTAAAACCCGCCAGCTGAACATCTATCCGAATTCAAAGTGGCTAGAAACCTAGCAACACGAACGATATCCAAAGCTAAACCAGAATACGAAAAGAAGGTTAGAGCAGAGTTGCGGCAGATTTTAGATACCACCAAAAGCAATCGAACGTTTTGGTCATTTGCTCGTAAAGACAATATTTTTTCCACTCCCCATGAAAAGGTTAATCTCTTCGCTCGAAAATTTGCTGCTAACTCCAACTTAGCTCAATCTAATTTAACACCACCCGTTATTTCGCAAATCAGCTCGTCGATGCGCCGCATTACATTCCGACCTAGAGTTGTCGCCAAAATTCTTGCGAACATTAACCCCAAAAAGTCTGCCGGTCCCGATGGTATTCCTCCAATTGTACTCAAATATTGTTGTAAATCCTTGTCAAAGCCACTTTCATGTTTGTTTCACCGATCTATGTCTCCTGGCATTTTCCTTTCATTTGGAAAATTGCTAACGTACATCCCGTGCCGAAAAAGGGCAGCAAGACGGACCCTTCGAATTATCGTCCAATCACTATTGTCTCGGTGCTTTCCAAAGTACTTGCGACGGTATTCAATTTTCAACTGATGAATTATTTGGAAGATCAGCACCTAATTTCAGATCGTCAGTATGGTTTTCGCCGAGGATGCTGAGCCGGAGACTTAATTAATGTCATCACTGAAAAATGGAACAGGTGTATCCATCAATCTGGTGAATCACAAGTCATTGTGATTGATATTTCGAAAGCATTTGATCGCGTGTGACACAAGGGTTTACTGTGCAAACTGACGTTTTACGATTCTTTTGGGTTGAGAATTTTCTTTTCTGTCGTAAAACGACTTCCATTCTACATTCTTTAAACGCTGGTGTCCCTCAAGGATCCGTCCTTTCTCCAACTCTTTTTCTAATTTTCATCGATGATTTTATCATCAACGCTCAATCCAATATATTCTTATGTCGATGACAGCTCACTCTCCTCCTCATACTGCTTCTGCTTACCTTCTTCTTCATCGCGATACGAAGTTCTCGCAGAAAGAATTGCTTTGAAGGATAGCCTTAAGCGTGATCTCATTACGATTCTGGAATGGCATGGAGCCAACAGGGCTCAAAAGCATTTTTTCTGGCCGAAATGATGGCTATTCGTCATCTTTTCTGATAGGCGAAACTAGTTTGGCTATATCTGACTCATTTTCGATTCTCGGCTTGACTTTAAAAAGAAAATGTCCTGGAATGAACAAATAAACAAAGAAGCGATTAGTGCAGCTAGATGTCTTGGATTTCTTCGACGATGTACGTTTAATTTTACACCATCTGAAACACTTTCAATTTACAAGACCTATATAAAACCCAGATTATAGTATAATTCTCACATTTGGGCTGGAGTACCAAAAACACATCTGGCTGCACTCGATCGAGTCTAAGGCCGAGCATCTAGCATGATAGCGGATGTAAATGTATCTTCTAATCTCGATTCTCTTTCCCACAGGCGGAATGTAGGGGCTTTATGTGTGTTCTACAAATACTTTCATGGTCATTGCTCATCGGAACTTTACAAACTTATGCCTGGTTTATCAAGACCCACGCGCAACTTAAGTAGACCTTTACACAGATATAATCTGGAAATCAAATTCGCTAGGACCAATAAATTCCAGGAATCGTTTTTTGTCCCGAGTGCGCGAATGTGGAATGAGCTGAATTGTGGAGCGTTTCCCTTGGCGTATATAGTTTCAGATATTGAGGACCATCGGTTAAAGATCCGATTTTTCTAACCATCTGCATATTGTATAGCTCCATGCCAGCCTATAGTGCTGGCATGGAAGATTGGTCGGCATATGACTTCTGCACTCCAACAGAGGGTCATAGTTGTGTTAATTCACACCAAAGATCGTTATATCATGGTGAAAATTCCTTTTGCATCCTCCCCTATAGGGATTCGAACCCGGTATCTCCCACTCCAACTGCCACATCTTTTACCACTGCGCCACCTAGGCGGAATTATTTATTTATTTTGGCGTTCTTTATATATCTCAGACGTCTATGGAAGTAATCTCTTGCATGTTCTGTGGAATTTGAGCTTTATCCGACAGGTAAATCCTCCTAGTCATCGAATTGTGTTTTTTTCTTTTCCTTACCAAATTTTCCATGGTGATAGAACTCAGTTATAATCAACCAACCCACGGAAAAATTACTACACTTACTTAGGACTACTTGAATAAGCGGCATATATACAATTGACCTAGGTATAGGGCTTATTGGAAATATCACTTTTATTCATCATAAATTTGATTTTAGAACATTCAAAAGATTCAGCATATTTTCGAGAATTTTCTTTTGGTTTTAGTTAATACTTTCTGAAACCTTATACCTGTGAAATTAAACACTATGTATTGCCATAAATTTTACCGACGAGGTTTTTTTCTTCTCTAAATGTTGGTGATTTTGTTGGTTTCTTTGGTTTTGTCTCTGTTTTGGAGCTGAAGGACCCCCAACACTTTAGCAGTTCCGTGATGTAGTTGTCTGCGAACTACAGTCAATAGTACTGACACGGAAGATGGTTTGAACCATGAGTTCATGGACAACATGAAGCTCAATTTTCAACATCATCGGGAATAGAACCCAGTACCTTCCGATTCAACTGTGGCAAATTTAAGATTTAGTTTACTTCTGATATGGCTTTTACTACGTTTGCAACTGACAAACGATCAGTTTTCTTAATTTGGAGGAAAAACGGGAACAAAATTGATTTTGATGCTTTATCCGAGCTGTGCTTCCTGATCTTATTGTAGTTTTTTTTAAATCATACTATTGCACTATCGATCATAATCTATGACCGTAATTCATCTCAATAATTATGATTTGATGATTAATAGTATAACAATTGTTATATGTAAGAGAAATTGAGATTGTTTTAATAACCTGCTCGATAGCATACATACCTGAGATGATTCAAACGTATGTGTAATTAGTTGTAACTTAACTGATGTTTTCTCATAAAATATCTGGTTTCACATGTATGTGTATATGCATTAGCATCTGTCCCACGGCATAATCGCATATTCTAAATACTCATATATTCTTTACATCATAATTTACGCATGCATTCTTACATAATTATGTTCATAAACATTATAAATCAATTGTGCGCGTAAGACGTTCTTATCGTCTTTATATTCATACAAGTTTGGGAAGACAACATTTTTGTAGTTGTTTATATATTTGTTTGTTCTTAAAGCTATATCGTTATTTTTTCATTCATATGTATATAATGTATAACCATAACCAGCATCAATTCGATTTAATTCTTCTTTAAAAAACTGTAACTTCAGTTTAAAAACCAATGACTCATATATACCCATACCAGAGATCACCTTTCTTTAAGATTGTTTTCTTTTATACACAGTTTTCGTTTTTCCTATAACAATGATGCTCTTCGTCGAATTGCATTTTAAAAGTAAGAGCCGCCATCGAACAACATGCTACGAATAGATCGATATGGTGTATGGGTTAATAAAATTGGTCAGCATGACATAAGTTTGGTGGTAATAAATTGACAAAAACTGAATTTTTAGTTAAACGCCCACCCACCTTGAATATTCGCAAATTCAGTTCACATGTTTGTTCAACACCGGTATTATTTTGTCCCAGGTATGTATACTAGCGGATGGAAGATATAAATAATCTTATTGATGTAGATCCTATACAAGATCACAACTCATCATCGCACCATAACTCAAACAACGCATCCATAATCTAAATAAATAATTTTTCTGACGAATTTCAGGGTCCATAAAAGAGCCACGTGCTTTCGGAATGTTGCAGAAAAAGAAGAAGACCGGTTGTTTATAAACATACTACCTTTAAATTTTCTATGTAAGATGCACAAAGCTAAATAAACATAAATATCAGCATCTTAGAAAAGCTAAATGACACATGATCTGTGTGGTACATCTTTATCTTTGTATAATGTATATGGATGGGTATGGGCAAGGTATACATACACAAGGTACATATACACAAACCAACATAGTTTATGTTTACTACCGGAACAAAATGAATGTGATATGCCAATTGAAAAGTTTTTGTATATTGATTCATCTAATTTTATTAGTGTTAATGTTAATAAAAGGAATTTAAAAGAATATAATGAAGAAAACAGGTAACCAAAAGGTAATAATTCTTTGTATGACTCATCTTCGGTAAATGTGTTAAGAAGGTATGGAATAGAAAACATTTATGTTACAGAGCGATTATAAAACAGTCAATTGGAAATCTGATGAGCTGATAAATTATTCAAAACTTATGCTTGGTGATTCGGCATTATAAATTAGAGCGCGAACGCGCTGGATCTTGAAAAAATACTGTACTACAGTAGCTGATTGCTCTATTCGCCACTAGGATAGCATGATTGAGTCTGTATCGATTTTCAGTCGGTAATATCATTATAACTGCCGATTTAAGTTCTGTTTGGTTTTAGGCATTGATTGGACCAGTAAGTCATATGGCAACGTCTCATGATTACTCGACACATTAACCATCACATAAAAGAAAGAGTATCATCTAAAACTATCGGACTGAAAGAACCTTAAAATAAGCTCTAGAATTTTCACACAAGACCTCATGCAAAATTTGTGTGGTGATATGTTAAAAAATTAAACGACAGTGTCAATAAAATGTCGGCTAGGGAGTTTCAAACCAAGGAGTGATTCTGATCAACTGTGGTAAAATGACAATTTTGATGTGAGTTCCATAATTATAAAATTAAGACTTTTACTCAGAAAATTTCTAATGGCGTTGAAAAAGTCAATTAACCCGAATCGCTTTCAGTTTTCACATCGAAATTGTCATTTTACTGCACTCAAAATTTTAGTATAAAGGCTAGTACTTAGATCGATTTCGCGTGAAATTTCCATACGATTTTACCAAAAGTGAACTCAGAAATGAAAAATTTTACTTTTCTGTTTTCACTAAACAATACTCAGTTCATTAGCGCAAAACTATAAATATCTCAATGCACCAAAGATGGCGCGCATAAACTCTACAAATTTTTTTCACGTGTAATTTGAACATTTGAACTGTTTGAACATTTGAATTCTCCAAAAAAAATTCATTTCTATTTCACGTGAAAATACATAAATTTTTGGAGACCGAGGGAAAATTTCATTTCACTTTGATCTGAGTACTAGCCTTAAAGCCATTATGATTTGATTTCCATTATGAAAAATATACTGACAAAATAGTCAAAGTAGGATAAAAATATAATTTTTCTAAAAGTGCGAGAGAAATAAAAAATATTTCCAGTACAAAAAATTTATTCAGTACTGAGTAAATTTTTATGGTTACTGAGAAAATTATTATAGCAGTACTGACAAAATATATCAAGAGAAGTATTTTTATTCAGTACTGGAGAAATATTTTATAGGAAAAATGTATATGGATGATTTTTTATGGTCTTCATAATTTTAACATTTCGTTTTGTGTCATTTATCTTAATTCATTGTGAAAATAATTGAAATAATGAATAATTATGTTAAGTTTATTTTTTTTTAAATTTACTGTTGTAGATTCAACGTATTTTTTGTCTTTTTTTTCAAAAACAAAAAAAAATTGAAATTTATTGGTTATGTTATAAGCATCTGTCAAAATATATCCACTATAAAAAAAAATAAAAAGAATTAAAAAACGATCTCTTCACTCTAATTGTATTTTTGATTTTTTTCTCGCTTTGGTTTTTTCAGTAAAAAATATTGACAACATTTTTTTCATTATGGAAATCAGGCTTAAAGGCACGAAAAATATCATTTAGCATTTGTCTCTTGATCAGAATACCTTCGAAAGATCAAAACTCTCGTTATATTGAAACTAAACTTTTGTAAAAACACATAATATTTCTTTGCTTTTAATTGGTTTTAGACTTGTTTGTTTGTTTCTATCTTGACAGTCTCATTAGGGCACAAGACACTTTCAACACTTTTCCGGTTCGAAAAGGTTCCAAACTCAAAATCCACCACACAGATATCATCTGCATATACATAAAGTTGATTGGATTGTCGGAATAAGATATTGTCTTGAGATATCCCACTTCTACGAAGGATGTATTCCAACATGAGATTAAAAAGTATTGGGAACAGTGCATCTCCTTGTCGAATACCAGTAGTAATTGCAAATGTTCTCGAAAGATTGATCTTCTTAACTCTAACACCGCATTGTGACTGGGTTACTTTCATTCTAAATATTCTCGCGCATACTCGATTAATCGAGTCTTATGCTTGCTTGAAATCTAGGAATACCTGGTGTACATCGCGAGATGTTTCGTAGTACTTGAAAAGAATCATCTGTAGCGAAAAAACTTGATCGAACGGAATACTCATTGGCAGTCACCAATAATAACCGCAATTATTTTCGGATTTCAAGCGATCGCCCTTCTTGAAAATAGGGCATAATGTGACCACTTTTCAGGCATAAATTCATTTTGTCATACCAATCGAACAAGGTCGAAAAGACAGTTACACAAAGATAGCCCTCCGAATATCAAGAGCTCTGAATTAATGCAATCAACTCCTGGTGAACGATTTTTCTTTAGTCTCTGCATGGCCATTGTGAACTCCTCATAGGATGGATCCTCAATGGACATCTCTATGCGGTCTGTATTTGAGAGTATTCAAACACAGCTTGTGAACATTAAGTAAATCAGAAAAATGTTCACGCCATGTATCGAGAACCGCATCGACGTTAACACAGAGGTTTCCCTCCTGGTCCCGAATGGCGGTTGACCGAGATCTTAAGGTATGGTGCAATTCGGTGATTCCTTTAAAGAAACCACGCGAATTGTGCTCATTGCTGAGTTGTTGTACTCTTAAGACCTTAACCTTACACCATTCGCGCTCCTTCTGTCTACAGATGCGTGTAGTTGGCTTTCCTAGCAAAAACTGCTTTGTTTCATTATTTTTTTTGGCGGTAAACGATTTTTTTTTGGTTGGTGACATTTTTAACAATTTTGAATTTTACGGATGCGGGTCGTCAACAAGCTCTGGATATTGTGGTGGTATTCTATGGGCCTCATGTTTCGTTTGTAAAATTTACGAAACATGGATGCCCCCACAAATTGCTATTCGCCACTAGAATAGCATGATTGAGTCTGAATTAAATAATAAGAAAAATATAGAACTGTTAAGATTTGTCCAATTATTACGTAAGGATCTTCAACAGGCCGTGCTCCGATTTAAAATTAGAAGAATTTCGATTAGATTCTCAGTCGGTAATATCTTTATATCTGCCGATTTATATTTAGTTTATTTTTAGGCATCAATTCGATTGGACCTGACGTAAGTCACATGACAACCTCTCATGACAATCGGACACATGTAAAGACACCATCACATAAAAGAAAGAGAATCATCTGAAAGTTCCGGATCTTCAAGAAACTCGATGGCCTAAAAGTATAAAGATATGGTATCGCTCTTCACTGCAGTAATATTTTGAAAACTGGTTTCAGTACTTGTTAATTGTCAGTTTTTGCGGGCAGTTGCTTAGACACATGATGTGAGATCCAAAATTGGAAAATTAGGACCATGATTCAGAAATATTTCTAGTGAAGTTTGTAATGTTTTGAAGATTTTGAGACTAAGACGCACATAAATCGGGTACGTTTGATGAAATAATATACTTCACGTATCTGTTTTTTGGATAGGAGGTGAAACTTTTTATTACCAGAGTGTGGGACTCATCTAATTGACATACCCACTAAACCACCCTCTCTTTCTTCTGGCCTTATCTGGAACTGTATACTTTAATTAGACGCTTCGGTTTTGCCTAGGAAGGCCGTCTAAGTTGTTTTTATACGACATATGTTTTTTATGTATTGTGCTACCACGTTTCATTCCACGCAACATCCTCCACAACTAGTGAGCACTCGTCAGGCATAGGTGTCCGTAATAGGTTGTCAAATGACGCGTTCCAGGGGATCCAAAAACCGATCCCTGGGCTACGCATGCCATTATCTGTCTTCTTCGTTGCCTTTTAGGAGTATTATACATCAGAAGCACGCGTCTACTCAGATAATCCCTTATCATCGTTAGGAGATACTGTGGTACTTTAAGGCTATTCTATAGGACGTGTAACATATCAACCCATCTTGCAGAGTTAAATGCATTTCTGACGTCTAGTGTCCACCAGTAAGAGGATACGTTGAGAAACATGGTTTCTTTCTTTTGCCTTCTTGACCGTTTTTACTACCTCCATTATGGCGTCAATTGTAGAAAGACCTGTTCTCAATTTATGTTTCTTTGGGTAGAGACCATCGGCTTGCTCGATCGAAACCATCAATCTGGGTTTAATTAGCCTGGGTTTAACAGCCGTGTTAAGCATATGCATAACGGGCGGTATGACGACATTATTTCTGCTGCTACAGAAAGTAGTCACACTAAGGCAAGCATTATACATGTTTAATAGCAAATACGGGTTTTATTTGATATTTGTTTTTAGTATTTTGCCAGGTAAACCATAAAGTCCTGGAGATTTTCTGTTTTTTAAACCATTAACTTCACGTATCATGGCTCATTTATAACTGATGGTAATAGTGAGAGTAGGAACTATATCAAGCGCTATAAGTAAACGTCCAACACTATAAGTACAGAGTGTTGATCAGATAAGTTAACATGTATAACCTGTACAACTCCCCAAACGGATGACCTCGTAACATGGATACTGTGCCGATAATGTCAAAACTATTCTAGCAGCTGTTAGCTGTGAAGAAAGTTACTCCAAATTAATTTATTTAGATAGCAACGATAACAACAATAACAGCATTAACCTTATAGAGTTATGCACTTTGTTGTGGAAGGTTTGTATCATTTTAATATTTATCTTTATACAGCATAACAACAAGAGTGTTCCGTAAGTTCATATAGCCTTCAGCTTCTGTTGGAATGTTGTCCTGAATTTTTATTTCTATAAAATGCTCTTGCCACACGATTTTTGTATCTAATGGCATTCCCAGGAACTTCTCTTGCGAATATTTATATTTGCAGTATTTGCGAATGAAATCTGCTGCCCAGATTTACTTATATTAGCAGTTTATTCCTCAATATTATTTTACTGCCAGCATGATTTTATCGTCAGCAAATGTTGCAATAAACATCATTTATGCGAGGCATGTCTGGGATAAAGCAGGAAAAATATCGCACACACCATAAATAAGTCTTTATCTCTGAATCCAAACTGATGTTGTTGACTAATATTGCCTTGCTTTTCGTTGGTTTTCCGGTTCAAAAGAGGTCCAAAATCTAAAGCCCATAATTTATAAAAAAAATTATGAGAGTTAGTCGATTTCCTCGTAGAAACTCTTGGAAATCGGATATAAAAATAATATATTTGCGAAACAAATGAAATTTGAAATACCAGAAATATTTTTTTATACGGCTTTTACAGGCTATTGTTGGCCCGTACCATGTCAACAATCTGACTCCATCGGTTTCGATCATGAGCCAGCTCTTCATACTGTTGCAAGCAATGAGAATATGCCAGATTGTTCTCTACACCGTGCCTCTAGGCCTACCTAAAGGCGGCTCTCTCTTCAAAGATCGCTGTCTATCATTCGGTTCGGATCAGCACGTAGACCGTGACCGAGCGGTCATTTGATTTCATGCACGATATAAGGAATTTGCATTAAATTCCTGATCTCATGATTGAACAGAACTCTGTATGTGACATATATCCAATGCATGATTCTTTTTTCGAATGTTAGAAGTCATCTTTCGTATTCATACGTCAAGGTCCAACTCTTGAACCTTGATATCCCATCTCACACTATTATCGTGGGTAATAAGAGATCCAAGATACTTGATACTCCTTCAAACGTCTGGTTACCACTTCGGAAATGAGTTGCGTCTTGGTCACTCAACCAGAGATCAGATATTTGGGTTTGGACTCGTTGATTTTGAGACCAATGGAAGCTGAACACTGTTCCAATAGATCAAGTATCTCTTTCACCCCATTGCCATTTAATCCAATCACACAGATATCATCTGCATATGCAAAAAGTTTATTGGATTGTACGAATAAGACTTTGTCCTGAGATGTTCGACTTCTACACGAAGAATGTATTCCAACATGAGATTAAAAAGTTTCGGTGACAGCGCATCTCCTTATCCAAAACCACTTTCATTTTACTTTCATTTTACACAGATGTACGTATTTGTTTGGTATTCCTAAATATTCCAGCACATGCCATAGTCCCTCTCTATTCTAATCGTAGGCTTGCTTGAAATATAGAAATACCTGGTGTACATCGCGAGATGTTTTGTAGTACTTGGTAAGAATCATCCGTATAGAAAAAACTTGATCATTGACTGACCAATTTAGAAGGAATCCTCCTTGGTAGTCAACAATATTTTCCTCCGCCAGAGGAGTAGTTCTTCCCAAGATATGACAGTAGCTTGTATGCTGTGCAAAAGAGAGCTATACTGCAATAATTTTCGCATTTAAAGCGATCACCCTTCTTGAATATAGAGCATAACGCGGCCACTTTCCATTCTTCAGGTATAAATTTATTTTGCCAATTCAATCGAACAAGGTCGAAAAGGCAGTTCCACAAAATAGCCCTCCGAATATCAAGAGCTACGAATTAACAATTGTAAACCGAGTCTGCGCTTCGTTGAGGGCTATATTACGTTGCTCAACAGCAAGACGATAAAACCAATCCTCATCAAACCAATCACTTTTGGAAGTATTTTTTCACACACCAGATAATGGTCACTGCCTACGAATTTTGTTGACGACCGATAAAATCTCACATCTTGGACAACCCGAGTCCACTCTTTGTAAATCAACACATAGTCAATTTGGCTTCGGGATGTTTTACATGAATGTGTCCATTTTACCAAATGGATGGATTTATGAGGAAAGAATGTAACGGGTGTTTCAACAGGTGCGCTTCAATTTTTTTCCGATAGGGACGGCGAACGACCCCATATTTTTTATTATTCTTTTGTCATTTTGAAACTTCATTAGTATACATTTCGTCATGGAACGCTACACACGTGAACAGTGATTGCAAATCGTGCAATTTTTTTATCAAAATAAACGTTCTGTTGCTGCTACTTTAAGAGTATTACGGCCATTTTACGGGCCATTTATCAAGCCAGCCCATTCGACAATCGACCGTGTAGTGTTAAAATTTGAGTCTACGTTTTCGCTACATAATGTTCCGGTGCCCTCGAGAGCAAGAAGTGCTTGGAGTGTTGAAAACATCGCAGCCGCCAGGGCTTCAGTTCAAGAAGACGCGAATGTGTCGCTCACACGACGTTCGCAACAATTGGGTCTTTCTGTGACATCATTGTAAAGCCGTTTGACCATTTGAAGCAACGCCGATTCGTGAATTGGGCTCAAGGGCAAATCGAAAATGATAAATGATCTTCAGCGATGAGGCTCACTTTTGGCTAAATGGATTTTTCAACAAGCAAAATATGCGTTACTGGGCAGGAAGCAACCAACTCGTGATTCATGAGGCACCGTTGCATCCTGAAAAAGTCACTGTTTGGTGCGGATTACATGCCGGCGGCGTCATTGGGACATATTCTTCATCGACGATAACGATCTCCACGTTATTGTTAATAGAAATCGATACCATGATATGATAAAAGATTTTTTTTGGCCGCAATTGAATGGAAAGGATTTGGACGATATGTGGTTTCAACAGGATGGGACCACACGAAACACAGCACACGATACAATCGCGTTATTGAAAACTAAGTTCGATGAGCGTGTTATTTCGCGAAATGGGCCCGTCCAGTGGCCGCACCGCACTCGTGTGATTTGACACCTCTAGATTATTTTCTTTGGGGTTATGTGAAGTCATTTGGCCTATGCCAATAAGCCGGCGACGTTGCAAGAGCTCAGAGCCAACATTGAACGTGAAATTGCTGGAATTTCGGCCGATTTATGCGAAAGAGTGGTCGAAAATTGGGTTCAAAGATTGGACTTCGTAAAACGTGCACGCGGTGGTCATGCAAAAGAAATCGAGTTTCATACTTAAATGTATATGTTCAAATTCGTTAATAAACAAAAAGTTAGTTCAAAAGTCGAACAGTTTGTGTTTTATTCAAAAAAAAAGTTGAAGTGCTCTTATTGAAAAACCCATTACTTGATGATCATGCGGGCGATCGCAAAGTGGCAAGTACATACTTTCCCCATTTTCGGTCACAATTTCAGGTCAGGAGTACGGAACTATATTATTACATATAAGTCGGTATGATTTCTGCCAGCTCTAGCATTAAAGTCACTAATCACCAATGTGACATCGTGCTCAGGTATAGAGCCAATTATATCCAACTTATATTTTTATCTGTGGCCCAGTTAGGAATTCTAAGATTTCCGAGGCCATCTCCACTATGAAGTAACATATATCCTTGGAACATATGACCTCCACTTTTATGCTACTTGTGATAAGGTCGTCAAACGTGCCAGATTTTCTAAGTGACTGCACGTTCCACGTGCCGATCCTCAATCTCGTTTCCGGGTACTTAAGCGGGGGATCCGATTTTTTTTGTTTGTTGTCATTTTTAACATTTGTTGTTTTTTATGGATGCGGATCGTCAGCCCAGCGATCCAACAAGATTTAGTTGCCTCCTAAGACACGCTCTGAATACTGTGGTGGTATTCTATGGGCCTTTTGTTTCGTTCAAAATATTTACGAAACATGGGTGAAATATAACATGTTCTATATTTCTGGCTGACCTTACCCTAATCCAAACATGTTTCTTAGAAATTAGAATTACTACTTTGGAAATCTGAAAGACACTAGCTATAACGCGCATGATAAATGGGCATGATATAACCATACAGCAGAATTTTTATGAAGAAGAAATTTTATATTGTCCATGCTATTGAACTATACGTACTGACGTACTAATGGCCGATTAGTTTACGCGGTGGAGATCTACGCTAGTCCTTGTTCAAAAATATTCAAGACCATCTATCATTATCACAACGAACTCGAACTGAGACTTCGGAAATCACATTAACCTACCAAATTACCGAGATCTGGTAACAAAGTAGTATGATGTACAAAAGCCTATCTGAAATTAGTGCTTATATATACATCTTCAAATATTCACATGAACATCGCTAAGCCTTAATCTATATTATTTGATGAATGAAAATACTTGCCTGCGGATTTTCCCAACTTACGTATATATTTAGAAAAGTATCATCCTTAAAAACATAATTGAACAGTTCCAAAAGTATTACGTGCTCCATTCACAAAATTGAGCTAATTTCTAGTTGTTGCTATATATTTAAACTAATGCACATCAAAAATAACAATGTTTATACATAAAACATTAATTATAATTAAAAATGATCGAAAACCTGCTAATTTTCGACATCCAAAACACAAGACTTGAAACCAGTAAACAAAAGCGAAACGAAAATCAAAAGTATTATGAATGGCTGTGTATAACCCGGAGGCATTTTACCAAATACTTTTCCCACGCATTATGTATATACGGTGTAGTCATATATGTACGTACATATCTTTTACCGTCCTGACGATGATCCTTCTGTTTTGTATTATAATTTCAGTTCGCACACATGATATAATCTTAAGTTTATATTCTTAATTGTTTTGTTATCGTTTCATGAATGGATCCATGTATGAAAATGCATAATCGTGTTCGCGATCTCAGTTTGTTGTACACACTAAGCGTATTCGAATTGATTGTAAGCTACTCGAAATTCGAGTTATTGGCACCATGATACATTTACAGAATGGGCAAACTGCGAAAGTGCCGGGAATGGTTTAGGACAAAAATAAATGGTAAATATCCGTATCTTTAACCGTATGTACGAGGGTGGAGTGAGAATTCTTGAACACGGAATAATATTTAGGCGATTGATGGTATAAATGAACACATCTATGACCCCCTGTTGGAGTACAGAACTCATGGGCCAACCCATCTCCCATGTCAGTACTATAGGCTGACATGGAGCTATGCAATGCGCAGATGGTTCCACGTAAATCGGACCTATAGCCGTACGTCCTTGATTTGGCTAATAAGGTGTAAAGTGAACCGCGAGGAGTTGGGAGAGCCTTGAGCCCCGTAAAAGATTGCATAGTATAGAATATAAAAAAAATAATAATATTTTGCAACGTAGTCGTCTTTAGCGCGATACACTTAGTCCAACATTTTTTCCATTTTTTCGATCACTTCTGAATAATACGATTTCTCCAACCCTTCAATATAGGCGTTTGTTGTATCGATGATCTCCTCAGAGCCGAATCTCTTTCCACCGAGCCATTTCTTCAAGTTCGGAAACAGAAAATAGTCGCAAGAGGTTAAGTCTGGAAAATATGGCGGATGTGGATACAATTTGTAGCGAAATTCATGAATTTAGGCCATGGCAACTACACACGTCATCAACCGTGCATTGTTTTGATGGAATAAACCGTTTGGAAGAACCCGTTTTTCTTTCAAAACGTCGTTGGAATGATCCAATAAGTTGACTGTTCTTTTGAAGGTAATCGATGTGGATTATGCCGCGTGCTTCACCAAAAATTGTGGTAATGACCTAGTTGGCCAAATCGCAAATTCGCCAGTATAAATTTACTGTTTAGACTGTTCTTTGGTCTCCGATGTACAGTGATGGATCCATGTTTCATTCACTATGTTCAGTTATCAAACGACTCCTTCTTATTTTGCTTGAACATCACCAAACCAGCCTCTGAAGTTGGTTGTTTTGGTCGATTATGTAAGCAAACAAGGCACTCGACGTGCAGATAGCTTTTTCATGATCAAATGTTCGCGTAATACATTGCGCACACGTTTATCTGACATGCCTTCTATCTCAACTTTATCGCGCACTTTCACTCTGCGGTCTTGCAATACCGATTTTGCTAACCATTTTTGGTGTGGTAGCTTCATTTGGTTTCCTGGACGTTCGGCATCAGTTATGCTTGTATGACAACGACAAAATTCAGTAAACCACATGAGAATCATTAACGATGGTCAAGAATCCCTATATATTATTTGTGTACCTTTGTTTTGTAAAACATAGTGGGCCATCTGTTTTCAATGGCTGTCAAAACTAACCTAAATGGCACATCTGACTGAAGATTTTAATTTGGTCTAGTAACAGATGGTATTGGCACATGGCATCTGGGATTTTCGATTGTAGGGCCTTCTATTGCAATTTGATCAGACTTCTCGCTCCACCCTCGTATTTCATGACAAGAAGGGTCAGTTATTGAATACTAAATCTGTTACAATCCTCCAAATTGTAAAAACACATATAGGGTTTACCCTGTGATTCTTAAACGTCAGGAACTTATCGGTTGTCGCAAGTGCTTTTAACTGACCGCATTGCGGTAAGATACAATTACATTACCGAAGAGTCGCTCTCTTAAGTATATTACCCATAGTTAAACGGAGTATTCTCGTCAGAATACTATAGTTTAAATAAATACACAATCTGCCAGTATAAAATTTTAAAAATTATCCATTGAATCTGGGCAACAATCAAACAGTCCAACATTGCAGATTAAACACTTTGGATCTCGAACTGACACATCCTATTTATGTTTCAGTTATAATTCCTTTATAGGAATGTACAATCAAACCATTCATGATTGAATTGAATGAATGGTCTAATTTGTATACTTTTAACCGTAATGGTGCCATCAGCCATTTTGAATGACAATCTTGAGTGCTGGCTAGCAACTAAAATGTTTATAAAACCAAATTGCACAGTTAATTTTAATTAAGAGAGAGAGAGAGAGAGAGAGAGAGAGAGAGGAGAGAGACAGAGAGAGAGAGAAGATACCCAAACCATAAATAAAAAACAAAGAAGTGCCGCTACCGAAACCGAAAATATGTTGCTTTATTGCGTTAAGACTTATTGCCTTAAATCAAAGATTATTTTACATAAAGATGACCCAACCAAAGCAAAAATTTACAATATGAACGATTTTGTTTTGTTTTGTTTTACTATAGAACAGGGGGACCCGTCACTATGTAGCGGAACCCGGAATAATAATTTTTGTATTTTAAAATGTTACTCTGATTCAACTATATTTTTAGTATATAATAATCTTTGCTTAAATCTATATGACAGTGGGCCAAAATATTGATTTTTTTTTACATTATTTAGGTTAAACTGGCCGTTAAACATACGTCTGTCTAATACATGGATTTCTATTTCAAATACGGTACCGATTGTCCGGAGTTTTATAAATGACCAAGCAATGTCTGACTCGGTCTGGAAATATACTTACTTAAATAGACTTGTGGAAAATTGTACTTCATCCGAATTTAGAAGCAAGGCACGACAATCATGAAATTTCAACAGAACTCTTAGATGACCCACTGAATTGGCTTTTTGGCTATGCATTGTATTTTAATAAGCGCATTTTACATTTCAGTTCTTACCCACAATACGAAAGAGGCATCGATAATCATGGACCAGTATATGTCACCTTTCGCTTCTATCTTCTGGAGCTACTATAAAGCTTTGACAAGCCCAGAAAGCCTTGAGCCTTTATTCTAGCCAGTGTCGTAACTACAAGGGCGCAAACCCCATGCTGCGGGGAAGGTCCCGCAACAATGGGGGACTCATCGTAACGCGGAAGCGTCTAAAATGAAGCAACCACACCAAAAATGGTTAGTACAATCTATGATACGGTATTGCAAGACCAGAGAAAGTGTGCGAGATAGTTTTTGTTTTTATTGTGCACATCCATGATCATTGATTTTACGAAAAAAACAGCATTTGCGGGAAGTTTTGTTGAGTCACTTTTTCGCAAATAAAACTGCAGCTGAAAGTCATTGTTTGCTCGTGTATTTGTATGGTGAGCATGCCCTTGCAAAAACTCAGTGCTTTGGGTGGTTAAATCGCTTCAAAAGTAGTGCTTTTCACAATAAGGACAAAGAGCAGCCTGGTCAGCCGAAAACGTTTTAAGCTGAAGAATTGAAGGCATTATACTCGATCAGGATTCATGCCAAACTCAAAAAGAACTTACAGAATTATTGGGAGTTTATCAAGCAACAATTTCCAGAAGTTTGAAAGCCTTGGGATTCACTAAAAGGATTTGAGAAATTGGGTGACATACGAGTTGAAGCCGAAATGATGCTCGAGCGCACCAAAAAGATGTTGTTTTTGCATCGTATTGTCACTGGCGATGAAAAATGGATCCATTACTATAATCTCAAGCGTATATCAAGAAAGACGAGGCAGACCCATCGATACGGAAGCCGAATATTCACGGGGCCAAGGTCATGCTGTGCATATGGTGGGACCAGTTAGGTGTGACCCATTATGAGCTGTTGCCAAGTGGCCAAACCATCAATTCCCAATTCTATCAACAAAAATTGATCCGATTGAAGCAGAAAATCCAGGCAGAGCCGTTCTTACGTATGCGACCATATACGAGTCAATCATTTTCCACTACGATAACGCTTGGCCACATATTGCGGTGCCGGTCAAAAATTACGTGGGGAATAACGGATGGGAAATTCTGCCTCAACATCGGGTAGAAATGTGTAGTTACACCACTGATTCTAGCTTTAATGTTGTACCTCCTTCGTGATATGTTGGTCCCAAGTTAGTTTCTACTCTAGAAAATCTCATAGAATTTTACCTTTTTGTTAAAATTGATCTATTGTGGTATTCAGAACGAAGACCGAACACTCTCGTTCTATTAGTAAATATCACTATAGCACTGTTTTACTTGGGTAGATATTACGCTTCTCTTGTATACACCATCTCAGTGTCTTCTTGCGTTAAATTCAATAAATTTCGATAAAATCTTCCTCTAACGATAATCCCTCAACTCTCGAAGCTATACTGATTATAGCCATAAGGGTGAATTTACCAGTTTGATAAGCCAACTAGTTTTCCTGGAGCTCATTCATTGAGAAAATTGTATTTATAATATGCTGTTCGAACCCCATCTTATCGCCATCAAGAAAATCGAGGTAAGACTAATTGACTTAGGTTGGGTGTCACGACGTTCACCTTTAGTATACAGAATACAATCACCCTTTTACATTTACAAAGTGACATAACTAAAGGTTTACCCTTCTATACCTTGCAGTAAATCAGAAAATAGTATATCTCTCCCAAGAGATTTGAAGGATTTATTACCGATATCCATATAGCCAACAATATTTTTAAGATATTTGTAAAATTGCTTCTGAAGAGAATAAAGCCCATACTTGTGGACAACATGTCATTCCTGATCCCCGCTATAGTTTTAAAGAAACAAACTGTAGACGAAGTTCATAGAATTATAGATATTAGAACAAAAGAGATATGTTCAACCTAATTTCCTGGATGTAGTGGTCAAGTTAGGTATAAAGGATTGGAGTTTCATCTCAACGGCAACCTTTTCAAACAATATTATGATACTCTAAAATCCTACATAGTTGATGTCTATCATCAGTGTAAATTATTAATACTCGGAACTAAATTAATCTTCATCACGTACCATTAATTTAAGAAGCAACCATTACAACAAATAAGCTGATGATAGGGCAATTTTTGGAGTATTCTTACCAATCAAAATGCACTCTAAATAAATTGCTTATGGAGGAACGATGAAATATCTATAGGTATGACGCTAAAATCCAAGTTTTTCAAAATACAATTTCTGGAACCCATTGGTCCTGGCGAATTTAATTTCCAGATTATATCTGTTTAAAGGTCTTCGTAAGTTGCGCGTGGGTCTTGATATACCAGGCATAAGTTCGTCAAGTTCCGATGAGCAATGACCATGAAAGTATTTGTAGAACACACATAAAACTCCCACATTCCGCCTGTAGGAAAGAGAATCGAGATTAGAAGATAAACCTACATCCGCGATCATTCGAGATGCTCGGCCTTGGACTTGATCAAGTGTAGCCAGATGTGCTTTTGGTGCTCTAGTCCAAATGTGAGAATTATACTTTATATAATTGGGTCTTGTCTTGTAAATTGAAAGTGTTTCAGATGGTGTAAAATAAAACGTACATTGTCGAAGAAATCCAAGACATCTAGCTGCACTAATCGTTGCTTTGTTTATTTGTTCATTCCAGGACATTTTCTTTGTTAAAGTCAAACCGAGAATCGAAAATGAGTCAGATGTAGCCAAACTAGATTCGCCTATCAGAAAAGATGGCGAACAGCCATCTTTTTGCCAGAAAAAATGCAGGATTGAATTCAACCCTCTTGGCTTCACCCCATTCCAGAATTGTAATGAGATCACACTTAAGGCGATCCTTCATAGCAATTCTTTCTGCGAGAACATCGTTTTGCGATGAAGGAGAAGGTAAGCAGTATGAGGAGGAGAGTGAGCTGTCATCAGCATAAGAATATATTGGATTGAGCGTTGATGATAGAAGATCATCGATGAAAATTAGAAAAATTAGAAAAAGAGTTGGAGAAAGTTGAGATGAATCAAAAAGAAAATGGGAAAAACTAAACATAATGAATAGCAAAGTATTTCAGAGCATTGACAGGACGCCTTCGACAGGATAAAAACATCCAGATATGCAGACTTAAAACTAAAGTTCTACCCATTTAGTGTGGACTTCAAAGGTGTTTACGAGTATATTATATAAAACATACTCGATATGAATCCTTGTGAAATGTCATCGTATCGAAATCATATTTGGTCTCACATCTTAGAATTTCTCGGAAAACTTGTATATATTGTAATAAACCAGCCAGAGCTATTGAGTCTTGTATCCACAGCGATATACATATGTATATAAATTAAAGTCTAAAGTAATTTCAATTATTTCCTGTCATCCAACACAGCTATTGTGCTCATAAGTAAGTATCAGAAAATTTTCTTATATATCTTTATTATTTAATAAGGCGCGTCTATTATGTAACTTTATGCCATATACATACATACATACATTCGTTTGTAAATATTTTATTTCATTCATAGTTGCTGCGGTTAAAAAGTTATACCACTACCTTTAAGGTATAATACCTGTTTGTGTTGTGAAAGGCATGCTATTTTTTGTATACACTACGGGCCGAGAAGTGCTGTTTAACCTATATTTTGGGGAAAATCCGTTTAAGCTATACGACTGACTTTTGACCTCTACAGTGCTTGTTTAGTCGAATTGGGTCAATATTTCGGCTGGCATCGTATAGGTACGAGTATGTTAGTTAAAATTTTAATACATATTATTACCAACTATACAACCACTGTACTTTTACCACTTTTAAACTCTAACACCAATATTGTGTATGTCTCAAGTTAATTACAGTTTCACGCATGAAATCAATCAAAATTGTATGTTTAAAAAAATGTTAAATCAATAAATTTTCCAAACGAAATCAAAATGTTAAAAATTAATTTTGAGCAAGATATATAAAGTAAATGTGTCTGTGTGTACATATGTACATTTATATGCTTTTTAATTTACATATATGTAACAATTATATATACACATTGTTTTATATACAAGAAATCGAAAACCACCTTAATAGCTATTACTTACGATGACTAATGGAGCAATATTTCAATTTGGCTTTTGTTTATACAAATAAATAACAACAAAACTGAAATTTCTTGACTTTGTTACATAAAATTAAAAACAATGAAACCTTAACTAAAAATAACTTGCGCACTTATAATAATAACTATAACATTAGAAATAAATATAATTAAAACAAAACTTTCTTTGCTCTTGGGCTTGGGCTTGGCAAAGCTAAACGCTTTATAAATATTGAGAATCACTTGAACGATCCAAATCTTACTGTTATGGGAGTATTCGAGCTGGTTATCAAAAATTGAACCAAGGCCAGTACAGTGTCAACAATCTGAGTCCTTTTGTTCCGATCACTAGTCAGCTCTTTATATTAGTATAAACAACTAGATGGCAGTGAGATCACTGAATCATTTGATCAAAATATGACCAAACTCCGGTACTAACCCACACATCTTGAAATGACAACGGATTTGAAAAAGTTTTAACTTATCCGCATTTGATAATATATATATATATATATATATATATATATATATATATATATATATATATATATATATATATATATATATATATATATATATATATATATATATATATATATATATATATATATATATATATATATATATATATATATATATATATATATATATATATATATATATATATATATATATATATATATATATATATATATATATATATATACATATCGATTTTAGAAGTGAACGTAGATGATATATAAAGCCCAATTGTTTGCGGTAAGGTGGATCTTGATCTCACCTCCCACACTATTATGCAATGATTGATTCAAGATACTATAGAATTAACCACTACAAACGCGTGTTAGGTTAGCTTGAGTGGCTACTACAGCACACTTAGACCGACGACGATCCGTTGTGATACCACATGATTTACTTTCCCATTACCCTTATGAGAACCAGTTTGAGCTACTTATATGTAGCGTGATAAGTCTCGCACCTTACAGCTTTCGAGATCAGAGAGACAGTCCATTAAGAAATCGAAATATTCATGTCTTGCGTGTGCCAAAGTCGGGCATTAGCATAGGTAGTGGACTACCGTTTCTTCCGCCTCCTCGTCCATACAGCTTCTACAAAAGTCATTTGCTTCTATAATCCTAGCCTCCTCGCATGTTCTCCAAGTAAGCAGTGTCCTGTGATGGATACTTATGTCACGCCTTCGTAGGAAGTTTCTAGTCAAGCTTTGGCCACACTTTCTTTGGTACTTTGCATGAGAGAGTGTTCGTGCACCTTTCATTCGCTGAAGCAATACTGCCTACTTGTTTAGCACAGTCTTAAGTGCCTTAATGGGTCTCTCTAACTTAGCCCTTTCCGGTAGTAGTTGAAGAGTTGTACCATGCCTTGCTAGCTCGTCCGCCCTGCAGTTCCCCATGACGACCGACTGGCTGGGCTTCCAGACTATCTGAATATTGAAATGCTCACTCATATCATTCAAATATATTTACTTTCAATTTATTACAGAAGACTCCAGCTCCTTCATTACCGTGTAGCTTGGAGCCATCTATGAAAACATGCAGTGCTTCCGTTATCGCAACCGACCTGCTCTTCCAAGATTTTATTGAGGGACATGAAGTTCGGAACCTTTTCTCGGAGCTAAAAGTCGGACGTTACACCGACTCTAGATTTGCCAGTTCCTTCCTTAGCGATCAAATTATCGTCGAGTGTCCTGTCTGATGACATTTCCACTGAGATATGGCTGATAGTCGGGTGGCCGTAATCGCCGCCATGTGCTTACCATAAATATCGACGGGGAGAAGGTGAAATATAACCTCCAAGGCACGTGTAGGTGTTGCCTTCAGCGCTTTACGTTAATGTATAAATAATAAGCATGCAGGCCGTTCTTTGCACCTTCTCGATCTCCGTTTTGTACGTTACTTTATCAAGTGCTGGCCACCACACGCTCACCCCATACATAAGTACAGGTCTTACTACGAAAGTGAATATCCAGTGTTCCAGCTCCGGCTTCAGGCCCCATCTCTTTTCGTTGTCGTTCCTGCACGAGTACATGGCTATATAAGCCTTGCTTATTTTGTCCAACATGTTGGGCTTCCAACTTAGCTTAATGTCCAAAATTACGCCTAGAAATCTTGCCTTGTGAGTAAAAGCTATTGTCTCCAGCCATTTAAGAGAGGTGGATCTACCTTAACGGAATTTTATATTTCCTAGTTAATAAATAGTACCAGTTCAGTTTTGGACGAACGTGTGTTTATCACAACTAAAATCCATTGCGTCTTGGTGTCAGATATTTTCACAGATATTACAAACAAGTCGTGGTTTCAGTATGAAATTTTTTTTTTGCTGAACTCAAGAATTAATTACAAAAGTTCTTGATATCCTATTTTCAACTTTGACACAACATTGTGATCGCGTTGTTGTCATTTAAGAAAGATGTTCGTATTTCTTTGGTATTCAAAAATATTTAAGCACATACTATATAATTTCTTCTGATTGATCGACTCGTATAGACTTTGAAATCTAGGAAAACCGAATGACATGCATCGCAAAATGCAACAATTCCACCATTCACGCTTTTTCTGTCTCCTAACAATGACAGCTAGCTCAGTAGCAAGACGACATTTCCCACCAAGCCAATCATTTATACTTCCCAAACAGAGTTCACATCATCAAGGTGTGTATCCTATTGTTGACAAGATCTTGATATTTTTTGTGCTTTCCTTTGTTAATCGGACTTTCATACGATTTCATTTTCATTGACTTGTAGGAAAACGTCCATCGTAAATTTTCAATGGCCAGATAGTGATCAATTTGGTTACAGACCGGCTTATCTATTTTTGGTTCCAGTTGTGTGTCGATAGTTGGATCTATGTCTTTACTTAAGTTGGTTTGATTTCTGTCAGCTCTAGCATTAAAGTACCCAATTTCTAATCTGAGATCGTGCTATGAGGTATAGAGATCCCACCAGATTTTCCAAACTATTGTTAAACTATTGTACATCAGTAGGCGCATGCACGCATGTATGCATCCAATTGTTAGCTAATCTCATCTGCAAGTATAGTTGACTCATCGGATCACAGGTAAAAAAGGCTGTATTGGAAATCTGTGATCCAATAAGTAATCCAACTGTTATAAAAATACAAATTGAAACATTAAGATTTTTGGTTAAAAGTGAGAGGATGGATGTGAGAATGGGTTGCTTCGCAAGGCAAGACAATAACAATTATATTTAGGAGTGTCCTTTACAACATTTATTTTTGAAACTTACTTAAACATTAAAATTTTCTTTGCCATTGTTTCGGTACATCACCACTTACTAGTTAATTGATCAGAACGATCGTTTAAAATAGAGACGAGAAAACGCAAAATAACTAAGGATGGATGAGACGAAATTCCACCACCAACGCAAACAAAAATTCACTATGGGATTATTCGGTTTTCGGCGTAATCTTAAGCCAGTACAAATATTCAATGTGTGGCATTTTTTAAGGTTAGCTTTAATTGGGTGCAGAACAGACTTTTAGACTGCTCTAGCTTCTTGTAACTGTCAGAGCTCCTGCACTCAACGCGCGATCTTTAAACTTCTGCATTTTATACTACAATGGAAAACCGACCAACGAATTCCACTTGTTATGGAATAATTCCATCGTATCTCCAGACTATCCAAGTGGTTCCAAAAATTGTAGATGACACATTTTTCTGTAGAGGATACACAAAAAAATCTGCTCGATTGTAGGTAGTCTAGCAACTTTAATAATATCGTTACTACTGACGAATTATTGTTCGTACGATTCGGACACAAAACAGTAGTCCATGGTAAGGAGCCAACAGAAGCAAACCCACCCGTAAAAGTTAAGCAACAAAAATAATAATATTGCTTTGTGTCAGACGAAGACCCACAGATTTCAAAATTGGAAATCTTGAAGAAAGAGGATTTGATCTGCTACATTTTACATGATGATAATGCGCCAGCTCAGACTGCTTTAGTAACACGTTACTTTATTGCAATATCTGGCATCGAAGAAATACCAGCACCATGTTGTCCAGATCTAGTACCTAGTGATTTTTGGTTATTTTCAAAAATTAAAACATTTTTGAGGGGAAAAAGGTTTTAAATCGTTAGATAACTGATGCGGTAATGCTGAACTTAAAAAGCTTAAAAAGCAAGATGAGTGTTTTGAAAAGTGAATCTATAGTGAGGAAAGATAAAAAAAACCGTAGCTGATTGTGATGATCATTATACCAGCGAATGGGTTTTATAAAACTTTTAATTTAGCAATAATCATTACTTATTAAAAATTTCAATGCCAAAATTCAACTACATTTCTTCTTATGATAGTTGCTTGTCCAAACACGTGTATCTATTCGAACGTTCCTGAGCTTGCGATGAAGCTTGGATATCATTTATGTCTTTCCAACTGAAACCCATCTAGTTATTTAGGAGGTCTGTTTCCATATAGGTATTTCATTGGGCCCTTTGCCCTTATGAGCCATTGGGGTAGCTTTGTACTGTCGTAGATTTAGAATAACCAGTAATGCTCACTGCCTACGATTTTTGTTGAAGACTGATACGATCTTACGTCTTGGATAACCCGAGCCTACTTTTGAAATCAACACATAGTCAATTTGGCTTTGTGATGTTTTACGTGAATGTGTCCATTTTTCTAAATGGATGTTTTTATAAGGAAATAATGTACTTTTGCCAGCTGCAGAGCCCATCCAATTATATAATTTATTTTTAAATAGGTCTTTATGTTGGGGTTGGCTTACATCAGTGGGCATTTGGGCACAGATAATTGACAGATTGTCTAATTTCAATTGCAAGCGAAGAAGAACATATTTGTTTTTACCTAATGAGAAATGTAGCTCCAAATTTTGTGAGATTATCTCCACTCCCACACAGACAGTATGTAGCGATGTAAGGCTTTGGGAGACATGATCTCCACTTTTAGGCCAGCCGATACTCTCGTATATGAAATATGAGCATGTTCACGAGTTCCAGCCGATACTCTCGTATATAAAATATGTGCATGTTCCACGTTCCGATCCTCAATCTCCCGTTCGGGTACTCAAGCGGGAATTCATTGTTGATTTGGCAGTATCCGATTTTGTTTGTTTTGTTAAAATTTTAATATTTGAATTTTTGTACGGATGCGGGTCGTCACCTCAGCGATCGAACCAAATTTAGTCGGATCTTACGACAAGCTCTGGTTAGTGTAAATTATAGTATCAGCATATATAACATCGTAGGTATGTTCCATTAGTTTAAGGATTTGGCTACCTCTTGTTGATTGTCAAGACAAGAAAGATTCAAGTATACAGTCTTATACGTGATATTTGTCTTAACCACAAATAACAATTATACAGATAAACAAACTATATGGAAAAATTATGTATACTAGACTGAAATAAGGGGAAATAATTGTACCGTGGGTGAAAAGGCTATATTTGAATTTTATTATCTCTTTCATTCCTTTAGCATTGATATTACGATCAATGATCGAATGAAACTCATCGCAGTGGTAAAAAACATTTATTCGATTTCATGTTTGTATTTCAACTTAGTTTTTTAGATTTGATTGAATTTTATTTATCGTAATATCAATGCTAAAGGAATGAAAGAGATAGTAAAATTCAAGGTATAGCCTTTTCATTCAGGGTACAATTATTTCCCCTTATTTTAGTTTATTGTATTCATAATTTCTCCATATAGTTTGTTTATCTGTATAATTGTTATTTGTGTCTTAACCACGACTGTGCATATACAGTTTAATTCCATCACAGCTGTGTGATTAAACAATTTCACTTTCACTGGTTATAATTTATTTGCACAGCTTTTAGAAATACCAACACCGAGTATAAAACGCATTCGCCAATCAACCAAAAATTTATGTCTCCAAATAAATCGACTTTAGTTCTTAAAGAAAATATAAATATGGTTTAAGAAAGACACCAATACAAACGCACTATAAAATCGTCGCACACTAGTGTACATTTTAGATCGCACCCACACACTCTTATAATGTCAACAATAGAACAAACAACAACAAAAACGTGTCTAATTTTTAATATTCAAGTATGTAGTACGCGAAGCAACGTCTATGTGTGTGTTTTAGCTGGAAAGATTTTTTGTGACTTAACAATACAATATCTCGAATTCAGTGTATCGTCGGACGAAGCAAGTCGAAGACATAAAATAAAGTAAAAAAAATAAAAGCCAAGACTTTCTTGTTTTGTTGTTGTTTACTTAAAGTTTTTTTTTTTTTTTGGTTAATCATAAATTATTAGACTTAATAAATTATTTAAATAATAAATATAATCTTAGTTGTTGTAAAAGTGATTCTTAGTTTTATTAGTATATACTTTAGTGAAAACCTTTATACATAATAATATAATTTTTTTAAGTGATAAAAAAGTGATCTTACTAAAGTGCATATTTAAGTGTGTTCGAATAAAATAAAAAATATTAGTTTAAAAATTTTTTTTTATGTATTTATAAAGAAAGATAAAAAAAAATTCATTTGTATATAAAGAATTAAAAAAAGTTAAAGTTTTTAATGGTGGTGGGTGGGTGAATACATAAATACAATAAAAAAATAAAAATGGATGCAGAAATTCCGGTATTATCGGGACACTTAATTGTTCCAACACAGTCTGGATTCTCTATCAACCGAATTTCGAAAAAGGTAAACATTTCGATTAGCGTCCAGTGTTCACACAATATTGTGTTCTCGTAATGTCAACAAAATAATTCAAGGATTTTCGCGAGCTGTTTTAGAATTTAGATATTTTATTCCATTTTATTATAGTTTTTATTAGATTGGTTTGACGTTATCGTTTTTTTTATTGTATTTTGCTCGAGAGAAATAAGGTGACCAGATTTATTGAAATGACATTTACATTTTATTGAATTGTTGAGTCGGATATACAGTTTACATTTTTAATTTACTTTGTTCGATTTAAAATATGTCCGCAGCTTAATATTAATTTACTGTACGAAATTTTGACTGTTAAAGACTTTTAAACTTTTCGAGTTATTTTAAATAGTATATAAACTTCACGGAACTTCTGGTTTATCAATCGTTCCATTTGCACAGCAGTAAGCCTCACCGACCGACCTTATTGGTATTTTAACCGGGCACCTTCGCCCAAACTTACAACTAACTTAGACCAGTGGACTATATGGCCATTTAGTTATTTTGGTTTTATTTAAAACAGTTTACAAATGTTGAAGTAGAGAAAGAGATAACAAATATATTCAACTTTGTTTAATTTACTCTATTATCAAGAGTTCGGTTTTAATCATATAAATAATGTCAAACGATATCGCTCGTCCAAGTCTTTATCACATTATTTGAAACAACATATATGATAGTATACCACACATCGGTTCTTAGTTTTTATATGCCTGGGTGGTCGTTTTGTGGTGCTTTATCTCATTAAGTGATAATAAGTATGAAATAATTTCGTAGCTTACTTCAGGTGAATTATAAATGAACAACTTCACGTCATATATTGAAACAAGTATCTTCCATCTCGCTTTTACCAATCAAAATTTTATACTGTTTGTCATATTGGAAGCTAAAATTGTTTACAAAATCATTAATTAAGTTGTATTCATATCCTTACCATATAAGAAAAATGTTATCACTACCTATTCAACCACTTCACCTTTTTAATTTATTGGACAGGCTTGTGTTGTAGACTTATATCACGAAAAATGTCTCCAACCCTGATATAAAAGTATGATAAAGCACCACAAAATGACCACCACTTGACTCACTTGGTTCTAGAAAGAAACATCTTTTTAATTTGTCTGCATAAGACAAATTTGCCCTTAATAAAAATATTTCTGCCTTAATAAAGGATGCTTTTATAGAGTTACAGAAGTTTAAATGATAATAAAACAAAGAAATATATTTTTAATATCAATGAAATGGGCTTTTTTGGATAGAAAATTTTCAGACTTTAATCTTTCAATATGATTTCGGCCATGTGGCCACCACGGAAGGCGCGCGTACAAGACGCGATCTGAAACGACCAGTTACTCTTCGAATATTGATTTCCAGATGTTAAATTGCCTCTGGCTTATCAAAGTAGACCCGTGACTTTACATAACCAAAGAATAATCCAATAATCCAATGAGGTGAAATAACACAATCTTGGTGGTCAATTAATTGGACCATTACGCGAAATTATTCTTTCATCAAAAGTTTCTTTGAGTAAATCAATTGTAGCGCGTACTATGTGACTTGTGGCTCCGTCCTGTTCGAACCACATGTCAGCAACACTAATACCAGCTATTCGAGGTACGAAAAAATTTCTAATCAGGTCTCTATACCGCTCACCATTAATAGTAACATTCCGACCATCATCGTTTCTGAAGACATATGGACCAATTGGTCCGCCAGCCCACAAAACGCGCAAAACAGTAATTTTCTGTGGATGTAATAGTGTTACGACAAAAACTTGTGTTTCTTCTTCTTCCGACCGCACTGTTCGGCATTTCACGGGATGCAAATTATCATTAAGAGTAAACGTGGTCCAAAAACAATCTATTGTTATTCAAATTAGCCGCTTTGAAGGACGACTAGGTGCGCCATAAAATGGACGTAGTGCACAATAAGTATGACGAACAGAACCATTACAAGCGTGACATCATATTCCATCTTATTTTACAATACGCATGTGTTTTAGCATTTCCATAAGTTTACCAACAGATCTTGATTTATGATACCAATTTACAGTTTATTTTCTTTTCGACACAGCTTGGCGTAATGGGAATTGCACAATATAATATACACGGTATTTAACATGTAAAAAACGTTATTTACTTCAGGTTATTTTTTATAAAAACTTTATTTTGACGCGCCATCTCTTATCAAATCTAATTGTAACTAAAAATAATCTATGGCTTAGAGGCCGTAAACGGCCCTTACCGCGTCTCAACTGACACCTTACGAACCATTTTAATGATTGGTGCACATTGTAGGTGGTCAGCCCAACGAATGTTTTTACACACAACCGCATTTATGTCATCCGGTGGCATGTTAATTTTTGGATGAGAATCGAACTCGAGACCGCAGCGTGATGAGAAACTCTCCTAACCATTAAGCTACAACCTGCTACCATTGTAACTAAAGCACCATCTATTAAAAAAATTTGTTACTTTTTTAGAATGAAATTTGTGAAATAATTAACTGAATGTAAAATTATTTTTGGTTTAGATAAGAATAACTAGATTCTGTTAAAAATGGCCTAAAGTGGCTCGAGTGAAGGTAAACAATTCTCCAACGAGTAAGAGATTTTGGAAATGAGCATTTATCCATGTTAAACAACTCAGACAACCCAACAGATGGCACTGCAAATGGTGTCTTCGTTTTTATATGTAATTTACGCTGTTTTTTACATAATTTAAATAAAAAATGTTAAAAACGTTTTAACATGTAAAATCCCAACTGTGTCGAAGAACTACATTTTATATAAATTGTATTAGTGGCTTATTGATTCAAAGTGATGTTCAGAAATCTAAAAAAATTTTTTGGTTCTGGGTCTGTTTATATTTTTCTGACGTTGTACTCCAATGGCCTACACGTATGAAAGATTCATATTGAGATTCATTAAAAGGTTGTGAACGATCATCTGTAAAAGTGGTGGAATCATTCGATTTATGAGTAAAGTTTGGTACTGTCTTTTCTTAATATTCGTCCAACCCAGAATGTTAAATGTATACCTCCCCCTTTTGTACATTTTTCGCATTGAACAACAAATTAGTTGAAATTTTAGAATCGCCTAATATGTTTTTATTATTTCTAAACAATTTCTTACACCTTATTTGAGTTGTGTTCGAACGGGAGGAGATTACAAGGAGTTTGTTGTGAACAGACCAATATTTTCATCACCTTACATGATTTGTTTTACTATGTGGAAATAACGCAAAGTAGAAAATTTCCTAAATGTGTCTAGAACCTAATTTCCAATTTATAAAATTGTAGCCAGTTTGTCTTGGTAGATCGTAGCTCAAATACAGTGTTCCCAAATCTAAGCAAGCTTTGAATTTTCATATTTGGTAAGGACATTATTTTCCCCACTTTATTTGGATTTTGTAGCTACTGAAAAACGAGTGCCATACTCAAATAACTTAGGGAATAATACTAGGGAAATCGTGTCAATTTTCATAGTAAATGCCAACGACAGCATGATTTCGTTAAAAACAAGTTTCGGAAAAAATTTCTAGATGGCATACCAATACGTTTTAACGAGAACAATAGATGGCACGCGAAGTAATTTTTTATTGAAATGCCATAATTAAAAAAAAAACAAATTTTGCTTTATTTATTTTTTATTACTTATAAATATAAGCACATTTAGTTTCGTTAATGGTTTCGTTAATAATTTGTTGAATATAAAAAACTGCAGTTAAAAATGTAAACATTTCGTTCAACTACTACTAGTGCCATCTTTTATTCTTCTCCGGAATTATATCATGTTGGCACATAATATCGACGCGATTTCCCGTTGAGATATTATTATAAGTTATTTGTAGATTGTAGCTTAAATACAGTGTTCCTAAATCTAAGCAAGCTTTAATTTTTCAGTGTTGCAAAAAATCAGAGTAATAGCCGTATTACATTGGGTACATATTTTGACATTTCGGAAAAAACAAATAGAACAATTTATTTATTTACACTATAAATTTGCTGCTGTTAATGATTCACTCGAAATCGAAATATACTTATCTGCACAGATGTCAGAGAAAGTATGAAATGTCAAAAAACTTACTCTTTCACATATTTTGTATAGACATTATTTTCCCCACTTAGTTTGGATTTCTTAGCTACTGAAAAAGTGGGGAAAAACAAGTGCCATACTGCTGTAAATCTAAGCAAGCTTTGATTTGTCTGTGTTTCTAAACAACAGCGTGACAACTATGAATTCAAAATGGAGCACAACACGAAAGAACAACGCAGTTTCTTTGTTGACAAATATTTTAAAAATAATGTATGTTTGGCACATTACAGTTTTAGCTTTTTTCCTTAATTGGCCAAGACGCGTATGTGGCAGTTAAGCCGTGGACCTTCGGTGTGACGCTTTTCATATCCTTTTCAAGGACAAATAGATATGTCGTACAATTTTGAACGGAAGTTTTACCTACTTACTATTTGTCAACAATTACAGCCGTATCATTATTACCGAGTGCATATTTTCATGAGCCAACCTTTAAATTATCAAAACAACTTACCAACGATAATTGTGACATTGGAGACGAAACAACAGGTAAAATTACACTATTGTTTTACTTTATTGTGTCTATCTATACCTGGCTAACGACTTTGGTAAGAGGGTTGATTATTTACGGTAAAGACGATTTATACTTATTTTGAGTGTTGTTAAGTGTTTAAACAATTTTTTTGTCCATAAAAAGAAAATTACTTACCTGATATTATTACACATATTTGCATTGAGAGCAATTCCTAAGTAGTAAATCTGGTCGCCTAAATAGTTGTTTCTTATATATAATAGTATTTTTGTTGTGTTTGATTTCTTGTGATGTAATTTTTTCTTAGCAATTTTTTTTTTATTATATTTTAGTAACTACAACCACAATTTAACAAAAAAACACGTATGCAAATTTCATATTTGTTGATTTTTTTAATTTTATATTTTAATTTAAATATACGATTTTATACTTATGTATGTATCTTGTGTGTACATACCTATACATACCTATAGTTTTGTTTCACAAAAAAACTATTTGTTCGTTTATTAATTTTGGTTCAAATTTTAAGAAAGTGTTTTGGGCTCGAAATTGATACAGTAAATATGATACATGTAGTTAATTATCATCAATTAGGAGTGTAATTGATAAAATAAAATACATAACAACAAAACATGTTTTACTGTATAGAATAAATATTGTAAGGTGATACTTTTACGGCATATAGTCGTTTTGTGTGCCTCAACTTATCTTATTTATTTTATTTAAGCGCATAATAAATCGCCAATCATGATTATGTACGTACGTCGTACATGAGTATGTACATATACACAATCTACTATAATCACATGATATGTTGTGATATTTGTATTATGTTGATAAATGGGAAACTGTTGAATAACACTATGTATATTATAATAAAAGCGCGTCGTTATTGTATAGTGTTTTGTTTGAGTTAAATAAAACTGGAAATTCTATTATCATGTTCACCTTAAAATGGAAAAAACAAAACGAAATAAAAATAAAGAAATATCAATTAATATTTAAGTTTAGTGGCAAGTTTAAGTTTTAGTTTTGTCTTATATACATAAGTATATTTGCTCTTATATATGTATATAGTTGTATATAGTCGTTCTAATAGAGTTTCAATGGAATACATTTTAGCGTGTATATTTTTATTATTATTTTTTTCACCATGCTTGAGGCGCGGAAATTCATATTATAAATCAACTATTCAAAATAACTTTGATTTTGCATCCAATCGTGACAATATCTTGCCCATAGCAGACTATTTACGCAAGCGTTTCATTATCGATCCTAATTGGCATCTAACTGATAATGAAATAACTTGACATTTTTAAATGTTTTTGTTTTGTCTTAATGTAAATAAGTCGCATCCAACTTATTGTGGATTGATTGATACAAAATATACTGGTTTTAAGACGTTTGCATACTATAAGTTTGTTTAGTGGTTTAAGTCGTACAATATTATTACATATATTGTACACAATAGAGTATTCTGCATCTCGTATATACTCTAAAAGCTTACGATTCAGTTTCGCCGGTTGTAGCTTAGTCGCTCGCCGTGACGAGAAACTCTCTTAATCATTCTCGCCGTTGACTAAAAATAAATATGCTTTGGAAGACATCAAAAGTAGGTGGACTGACCGCCTACAATGTGCACCAATCTTTAAAACGATATGTTCACTATAGCCATAAAAACCAATTCGAAGGGGTCAATTTAAGAGATCTGGGTCGCTTCTTTTTGACATTTGACGTCCAGGGAAACGCTGGCCCAAATAATTACTTTTTGGTCATGCAATTGCGTTTTATGGATTTCGTATGGCTTTTCCGTTCTCGAAATGCGGCCATTTATCCTGTTTCCACTAATAAGCTTCGATATCAACCATTCAAGCGACTGATTTGTCGTATTTCAAATGATGTGGACGATTTGTCAATTATAATTATAATAAATAAACGTCAATTCCATTGACGTCAAAATGCTGAGAGCGACGACGATACAACACTTTTGGGTTTATGCCAACTTAAATTTCAACCATCTCTCGCTATCCCGTGATCAATAAAATTCGCCACCAAACGATGAATAGTGTGTGTAGGTCGTTATTTTCAACAATCCAACTATTTTGATTTGATATAACAGGTTTATCGCAATAAGAGGTTCATTTTGAATAGCCTGTTTTTTGGGCATCTGTCAATTTTGAAACATCTCTTTTGACATTTGACAAGTAAAAACTACTTCATTACTAAAAATAGTACGATACATGCTTCAACAACGCATTGAAATTATTACAATTCACTACAAAAATGGTGAAAATTTTGCAGAGTTCGCAAAATTAAATCACTTTTTGGTGTCGTGTAGCATATTCTCGGCCGGCAATAGTGAAAATGGTGGATGTAAAGAATCGAAACCGTGTGCAATCGCACAAGAACAACTGAGAATATTGCTGCTGTAGCCCTTAGTGTTAAATTGTCGATTTCTCATCAATTTTTCGAATTAGACATTTTTCTTAGACAGTCTTAAGACTTTTAAGGTTCAGTTAACACAAGAGGTCAAGCCGATTGTAACTGCTAGGTTAATAAGCAGAATTGTAGCATTTGGGGCTCAGTGCAACTGTTACGGTGATTGCGCTACCGAGCTATAATTAATTATTTTTTATGAATTGGAAGACATTGATGTGGCCTATGTTTAATTTCAACAAGACGGCGCTGCGTGCCACACAAGCAACGAAACAACCGCAAATTTAGAAGAAAAGTTTCCTAATCGTGTTATTTCCCGAAAAGGTGATCACAATTGGCCACCGAGATCTTCTGATTTAACACCTTTTAAGTTTTTTCTTTGATACCATGTGAATAATAAGATCATTGCCAATTTTCCACAATCGATTTAAACCTTGAAGATAGAATTCGTGAAGTTATCGAGAACATACAGCCGCAATGCGAATTGGTCATGAAAAAGATTTGGTGAAACCTCTTATTGGAAAAACCTCTACAATATGAGAATGGAACATACTTTTTTACCAATGCTTTTATCCAAATACTCACTGGTCAAATATTTGCATATGTGTTGTTGTTATTTTCTTTTGGCCAGAAACTAAATATTGGTTTTTGGAATTATGTTTTGCTTCCACAATTGATTTTATCTTGCTTTGCGTGATTCTTTGATTAGTTCATGGAACATTTAGATTACTTATTTCCTGTTGTTTAACTTCTGAATCAATACAAAACCACTTCTGAATCAATACAAAAACATTGTTTACGTGTCTTGACTAGTGACATTAAACTAATCAAGCCAATGATTTGTTTTGTGTCGCCGTTTAACTTTTGTGAATTGCTTACCCAAAAAATTCGCCGTATTCAGGTTTTGATCAAAGATAAGATAAGATACGAAAAGATATGTTACAACCCAGGCAGCTGTTAAATTGGTTTCCGATTGCAAAGTACTATTCTTTGCTCACTCGCACTCACAAGCAACGTAGAAACTGAATGTTTTGAGCACATGTTTTCTATTAAGCCACGACTTTAGAATATGATTCGGTGACCGAATTGACTATAGGTATCTTGAATCTGCGAGGGTCTCTATTTCTACACGAGCGGATTTGTTTAATGTTGTAACTTACTAAGAGATTACTTGACTAGAAACTGTTGCATTACATCTTAAAGTTCTGTGTTTTTTTCTTTTTGGTTCAACGCCATCTTTTCCCTATTCTTTTTGTTTCCTATTCTTCTTTGATGTGCTAATGCTATGTTTATTCATGAAGTGTACAGTAGTTGTTTTTCTTCTGAATTCTTTATACTCGTTAGCTCACGGGATGAGTGGTCAAAAGCAAAACTGACTTTTCACAACCAATTTTCTTTTGAACGTACTTCTGTAAAAACCTTATGAGTGAAGGTAACTTACAGAACCACGTTCTTATGTGTAATTTTAGAAAGATATTCCTCGTTCTTCTTGTTACCTTAAGGAACCAGTCGGTGGTTTGTTAATTGTTTGAGCCTTTTTTAAAGCTAACTTTAAATTCTTTTGTTTTACCAAGTACTTTTTACTGAGTATTCGATATAGTATTCGTATACGATTTTAGACTATTTAGATAACTAATAATGGATTACTTGATAGTATTACGATCAATGCTTGTCTAGCATGCTATTTGGACTAACTATCTTTGAATCTATTAGTCTGAACGAACAGAGACAGGTGGGGTTTAATAATTTAATGCACGATTTTTTACTTTAAGTTTTAACTACACTGTCTGCATGGGTTAATCTGTTTTGGTAAAATCAAAATCGATTTAATTAAATGAGGACATGTGAAATTCAATGTAAATTATTAATTAGTGTGAATTTATATTGAAAATATGAGGCTTAGCTTATAAGCATACTGAGAGTAGTTTAAATTATACAGACCCTGTTATATACATATGTAAATGAGTCAGTGGATAAAACACAAATATAAAAGCATATGATATAAGAACACCCAATAAGTTTAAATCTAAATTTCATAAATTATCTAATTTGCTATAATACAAACACAATTATAAAATGGTACACTCCTATTTGTATAAATTAAATTGGATAAATTATTTCCTAATTAATGACAAACCTGTAATATCAGTATAAAATCAATAGACCGAATGCTGTTGATATCAATGAAATAAAATATTTATTTATTCATATCTGTACGTCCGATCTTCTAAGAAGGTATAATATCCTATTGAAGTATTTATAAATCAGAACCATTATCTGTTCGAAGATCTTAATAAGCAAACAATCACTTGCAAAAATATGTTTATTGTTCAAGTGTTTTGATGATTTAGTTTTTAAAATTATACACTCGAGGGGCAATCGAACTACGCTACTGCGCAAACGATCTTCTAATGCCCATTTATTATATTGAAATATTTTTATGATCATTTTGGTGATTAACCTTAACCTTACATGATATAACAATAATTTTGTTTCGGGTTTGATGGTGTTCATCAAAGTGATAAATAATTATGGGGTTTATAATATTTTAAGGTGTGTATGGTCCTTAATGTCTGCGATTATTTATTATTACAAATATTCAAATCAAAACTGTTATTTACTATATGGGTATATGCATTCACAGTTTATTTATTTTGAAGTTGCTTTCCAGACCTGTCAGTTAATTTGAAGTGGTGTGATTATAGATATGGTTCTTGTTTGTTACACACGATACATTGGTTTATGCACTTTACAGATTGCGAATAGACGTTTGATTATACCTTATGACTGTCTACCTCATTTTAACTCTTCGTCGATTGATCTGTTCATTAAAGTCAATATAGCATATAGTTTTCAAAACCTCTCGTTGTACCACGGCTTATATGATCAGCACTCTACATATGCATCTTGCAGAAATTGTAAACCCTCTGCAGAGTGCCCTATATAGACATAGCCGATCTGGAGTATTTTTGTGCTGAAATTAATTGATCATGATTTCAACATTTTCCCATATTTGTTCAAATATGTTTAAACTGGCATACTTGTCACTTCATATATGTAACTTCTAACCCTTAAGTTGGCCTGCTACTGATCAAAAAATAAATCTATAGGTTTTGTCAGAATAGTTGAAAGTTACTCATCATGTTAAAGTATGCAGCAGGCCTATTTGGGAATTCGATTCTTATTGCTATTCGATTCGAATCACCAATTCGATTCGAACATGAATGGGTATTTGGTAGTACGATCGAAAAGCATGCCAAATAATGAAAAGGGAAATTTTGTACTAATGGTCATACCTATCTTAAAATTAATCATATTGTTGAATTTTGACATTTAAAAAGTATATTCCTGATATTATATTTTGATTCGGTTTATTAATTGGTTACAGATATCATAATATTCATTATCAATAGAACTTTTCAATTCAGATGGTGGTGAAATTGGGTTGATTGGTACACTTAACCGGGTATCAGCAAACAAAATAGTGCCAGTTATTCCAATCATTACTTGCGTTTCTTAAATGTATCACTCGTATGACAGATTCATGTTTATCTTCTTTTACGTTTTATTTAATATTAGATTTGAAATCGGTTCACACTTTCTTCCAGCCATCTGAAGTTAATAGGTGGTCCATGCGGCTATTGATTTGATTGTCAAAATGGAACCTACTCTATTTTTTGGTTGGATGGACAGCGTGGGTCTATAAAATTTCCCCGTACTAACTACTAAGGTGCTGAATCGCAAAAAGCTGATGCGGCTCATTACAATCCCCCAATATACATTTTGTGTTCATTTCTTGCAACAATTTCCTTGATTTCGATCGATGCCATCGGCGAATACATCTTAATATGTATGTTCTGTAATACATCCTGATATGTATCTTCATCCTGATGTGTTTGTTCATTCTGTATTGTTTGTGTGGATACCCCCTTTACCACCAGCTATGTACTGATGTCCGTTTGTATAGACGGATTCTCCTTCCGCACTACTACTGGGCTTTCAGCTTTATTTTGTTTCTTCTCAATCCACTGATACCATTACTACTGGTCATCATCACCTGCTTATAATTGGTTTATTTGAAACCAGCAGCATCGCTCACTTGGTTTGTTTGGTACCATTTTCATCTCACTAGAAATACGGTAACCTATGACTGATCTCAGCATTATCATAAGAAGGCTATGTTGTGAAACCCGAAAGTCGATCATACTAGAAACTTAGGATCCCCTTAGCCACGCAGACATGAGCAGTGCCACCTAAGCTTGAGTAAATCAAGCGGTAAGTTATATTTATTATAAGTTCACCATTCCAGCCGTACCCCATACCACTTTCTGTTATCCGAAGGCTAACAGGGTCCATCATTCACCACGATAAGACAGGCTTGGGAGTAGAGTGGAGATGCTATAGCTACCTGCATTGTATAAGCGCATATATATATATATATATATATATATATATATATATATATATATATATATATATATATATATATATATATATATATATATATATATATATATATAACTACGTATTTATAAATTATAAAGCATCGGCTTTCATTTAAGGACTTACAATTTTTTACTTTTGTATCCTCTTTATATGGGTCGTTAACAAAACTAACAACGAACATAAATTCGATCATGATCGAACAAATAATGCTCGAAATCGAACTGCCAAATAAGCGATATTCTCAGTCGTTTGTGTTTGTACGCGATTGCTTTGGTATTTGTTTTAATTTTGTACGTTATCGAATTCAAAAATACCGATTGTTCGATATCGTCATTCGATTATTCGATATCGAACACCCAAATAAGGGCCCAGTATGTTGAAAAAAATGCAACTCTGCAGTTAGTTTTACCAATTCAAAATGCAATAATTTCGTCAACTTTTATTTTTTAACTTCAGTATATTGTAGAAAATTTTAAATTTAAAGAAAAATTTGTTATTGTTCGATGTAGCGCAGATAATAACATCGAGTCTGTCCGTGAAGGCTTCAAACGTTGAACGAATGTAGTTGTGGTGGTATTTTGCCCCATTTTCTGTGAAGAGCAATTTTTAAGGCGTCGACCGTCTTATATTTTAACCGTCTTATGGCTCGCAGAATGGACTTTATAAAAAATACATTGGATATTATGGTGGTTATTGTTGTGAAGAAACAAAGCTGATTTTTTTTTGTAATAACTCGTTTTGTTTGGGTTTATCGGCCTTATAGTGTCGAGTCTTGTAGACCAAAGTAACAAGGCATCGTTTAAAATTTGTTCACGGTAGATTTGTTGATTTACCTATTGTCTCTTTCTCCCAAATCATCAAAGACATTTGCTGTGGCCCTATTCTGTTTTTTCCGGGGAATTTTTATAACAGTTGGGAATTATTTTTCCCAAAAAGGTATTCTGGCTATTGGTAAAAATATTTCGTTTGGAAAAAATAATTCCCAATTTTAACAGTTTTGACGTTTATTTTTCTCTATTAAAATTGTTGGGAATTCATATTTCTTATGGTAAAATACTCATAGTCATAATCATAATACAAGAGTATAAATTTCAAAAAAATTGTATTATTTCTCAAAAGCAAAAACCCCTGTTATTTTTAAATTTTTGTCTTATCTGCCCTTAATTATAAGAAATTAGCTCATTCATAAATACTAATAATCATAATAAATAGTGAATGCAGAAAATAATTCCGACCCTAAAAATTGTTTAATTGTTTTTCAAAAAACTATTTTTTTTTTAAATTTGTTATTCATCCAGCAATATTTAAATCATATTCAAATATAATAACATAGCGCACCATGAAAAAAAACAATGAAAAAGGTACTCTAGTGGCGAACATTTAAAACTATGGTTTCACAGAGGGAAAATAATTCCTAGCACGCCAGAACAGGTTTTTTTTAGGAATTTTTTTTCACAATTCCCAATTCCCAGGGAAAACCAAAATAGGGCCACTGGTCTTAATTGTATTTTGATTTGGACTCTAACCAAAGGCTGAACCATAAAAAAATTTCATCATAAAATACCAAATTCTCGCCAACAACGTGTTTTAACACATTTGCTCTTGCCAGCGAACTGTCTTTAGTGCAAGCAATAAATCTTGTACTTTTTTGTATTTTATATGGCTGCAAGCGTTGTAAAGTTTTTTATTTGTGCCTTTATCTTTCGAACCATTTCTTATTATAACTATTCTTGCTGTTTTTAAATGTCCACCATGATTTTATGCTTCCAATTTCATGGTAAAGTATAATGATTAAAATATTTTGTTCACAAGTAAATTTCCTAGCTTTCTAATAATGGCTGCGTAGTAACGTAGATATTGCGTAGATATCGGAAGCTTCGCAGAAATTATTGCCGACGAACTCATATTTTAACAACTCTCGTCTATTTACCATTCCTGGTGAGTTATAGTGTTACAACTAGTCGCAAATGGCGGTTTGTTGTTGAAGTAATACTATCATTCATGGTCGTATATCGCTAATAAAATGGATGCATTTTATCTGAGCTTTTTCCACAGATATTGACTTCATATTATAATTAAGCTCTAGCAACACTTTTGCTTACTGTTTTATCAAGCACATGTTTCCAACAAGTTATAGGAGAGTACAATTCATTTTGTACATAAAAGTTTGCGTTTAATATCTGAAAATAGCTAAGACACAAATTTAATATAACGACGAAATTAAGTTCAAAAGTTCACTAAATTTCACCAGCATGCAAAATTAAAAATTTCTTTCGAAAATAGTTGAATATAAAAGTGCAATATCTTTATAATACGCGTATTAAAAGAAATAAATTTAAAATTACCGGTAATTTTAATCTTCTTTTCAGTTAGAGCGAATCAACCAAAAAAAAAACTTACATCAATGAAATCTACTAACAGTATAAAATTGAATACATTGTTTTTTGTTAACAAAAACACGGTTAAGTGTAATATAGTTGGTCTACCAAAAAATCAAATCGACTTTCTTAAAACCAAACTTATAAATAAATATCAAAAATGTATTTGAACAATTTTATCTTATATTAACAGTCTTCTACATATGTCTAATTTAATTAACAAGTAAAAGATACGAGTATCGACCAAAAAATAAAAAACCCAGTCTTATGACACTTAAGAAAATATTTTAATTTTCTAACACTACAGTGAATAAGCTAATTTGCTACATACTCGTATACAGACATCGCACATATACGTAAACCTGAATGTATTCAATATATAGAGAGAGAGTATACCCTCGAATTCGCGTCACATACATTCATTATACTCACATTACTATACAAACAATACATGTCATTGTGTTTTTTAATTTTATGATCGTCGATCAAGAAACAGGTCTCTTAATTATTGTTATTATTATTATCGTGTCAAGAACATTTTCTTAATTTTATAATAAGTTTTTCTTGTTTATTTAACGACATTTGACATTTTTTTTTGTCGTATCAAGATATACCGAGTATATAGAGGAAAATACATGTGATCTTTGAATTGTGTGCGATCCCCTAATAAAAATTGTGATTATTATTTATTTAATTGTGGGTTAAGTTTAACAGTACATGTCTGTTTGTTTCAAGATAATATTTGTACGTGTGCTTTACAGGGTATTTCGAACTTAAATCCGTATATTTGTATGGAAAAATATGATTTGTAATTACCAAGCATGGTGTACTTGTTGTGGCATTATAATACTTACATCGTTAATAATTTAAATTTGGTATTGGCACTCAAGTTATAATCAGGAGGTTATCAATAAATAAATAAATATATATATATATATATATATATATATATATATATATATATATATATATATATATATATTTATATATATATATATATATATATATATATATATATATATGTATATATATATATATATATATATATATATATATATATATATATATATATATATATATAGCTGTTTCGGATGTAGTATTGTGGTATTTGTTGCCATTCCTCCACTAATGTTGCTACTAACCACCTATTGGTCTGTGGTGTTCGATTGAGGTCAAATATGGCGCCCTAAACATCCGTAAACAATACTGGTTTTGGCATTGGCAATCTAGCATTGGCATAAATGTTAAAATTTTTGTTCTATTATAGTTCAAAATATGTAGCAGAAGCATTACGTTCTAATATGTAGCAAAAGCATCACATTTTATAGCAAATGCTATAAAATGTGGTTTATATATTTAAACTTAGGTTATAAGTAGTTTATTTAGGCAAAGCATCCTAAATAATACAAGCAGAACACAAATACACTTTAAATTTATCGAGCTTTTTTAAGGGGTATAGATTTCGATACTTTCCATAAGAACTAATGTAAAATTGTAGATTTTTGATTCAATTTTAATGAATGAAAAATACTGTCAACAAAAATTATTTTTATATCAATATTTAAATAAAACATTTTCATATAACATATATAGAAATCAAATATAAACACTTAATATTTAATTAGTTATGATAAAAATAAAAACCTTTTGATTTATTCAATTTTTAAACATGTATATGTATAATTGGTTCTAAACGCCGTATAAAAATATATAAAACGAGATCAATGACGTATGAAGTACGAAAAAGAAAGCGATACTTCAAATGTTGGATAATAGATGGCACTCAATAACTTTAATAATATAAATCGTATTTATTGATATTTTAAAGCATATTTTTAATGCTATAATACGAAATACACAATTAAAATACCCAAACATATAATGAAACTGAGTACTTGAATAATTATTTGAATTTTTTTTATTTCCATTTATTTGTTATACTTCATGTGCTACACACACGATGGCATCATAAAAGTCGTTTAGGATGCTATGGTTTAACACAGTGGACGATTCATCAATGTAGATAACCGTGGCGATCATTATCACGAATAATGATGCTTCCACAATTCTAAAATCAGTAGATTATAAACAATTTATTATTGTATAATAAATAATTTATTATTGTCTACGGACGGGTATAACCTAGTAACATTTTGTTAACAATTTTTGACACCAAAGAAAAAACAAAAACAAATTTATTATTTTTATTTTATCTTGGCTGTACACTGTACGAATTTTATAGTAATAGTGTTGAAATGTAGGGCGATTTTCTTCTTTTTTAATGACATCACAATTTATTCATGCGTTAGTAAATAAAGGGTATAAACATTTTATGCTCAATTTCGATGTGTGTGGCTTGTATATTTAGGAGCTTTGATTTAGGTCACTTAACATGTTTTGGGGATGATTGGAGTCGTCACTTTGTTTTATGCTTCAAGCCGTTAATGAATTTAAATGTTGTGGCCAGGTATAACAGAGTACAAATTTTAACGTTTGAGCCTGCGACATCTTAAAAATTGTACTATATGCAAACGAATAATTCAACAGATTATTTTGAATGTATTTAATTTTCCGAATTATAAATGCTAATGTCGGAGATTTCTTTATATCACAAAGATTTCTACAATGCGACTTCTATTTTGTCCTATTCTTATGTTTTCGAGCATGATCTTTCAGAATTGTTTATCAAAATTGATCTATCTCTTACAGTTTTGGAGATAATTTTTGATTTTAGTGTTCTTTAAACCTGAAAATCGTTTTTTTAGATCGCTTTTGTTCTTATGTGCCCTATCTCTAAAAATCTCCAACTAGGACACATGCGTAATTTACATAAAATTGTGCTTGAATGCTTTAGTGTCCTATATCCAAACTGAATAGATATGAGACACAAATCACATGGACAAAGTTAAATTGTAAAAACATGTAATATTTTTTTGTTTGTCCTATATCCAATTTAGAAACCTGCGGTAATTGAAAAAGTATAAATAGTCCGTGTTTTGTTCAGGATCGAAAGAACTGAAATATGGCATGTACAGAAACATATTCAATACCGAGTATAATTTATCGTTCTTCGTGCCAAAAACAGATATTTGCGATACTCGTACTGAAAAAAACGACGATGCAAAAAGGCGTAAAGAATCTGACAAAGCACTTGCTCTACAATATAAATCGATAGCATCAATAGCTTATGATTTAGAAAATGTATTTCTTTACCGAAAGGAAATACATCAATTTTTTTTATAAACGTAAACTCAATGTCTATAATTTAATCGGATATTGCCATACTCAAACAAAACTACCTACTGTTCTCTTTGGTATGAAAGCCAATGTGGTTGAAGCGGGAACGACATCGCTAGTGCACTAGTTAAAATATTGAAAGTCATTTTATGTGCTAACCTGCATAAAATTACGAAGCATATACTTTGGTCAGACGCAATCGTAGCACCAGTCTAGCATAACTTAAATTCTGCGAGTATACCATCGTAACAAATATAGCACAAAGGTTTTCAACTCCTGGTCATTCCAGTATTCAAGGTGCTGTGCACAGCGTCATATATTAGCTATTATATTCCTGTTTGACTGATATGCCATTTAAAGTCGATGCAGCATCCCAAAGTGCCTCAAAAATTAGTGCAGATGCTGCCTAGTGATTTTTATAATTATAATCTGGCTTCCTTGGGGTTACTTTTTAGTAATCTACCTCAGCAACCGAAATATCACAATCAAAAATGATATTTTATCAGTTAAATATAGAGAAACGTACGGTGACATGGAACCGGAAAATACCGTACTACTGTTTGGTAAATCAAATGGGCGAGTTAAATCTACAACACCTTCCACGATGACAAAATTACCAAACCCAACTCAACTAAGATCGCCCGGAGTAATTTCTAAGGAAAAGATAAAGGATATAGTTTCCATGTTCGATTACATGCCATACGAGGACCAGGATTTCTATAGGGTAATTTTGAAAATGCTACACCAAAAACGAAATTGGACTTAGTTCCGTTTTTTGAAATGTGATCTAAAAACTACATATTATAGACTGAATTTTCTATAGATGGTTTTTTCAACTTTTTCTTATTGCAATTAATTTGTCGACAAAAAATAAATTTATTTTACATTACTTTGGGGGTTGTCCTATATCCAATTTTGCCAAATGCTGGATCTGTATTTAAAAAATTAACTAACCTTAGACATAACATTGAAAAGGTAACCTTTTTTTTATTTAAACTTTAAAATTCGATTCCTGAATGGTTAATAGGACAAAATAGAACTCACATGACGATATGTAAATTACAGTTAGAACCACATGCCTTCGGAACCACGTATTGAGACCAAATGCCATCCAGTTTAGGCAACATGAAATTGTTTATCATTGATCCGTAGCTCACATCGTTGACGATTATGGCAATGATCAATTTCGTTTTTGAATAAACATTTCGATGACGTTGGCCCTGAATGTCGAATTGTCGATTTGGCATACATTTTTAAACATTATGTATGACCAATATTTTTTCAATTTCTTGATTCGTCCCAAAATAAATGTTATGTTATGTTATTGCGGCTGCTAAAGCACACTTAGACCGGCGTTTGGTTCGTTGTGCTACCACTTTTATGTACGGCTATAGGTTCGATTTTTTGGTAGAACCATCTGCGCATGCATAGCTCCATGTCAGCCTCTAGTACTGACATGAACGATGGGAGGGCCCATGGATTCTAAATTCGACAGGAGATCATGATGTGTTCATTCACACCACCGATCGCACCGCCCAAACGATCGATGTTTGTGCTGGCAAGTTCGTTTATACACAGAGTTCGATTTAATAATATCCTATTAGAGTGGATCATTTCGCTTCTCTTTACACCATTGTATTTTTCTATACAGTGTGTTAAATGACAGTAAAGTTGCAGATGCAAAACCATAAAGTTGATAAACTGAGGAATCTCGGAAATCAATTAAGATTGGCTATAGTTCGCAATAACGACTAGAGCAAAAACTATTATATTCATAAATGTTGGCACTCAATTTTGATTCTTTTGTCAGAAAGAGATAGGAAATAAGTGACCTCGTCAGGATAATACTTTTTAGCGAAATGCTTTATTTATTAATTCATATTTTAGTTACATCATCAGCATAGTTTAAAATTATTCAAAATATATGTTTAGGGTCACATACAGACTAGGATTCACATTAACCTGAAGTCACGGTTCAAACGATATATAAATAGCTTAGATATTCAAAATGTGAGTACACCTTTAAAGTGGAATCCAGAAGAGATAGCCAATCTAAGTTTTTGAGAAATGCATTAACCAACAACTGGTGAATTATCTTGAGATGAATAAAATAATTTCAGATAAACAATATGGCTTCCGCGAAAGCCGCTCCACAACCGATCTTTTGACGTATGTTACAAACAAATGGAATCTCGCCCTTGAACAACACGAAGAAGCCTTTGCAATCGCTTTGGATATATTCAAGGCTTTTGACGAAGTTTGGTATGAGAATCTCATTTGTTAACTTGTGGCATACGACTTGGATTCGATGACCATCAAGTGGATAAATAGCTTTCTCAAAGACCGAAAGATCAACGTTGTGCTAAATGGGAGATCATCAACGACACACTCCTCAAATGCCGCAAGGGATCAGTTTTGTCACCAACTTTGTTTTTGTTATACAGTAATGACTACACAAAAGAAATCTCAACGAATACCCTTTTGTGGTAAAAACCCATGTTCTCGTGGGTTGTGACTCAATTCGTTTGATGGTGTTCAGATTAGCAACAATTCAAAATGGAATGAACACATTATAACATTGGCCAAATCAGCTTCACGAACACTCGGTTTCCTCAATATATGCAGACGGTTTTTTAGATCGAATCAGGTTCTCCAGATAAATAAAACCTTTATTAGACCGTTTATAGAATATTGCTGTCGATTTGGAGTTGAGCATATGGCACTGTTCTACGGTTGCTGTATATAGTTCAGTGGCGTGGCATCCGAATAATACGCAACCCCAGACTTACGAAAGATTTAGACAGTCTAGTTCTATAGATTAATAAATGGTAAATGTTCTGCAGAATTAAAGGAGAGAATACCACCATTTGCTACGCCAGGTCGGGTAACACGTGGAACGGTTAATGCACATAGGTTTACAGTGAAGTTGCCTAAACCTCGACTGAAGATGCAAAGCACGAACTTATTTATCGAACATCTAAGAAGTGGAATTCGTTGGCCGGTTTTCAGTTTTCGTTAGTGTTTAAAATGTACAAGTATAAGGCAGGTATCAACCTTTATTTCAAGGATCGCGCGTTGGGTGCAGGAACTCTGACAGTTACAAGGAGCTAGGACAGTCTAAAAGTCCGCCCTGCACCCAATTAAAACTAAACGTACAAAAAATATGTATAACAAATTATTTTTAATGCTAAAAGGCGAATATTTGAGTCATGATAAAGTGTAGCAGATGGGTTAAGTGAATTTAAATACAGCAGTGATTTAATGTACTTCAAAGTCAAAGCGTATAACATACATTTGAAATTATCTGTGCTCGTAAAAACACTTTACTATACCTAATTTTACCGTGACTGCAAAAGTTTAAATTACCGCGGAACCAAATAAACCACAAAATAGTTAGTTTTTTTTAAAATAAATAGTTAAAAACACTATTTTATTTTATTTATTTATTTATACCGACATTCCAATATTTATTTCACCCTGCCATTATTTTACAGTACACACATATGCAATTATATAATAGGCGTGTATGTATATATGCATATAGTGTTTCTATATACATATATAGTTATGCTTCGACATTATTTGAAACTAATAAATTGAATTACACGTACAATTACAAATAAGTATGAGCATGTATGGCACTCGTATGTTTAATATTTATAAACAAAATAAACACATTCTCATTTGTCACGTATAATTTAATTGTCTGCTGTTTACTTATTTTTCTTTTGTTTTCTTTCTTGTCTTGTTCCATCTGTTATTAAATTTGCCTCTTATATTTGCCTTATACTATTGTATACAAGCTATACATACACACTACTGTACATTTGGATACAAAGAAGATATTAACTTATCTAAACAAAAAATATTAAAAAAAAATTCGTACATGTTTATTGTTTATAACAATAATTTGGGAAGTTTTAATTTTAAACAAAAAGCTTTGTTATTTGATAAGATTGGTCTTTTGTTTATATATGTACGAGTACTGTACGAATGATAAGATTAATTCATTTAAGCTCTCCTTTACCCTTTAACGATCGATTGTATAATCCACAATACTACACTGAAAAAAATGAATGGTTCAAACTGATAAAAATTACGATCACATTGAAAAATTCGTTATCAATTATTCAATATATAACCGATAAAGATTTCTATCAACGAGATTTACGAATTTATCACCAACTAAAAAGTTTAACAATTATATAATAATATCAATAAGAAAAGTGAATTTATCGATTGGAATATGTTATAGTTTGATTAACATAAATTTCTTATTAAAATCACCATCGATTGATAATTCCGTTAAATTAACTTCATATCTTTCAGTAAATGTATGTACATAAATACGTTCTAGTAATTTTTGAATTAGACATAAAAATACATGCTTAAAAGTTAATATATAAGAAAGAAAAATCTGTCTTAATTTGGAACATTCATTCGAGTGGCAGTGTACACATATTTTGAACTTCTCCCCTCCACATTCACCACTCCCTCAGTTATTATTACTGGAGTTTCTCATTTTGTTTTCAAAGGTCGGTTTCGGAGTAGGGATTTATTTCTAAAATCGATATCCAGTGATATCCAATGAATACTCCTTTGGCCGGTTTCGATGTGTTGGATGACGTCATATTAAATGGCTGTGCGATCGAATAGATCAAATACATCTCTTCAGGCGTATGCTAACTGACTTGATGTTGTCTTATATATATCCGTTCAGTCGAGTACGTTCAGTGCTAGCGAATTACAAGAACTTAAGCGAAATATCGGCCATTTTTGCATATTTCTATTTTCTTATCGATCTAGAATGAAATCTTTGAACGCAAACTGATCAGCTAGAACATTTAAGAAAAACTGATAAATTTATCATATACAATACATTTTTATCATAGTGATAAAATATTGTTAAAAATAATGTTCATTAAGAATAAAAATTATATTTTTGTTGAAAAATATAAATGAAAATATAACTGTAATATTCTAATTCGAAATGAAAATAAATTATCAGAATGCAATAATTTTTTCAAAAAAAAAACAATAAATACTGACAAATATTTATCAATTTTTTTGTCGCTAAAATTTGTTATATTGAGTGGTAAATTTGATTCAGTGTATCGAACTATTAATGAATCGTATTTTGCAAGTTCACTCTACTTTCGACAGAAAGGTGTGAAAGTTGTTTTGTCGGGATGATGATGCAAATATGCGGTAGTATCTTTTCTGTCTATAATTTATTTACACTAGTACAAGTAGAAAAGATGATATTTATAATTGAATTTGTTTTTTTTAATTTAAAAGTTCAAAGTGGAATGTAATTAAGACGCAATCTTCGAAAATCTTTCGCGAATCAATTTTTTCTATAGTCTGACTTTAATAAACGTTTTGGGATTCAAAAAATTATAAGCATAGCTAATGCTAACTTGAAAATACTTTGTGACAAGATTTAGCAGACATATTAAAACGTAGCGTTTATTAGGCTTGTAAACATTACGGACACGGTAATCAAAATGTTATGATATGATAGGAGAAGTACAAATCAGCCATTACGGTGATCCTACGTTTGTTACTATAGTCCTGGAATATGTTCAACAGAATATTAAATATAGATATCTGAGATTAATATATTCCAGAATTAAATGATATTGTTATTATGATTAGTTGGTTTTCCCACGAGTTAAACCTGGAATATTTTAAATACAAATATTTGGGTCATCTCATCTTATGCTCTATTTAGAGTTGTATCCCTATCAGTTTCCAATAAGTCACCATCTATCGCGAGGGGCATACTTACCTACAAGTATAACAAAAGTAGACAGTTAGAAAGAAAAGCGCTTCTATTTCACAATTAAAATCAATCAGTCACCCGCTCCAGATAGGATTACATCCACAAAATAAAATCAGTCTAAAAACCATTCCAATTATACAATACTTCACAATTATTATAAAGGGTGGGCATTTTAAAAGTTTAAAATTAAAAATGCAAAAACCAAAAACGGTTTGAAATTTTGCCAATTTTATATTTTTGTTGTGAAGTACAACTATTCCGATTAGAGATGGAATATTATTTCATTCATATGGCTATCGGACAAATTTTCGAGCACTTCTTCGAGTGTAAAGGGTCGTATCTCGACGATCTGGTTTGTCGGCATAATACTTGTCTTTAATGGCGCCCCACAGAAAATAGTCCAATGGTGTTAAATCGCAGCTTCTTGCCGGCCTATTGACATCACCATTTCGGCTAATTAAACGGCCATCAATCGATTATCATGGTGCGATCGATGTCTTTATTGACCGTAATGATTGCGTTATTCAGTTTCACGAACTTTAATAATAAACTTGCGTATACAAGGCACAGTTGGTCCCCAAATTTTGCACGACATTTGCTCAGGCTTAAATTTCGGTTAGTGGAGATAATATACTAAACTTTGTGACAGAATATAATGACATAAGTATTGCCCAATATACAAAATAACCGGTGGTTCAAATTGAAACCGATAAATGGCCCAACTGTTCCAACCACATCATCTATTTAATCACCACCTCAAAAAAATGGATGATATGAGTAAAAAATAACTCATATAAGTAAAACATAACCTGTATTATATTGTGTCAAAACTTTATATCAAAATTTTTCTGTTAGTAAAAATTGTCGCTACAAAGGAAATAATATAATTTTTTTTTGCGACAGAAACAAAAAAAATATTTTTGAACGAAAAAACGAAGCGGATCTACACTTAAAGCTGAATTCATACTTCAATTTCTTCGTTCATTAATTCATTCAAACAATTTTTTCGGCCAATCTTAGCAATCCAAAATGACAATTTTTTGTTCCTACATTTTGTCGCAAGAGATAGTTTAATTTTAACTTTTTGCCTGAACGAACATTGAGTAGAGGAGACAACATGACACAAAAATGAGAAAAAAGCAAATAAAAGCCACGTTATTCGGAAACAAAATATATATAATATGTACGTGCGTGGCAATGGGATTAATTTATTTTAGTTAGTGACAAAATTGTTCTGAGAATCGTTCTGAAATTTTTACATAGTATGAATCGTCAAAACAAGATTACCGAACGAATGAACGAATGAATGAATGAATAAACGAAGAAATCGAAGTATGAACTCCGCTTAAGTGTTGATGGAACAATTTGGATAATTTTTTTCCGATCTCCTGCTAAATTATATTTGTTGAAATGACACATAGCACGCCCATATTTTTATGCTCGCAGAAAAGCTAAAAAAACAATGAACGTAAAACAATAATTACGCTCAAATAAAATTTACTTTCGCTTTAATTCACTAACTTCAGTTAAATACTATGGTATTTTTTCCCGATGTCTTGAACACTGCTTTAGTCGCGTTGTAATGAAAGTATAACTCATAGTTGCTTTGAATTATAACCACTAACGTTAGTGAACCGCTAGTAGTTCGGTTTTAGTATTTGCTGAATTTACTTCTGTTAATTTAGCAAAGATAACAACCGAACTACAAGCGGTTCACTAGCGTATTGGAAGCGGTTAGTTGATTGGAAAGCGACTACTCATGAAAGTAGTTACGAGTAGTTAATTTAGGAAAAACAACGTATATATATATATATATATATATATATATATATATATATATATATATATATATATATGTATATATATATATATAAATATATATATATATATATATATATATATATATATATATATATATATATATATATATATATATATATATATATATACATATATATATATATATATATATATATATATATATATATATATATATATATATATTTATATATAAATATATGTATATATATATATATATATATATATATATATATATATATATATATATATATATATATATATATATATATATATATATATATATATGTGTATATATACATATTATTATTATTTTCTTTATTTCATTTTATAATTACATATACATAGTTTTCAATAGTACTAAAAAGAATTACATATCTGTATATTATATAATAATTACAGTCAATTTTATAACATTGTCAATTTTAAGTAGCCAAGTTCGCATTTCTCTCTCAAAATAATGTTTGCGCTCAATTGTAAGGGATTTAAAGTGTATTGGTAGCTTATCAAACCAAAATGGTACCATAAAGATATAGAACCATTTGCGTCTTTCGGTGTTGCATCGAAAACGAATAAAACTATTTGGATTTCTTATAAAATTTCCTGAGATTATAAAATTAAGTTGGGAGTCGATAGTTAATTCCAAATACTTAAACTCGTTTAGTCTCCAACTGAAAACACATCGTTGAACATAGAATACCATTACACGGATAAGCATGATACATTGGAAGATTTCGTTTTAAAGTACCATTAGTCCGTCCAAAACTTAACAGCCTTGATTTGTCACTGATCACAAGCTTATGGTAATAGAACCATTTACTTACGTTATCTAAGTCTTTTTGTATTAGCAAACCCAGTGGCACATCGGTAAAACTATTATTTGAATTTCATTCAGCTGTAAACCCAAACTGATTTTTATTCATGAATTTAATTTTATCCAGATAACTGAGAAGTCTGCGCTTCATTATCTTCTCAAATACCTTTGAAAAAGAGCTCAGAAGAGATATTGGTCGGTAGTTGTTTAATTGAAGTGCGTCATCCTTCTGAAATATTGGAACTACCATGGCTAACTTAAAACATCTATTAGGTACCATAAACACTCTTTGAGTATAAAATTATCAATTCCGTCACTACCTTTGGATGCCTTGTTTTTCAATTTTCTAATTTCAGTGATAATTTCGAGACCGGGTATTGGTTGGAAAAATCAAGACATAGGATAATTATTCGAATGTCCAATAACATATTTGTGAAATTCATTATTGTCAAAGCTAGAATTGGGTATGATAAATCTAGAAGTGACGTCAGTAGAAATAGAGATGAAGAACTTGTTGAATTCATCAGCAATTGTTTTCGGATTGGTTAGCAAGGTATCAGAACTACGAATATAAATTTCTGTTATCGGCATGATATATATATATATATATATATATATATATATATATATATATATATATATATATATATATATATATTTATATATATATATATATATATATATATATATATATATATATATATATATATATATATATATATAAATTTATATATATATATATATATATATATATATATATATATATATATATATATATTTATATATATATATATATTTATATATATATATATATATATATATATATATATATATATATATATATATATATATATATATATATGAATATATATACTTTTACTTATTTTACTTGTACTACTAAAACCTCTTTCTCGATTACTAAAAGCTCCAAATTCTGGCAAAATATTTTTATAATTTCCCTCCGTTATACGTTGGAGGACTGAATCAACGTTGATCCAGCAACCTCTCCTCAAATTACTTATATCCTTACAGTTGTAAATCCAATTTATTTGAAATAATTTTTTATGAGCATTATACAAAAGCTCATGTAAAAGCTCAATATTAAAACTACTACTATAAATGACCGTGGCAAAAATTAAATTAATTTAACTTTTTGTTGGTTTGTCGGAATAGGCCATGTGAATATCTACTTGTTTTTTGGTTTAGTACAACACTATCGCCATAATTAATTTAAAATTCAAATGCTTTGAGCTGGTACAGCCAAAACATCCAACCACAATGAATCCTTTATTACAACAGAACTTTATTACACTTGATTTCGAGAAACACCTGGTTGGTTATTACACTGCCAAATCGAACCGTCGTTAATATTTGAAACATCGGGATGATATTCAATCATTTGTATTAGATTTAGGTTCAAGACCCAATCAGATATGCCAAATATTAACGCTGATTGAAGCCTGAAAAACGACAAGGAGTTTTGATGGCACAGGTTCATTGGTGGTTTTACTGAGGCGCCGTCAATAAACAGTATTTAGGGCTAAACAATTTTGATGAATTGGTCTCATACGACAACAGTGATCGGGATGCGTATAGAAATCGTAATTGAATGTGTGTGAACCAGAGCGTTGTCATGATGAAAAAGTATTTTGCTTATTTAAAGGTTAAGGTTTTATCAGCGCATCTACAAATGTTTCTTCTGACAAACCTCAATAAACAGCCTTCGTTTGAAGTTCAGGTCTGAATAGACGTATACAATGTTACGCAGGTGTGAAGTTTTTAATAAAAATAATTTTATATAAATTTACGCGTGTGTAAATCAAACTTTTTAACAGTGTATTTTAACAAAAAGTTGGATCATAAATTTATTGATAATATGAATCATTATCGTTTACATATTAAATAATATTGATAACATTTTAACAATCCATTTTCTATTAAATAAACACTAAAAATTAATATTTAAATAAATATTATATAAAATTACAATCAATAGATATAAATGCGAGACATGAATGACTAATCAATCAATTTCTTTTATACTTAAGATACAATATAATCTTAAGGCCCAATTTATTGCTAGTTACAAATACAATGAATTAACTAGTTTTATAGGGCAGACGATTTAGTTCAATTTTTGTTGTTGATCGGTTTGTTCAACATATTACTTGGAAATTGTTCCGTTGTTCGGTTTTCACTTTCACAACTGATAGAGTCAAATTGGTAACAGCCTGGTTCAGTTATTGCTGGATGATTTTGTTATTTACTAATAAATATATACATGTAGTATTTAGTTAGAGATTTATATAATATGTATTGTCGAATCGATGAAAAAGTAATGTAATACAATATGACAGATTGTGGTTTTTGAATAACTTCACATCGTCTTAAACTTTCGTTGGTATGACTACAAGAATTTTCCCTAATTGAGTCGTTCGGGACAATATAAATGCTCAATTTGGATTTTTAATTTTACAGTGCTGCACCTAGCCTCCTGACAGTTACACTGTAATTTAATTTAAACCTGTCAATAGACATTCCAACTTCACTCTTCTAGGTAGTATCTGGAAAATAATTATTTTACAAGCTGTGAAGTCTGTTTTGGCATCATTAGGTTAAAGCTGGTTTAACTGTGAGATACATTCAAATTTTGTATACATCATATTTCATTCATTTGGTTTATCTGAATCTGTGAGTCATTGAATATAAATTTAGGCAGCCATCTGTTATTCAGTTATTACAATAATTCCCTTAATGTGCTCTCAGTGGCTGGAATGTTTCCTTGTGGTTTGCAGGGATATCTTATATTAGTTTTTTAATTTGTTATAATTTTTTATTCAGTTGGGAATAATTGAAACAAAGTGTTTATCTTAGTTATTTGTAAAATAGTTTCACTGAATAATGTAATATAAAAATAAGAATTTTATTTGTAAAGACAGGTGTAGTGATATATGTAATTTCTCGTATCTTTTAAACCCTAACATATGATTACACCTGTTCTTTATTATAAGTAAGATATAAACTAAACCCTCAAGTTTTGGGGCCATGCATTTATATATGTAGTGGCATTACCTTGTAGCATCCGATTAAGTTATGAGTTGTACATTTTTCCTGATGTAATAACCTTAAGACGACTTCAATGCAAAATACCAATAGTTGAGGTCAAGTATCACGACAAATAGGCTGCGGTAGTAATCTATTAACCATTTACCAGCCACTGAACGGATATGAATATATGCAAAAATTAAAAATGCAAATGTCAGATTTGAATTTTAAATAGTTATGAAGGCAACATATATTGAACCAGGCAACGTATTATTGAATCGAGTATACAGAAACAACGGATGTTGAGTAACAAAGAAACGGTTTGCAACCTCTACAGATATACAATAAAAGTAGGATCAGTAGAAAAGTATGATGAAATAAGTTATTAAGAAATTGGTTAAGAAAAAAAATTGAGCAAGGAATAGTTTCTAAGACAAACGTAAGCTTAACAATGCCATCAAGAATTTAAAATGTTTGTTGTTTAGAAAAAAACACAATCAGTCTACTTATTCGTATATCACGACTATCAAAATCAGAAAATACGGATTACTCACTTCGAATGGCAAACCCTTAATAAATGTCGGAGGCATATTCTACCATGATGTTAAGCTCTGGCCACTGGGTAAGAAATAATGAAGCAAGAACTGAAGTATTTGCAAATCATTTTGAAAATGTATTTCAATCATTTTCGTTGGGAACCATACTATTTGCAAAGCTATTTGAATTTGTAGATCCAAATTAATTGTACCATTATACAAAATTTTCCATTTCGTTAGTATACATAATGAGTTAACACCTAAACAACCACCAGGATATGACTTCAAATAACAAGGAAAATGTTAAAAGATTTGCTAATTTATTAATGAAATGTAATACTTAGAATCGCTTATTTCTCAATTGAGTGGAAGGTCCCTCAAATAATATAAATACCAAACTCAGACAAGCCACTAAAAGAGATTTATATACAAACAAGCCACTAAAAGAGATATAAGTACCCCAATCCTGTTTTTACACGGCCATTTTTTACACGATTTCGAAATAATACGAAGGGAATAAATAAAGTAAACCTTTTGTTAGGGGATTCTTATAAGACGTTGAATAAGTCTGCTTTGAATTTCATTCCGTGTAGTTCTTTCCTCGAATAAGGTTCTAAACTGAACTCTAAGACGTCTTCGTATTCAAGAAATATGGCATTGGAACAAATAGAGAAAGCATTAATAACTTGGATCGAGGATAACACTAAAAAATGGATTCCGGTGGATGGTTACATTATTTTTTTAGAAAGGCATGTTTTGTACTACGTCAAAATGAAAGGTCTTTTTTTGCTGCTAGAGAATATTCTGCGGAAGTCGTAAAATTGAATATAATGCAGCTCATGTGTTAAACGCTGACGAAACGGGGTTATTTTGGAAAAAGATGCTAAGTAGAGTAGCTAAAACACAGAACATTGGTGAAAAATAAGTCGCTTTGCAAAAGTGCAATGAAGGGTATTAAATTGAATACTTTGCAAGTCCACTGGATGGCGAATAGAAAAGCGTGTGTCAGTTCAGCTATTTTTACTGATTGGTTGCACAATTGTTTTATTCATGATGTCAGGCGATACTTAAAGGACACGTCACTTATCCAACCGTTGGATCAAGGTATCATCTCTACCTTGATTTTTTCAATTCATATTGAACAAAATCGATAATAACACTTACAGGACGGTAATTGACGCCTGGAAGCAATATTCTTTTTTGGATTGTGTTAGCTTTCCTATTTGGCATTATCTGAAATAAAGTCATCCGCCCTAAATGCCTATTGGAAGGATCTTTAGCCAGAATGTGCGATAGATAACATTTCTCAGCTTGAAGCTCCCATTAATGTTGTCAATTCAGAAATATTAACGTTACCTCAAACGATTGGCTTTGAAATTTTGTATGGCTCGATACAAGGAATTATTCAAAGAGTTTTCCAAAACAGGTTTCAAACAATTTATTTCAGAATTTATTGTTAAAATTGGCCAACCTCAGCTCTCTGAAATTTTACATGAAAGTAAAAGTTTGCAAGAAGAACCAACAGTGCAAATTTCGTCTGAGGAAAGCGATAGTGTACAAACTACGCAACACAAAAGGATGCGATTAGTTTCGGAAAGCAAACCCGAATAAAACATCCAGTCCTAAGAATGTAATTTTATTTATGTTTTAATTTTAAAAACATATCATTTAATTTTTCATTAACAAAATATTATGTATTTACTTTAATTTGTAACCAAAAACGAGTCTTTGGGCGTATCGATTATTTCACCATATACCCTTTTTTTTACATTTTTACACGACTAAGTCTGGAACGAACCGCTCATGTGGCGCAGTGGTTAGAACACTGTGGTATGGAGTGGGTGGTACCGGGTTCGAATCCCGATAGGAGCAGGATGCGAAAAGCGATTTTCACCATCGATCGTCTAGGGCGGTATGATCGGTGGTGAAAATGAACTCATCTGAAACCCAGTTGAGGTTAGAATCCGTGTGCCGTCCCATCTTCCATGTCAGTACTATAGGCTGGCATGGAGCTATGCAATGTGTAGATGATTTCTACGTAAATCGAACCTATAGACGGAACGTACAGTAATATAGTGGGAAGTCACAACGGGCCATTAGAGCCTGAAGGAAAGACAACACTACAATAAACAAAAAAAGGTCTGGAGCGTATCTACCGTGTAAAAAGAGGATTAGGATAAAAAAAAATATATATATATATATATATATATATATATATATATATATATATATATATATATATATATATATATATTTGTATATTATATAATATATTATATAAACTATTATTGATCAGGAAGTGTACATACATCACCTTATATTGTTTGTTTGTATATTATGTGCAGTAAGTAAATTTGAGTATATGTTTTCATATAGTCAATTACGATAACTACATAATATTTCAAGTTAAATGCTTTTACGTATCGTGAGATAATTTCAAAATTTGACTAAGAAATAATGGTTATCACATAAAAATAATAAGTTAATTTATAAATAACATGACGACTGTATATATGTAGTTTTTATTTTATTGTTATTATTTTGAAACGCATGAAATAACTATTAAACTGTATTAGAAACGAATAGTCCGATACAAGTAATTTGGTTTTGTATATTGAATATTGCTTACTTTATAGTGTATACATACACAAGAGCATATTTGATAAACCTAAAAAGTAGCAATAATAATAAAACTAACAAGACACTGGAACTGGACTTGTTTCTTATATACATTCATACAAAGTATATGTATATATAGTAGACCAAAATACTGTATATCTTAGAACTAAATCTTGTATTCAGTTATATAAACTATAACAATATGGCAAAGGAATTGGTAATGACTCTGTGCCATAACTCTTTTTGTCCAGATTAAATATCGATAAAATTCGACACAGTAGATTGACTGTATTGTTTATAATATTATTACTCGTACATAGAGGGGAGGCAGAATAAGGTTTCGAAATACACTAAAAGCACAAACAAAATTATTTGTAAAATTTTCTAATAATTTTTTAATTTTATTTCTAATTTAGTAGTCAAATATTGTATAATGAATTTATTTAATTTAATTTTAAATGTTATATGGTATGATGTAATATAGTGGTAGAAAATTTTAAATTGTCTTTTGTGATGATGATAACATATGTGATGTCTTAAGTTGCTTATTAGAAACGCATCAATTATCATTCCACGTTCAAGATACGTGAAGTCTTAAAACTAAATTTTTATATTACCTATCCTTGGTAGTATAGTAGATGAATGTACTTGAAGTTGCTTAATTTTACTACTTCATCACTTTTATTTGAACATATTGTGCAATAATGACCATACACTATACGGATTAGAATTAAATTGTTTTAAATTGTTAAATATGAGAAACTCAAAATCGAAATGGTGCTGCATTTTCATGGTGTGTATCTGATTCGTTAATTGTATTGGGCTTCACAGTATTTATTTACTGCTTTTATATGTATCTGCAAATTTGTTATTGATTGCAAGAAAAAAACTCTAGTTATTGTTTCATGGAATTTGATACTAGTTTGGAATTGTTGTCTTTTGAAAAAAGCTTTAGATATTTGTTCAATTATTTACTTTCAAAGGTATTATTTTCAACTTGATAGGAGTAAGTAACCCAGGCCATTGAGAGCCAGGTATCTTAAAATCTATGTTTCAATATAGCCAATATTAAAGCTCCAGCTGTTTGATTAATTTTAATCCAATCGTGTCTAAATTATAGGCTAAAGTTAATAGGTCTAGAAGTTAATGACTTTTGCAGAAGCTGTATAAACGAGGAAGAGACGGTAGTCCACCTTTTATGCTCTTGTCCGGCTTTGGCACACAAAATCTGATCTCGAAAAACTATAAGTTGCAAGACAGTACGCTTCGAAAGTAGCTCAAACTAGTTCTTATAAGGGTAATAGGGAAGTAAGAGGTATCACAACGGACCATCACCGGTCTAAGTGTGCTGAAGTAGCCACTCAACCGAATCTAACCTAATAGCCTTAATCAATTATTTATACACGGCGAGTTTCATTTACCAAAAAAATAATTTATAGCTTCAACTTCGTAAATGGCCTTAATCCTATTGAAAGGTGATATATGACATTTGTGTTTACATCTGCAGTTTGCATCTCCACTACAGAAAGTTCAATTAAAATTTAGGTGTCTGGTAGAAAATTTAAGAACGGACAAAATTAGTCAGACGATTTTTCTCGTGTCAAAAGTCATAAGTGAAAATTATCACTTTATAGTAGTTCTACTTTTAGAACAAAATCAAAACTAGTGTTCTTATGTTTTGTATTCGGATGTGATGCCAATGGTCATCATTATATAAGAAAAAGTACACATATTTATACATAGTTAAGAAATATGGGAAGCAATAATTAGTCCGGTAACAAACCGTTTTGGAATTCTGAGGAAGAGAACCACTATAGAAAACTTAAGAATAATGCTAGAATATCTATCCTGCAGGTAATACCATAGACCCATATCTAGTTTCGTAACCATGATTATGAAACTATGATTTTCGAAATGAGAATACATGACACGCCACAGTTCTCATTTTATTTGACAGTTTATAATAATTCATTTAAATTCTTATTTTAACTGTGTGGTACAAACATATTTTTGTTTCTCCTATTTTCTTTGATTTTCCATTAATTTATCAAATTCTGTTTTAATATTTTTTTTTTAAACTTCAAAATTTATAAAAAAAACAAATACATGAAAAAACCAATATTTATAGTTTTCGCTATTCACTAACTGTATAACTTGGCACTGTCGTCACTAAAATGCCATGGGATGAGAAAAAATAGCTCATTTCAAAACCATATTTAAACCAAGTTGCAAACCATGGTTAGCAGAGACATATTACAACGAAAACATGGTTAACTTGAAACTGTAGTTACGCAACCAGATATGTGGGTATAGTATTAATTGAAATATTTTGTTGTAGTTTCGTTTTCCCTGGTCTAGTTAAAGTGCTCTCTGGCCTTTAAACAACAAATTGTTGAAAATATCTTTAGAAAAGGTTTCTGCAGCGAGTGGCATGCCCTAAGGTTTGCGTTCAGTAACCTTCTTCGAGCAGTTGAACTGGAAATTTCAATACCTGTTGCTGTATCAAGATTGGCTTGCAATTTCGGTGAAGTTTTAAATCGGTTCTGCTTGGAACGAAGAACCAGATATTTATCTTGCACTGTTGTGGTTTTTTGCGGTCTACCAAACTCTTTAGACCGCTCTGTGTTCCTCGTAGTCCTATATTTTTTTTATAAGATCGGCAATTTATGATTTCCCACGTCCTATCCTATCACCAATTTCACGCACGGACAGTTCTTCCTTCCATAACGCGATAACAACACTTTTTTCTTGGTCGTTTAGTTTAGACATTTTAAGTACTTTATTCGCTTTTTTATACTAAAAGCTCTTTCTCCATAAACATAACTTCAACAACTTACACTTTCAGAGTTCGGGTGAGTTACCAAATGCAATTTTAAAATTAGAATCTAAAAAAAAGTAAAAACACTAAGCAATATTTAACGTTTTTAAAGGAATTCGAACTGACCGGATTTTTTTGCACTGTACTGTATATAATATATATATATATATATATATATATATATATATATATATATATATATATATATATATATATATATATATATACGGCTTACTGATTAGATATCATTTCTTCAATGACAAGCTTTTCCTCAGGTTGATGCAGTCTTAAATCACTGTCCCTTCAATTAACGCTACATTTCATTAGAGTACTGTTGATACTATTGTTGTGTAAGTGATTTAAACAATTTATTATTAGTGGCTTATCCTGCTATCTAAATCTATCGTGAATGACTTTCGCTTTGCGCTTAGAGAATTGTTTTCGAAACTACTGTCCTATATATGATCGTCTGATGTCTAGGTCCATTTTATACAGTTATTCAAGCAGAATTAATAGCTCAGATAATTAGTGTTCTTAAAGCTTTAAATCTTGCAGTCGTAAACAAATATATTTTGCTGTACAGTGGTAGTGGGATATCAGAATGTGATTAGTGATGGCAATGAGATTGCTAAATCTAGTGCGCTTTCTACTTTCTTTCTAGTTGTAAGGATTTTGACAGAATTCGTTCTTCAATTCTAGACCCATTTACCTTAGTTCGCTATCGTACCTCTCTTAGTCGCAACTTGATCATCATATTCTACAAGCAGCAGTAATATTTTTTTAAGATTACAGAAATGATTATTATCTTATATCTTGAAGACTTGAACCAGAATAATGGTTGAAAATAATTAGCGAAATAATGTCAAACATATTTTTATGTTGCTTAAACATATTGCAACTTTATATCAGGATACCATTAATTTTACTACATATATACATTCGAGAGTGCAAGATGAATGTAAATTTTTATCAATTAGAGTTCATAGTGTTATGTTATGTGTCACATAATCACGAGTCTATATAAATTGAATTTAAATGGAACTTTAATTGAAATTAACTCTTCAATACAATAATGGTGTCTCTGTCTTATTCATAGCATTATCATCTTCCACTTGTCCCGCATGACGTCAGTATGTATATAAATAATTTTACTGACGCTAAATTAATTAATATTTACTTCCGATTCAATTCACACACAAATAGCGCATACCGAATGAATTTACTGAAATGACATCATATAGCCACTAATAAACGAAAGTACCATATATACGAAGAGTTGCTGTTTGATACAATAAATGACGCGTGCCTAAATGCATTATATTATGACTAAGTTAAATGTTAGACGAAAGATTCTCAAATTTATTAAATAGTCAGATTTAATTCGTTTTGATTATCATTAATTCACTGCACAGTTAATTAAAATATGAACCCTGCAACGAATGGTCGACAGAAAATAATTAAAAAAATTATATTCTATAACTAATTGATTAGTTATACGATTTGAGATTTACGAATTAAATATTGGTGATCCAGAAAATATGATTAAATAATTAATTTATAGTTTGTGTGCTAGATCCTGTAATGGTTTAAAAACAAATAGAAATTTATACTGGGTCGTATACCGTGGTAACAATCTGACCGCATCGTTTTCGAACAGGGTCAAAGCCAGCTTTTAAAGTTGTAAATAATCTGAAGATACAGAATCTTTCTTAATACTACCATTGAGCCAACATCAATAAAAAATTGTTACGCCTCCTGCTTCAAATCGGAACAAAATAATGATCCAGGCAGCCTAGTGTCCTTTAATTGCATATTCAATATAAATGATCAGGTGCGCTAAACAGCTTAAACGAACAGCCATGGAAGATTACAATCAAGATAATACGGGGTACACACTTAAAAAAAATGTCTATATGTAATGCATGATGCTTTTCATATAGGTCCAGAGCAACGTTAATTTTAAAAATAAAGTAGCTCTTGCATTAAAATACCATTAATATATGATCCATTGAAATATAATGAATTGAAACCATTTAAATTTAATATAAGTAATATTTTAATTCTAAAACTAGCTTGATTTAAAAAGTTATTAATGCAATATTATTAAAAAATAATACATATTGCGTTACATTGACTTTAATGTAATGCATTAAAATTAAAAATTTCTTACTTTATATTTCTAATTCAATCAACATTATTTTATAATATATGCTGCTATTTATTTAAAAATTATATTTCTATTAGAATATAATACAACTTTGATTTACTAAATGTTTAATACAATTAATTAGTGTATTAAACATTTAGTAAATAGTGTGGTAGTGGTAGTGTATAATTATAGCATTAAAACAGATCAATTGGAAACTTTTATCATCAATATTAACTTTGCAATAAGATATTAATTAATATAGTAAAACTCACATTTAGATTTTATATATAAAATTTATTCATAAATGTATATATTTGTATTTAAAAATAATTAACTTAAAAATTCAAAATACATGGTTTTTAAATAAAATTAATATTATAAGATAAAATATAATGTTTATAATTATGGTTAGAAATAGTTCATACGATAATGCGATTAATACAATCCCAAAACGGCAACCTCTTAGTCTGTGAGGACGGTTTCCCAAGCGAGTCAAGTATATCAAATACGGGTACATCAGCATGAATCTCATCTGAAAGTTTTTGAAAATAAATATAATTAACTAATATTCAAATAAGAATTGAGGTGTCATATACATTTTTCAAATTGTTTCACCTATTAAACAAAACCCCAAAATAAAATTAACCACGTGTTAGAAATATTTGTTATGTTAAATACTTTTTAAAAGAATTGCACTATTATTTAAATAAATTATTTATTATTCACTATATACTCTTACATTTTGAACATATCCAAAATTATCCAACACGTGGAATATTTTGTAATTGAGGTTATAATTTATTCTACACACACTTTTGAAATGAAGCTTAACTATTTTGAATCTAAAATTATCAAATTTTAAAAATATCAATATTTTTGTTTCATAAAGTTCATCATTTTTTAGTTGAGGTTATAATTGGTAATATACAAATTTTAACCTCTACTTTTCTAATTAATATAAAATTTAGCCAAACTTACTTGCAATTAAAAATCGTTATTTTTCTTCAATTCGTTATATCCATGTTAAGAAGTTTTGATCCATGTAAAACAATTTAAACACTTTTTTTAATTAATTCACAGCACTTTTCACTACTCGTCTATTCCTTACGATTATTCCTAATGAACTAAATAGTTATCAAATCCATAGCAAGCAATATCGAATCCATTAACGGGATCTTGTATACACTGGTGGAAAAAAGTACTACTACAGTGTACCATTAGTATAGTATAGTATCTTATATGATTTAACAGAATGTAGCAAATTTTTCATCCCACAGTGTAAAATTTAATATTCGTAGTTCCGTAAATTTTTGGTAAAATGCATTAAACATTTTATCAATGCAAGCACTCTGTTAAAATAAATGGGACCTTATGTTAAAATGATATTTTAAAGCAAATTTGCTTTAGAGTATGCAATAGATTTGCATTAAATAGTATTTGAAGCAAGATTTGCATTAAATTTTTCATCAAGTTGCGTTACAACATTATGTAATGGAAGATCTGTTTTACATTGTAGTTTTAAGTTGCATTGCATAGTCTTAATGGCAAGCATTGTATTAAAAAATCAAGCAACTTTTTTAACTGTGTAGTCTCTAACCTGACGTATAGGAGGAAGTTGTTATTTGAAAACTAGATTTTACTTTGAGTTGCTGAACTGGATTTTACTGTGAGCGAATACTGATAGATGCACTATCTTGATGAAACGAATGTCTTGTCACTCTTGAAACATGTCCTAATATTTTATGCAAATCTTAAAAAAATAGCTTGATGGTAAGAAATTTCGCATCGAAGACTAGTTTAGCGTGATGGTTATTTAAAAAGGCTCGATAGTTTTCACTATCGCTGGGAAAATGTATCACTGTGAAAAATAAATTAATACAAAGCTTTGTCAAGGTGGTTTTTTTTTGTCAAGGTGGGAACTCCTTTACTTACTTCCGAATCGACTCTTAATGTACCGAAGTTTATTTATTCAAAAGATACTGCATTGCAAGATCTCCAACCTGCCCACATTCCATTACTTGATTCTAGTTTGCTGTATCTCGTTTCTCAGTTAACTATTACTTTTGTTGCCGGTTGTAGCTTAATGGTTAAGAGAGTTTCTCATCACTCTTGGTCTCGAGTTCGATTCTCGCCGTTCACCAAAAAATGAATACGTATCGGATGACATAAAACGCGATTGTGTGTAAAAAACATTCGTTGGAATGACCACCTACAATGTGTACCAATCGTTAAAATGAATGTTAAGGTCTCAGTTGAGACGCGATAAGGGCCGTATACGGCCTCTCAGCCATAGATTATACTTTTTTATTTTTTTTATTTTTTCGGTATTCCTAAATATTCAAGCGCATACCATAGTCTCTTTCGGTTGATCGGGTCATAGGCTTGCTTGAAGTCTAGGAACACCTGGTGTACATCGCGAGATGTTTCGTAGTACTTGGAAAGAATCATCCGAATCAAAAAAACTTGATCAGTGACTGACCGATTTGGACGGAATCCTCCTTGGTAGTCACCGACAATTTCCTCCGCTAAAGGAGTAATTCTTCTCAAGATAATGTACGACAGTTACTTATATGCTGTACAAAGGAGAGCTAAACCGCGATAATTCTCGCATTTTAAGCGATCACCTTTCTTGAAAATTGGGCATAACGCGGCCTCTTTCCATTCTTCGGGCATAACTTCATTTCGCCATACCAATCGAATAAGGTCGAAAAGACAGTTCCACAAAGTTAGCCCTCCGAATATCAAGAGCTCTGAATTAATGCAATCAACTCCTGGTGAACGATTTTTCTTTAATTTATGCATGGCCATTGCGAATTCCTCATAGGATGGATCCTCAATGAACATCTCTGCATTACAAACACAGCTTGTGAACATTAAGTAAATCAGAAAAATGTTCACGCCATGTATCGAGAACCGCATCGACGTTAACACAGAGGTTTCCTGGTCCCGAATGGCAGTTGACCGAGATCTTAAGGTATGGTGCAATTCACTGATTCCTTTAAAAAAAACCACGCGAATTGTGCTCATTGCTGAGTTGTTGTACTCTTAAGACCTTAGCCTTCCACCATTCTCGCTTCTTCAGTCTACAAAGGCGTTTAGTCCTCCCAGCAAGAACTGCTTTATTTTTCCTTGCGATTGTAAACCGAGTCTGCGCTTTATTGTGGGTTATATTTCGTTGCTCAACAGCAAGACGACACTCCTCATCAAACCAATCATTTTTGGGCTTTGTTTTCACTGTACCGAGAGTGTGCTGGGCAGCAACGACAACCGAGGTTTTCAATACTTCCCAGACACTGTTCACATCATCAGATTGGTAATTGGATTGCATAATGCTTTTTTATTACTTTTGTTTAATCGATGATTGATTTTGTGAAGTTCATGTTATAAAAAACCTCTAATGTGCTTAGAGTTCTGTTTAAAGTTTAAACTAGAAACGACAGACGGTACCGTGATTCCTTTATTTATAACTGACGATCAGTATATAATATGTAAACTAAAAACGAATGTTACAAACAAATATCATCCACGTAAATGGCAAATTGAGAGGAATCAGAATACATTTCAAATACAAATGCATTATAATTTCTAAAAAGCAAATTGAACATATTGCACATTAAATTGACACATCGCATGATAAATATATTTCTGATAACGAAATACCATATATATATTGTTGATGTCATATTATGAATTATGCTTGCAAACGAAGGGCTCGGTTATTTAAATAGAAGAAGTGATGATTCGACCGTGCATCAGAAAATCATAAAACACGCTAACCGTTCTTCGAATTATGTTTAACCAAAATCATTGTTAATTTCCAAGAAAATAACATACCACAAAGATGCATTTTGAATCATAATTTATACATGCAACTACAGTGCATTACCTAAATCGATATAACTCCTAATAGTTTTCGATACGTCAAATTTTCTAATGAATTCTTCCAATTATTTAGTATCACGATCATTTTCACCCCATATACATAAATCCTCATACATGCTTGTCATCCGCTTTAATTTTATTATTTGTTTTAATTAAATAGTTCAATTAAAATTCTATGCTCGATTAAATTCTCAAAACAAAACGGCAACCGTAATTATGTTGTAGAATAATTAGTAAGAACAAATGATTTATATTAGTCGATATAATTAAGTATAGTTGTTGACAGTTAATTTAACGATTAAATTTATTTACTAATTATATTTGAATACTACTTAGTAATTATAATTTATTCATAACTGTGATTATCAATTATAATTAATTGTGAGGTGGTAAATATTTAAATAAATAATTGATCGCGTGATTTGACTATCGCTAAAATAATTTAAAATTGGTTGGGATAGGTCATAAATTAATTGGAGTTATATCAAGTAACTATGAGAAATCTAATTTTGGATCTAAGTGTATGTCTATCTGTCTTTATCTTCGCTTATTTACGTCCTACTTTACGCCATTACATAGCCAAATCGAGGACGTACGACTATTTACGTATAACCATCTTAACATTGCACAGCTCCATGCCAGCCTATAGTACTGAAAGGAGGATGGGTTGGTACACTCCAAAAGGGGGTTGTAGATGTGTTCATTCACACCACCGATCGTAATCAGATGCTTTAACCTCTGCGCCATTTGGTCGGTGATCTAAGTGTTCTACAATATTTAATTTGTTTATTACATTGGAAGAGGGTAGGTTATAGTGGCTGGTTATGCACACTTAGACGAGGTCGCATTAAATTAAACTTGACTTTAATTAGAAATTTATTTAAATATTACGAACATAACATCCTTAAACTATTGATATTTGATAGTCGATTTATTTAAACACTTTCACTCAAGTTTTGTTATATTAGCACTAAACCGTTATGACATAGCTTGACGAGTTTTTCAATGACACTTTCTGCTAATATATGGCTTATTTAGTTTTGTTACACCAATAATAAAAGGTTATTCATTTAGAGGTACTTTTTCAGTAAGGATTTATGACAGAACATCGGTGAGTCATTTCAAATATAGTTATCGTATTTTTGTTCAGTATATTATTGGACATTTTATCATTGAAACACTTAGCGTGACAAAAGGTCTATAAATTATTCAGCTGTACTACAAGCCCTTAGAACAACTTATAGATACCCAATTTTCATTATTGGATAATTTTCATTATTGAAGAAAATATAGCGATGGTAGCTGACAGTGTACGCAATGAACGTGATAAAGTGATCGGCGCCGTTCTCAACAGCTTGCCTAGTAGTATGCAACAGCTTGGTGTATTTTACGTATGGATCTTGGTTTAAAATTATATAAATTTTCGACCTTATTGAAAACGTCACCGTTTCAGTCTTTGGGATCTTGAAAGCCTTAAACAAATTCCACTATTTTCGACCAAAATTCACATTTTATCAAAAAAGAGATCGGCCGTAACACGTCTACGAATTGCGACCGTTATTGTTCAATGAAAACAACAAGACGGCACTACTTGCCACACAGCCCGTGACACCATAGCTTTATTGCGAGAAAATCCGGAAACAGTTATTTCACCCTTCAGACCAGTGAATTGATCACTTAGTTTATGTGATATCACACCTTTAGACTTTTTCCTTTGGCGCTACGTAAAGTTTAAAGTCTACATGGACAAAATTTGAACTATATCGATTTTTGAACTATAGTTGGAACTTCAGAATAGACCATGTTAGTCGTATAGTTACGGCCAATATTTGAAAGAAATAATCTTTAAAAACTATAAAGAATGGTTATTTTTAATGATAGTAAAAATAACTACAAAATTTGATTTTTGAATCACCCATTTCAAGAAAATAAATATACAAGAGGATGATATTTATGAATATTATTTGCCCCTTATCGTATTCATCAGATATGGTCAACACATTCAGTAATATTGACACCGACTTAAACTTATTTAAGCTAAGAATTATTACTCTCCATAGCCCACTGGTTATTTTCTGTGTCAAAGAATTTTGAAATACCACAGTCAGTTGAAAAAATGGTCAAAGTAGCGATTGTTTAAAATGAATGCTCATAACTCATTCTAAAAACTTGTATAATAAAACTTGCTCACCTCTACTTGAATCAAAATTTAATTACTTGAAAATTATCATGATGTTCCATCATTAGTTCAAGATAGGTTTGGATTGGTACCTTAGTACTTTTTGAGTTTCACCAAAACTAAATTGCGCTAGTCATTTGAACTATTTAATTATTTGTTTTAATTAAATAGTTCAATTAAAATTCTATGCTCGATTAAATTCTCAAAACAAAACGGCAACCGTAATTATGTTGTAGAATAATTAGTAAGAACAAATGATTTATATTAGTCGATATAATTAAGTATAGTTGTTGACAGTTAATTTAACGATTAAATTTATTTACTAATTATATTTGAATACTACTTAGTAATTATAATTTATTCATAACTGTGATTATCAATTATAATTAATTGTGAGGTGGTAAATATTTAAATAAATAATTGATCGCGTGATTTGACTATCGCTAAAATAATTTAAAATTGGTTGGGATAGGTCATAAATTAATTGGAGTTATATCAAGTAACTATGAGAAATCTAATTTTGGATCTAAGTGTATGTCTATCTGTCTTTATCTTCGCTTATTTACGTCCTACTTTACGCCATTACATAGCCAAATCGAGGACGTACGACTATTTACGTATAACCATCTTAACATTGCACAGCTCCATGCCAGCCTATAGTACTGAAAGGAGGATGGGTTGGTACACTCCAAAAGGGGGTTGTAGATGTGTTCATTCACACCACCGATCGTAATCAGATGCTTTAACCTCTGCGCCATTTGGTCGGTGATCTAAGTGTTCTACAATATTTAATTTGTTTATTACATTGGAAGAGGGTAGGTTATAGTGGCTGGTTATGCACACTTAGACGAGGTCGCATTAAATTAAACTTGACTTTAATTAGAAATTTATTTAAATATTACGAACATAACATCCTTAAACTATTGATATTTGATAGTCGATTTATTTAAACACTTTCACTCAAGTTTTGTTATATTAGCACTAAACCGTTATGACATAGCTTGACGAGTTTTTCAATGACACTTTCTGCTAATATATGGCTTATTTAGTTTTGTTACACCAATAATAAAAGGTTATTCATTTAGAGGTACTTTTTCAGTAAGGATTTATGACAGAACATCGGTGAGTCATTTCAAATATAGTTATCGTATTTTTGTTCAGTATATTATTGGACATTTTATCATTGAAACACTTAGCGTGACAAAAGGTCTATAAATTATTCAGCTGTACTACAAGCCCTTAGAACAACTTATAGATACCCAATTTTCATTATTGGATAATTTTCATTATTGAAGAAAATATAGCGATGGTAGCTGACAGTGTACGCAATGAACGTGATAAAGTGATCGGCGCCGTTCTCAACAGCTTGCCTAGTAGTATGCAACAGCTTGGTGTATTTTACGTATGGATCTTGGTTTAAAATTATATAAATTTTCGACCTTATTGAAAACGTCACCGTTTCAGTCTTTGGGATCTTGAAAGCCTTAAACAAATTCCACTATTTTCGACCAAAATTCACATTTTATCAAAAAAGAGATCGGCCGTAACACGTCTACGAATTGCGACCGTTATTGTTCAATGAAAACAACAAGACGGCACTACTTGCCACACAGCCCGTGACACCATAGCTTTATTGCGAGAAAATCCGGAAACAGTTATTTCACCCTTCAGACCAGTGAATTGATCACTTAGTTTATGTGATATCACACCTTTAGACTTTTTCCTTTGGCGCTACGTAAAGTTTAAAGTCTACATGGACAAAATTTGAACTATATCGATTTTTGAACTATAGTTGGAACTTCAGAATAGACCATGTTAGTCGTATAGTTACGGCCAATATTTGAAAGAAATAATCTTTAAAAACTATAAAGAATGGTTATTTTTAATGATAGTAAAAATAACTACAAAATTTGATTTTTGAATCACCCATTTCAAGAAAATAAATATACAAGAGGATGATATTTATGAATATTATTTGCCCCTTATCGTATTCATCAGATATGGTCAACACATTCAGTAATATTGACACCGACTTAAACTTATTTAAGCTAAGAATTATTACTCTCCATAGCCCACTGGTTATTTTCTGTGTCAAAGAATTTTGAAATACCACAGTCAGTTGAAAAAATGGTCAAAGTAGCGATTGTTTAAAATGAATGCTCATAACTCATTCTAAAAACTTGTATAATAAAACTTGCTCACCTCTACTTGAATCAAAATTTAATTACTTGAAAATTATCATGATGTTCCATCATTAGTTCAAGATAGGTTTGGATTGGTACCTTAGTACTTTTTGAGTTTCACCAAAACTAAATTGCGCTAGTCATTTGAGCAGTATTGGATTGATCACTATAGATTTCAGTTATACACTGCAGTTCACTTGAATAGGAACGACGGTTTTTTTGGAATATTTCGAAATCGATCCAACTTTTTCAATATTTCTTTTTACAGAATTATAAGTTTTGATTAAGCAGTAAATATTAAAGGAAAAACAAATTTTTTTTTTTTTTATGATTAATTTTGCTTTAGAAAAAAACAATCTAAAATAATGGTAAATTTGAATGGTCCCTTGAGTTTAGTACAAATTAATTGAGTTTACATGGTTTTAATAATGTGGTACTACTTTCCTTATTAAAAATAACTTCATAAAACCTGCTTGAGATGGAGTCATACAAAGATTTTAAATAATCTAAAGAAATTTGGTTCCAGGCTTCATTTATCGCCTTAATAAGGTTTTCTTTACTGTCGGATTGTCGACCACCTTCGTAAACTTTCCGAGACAGTCAACCCCATACGTTTTCCATGATATTGAGATCAGGAGAATATGGAGGCCACGGCCAAAGCTCTACATTTTGCTGCGATATCCATGATTTGATTATGTTAGCTGTATGGATAGAGGCATTATCTTGCTGATATATCCATGACAATGGCCCAAAAGTATCATTGAAGCGGGGAACTGCTACTTGAAGTTTGTTGGAAATGACAAGTCTCCCGGACCATAAAATGATATAGCCCCCCACACCATAACGCCTCCTTCCTGGCTGTGGTGTTTTGCTAAAAACTTTTCCTCTTTTTGAAGGTCGTGAAAATAATAATTAAACCCATCGGGGTTAAATTTCTTCTCATCAGAAAAAACGACACGTTTCCATTTTTCATAAAAATTCTGCATTCTCAAAAATTCCCATGTCAAATTCTGCCTCGAGAAATTTAACCTTTTCTGTTTCCTCTCCTGATTTAGAGCTGGTTTCTTTAAGAGCTTTCTTCGAATAAGGTGATTTGCTTTTTTAATCACTCTCGATACTGTTATGCGGCTGGCCTCCACACCAACTCTAGCTTTAATTTTTTGCACAAGATAGTGCGCAATTGGATGCTGCCCTTAGTATGGCCCGCTTGTCGGCTGCAGATGTGGTCTCAACAGTTCGGCCTTTATTGTTTGAGCCATATTCTCTTGGATTTTTTGTAAAATTGAAGATAACAGTCTTACTTCTCCCTATTTTATCTGCGATGGCTTGTAGAGAATAATGTTCGCTGTGTAGTACTTGAATTTAGGCTATTTCTTCCTTACTAAGTTTTTTTCCTCGACCCATATTTAATTTTTTTTTTATGTTAAATTGGTAACCTTTTTTTAAAAAAATTAATTTAATTTAAGTTTAAGTTGCTAACACTTCAAATTTATTGATAATATGGTCGTTTCTATTCAAGTGAAACAAACAAAAATCACACTTTTTATGAAAAAACAAAATAAAATAAAATTCTTCTGGCCTACTAATTTATTTTTATTTAAAAATTATGTAGTTTTAAACAAGTGCTAATCCTGTAAAAGTCAATCTTGGAAAAGTTGGGCCGATTTTAAAATATTTAAAAAAAAAACGGTCGTTCCTATTCAAGTGAACTGCAGTGTATATAGATTTTATCTATCTGACAGTAGTTTTTTTATAATTGATTTGCACTTTCGACTACGTTATGATCAACAAATTTGTATGACACAATCGAATTTATATGCTAAAGTGCCAACATTAAAAGCTGTTGAGAAATATTTAAAATGTTATAGGGTGGTCGACGGATGTAGTTTAATGATTAAGAGAGTTTCTCACGCCGCGAGCTCGAGTTCGATTCTCGCCGTTGAACAAAAATTAATACCAATACGAATAAATGGTTGCGGTAAGGTTTCAGTTTGAGACGCGGTTAGGGCCGTTTACGCTAAATGGTGAATAGCTTAATGGTGAAAAATAGCTAAATGGTGTTCTGACAATAGTATGTAACTAGGCGGTTAGGGCCGTTTACGCTAAATGATGAATAGCTTAATGGTGAAAAATAGCGGTGTTCATCCAATAGTATGTAACTAGGCCAAAATATTTAAAATAAAATCAACCGTGGATATTATAACAGTTAGTTAAATGAGGAGGCACAATGCAAATATTTAAAGTCGAATCACTTTTTAATGTAGACTTAGTGATTGGAAGTCTATAAAAGTACAATGTTCTTGATATAACGATAGCACGATAAAAACTTGTTTTGGAACTTCGATTGACTGGTAGTGATAAATCAAACTATTAGGCACTAACCATAAAATTTATGAACGATGTACATTTCTCTGTATGGTCGGAAAAAATTGTTGTTGATGATTATTTTAATTATATGATTAACCTTTAAGCCATATATTAAATAATACATTAATAAAATATAAATAAAATATTAAAAAACATTTCAATGTTTATAAAGATCTAAAATATATAAAATAAATATCCCGAATACGGTAAATATCAACTCAGACTATAAATTTCAATACTTAATTTTTTTCATAATTAGGTAAGATTATGCTTCTACTATTTGATGACTGCCCGTCCGGCAATTTTAATATAGCCCTGTAAAACTGGACATCTTCAATAGCAGACTCGATGTCCTTGCTTTTTTCTTTTGAAATTACTCCAGGGCAGTTATAGTGGTACTAAAGGAAGCTTTGCTAGATTTGGTTTGATTCTTCGATTGCCTCCGAACATTAATGGGATTGTATCATACTGTTCGGGGTCCTGATAAGTTTTTTTTTAATTTAATTGAAAGTAAATCCTACTTTTCAAATAATAATTCTGTAGCCACTGTAAATAATAATTCTATAGCCATCAATCTTAAATGAACTTTGTCATAGTCCATTGCCCTTAAATTGCGCAAAAGAGATACAGGACTATGAAATTCTATGTGCTTCAGATGCATTTCAATGATACTGAGTACGGCGTCGACTTCTTGTACCCAGGAATGTCCTGGTACAAAAAATCGTTGAATTATTGTGTGCACGGTACAATATGAATTGTACAAATTCAGCTTTCTTTTATAAAAAAATTTCTCAATCAGTTTGGATTTTCTAGCTGCTGTGATACGACTATTAAATTCACTAAACGTAAACCTATCGTAATTAATTAATATTGATAAGTTCAATGTTAGATTTTAAAATTTTTATTAGTAATTAGTGATTAATTAGTGAAATATTCGGCAGTGATCTCGTTTGTTCTAAATGAACCCATCTATGGCCTGTTGGATCTGTACAAAGTGCGGAAGGTTTACGTTTATCAAACCAATAGCATAATAGAATGATTTGATTTGGCAGAAGACTGCAAAATGTCAAAATAAGACAAATATCTCAACACTATAATATTCAACTGGTGGTCTATATGTTTGGTTCCGCAAGACTTAACCGTATCTGGAAGGAAATACGCTGATAAACAATTTTAAAACTCCAAAAAGATAATATCAATGTTATGTTACCTCCCAACTATATTAACTCGGTTCGAAAAATACTTTATTTCTTGTTATATACAATATATATAAGAAAATGTAAGATATTTAAAAATTTTAAGAATGTTAAAGATTTAATGGTCAACCACCAACAAATATATAAGATATATGTTTATGCGTGTATAGCTTTTGTTGTAGATTTCAATATTGTATAAGGAATAAGGTACTAAAAATTTATAAAGATATACTTTTTACCATTATACAACCGAAAAGTCTTTTCAAACATATTTAAGAACAAGAAATAAAATTTATTACGTTAAAAATAAAAATCCCTAGACAGATTAAAATAAAAGAAGTCTATGTCATGACACTTATTAAATATTTTTTTTGTGTTATAATATGTTTGTACAATGATTCGAATTCATTTCTAATCGTATCATTATAACGTCATTAGTAACATATTATATGTAAATTGATTTATGCGTTTTACAAATAAATCAAATCGAGAATATTAAAAACATATTTCTTTTATTTTATGATTAATGTGATCTGTCAGTTTTAATATTCAAATCGTGTCCTTTTCTAAAAATAACGTCTTACATTAGGTACGTCTTACACGTAACGTTACAAATAACGTCTTACATTAGGTGTTGGTATGTATAGCTTATTGATCATAAGTAGATTATATACATAAGGTAAACTACCGATTTAAATTGAAATAAGTTAAATTATACATGGTTCGACTTAGAATTAAGAAGCATGAGCAATTGATATCTCCTTAAATTGTTATAAGCGGATGTATCTAATAAGTTTAAATTTTTAAGACATTTTCTCAAAATAATCTCATATCGCTCGACAAATTCTTACAACTTATCGTTTTAAAATTATATTCAAATTCGGATTCAGATTAATTATAATAGATTATATTTATTATGGTGGCAAAATTATCACCATTTCACATATATTTGATTTTTTATTTATCCTATCCGGGCATACCCACATTCACTTTAAATGTTATTGGATTAAAACTTATAAGATGGAATACTTAGTATAGTTTGTTCTGTTGCCGGGTGTCACATAATGGTTAATGGAGTTTCGCCTTTGTCAAAAAATTAATATGCTAAGGATGATATACACGATTGTAATAATCATTCGTTGGGCTAACCACTAAGGTCTCAGTTGAGACGCGGTTAGACGCGGTCGTTTACGGCCTTTAAGCCATATATTATTTTTGTTGTGTAGAACAAACTGCAGATTAAGCACGAAGTGCTTGTGGTGTTCACAAATACGACGAATAGTCACGCCACAATAGTTAAGTAAAACACAAAATAATCGAAAAAAGATTTCACTGTTGCAACAAAGCCTCACAACATATATACAAACGAAAATGCAACAAACATCAAGTCCAGTCGCATATGCCTGATGAGATGGATTTGAACTTTTCGATCCCACAACGAATCAATGACGCCATTAGCTCGAAACCGGATTCGCGAACGAACATTACAGATCATAAATAAGAAGTCATACATTTCAAAAGACAAACGTCTAGCTGTCAATCAATGCCACTTTGTCGAGTTCTGGTGTATCTCCCATCATCAGCTGTCACGATTACAGCTTTCAGCATCGTTAACATTATTCTACATGCTCCATACATATATTCTGTACGATCGATAGCTTCTATATAAAATCCGTTAAGCTTTTCCTTTAACATAACAAACGAAATTGTATTCAACATTTTAAATTTATGAGATTACTAGCCATCATACTGCAATCTTATTCCAGAACTCATAAATTATCATCATACACTGCAGTATCATATTATAATATTTTGCCTAAATAACAGGTAACAATTAATTACATCCAAATTTACATCAGTTCCCCTCGTGATCAAGAAACACCTTTCATCCGTCCAATCACGACACGGTATGTATCATGATGTGCAGCATCAATCATGTGTAGATGTTGCACTATTTTCTACTTCACCTACTTATTCTCTCCTTAACGTCCGGTTTTTTCGATATAGAAAAATTTCGATATAGAAAAATATTTACTTTACCTGCATTGGATGTGACCATTACATTGGTGACCCTTACGGTCCTGTTTATGGCATTACATTACTACATATTGCAATGCGACACTCACAATCTTGTAATTCAATTCGTCATTCAATGACTTCATCATCAGATCAAAACGGGTCAACAACATACAAGCAACAACTTAATTTCAAAGCATCACGCATATTACATTGGTGACCTGACGTGTGATAATAAGGCGGCAACCGCGTATACTAACTATTTCATGCGACATATAGTTAGGTTTTGAAATCACTTAAAATTAATGCACAGTCCTTATATTAACTCTGATTTTGTTTGTCCCTATTTTCGCCATTTGGTCACAGTATTATTTAAAAAAAAATAGTAGTTTGGCTTGAGGACACAAAGTTGTTCCTCGTAAGAAAATTGATAAATCAAGATAAGAACACTATTTTATGCTGTTTGGCATGTGGCAACGTCCTGTTGGAACTACATATCAGCAAAGTTTATGCCAGTTATTTGGGGTGCAAAAAAGTTAGAAATCATGTCTCTATACCGTTCCCTGTTGACTATTACATTCCACCCATCATCGTTTATAAAAACAAATGGACTTATGTTTTGTGTGGCCCATAAAGTGCACCAAACATGGATTTTATTTAGGTGTAATTTAGACCATCAACATCCAAATCAGTTTGTGCTTCAGCTCATTGGCGTGTGCGATGGTCGTATAACTTTAATTTTTTCACAAGTTGAATTTTGTAAGTACGTAGCCATCCTTAGCTAAAATCTTTCATAAAGTGTAACCATTTCTTCAGTTACTGTGCTGTAGCAGCGTCTATCGCTTATTCGGTACGACGTCTTACTGGATGCGTATTATTAAATTTATAGTATACGTGGTGCAAATACCGCTGTAGTGCACAGTGATTTTGGCGAACAGAACCTGTTGAATAATGATAATTATCCTGAGTTCTGTAATCGTGACAGTTATAATGTTGCTGGATAGAGTTCAGCGGCGTGCCATACGAATAATACGAAACTCCAGACTTACGAAAGATCTAGACAGCCTACAGCACCGCAGAGATGTTGTAGAACTATGCGTGTTCTATAGATTAATAAATGGTAAATGTTCTGCAGAATTAAAGGAGAAAATACCACCATTAGTTACGCCTGGACGGGTAATACGAGGAACGGTCAATGCTCATAGGTTTACGGTGAAGCTGCCGAAACCTCGAACTGAAGGTACAAAGCGCGAATTCATTCATCGAACATCCAGGAAGTGGAATTCGTTATCCGGTTTTCAGTTTTCGTTGGATTATAGAATGCACAAGTTTAAGGCAGCTATCAACCTTTACTTGAAGGACCGCGCGTTGGGTGCAGGAGCTCTGACAGGTACAAGGAGCTAGGACTGTCTAAAAGTCCGCCCTGCACCCAATTAAAGCTTAATATAAAAAAAAAAAAAAAAAAAAATGATAATGATGGGAGTTGAAACTTGAACTCCAACAGAGTAATATTGATTGACAGAGCTAGGGCGCTGAATCAACCAGCCAATGAAGACCTTATGAAATGTATGGCATCTTGTATGTAATCTGTAATATTCATTCGCTAGGCCGGTTTCGATATGACGACGTCATTGACTCGTTGCGTGATCGAAAAGATTTAATCCATCTCATCACGCATATGCGACCGGGCTTGATTAATGGCTATGTTGCAACAGTTCTAGCGAATTACAATATTTTGAATCGAAATATTTTTTCGATTATTTTGTGATTACTTCACTATTGTGGCGTGACTATTCGTCGTATTTGTCAACACCACAAACCCTTATTTTAATAAAAAAAAATCAACGATTGAGCAATAGTTCATCAAAATAATGATAAAGCAAATATCAGCTGTCAAATTGTTGTCAAACAAATCAACGTTTCTGACGTGTAAGCATCTAGAAAAGCACACTTTATATGTTTGCGTAATGTGGGTGAAAAAATAAAATATTTTAACATTATTCAGTACTTTTTTTGTTTTATTCAGTATGAAATACTGTCAGTATGTTTTTCATAATGGAAATCAGATTTAAGCAATAAAATTCCATTGAATGGAAGATTCCATTGAATTTTTGTTGCATCCAGTGTGGAGATTATTGTTGCTTACAATCAATTATACTGTTGTTATACTATTGATCTGTCATTATATTTTTCAGCTTTTAATAGTGTGAAATTGGTAACACTGCGTGATGAAGTTTCTGTATATGTATAATGTTATGAAGGAGTCCATTACAAATAATCATATAAAATTTAAAGTTTTTTTGGCGAAATTTAGCTTGTGCAAAATTAGAGATTACTTCTCCAAAATATACTTTACTTCTCTGATAATACTGGTTTAATCATCAGCTTTTTTATATAGTACCATAGTTTATACACGTATTATGTATATTATTCACGTACATTATACATTTCGGATGAATAAAAAACCGCCGCCCAACAAATATTATTCACTTAAGAGAAAAGCTATAAGTATGTTAAAACACTTAAATCGAAATGGTAAAATCTTCAAACCACAACATTACTACATTAGCATGCCAAAGTGTGAGATCCTATTAATTGTGCTGCAAGTTTTATTATAAAATGATCGTTTTAAATAAATTTTAGTTTTTATGTTGATTTATTATTCAACCACAATACACTCATTTCAACAATACTTATTCAAATTCGTATTGTATTTTATTTATAAATTGACAACCTTATGATTAATATTGTACAATTAATAATACAATTTTTAGGATGAAAATTATTTTAGCCCTGCATTGTTTAGTTGCATTGTTTAAAAACCGCAAAAAAAAAAAAAAAAAAAAAATTGTTTAAGTTGTGTTCGAAAACGGGAACGACAACGAATTTATGTGTATGCAAGGGTTAATATTCATAAATGTAGAAATTGTCTTGAATATTAAATTGCCGCTTGGAACACCCACCAACATAAGAAAAGAACAACTTGACTAGACAATTTTATATATATACGTACATACAACAATAATATTATTTTATTGTTCTCCTTGGGGAGTTTGTCTTTATTTTAAAGATTTCAGGTGTGACAAAATTTGAATTTCTTAATATATTTTTTTAAAAAGAAAACGCAATAAATAACAATACGTAATTTAAAAATAAACTTCTGAATTGAAATGCAATTGAACTCGTGGAAATTAATTAGTTCGTTGCATCTAAAAAACTTGAGAATAAGTAATAAAACGCAACCAGGTGGCACGTGCAAATACTTAACGGTGTCGCACCAAATTGTGGCCATGAAACCCACAATCTCTTAAACTTAAAATAAATTAATATCATATGTAATTTGTAAATATGTCTAATATATTCCGGTAACAATAAAATGTCTAAAACCGCAAAATAATGAATACATTATTGTTGTTGTATATTAAACCAAATAAAGTTTTTTACAAATCTTAGTCATTAAAAAATATTATATAGTAACAATACGAAGACCATAATTTTATTTAAATGCGATTATATTGTCTAAGTGAAATTTTTATTGTTTAATTGTAAAAATCAATTGATTGTAAAATTGTTGTGGAAATAATTAATTTATCGAATTGTTTTTAAAAATTGAACGACCATCCAAAGTACACTAAATTGATAGGTGATTGATTTTTAAAATATTTGGCGTAAAGTATATCACGTACATAGCTCAACGGCCTAACATACACATCGCATTTTTATCGTATCCTAATTGAAGTTGCACTATTGGCTATAATCGTCTTATAAAATGGACCAGTGAATGGCCATAACCAGCTCTACGGTCGCTTTTTATGTCATCCGGTGCATATGTTAATTATTGGACAATGGCGAGAATCGAACTCGAGACCGTGGCGTGCTGAGAAACTCTCTTAACCACTAAGCTACAACCGACGACTTTATAATTGACAAAATAATAAAACATGTTTTAATAGACATCGTTTTTATCTTGAGTTCATACAAAATCATTTTTATCTAAATTTATTTATAAACAATTTCTTATTTCAAAATAAATATATTATTATTTTTTTATTTAATATGGTCATTTTCCGCCACAACAACGAATCAGCTTCCGCTATTTTCTATGATTCATATCCTTTCATAACTATGTGCATATACGTTTCAGCAGTGATGGTTTTTATAAAAACCTAATGTGCTAGTTATTCAATACACATTATGTTACGAATGTGCATTTTGATTTTTATGTTGACTATTTTAATACTAGGAACAATCTTTACTTCCTTAAATAATATAATTTTATGTCTATTATATAAATCTATAATAAGAAATTCAAGTTATATCTTTGGTGGTTCAGTTTCATTATCTATGGCTCACTATAGCTCAGATTTACCTATACCTTTCTTTCTTAGAAGTAGGATCAGTCTATAAATTCTTTTATAGATCAAACGCTCATATAAATTCATTAACCGCATCATTTCAAAAAAAGAAACTCAACCATCATCAGTTCTATGTTCCAACCGAAGATCAACCAAAAATGAAATCTACTACGAATAATAAATGCCAAAATTAGAACAGACCACCCCAACCTTACAACTGCATGGATATCACCGGAAATTCTTCACAACATTGCAAGATATTAGAACAATAAGAGAAGCAGACGTAAACAAACAAAGCCACTAGTATAGAATAAATATTCAACAATAATGAAGAAGTACCCGGCTACCAAGAATACAATCAAACCTTAGATTAATAATAATTAAAGAAGGCGGAAATAATTCCAGAACTCAATGCCACTAGAGGCCCACGATTCAACCACCAACATACAGATTAAAAACTCCCAATCATGATTGATGAATCGTCACCACCCCGGGAATCGAACCCGAGACCCCCGAATGACAGATCAAGTACGCTACCTTCTCTGCCACCAGAGAGACAACCTTAGATTAATATATTACATGAAAAAAAAATTTGTGGAACCTCGTCCATGGTAGAGGTAAACCACAGATACGAAGAAACAGCAAGTGAAGTAAAGAAGATGGCTAGGAATGAGCGAAGAAAATATGAAGAAAGCATTATCAAGGTTTCTGAAGAGGTGCAGCAGCAATCTAGAATATACTTCCACTACACCTGTGCGTAACAAAAGTCACCGAAAAAATTACAAATATACCACATATACTGGTTAAGTAATGATTGACAGTTAAATAGATGGAAAGAATATAAAGAGAAATAAGCAAAAATTGGCAAGACATCTCTCTCCTCAACACAACAATAAAGATATTCGCAATGATCATCCTACACAGAATCTCACCTGCGTTCAATTTAATCATTAAGAAACGAACAAGCTGGCGTTAGGGCCGGAAAAAGTTTTACTGATCACAGTAACTCAATCCATACCATAACCGAACAATCTATTGATTGAAATTCACCACAGTAGCTATTTTTCTATTTGGTAGACACTTTGTAAAATTGGTATCCCAAAAAAATTAATACTCATACAAAAAATGTATTAGAGTTCTCAAAACCAAGTTCAATATAAAGGCAAACAAAGTGAAAAATACTATAAAACACGAGGAGTAACGCAAGTAATGCGTACTCTCACCAATTCTGTTCCTGGTAATATTGAGTAATATAATCCGAAAATAGAAGACGTCACGTAGGACATTTCAAAACCAAGATAAGAATGTTCAACTCGTATGTAAAAACAATACTACTGTGTGGATGCCAGACATGGAAACACAGAAAACGTGAGAAAGAAACCACAGTTGTTAGAAAATAAGTGCTTTTGACGAATATTGAAATGCTTATGGCCTAACACCATAACTACATAACATTGAACTGCATAAAAAAGCAAATCAGCCAGACATGGAGACCGGGGTTAAGAGACAAAAAGTGGAGATGGATCGGCCAGACTCTGAGGTGATCAACAAATGATATAACGAGAATATCATTGGTCTAGAACCACAAGGCATACGGAAAGTAAGAAGGCCAGCGATGACATAGAGAGAACAGTGATATGGCTAAAGTGAAATAATTTGGTAAATCATAGGCAAAGATAAAAGCTATAGCCCCCAACAGAGTATGATATAGATACAAAAATACAGATCTGAGGAATTTATGAAAAAATTTCGAAAAAAAATCAAACTTCACCACCCAGGTGGCGCAGTGGTTAAAGCTGTGGCAGTTGGAGCGGGAGGTACCGGATTCGAATCCCGATAGGAGCAGGATGCAAAAGCGATTTTTCACCATCTGATTACGATCGGTGAACACATCTATGATTCCCTATTGGAGTGCAGAACTCATGGGCCGACCCATCTTCCATGTCAGTACTATAGGCTGGCATTGAGCTGTCCAATGTGCAGATGGTTCGATCGATGACGAAAATCGGACCTCAGGGTTTATTAATTAAAAAATATTAATAAATATTTTTCTCGAATTTAAGAAAGATGCGCAGATGGTTCGATCGATGACGAAAATCGGACCTATAGCCTATATATCTATAGTGGACCTATCGGACCTATAGGATGTACGTCCTCGATTTGGCCATTCAGGTTAAAGTAGGACGTAAATAAACGAACCGCGAAAGAGCTTGGAAAGCCTTGAGCCCCAAAACAGATTGCATAGTATGAAATATGAAAAAAAATCGAACTTCAAAAATGGAAAGTAGATAAGACTACTTTAACTGAAAATAAAGTATATTTTAATACTTGTACCTTTTGATTTGAATCTAATTATTAGTGGTTAGATTGTTCAATAATTTGTTGGAGCCTTTGACATACAAGGCATGATGAAATATGTAATGTCTCATACACTTAATTTATATATATAAAATTAAAATTATTATTTGATTATTATTTATTAATTTAATATTTATTTTAATTATTTAATTATTTATTTTTAAAATATATATATATAATTTTCCAATAAAAATTGTTCACGGTACATAATGTAACCGGAACGCACTAATGTTTCCACTGGTGAACTAAAGTTAAGGTGGTGCGAGGTACACCACTTGAAATTCAAAATTCTACTACTATACCTAAGGAAAAATACATTTGATATTCGAAGGAGAAAATTGCAACCGAATATCAGTATAGAAGTTCACTAGTTTATATGTATGTTGCGGCAAACAGAGTAAACAAAATGACATAAATTCTCCTATTTGAGAATTAAACCTGTGTGCGCAGTCTTCGTCACGCACCAAGTATATTATTCGTGCAAAGTATCGGGTTTGTCACGAAAGTACGGCGAGATGCCGGAAATGATATTAGCAAAGTGAATGTGAGTTTGATTATGCAATGATAATAAAATCGATTACAGGCTAAACAGCAATGAACTTGATCAATACTTATGTCTCCAAGCGTTAAATAACAAGAGCATGCGTATCAATAAAAATTAAGCCTATTGACATAAATCCAAATATACGATAGTGTTTCTATTCAACACTAGATGTAGTAACAAAAAGAAAAGCGATTTTATTTTATTTTAAATTGAAGCGCGATTGTAATGTTTTTTCATATAAATTTAGAAAACATTAAAATCGGTCGCTACAAATACACACACCAATAATAGAAATTGCATAATATAATCATATGTTTATACAATCAATCGAGAAGGCTGCCGGTTACTCTTTTAAAATGGTTGCACTTGATAGCTTCTCTTTAATCGATTTTTAATGTAGGAATATTTAAAAGAAGCTTTTTAATGTAGGAAGATTTTAAAATTTTGTTCAAAAGTTCATTTTGTAAATAGAATTTTGAATGATTAACTCATCAACACTCAACCATACTCGAAAGTTTTACCATGATATCTCTGAAAGGTCAAAGGCAGATTATTACACCCCGTATGTTGAGATTTGGAGTAATAGCGTGTTCAATTCATACAGTGTTAATAAATGCTTCTCTAGACTGTAAGTTATTTAGATGGTTAGAATAAAACAGTGCTGGAACCTTAACCTTTATAATATAATTAGAATCCTCTCCAAACCCATAAATTTTGCTTTATCGATGTTTATTTCATATAGGCACCAGATTATAACTAAAGGAGGATTAAAAAAAGATTTTTATTCTGAATGGGACATGTAGTTGTGTTTAAGTCTAAAATTGATTTAAGGTGTAACATTTTTGTTTAAGACGATTTCATAACATTTTACTATACTTTTATTGTTAACTAAATGACGTTTTTTATTTCTTATCATTTCAGAAATCAACTAATCTCAAATATTGTTTATTATTCCGATCTAGTCGCCATGGTATCGAAAGACTTGAAATATGTGATTCAAAAGATGATGCAAAAAATTCTAAAATCATCACGCTAGAAAATTGTGTAAAAATAACTCAAGATCCAACCGAAAATTTAATAAATATTGTTACAAAGACTGGTACACTAACTTTAAATACACAAAACGAAGAAGATTTAACAAATTGGGTTACTGTACTCAAATCGGTTGCGTTCAAAGACAAAAATAATACAATATCCCGGACTTCGGCAATCGAGGAGGATAATGATTTGTACTGTTCATCATATAATGATGGCGTTTTTACCGTGAAGCTAATACCAACCGAGACTACGGTTCGATGTAATCTGGAGACCGGAGTTTATAACATAGAACTGACTTCAGTCGAAATTTTATTAAAAAAACCGAAAAACGATGCGACCGTAATAGCAAAATGGCCATATCGCTATATCCGTAAGTACGGTTATCGTGACGGAAAATTTACATTTGAGGCGGGTCGGAAATGTGATACGGGCGAGGGTTTATTTCGATTAGATCATCCAAATCCACAGCAAATATTTCGTTGCATGTCGACTAAAATGAAAACAATGAAAAAGTTGATTAAAGGGGATAGTATGAACAGTTTAGATTGTGGTGAAAATCAACTAAATGCTGCACTATCAATGGAAGCTGGATCACGTAGCCCTTTACCTCCATCACCAAATAATAATCAAGAATTTGATGTAAACGCAATCGGCTCACCTTTAAATCAGAGTAGTAATTCTTTGCACACCGGATTTATATCATCGACAGATTCTCTTAATTTGGTCACGACTCCAAATGGAGTGGCACCGCCTTCAAAGAATTCAATACCGAATAAACCGCCACGCAAAATTTTAATCGAAAATACCAAACCAGAGCCAAAATGTAGTGAAAAATATCGAAAATTTCAAAACTATGAACCTGTCACACCATCACCTACGTCTTCGTCATCAGGATCTGTGTTAAAAGTGATTGCGGACAATTCTGTTAATTTAAAAGCGAATAGTAATAATTTGACATTAGTTATACCATCTGAAATCTCTAAACGAATGCAAAATAATATAAATAACAATAATAATATAAATAATAATAACAATAATAATAATATACAGAAACCGTCCTATCGAGATTACGAATCGATAGAAAATATAACCGAAGCTTGGAAAACCTTAGGAATTGACGAAGTAAAGCATACGGAACATGTGACAACACCTGAAGATGAGCTAGTCGAATTTGTGTGGCAAAGATCTAAGTCGCATAAAGAACTAAGTAGATTACCAACACCACCTAAGGACAAATCGCCTGAACCTCCAAAAGTAAGAAATTCACCACCACCGCCACCAACACACCACCCACCACCACCGCCACCTCCCAATTCAACCAAAATCATTATTGATGATAATGAGGATCGTGATGAAAACTATGATCATTTAGAATTTTTCGCCACCTCGACAAAAATTAGTTCAAGTTATAAAACTATTATAACAGTTGTACCGCCCACATATCGAAAACAAACATCCCAACCTGTAACGCATAATGATTATGAGTTAATTGGAGGGCCGGATACACAACCATGTCGATTGGCGGACGATAGTTATTTAGGCTATGGTGTGCTACGCAAATCATCGTTACCTGCCGGTCAACTAATTAGCAGCACAAAAATATTAAATCATGATGGTCTATTGGATCATCGACAATGTAATGGACTAGATTATGCAATTGTTAGTAAACCGAAACGTGTATAAGTGTTAAGACAATTCTTGTTTTAATTTTTTATTCTTAATATAATGTAAAATGACCAAAGAAGCTCATATATGATCTGATTGTTATTATTTTGTTAGTATAAAATGGGGACATAAATAAACAATATGAACTACAGAATATTGATATATAATTTTTTCAGTCAAATTTTGGCTCCGTCTGAGCTTTTGCGGTGCCTAAAATATTTTAAAAATTTTTACAATTTTATACAATTAGCAACAAACTTTAAACTAATGATCGTGTGATCTGGCCATAGTAAAATATTTGATTCTTTAATTAAATATTTTGCTACAATTACTTAAGTATATTAGCAGATAATCGTTATAAGGTACAATTTTCAACAGCGCAGCAGTGTGTAATTTTTAGTAGATGTGAACGCCGAAAATTTGACGAAAAAATTATATTGAAATTTGTGGGTTAATTATTTTGACAGAAACTCGATCGATTATGCTATAGAATAAAGTTTCTACATTCATTAACATATTTAAGCAATTTTAATTTAGAATCGTTTACTAAGTTAAATTTTTGCTTAGCTTTTGTAGTAAGCGCATACAATTTCATTTTATTAACTTTTATTAACATTTGTCAGTGTAGCTTTAATTATGTTGCCATAATAAACCTGTCACCTGACATAATATATTAATTGTGACACCTTATTTAATCACAGCATAATTAATATGTAGTATTATGGAAAAACCGATCGAGTTTACATACATTTATTGCACCGTAATATAATTATACCTGTAATATGCCAAACTATAAAACTTTGTCAAACTATATCTATACATAAATATATATATATATATATATATATATATATATATATATATATATATATATATATATATATATATATATATATATATATATTTATATATATATATATATATATATATATATATATATATATATATATATATATATATATATATATATATATATATATATATATATATATATATATATATATATTGTCAAATTATCAGATTTAACAAATCGAGAGTATTATTTATACATACATACATATATGCCATGTTTTGTTTTTAAAAATTTATTAGATACTCGTAAATTATAATTTAATAAATTTGTGCCTTATAATTGATGTTATCAATTAAATTTGTTTTTTATAAAATACACTATGTTAACATAACACGCATACATCAATACATAGTTCAAAAATGTAATTATACATATTTTACTTTTGAATATTTACACAGTAAAATTACAATTTAAATAAATCAAATATTATTTACACTTTGTACTTACTATAAATTTTTGTTATTAATTAAATGCAGCACAATAATTTTATAAATATATTTTGGTAGATACAATTTCAAAAAATTAAATAAAATGAAACCGAACTTATTATTTAAAAACATAAATAAATTATTTGTTTTATTGTCGGTAAAAAGCACGAACATGTTAGTCATAGAATTTCACCGCTGAAATCAATGGTTGGTATAGGAGATGACTAGATCTGTGTCAGTTAAAATGTCAACAAAAACTATGTCAACAATACTAAACCACCAAATGTATGAAAGGTTATCAGCTGAAACTTGCTGATGTATGAAAGGTTATCAGCTTAAACTTTCTGATCAAAAAGCTCGTTGGTCTATTTCTGATTACCTTCTACTCTACTCTCCACTAATGTTTGTATCATAAAACGGACACCAGACGGTAACAGCATATTCCAATTGTACAGAGTCTTGATTGTCTCCAGTTCATATGTATCTCCCGTCCTATGTTTAAAAAAATTCCACATAGAATTAGATCTCGTTCGGTGTTTGTTACTGCTCATATTTTCCACGAAAATAACATCTACCTATGTCTTTGATTTTAGATACTCTCTGTAGCGGCATTTTATTCATTTCGTAATGTTTTAAAAATAGATTCAATTTCCGGTGGAATGATAAAGTCTTACACTTATTGACGTTCAGGTTAAGAAGATTTAACTTATACCAATTGGCTAAATTGCCAGTGCCCTCTTGGAGTTTTTCGGCATCCTTAAGTTCTCGATAGTTCTCTATATGTTTCAGCCGTCAGCAAACATTAGCATTTTTCAGTCATTGTGTCGATGAAATAAGTAAACATTCAAGGACTAAGATGTGAATCTTGTAGAAAACCTAATGTCGATCGAATTGACTTGGACCTGCTGTTTCCAATATCGATGTACACCACGTCAACGTGCTTGTTGACTTTCTATAACTTTGATTGTGCTGCTGGTTCACCTCCGTTTCTGATGCCATTAATGCGTTCACTACGCTAAGCAAAGGTGTGTCAATAATCCATCTAGACGACAACACTTTTGAATCTAACTGCATTCTTGTATGGAAGAATCAAAATTGCATTTCACATTTGAAAACTTGCTATTGGTAATAAAATTTATAACATTCTCTGGAATTTCAACATAACATGAAACGTCACTACATCTTAGATGTGAGACCACTTAAGTTCCTTTACCAGCAGCCCACCAGACCAAAGTTTATAGTTTACTGCTACATCGAATGATTCTCCTGGAATATTGATTTTATATGACATATATTTTTATTTTAGGCCACTATGTGGCTTATGAACTATTCATTAGATATACACATCGTCTGTATTTACAATTTCATCCAGTAACTGTTCTAATCATATATTTGATACCGAGCTGTGCATTCGAATAATGAAAAGTCATCATCTTGGTTGAGCTTGAATATTAATTTCACTGGCTGAGGTTTCTCTGACACTACTACTAGTAGTTATCATCCAATTTCCTTGCATCCATATCTTTATCTATAGCGGTCTATGATTTGGAATGCAAAATTAAATTTATCTCTTGAATCTTTTTTGACCTCCTCAATATGAGAACTTATGCATTGCCAGCTGCAGTTTGTATTATTGATTTGCTATCTGAACATATGCCGCAGTTTTTGTTTTTAGTTCTATGATTTCATAATTGAATTCTAGTATTCTGGAACTGGCCAATTCCATGGTTTAAGAGAATGTCGTTGATAACTGAATACATCCAGTCTCTCTTTTACAGCTATAATGTTAAAGTTGCAGTAGTTATCCCAATACCATAGCGCATACATTTATGCCATACTATCATTTGTGACACTGTCTCTGTAATGGATAGACATTTTGCGTGAACGATTGTTAAGCAAATTCCACTGCTACTTACAACCGCTTCTCGGTATTACTTGATTGTTAAATATGCACTGATTGCAGTATAACTAAGCACTGATTCACTGTTTGCTGTATATACTAATTGTTTGTTTGTTTGTTATTTGTTTGTTTTGGGGCTCGAGGCACTTCCAACTCTTTTGCGGTTCGCTTATTTGCTTCCTAACCTAACGCCATTACAGCCAAATCAAGGACGTACGGCTATAGGTCCAAATTACGTAGAACCATCTGCACATTGCATAGCTCTATGCCAGTCTATTATAAATAGTATTGACATGGAAGATGGGTTGGCCCATGAATTCTGCACTCCAACAGGGGGTCATAGATGTGTTCTTTCACACCACCGATCGTAATCGTGTGGTGAAAAATCCCTTTACCATCCTGCCCCTATCGGGATTCGAGAACCCGGTACCTCCCGCTCCAACTGCCGCAGCTTTAACCACTGCGCCACCTGGGCGGTTACCCTAATTGTATTTTAATAATCACTTTACTCGCTAGTGAAATAAGCCAACCATTCCGTTGATTAGTTAGCATAACAATTTATAGTCATAGATGAAGTCGAAATCAACTCGACGTTTGTTAAAACAAAGCTTCAAATTGACCACGTTATAGTTTCAAATAAGAAGGATCAGGGTGTGCAAAAGTTACTTAAAAATTTCAAAAAGATTCTACGAAACGCTGTTAAAGAAAAGTAAGTTAAATAGTGATAGTAAGTATAATCAACTGATAAATTATTAATGCTGTAAAGAGATAAGTATACATTCAATCTATTTTACCTACAATTCCTATTCAGAGATGTTTTTCTCTAGAGTTCAAACTTTTTAGGACTACGCAACAGTGCAACAGATAAATTCAGACGCAATGCAAAGAATTGCACCCTACATGAACAATTGAAGTTAATAACTGAACAAGTATACCGATAAGGAAATCATATGAAACCACAGTTATGATATACATATTTTTAAATATCAGAGTTCAGAATCATCTAATTTAAAAGAAAACAACTTAGTCTATCGTTTAATTCTTACTGTTGCTCCAATTTCAATAGTTGCATCAGTCAGATCACATGATGTGAAGTTTGTTATGTCACATTAATTGTATTCTCTAAGTCGATTGTTCCAATACTTGTAACGCGACGAACAACACAACTTTACAAGTGACGTTATGCCACAAAACATTTCTAGTGAAAAAATAGTGGCGAAGTGAAAACACAAGCTTTTATCTTAATTCATTATTTGATTTCATATAAAATTGTTTACATATTTTTGTATTTAAGATAGAATAAGGATTTCCAAGCTGTTTGAAGTGACAAACATAGTCTGTTATACAACATCTCTTGTATAGCAAACTATTGTTCGTCACTTCAAACACACATGAAATGACATTTGTCGTACTATGTGTCAAATCTGTACAAGCAACTAACTCAAATCACGAAGTGATCTTTGTTTTAAATTTAAAGAATAATGTGTAAATAAATTTATTTTAAATAAAACTAATTATTATAGGATTTTAAACTTCCATCTTTATTTCTTCTTTTTTTTGTGTTTGTATTTCCTCAATCGATACTTTCTTTCCACTGCTAACTTCTTCTTTAGTAGGTTGGGTAACCATTTTACGTTTTTTGGGTGGCAACCAATTGCCATGACCAGCAGCACGTTCAGATTCCTCTATACTATATGGCTCATCTTCTAGATTTTTTAATCTACGTTTATGTACCTAAAATTGATGTAAGAATTAGTTAGCATTTATAGAACATATCACTGAGTATCTTCGTCCACCTTAGTTTTGAAATGCGCATTTAAAGCTTCATCATCGATAAAATATTTAGCACAATGTATACAGTAAAATTGGGCGAAGCCGGGTTTATCCAAATCAACTGATTGAGTAATTAATTTTTCCGGTTCTTCTTGGAGATCCTTATCAATCTATTAATAGAAGTAAATAAATAAATTTATAGGTTATGTTTTCCAAAATATATGATTTACCTCGTCCAAATCCTTCTTGCGGCTTCGAGTTCTCCAACGGCGTCTTAAATGAGTATCGCCCGAATGCATTTTCTTTCGTTTTTGTGGCATACCCATTTTGAAATAATATTAGTAATAAACTTTTTCAGAATTAAATAAAAATGTGCGAAGTTCAACCATAGAAATGAGTTTTAACAATTTCTATGAGTTCAACGTGTTGTTGAAACCAGGTTTCAAAATAAAAGAAATGTCAGTCGCAAATAAAAAACAAACAAATGTCAAACAGAACGAAACATTTTTAGTACTAAAATTGAGCAAATTTGAGTAAAACTATTTATTTTTATTTATATACAGTAAAAACTTATACTTTTATTTACTATTACAATCTTTTAATCCACTTCCTAGTCGTATGTCACCAGGATCATCTTTCGCAATATATTCACAGTCGTTTTCACTAAAACCAACTTTAACAACCTTTTCACCTTTCTCTGCTAAAATATCCTCAATGTTTTTCTTTCCATTTAGATCGGTGAACCAGTTAAGATTGTCCGCTATTAAATGATTATTTGCACAGCCATCACATCGCACGATTACGACTCCTTTATTGTACGCGACTTTTGAGATTTGTTTATAATTTCGGGTATTGCACACTTTGCAAGTAAATCCTAATTGCATTTTACCTTCTATTTGACCAATTGGTATACTATTTGTTGCTGCATGACTGGTTGTTTGTATATTTCGGTTGATTTTGTAAAGCTCGATAGTCCTCAAAAGGAACCCATTTTCAATCGATCTATTTATTTGTGAAACGTTTCGTTGAGAAATTAGGGTCACAAGACTACGATTATACGGTTTAAATACATTTTTATAACAATTAAACACTATTTGTTTATAAAAATTCATTTTAAATTTGAAACTAGTTAGAACACTATCGGAAAGCGAGAGATGATGACATATTTAATTGAGCTTACAGTCAAACGTCAAATTTAGTGAAGTCGTTTAATACTTTATTTATTTTAGTACTTAAGTTTCATCGAACGGACTCAATTCGCTCGAATTTTCGCTGTGGTTTTCGTCGGCCACTGCTCCAAATTGACAGAAATAAATTTTAATATTGTATAAACAATGAATGAAATTTATCTTGTATTTTAAAAAATAATATTTATATTTTTTACTGTGAAACTAGTTGATATTAGATAGTTTTATTAATTGAATATTTTAATTGCAATAGTTTAAATTATTATTGTGTGATCGAAATCTGTTTTAAGTGTGTAATTTTGAAAACAAATTTCGGCTTTGATCAATGTGAGCTTCAATACCAAGAAAAAGAAAACTTTTTCTTATTTTTCTACTTCATTTTATTGTTTATGTTAATTTTTTCCTAATATTCTTTATATTTCGTTTGATTTCAGTCCGACAAAATGTTGAAATGAATAAATTTTAAGTTTTAAATAAATACACGACAAAATTCTAACGAACAATAACTTATATATCGAATATCGACAAACCAATTTCATAGAAATGAGAATAGAACTATAAAAACTATTAATGAAAATGAATGGTGCTATCATTAAAATAATTATTTATTTAATATTGGTTATAAATGATTTGGGTGCCGTAGAAAACTGTCCCGATAAATGTTCGTGTAAGCCAATCTCCAGTAATGATTCATATGGCATCAAAGTTAGTTGTATTGGAACACAATCGAGTAAGATCACTAGTCTGAAAGAATTAGATTTTTCAGAGCTCTATCATGATCTCGTTCAACTGTAAGTACCTCATTCTTAATTTCACTCTTTATTTTTCCAATTATTTAATTTTGTAAATTCGATTCCAGTAATTTGAGCAGTAACCAAATAAGTGTCATTGATTCCAATGATCTCGTAAATATGACAAATTTGCGTAAACTAGATTTAACATCTAATTCATTAAAGCAAATCGATGAAAATGTATTTCCGGAGTTAAAGAATTTAGAAAAATTGAAAATATCGCAAAATCTTATCGTGCACATATTTCCAGGATCATTTAACAAATTACCAGCGTTGAAAATATTGTAAGTATTGAGGACACGATAAATGTATTTTGGTTAATTTTTAATAATTATTTTAGGGATATTTCATCAAATCCTCTCGCATGCGATTGTGACCTGGTATGGCTTGTTCCCTGGTCAAATAAAATGAATGTAAAATTAGCTCCAGTGCCAAAATGTGCTACACCATTATTATTTTCTGGCTTCTCTTTGAAAAAACTTAAAATTGGAACTGATTTTCACTGTGAATCGCCGCTACAATCTATTCTTGAAATGAAACCAAATCAAGATCAATTGGTTTTTGAAGGGGATTCATTAACTCTGCAATGTCGTGCACCACGTGTTGCGGTCGGTGATCCAAGAGATTCGGAAGATTTACCAGGAGGAGCACACGTCTTCTGGGGTTGGTCTGATAAAATAGTCGAACCCGGTTCAACCGAGAATGTTATTTTTTACGACCCCAATGTTAATTTCTCATCAATACAAATAGAAAACAAACATTTGTCAGATAGTGGAATACTGCATTCGATTTTAAGAATTCCACACGTCACAAAAAATCATACAGGTATGTGGGATTGTCGATTACGTTCGCAACAAGCTAATTCATCGAAAAATATTACGGTTGTTGTAATATCAGAAGATACTCAGTACTGCAGCCAACATAAAACAATCAATAATAAAGGAGTTTATTATTGGCCACGCACAATTCGAAGTAAAACAGTTCAGGTACCATGTACTGGAGAGGGTCCACTTCCTCTATACGCTTCATATAAGTGTAACGAAACTGGACACTGGACTAATTTGGATACAAATTCGTGTCCCTATGTTAAAGAAAATACAAAAATTTTGGAACAATTTTCGAAAGTGAATCTCTCAATAACACGTAACAGTGTATTGGAAAGTGCCAAACGATTACGAAACTATACAATAATTGACGATAGTGTACTAAGAATTAAAAAATTTAGTGATCCAATTGATATTGTGTTTATAGCAAAAACGATCGACAATTATCTTGAATATCTCAATCAAGAAAAAGATCTTGGATCAATGCTTTTAAACATTTTATCTCAGATCATGATTTTACCGTATGATTTATTTCAAAAGGCACAAGAAATCGATGGGTCGTGCAATAAATTAGTGAACGCGGCCGAAAAGGCTATCGAATTCACGTTGTCAGCACAAGCCCAAAAAGTAAATTTAGCCCTTGAATTCTTTAAAATTCATACGGGTATAACATGTTCATGGTTCCGCAAAGAAAATCAAAATATATTTCAATGTAATACGGCGATAAAACCCCAAAACTATGGGTTACAACAGGAGAAAAATATGGATGCCCTAATCCTAATTCCAACATCACTATTCACAAAAAATCTTAAATACCACGGTGCTGAAACTTTGCTGGTGTCTGTATTTCGAAATAGTAATTTCTTTCCGGAAAACAAAACTCTTACCAATTTTAGAATTACTTCCTCTGTTATTGGTGCTAAGTTAATGAATCGATCGGTAATAGAAAATTTAACAGAACCAATTTATATCATGTTAAAATCGATTCCATTTCATCATCCAATAAGTCAGCCGCGACCTGTATGGTGGGACCCTGAACTAAATTCTGGTTTAGGTGGATGGTCGTTACAGGGGTGCAATCAATCACAAATTGTACACGAAATGGTCGTATTCACTTGTAATAAACTCGGGTACTATGGCTTGATACAAAATGTCAAATATTTAAATGATTTCATTGATGAAAATGCAGGCGCCCGATTTCGTTTGTCGCCACCCGCTTTATATATTGGCGGAGTAATTTTATTTATTGCTATGTGGATTAATATTGTCACGTATATTGCATACGGTGATGTAATTCAAATGGCGCGGCGAACTAAACACGCACTGATTAATATGTGCTTGGCAATATCACTATTAATAGTTGTGTTTACTTTAGGTATTTATCAAACCGAAGATCATAAATTATGTCAAGGTATAGGGGTTGCAATTCATTATTTTTCATTAAGCGTTATTCTTTGGCTTTGCGTTAATGTCAGCAATATGTATAAACGAATGTCAAAGAATGAGCGTAACAATATTGCATTGCCAACCGACGATCTGCCGAAGGAGCATATTGGGCGAAGACCTATTCTTGGCCTCTACTTGGTAGGATGGGGAATAGCAATGATTATTTGTGGTATAAGTGGTGCGGTTCACATTCGTGAATATGCGTCATATTCATATTGCTTTTTAAAAACTGGACCTGCGTTGAGTGCACTTTTCGTTCCGGCTGCTATTTTTATCGCATTTTTGTTCATTTTATTCGGTTGCATCCGTTGTCATCTCAAGTACACGCTCATTAATGGGCACATGTCAGAAGGTACACAAGCTACTGAAAATGTTGATTTAGATTTGTTGGAGCCAAATAATGGGCAACCGCCATTGGGGAATGAACGTTGTCAAAGTATTAGTATTTGTACTCCTACTACCGTTACGAATATAGATGATCAGGAACATTCTCTTGCCACTCAACTTAAAGCTCATATTGTTGTTTTAGTTTTGTTTATTATGACATGGTTTGCTGGAGCTGTATCCGTTGCAACACCATTTTCCGATAAAATTCTCTACGAAGAGGAAGTTTTTAGTGTCATTTACGCAATATTAGCAATAATACTAGGATGTTTTATAACTTTCTATTACGGGATTTCACGCAGCGATGTTAGACTTCAATGGGGCGCTTTATCGTGCTATGATTGTCAGCGTAATAATAAACAGTGTTGTCGGCCAAAAAGTGTGTCTGATTCAAAAGAATTGAATGGTGGTCCAATAGTAGCGTATCACACAACCAATACAATACAATCATCACGTTCAAATAGTCAAAATTCAAAATCATATCGACCGAGTAGCAAAACTGGTAGTGAGTTTAATTCACACACCTTGCAACGAAATGAAAGCCCAAATGGTGCTCAAATCAATAATGTCGGTACTAAAGTTAATTTAGTGCTTATGAATCGGCAACAGTATGTGCAAAATCCAGTTATGGCACCTGGTTCACAAATTGATGCGCCTTTAAATCAATCGGCCGATATATTCTATAATCCAAATCAAATAAATGTTGCACGAAAGTTTTTTCGTAAACAGAAACGTCTAGCGAAGCAGAATAATATTGAATTTCAACGGAATCGCAGCGATTTAGATAATCGAAGCGATACATCATCATTAATGTCGTATCCATCGAAAAATATGTCGATATTTACTGGCGGCAGTAAAGTGAATAATACAAATATTCATGTTGATCGTAAAAATTTGCATATTGAAAATCATAAGGACATGAAACAACAATTGAATCCTAATATTCTGTCGGATAGTTGTAATGAAAGTGATTTGATTGGTGATCCAGAACGTTTTGTTCTAGGGTCTGATTCATTGCGGGCGTATGCCTCAGGCACAAGAGGTACTATGACGAAAATAGCAAATACAGAGTCGTGCTCGTCGCCCAATAGTCCAGTTGTGGCAAATATTTATACAAACGTTTCAGAAACTGGTAAGCCAGAGCATGAAGTTATAACGGTTCGTAATAATGATAAACGAAAATCGGACGATAATCCATTTTTTGATACAACCCTTGAAGATGTAACCGAAGAAGACGAAGAAAATAATTTAAATAATCCAATACCGGATAAAACAAATAATATATTTACAAATAATTCACAAAAGTATCGCAATATTGAATTGAGTCCAACGAAAACCATAAACGATGTTATGATGAATGAAATTGGACTTCCGATAATTGAAGAAAACTCTAAAAACGATGATGATGATGGCGAAACGGAGGATATTATAAAATTAGATAAAAATATGGAATACATATCACCATCGTTAGAAATTTCGGGTAATCTCCAAAAATCGAAATCGTTAGAAAATGTGGCACACTCGAGTTATCGTAAACCAAAATTAACATCAAACATATTGAATTTAATGGATAATTCACAAATTCGTTCGATATCTTATAATAATTTATTAGAATTAGGTTATAGCACGAATGATGGTAGCCACAATAAACGTGCAATTCCGTCAACTAATTCAAATAATCATGAATCACAAAGTCCTGTCCTATTTTCACCTAGTTTATGTGATATTGACGATTTGTCAATTACATCGTCACAATCTATAACATTAGCACAAAATAGTAAATTAAAAAATCATGATCGGATAGCACAAGGTATGAATAACGATATGATTAATTTAGATATATTTAATACATCGATACAATTAAGAAATTTAACGTCGAGTCCGACAAGCGAAAGCGATATAAATTATCAAAATTCTGAATTGAGTATACGAAGCCATGGTCTATATGCACCCCAACCAAATGACCATGATTTGAATTTAACACTAACGTGTGATGATAATCTACATTATCAGTATCAACAATCGGAATTAAGTGATGATTTGGATGACGATGAAAATGATCATGATGATGTGTATAATTGTTCGAAAGATTTGTTGTTACGCAATAATAATGACACCAGTATGTTGAATGATAGTCAATCGTCAATTGATGAATTGTATCAGCAGATAACGAGGCGAAAAGATAATGTTCTGCATCATCGTGATCTGCGTAATCAAGAGTATTTGAACGAAAATGAAGAGGAAAATAGTCAGTGTAGTGTGGTAGCTTCGTATATTGAACCAATTTTACAACAGAGTAAAACTGATTCGTAATTTTTTACTTTATACTTTTAATTTATTTTAAGATCTGATTAATTTAATTTATTTTATTTAAGTTTAAGTTATATTTCATTCATTTTTACTCAAATCTTACACATATCTTGATGATAAGAAATTCAGTTTTTGAAAAATCCAGCTAATTTACATACTTATTTTCAAGATTAATTCAGTTTTGCTTTATAATTTTCACGTTTGAAATAATTCGAACTAAACTTGCGGTTAGACAAGTGATAATTATCGATGTAATGTGGCAAAATATTCTAAGATGTAGCTTTTGTAAATCACCGACGAAGCCAATTAGGTTTGTAAAGATGAGAAATACACCTATATTCTATAGTGGTTTTGATTTGTTCTCTGCAAATCAGTTGAAAATCCATCAGTGTTTGAGAGTCATTATTTGGTTTGACCTCAACTTGAATGCACCAACAAATTCCAAATCAAACATAAATCTTTATATCGTAAAAATTGGCAATCCAGCTTTAATAAATATTTATGGTTTATATTTTGTTTCTAGAGACTTGTTATAGTTCTAATTTCAAATCTTCGTTTTTTATGTACTGTACACTTCAGTTCTGCACTTGGTACCAAATAATTTGCCCAAAATGAAAACGATTTTCTACAAATTCTGTAAGTAGTTTTTTTTTCAAAATCTGTAATGAATTGTTGCAGTTTTATCATGATATTACTAATATATTTGTTTCAATTTTCAATAGTATTCGAATCTTTTACCATATAATTCATTCCAGGGGCCCTATTATGAAATTTTTGATATCGTTTTTTTTCGATAGTATCGAGTGTTTCGATAACGGCGAAAAAAGTTATTATAAAATTTTCGATAGTGTTTTTTTTTCGATAATATCGAGAGTTTCGATGATGTCGAAAATAGCAATTATGAAATATTCGATTTCGAAAATAACCTAATTTTGTGACATGTAAGATCAAATCAAGACTCAAGACTAGTTTTATTTAAGCTGTAAATTGTCACCATTCACAGCTTAAATAATAGTCCTTCACAATATATATTCAGTCATTCACAACTTAAATTAGAATCCCTAAAACTAAAACCCTAAAACTAAAACATTTTTCTTATATATGTACATATTCTTAACTCTAATTACACTAACAAATATTTAATCCTAATTATGTACATGGGTTTTTCCTTATTATTTAATGGTCTTTATTTTTTATGAGTGCATATTCTATTTCTATGACGTTTCTCTTGTTCTAAAATATTTTGTCGTTATTAACCAGTTGGGTGTTTTTAGGCAGACAGCGCTATTTCAAAATTCAGCCAATAAATAATTTTTAATTTTGATTTATTTTGGTCGTCACCTCAAGAGCAGTCGATTATTTTCGATATTATCTAAAACAAAACGTCATCGAAAATTTCATAATATACCGCCCAGGTGGCGCAGTGGTTAAAGCTGCGGCAGTTGGAGCGGGAGGTACCGGGTTCGAATCCCGATAGGGGCAGGATGGCAAAGGGATTTTTCACCATACGATTACGATCGGTGGTGTGAATGAACACATCTATGACCCCCTGTTGGAGTGCAGAATTCATGGGCCGACCCATCTTCCATGTCAGTACTATAGGCTGGCATGGAGCTATGCAATGTGCAGATGGTTCTACGTAAATCGGACCTATAGCCGTACGTCCTCGATTTGGCTGTAATGGCGTAAGGTAGGACGTGAATAAGCGAACCGCGAAAGAGTTGGAAGTGCCTCGAGCCCCAAAACAACAGATAGTAGAGATAAAAACAAACAAACAAACAAACAAACAATTTCATAATAGCTCATTTTCGCAACTATCGAAAAAAAACGAAATCGAAAAATTTCATGATAGCTTATTTTCGATACTATCGAAAAAAAACGCCTTCTAAAATTTCATAATAGGGCCCCAGTATTGTTATTGCGAATAATATTTTTTTTATATTCTTAAAATTAAAACAGTTTTTTTCTGGCAGGTTTTATAAACAGTTCAGGTTTTTTTTTAATTTAGATTTTTTAAACTATTGAACTTGTAGTCGTACGTACTTAAATAGGTTAACTACGGCGTAACGTTGGACTTTAAATCAGGCAAACTGTAGACAATTTAATTGAGAAACGTTCCAAAAGCTCGCTTTATTTATCCAACTTGCAATTATTACCATAATAATTTGCGTTCTATAAAGTTTTATTTTGACTTTAATCAACTTAAGAAATTTAAGTCTTTAGATCCTAGTAACATCCACATTCATAATGTCGCATTCTTTCAAAAAGGTATTTGGTTGTTTTGGGCTTAGAGAGTTATATAAAGAGTCTTCTAGTTAAATCCAAATATTGACTGAATGCTATTAATCTTCGGTTGTACCACTAAGAGAATTTTTTTTTCTTCAAATATTATTTAATGCAATTTTAATGATTTTATTTTCATTTTTAACTTAGTTTTGGATACTTAAGTTGGGTTGTGATTTGTAGAAAATGATCAGTTTTAGCCAAGGTCTTGATTGATACTTAGATCACTGTTATTGTTATAAAAATGGCTGCAATATAATTCAAATTTAATTAATTTAAGTTGCTCAAATTTCTTGAGAAATCTCAACAATCACACATAAACTATACAATTTCTGTCAGACTTTAATTTTATTTTTCGGGATTTTAGAATTTTTTAAAATGCTAAGCTTCCATTATAATTGCTAGCTACTTATGTGTTGCTATGAAAACAAATATCGTATTTTAAGGATTAAAATGTTTGAGTCGTTGCATCAATAAGTTTACTGTAACTGTATAACATTTATTCCAATTCCTACCATCGATTATGCTTCAATAATTTAAGTGCTTATACTGCGCAAAACTTATTTATTTTAAATACAATACGTGTATAATATATAAAAATATCGAATTTATTAAAAACATTACAGGTTTTCCATTATATGCTCCTTACCCCTTATCAATTGTCCACATATATGCCTATAATTTTTATTAGCTCTTAAGCGAATGTGCTAATTTTTAAATGTTTATCAAATAGATTATTAAATTTGTTTGACATTGCTTGATTTAGCCAGTTATGTTTATCCATCAATGTATGAAATAAAAAAGCGTAATTTTATTTTTAATTAACAATTTAAATGTATATTACGCCCAGTATTACAATGAAATATAAAAATAGTATCACTTCCACGACGATTTTCTTGTCTTTTTTAATTAAAAGAAGAACTGTTACCCACCGAATAGGAAGTTAAAATAAGATCAAATACTCGACTTAATTAAGACGATTAATAAAACAAAACTGCAGCTATTTTATTTTTTATGATAATTTTGTATATAATTATTATATATTTTTTTTTATAAAAGTAACAATTTAAAAATCATATACTGAAACAAGAATGTTATATTAATATTTAAGAAAAATGATAAGTGTAAATTATTTAGTAATAAAGATTATTAGTATTTTAAGATTAATTTTATCTGAGATGTTATGATAAACAGAAACAAAAACAAATATTTAAATTAATTTAATATAATTATAATAAAAACAATTTAAATTTAATTTATTGCATTTTACATTATTATAAAATAAAGGTCAAATAACCTTTAACAACAATATTATTCTCGTTATTCAAAGCGCCAGCTTTATAGGATAGCGTCAACTAACATTTTAAACACGGGAATCGAAGAGCACTTCTACGTACTGAGGAGCTGATAGATTTTGAATTCGATGAAAATATTTAACATATTGCTTACGAACGAGAAAATGAATTGCTAAATGTTGAATTTGCGATTGGTGGATGAGGATCAGTCACAAAATAAGTGACCAGAAAACTTCAAGTTTCGTATGATTTGAAGGCATTTATAGGCAATTTAATTAACGTTGGCATAAGATCCTAGGATGAGCTGTTAGCATTATACATTTTAGGAATATGTTTTTGACACATTTTCGTAAACCTTAAAACCAATTTACTTTGTTACACTGATGTTTCGAGGTAGAATTTTCTCAGGTAGTATACGAGGGGAGTAACAAAAGTCCGCTCTTAAATATATAGTTTTTTAGGCGACTCTTATACATATTTTTGTTTTAAAAAACCAAAAATATCAAATCCTTCTTAATTGTTTTATAAGACTTTTTTCAAAAATTCAGAACTATCGGTTAAAATGAAGATGAGAAAACGCAAAATAGATGAGGATGTTTATATTATTCTTTTCGGTTTTCGGTGTAAACTAAAGCCACTGCAAATATTGAACGAATACCAAATTGCATATGAAACGATTTCAGAGCATTTCCAAGTGGTTCGAAAATTCCAGACGGCACATTTTTCTGTAGAGAAATCGTCGAGAAGGGCGACCAAAATCTTCCACTGATTACGTTATTGTGGCTCTGGTGAAGTATAAAGTTGACTAAGATCCATAATTGACACAAGAATTTATTGCTGATGATTTGTCCTTGAATGCCTTGGCTGTATTGCCCATATTAAATAATCATCTGGGAAGCATGAAGAAATTTGTTCGATGGCTTCAACGTATTTTAGATGAGACTCAAAAAGAGGCTCGGGTACAGCTTACTAAGTATTGATAGATAGTTGATTCGGAGATAATTGATAAACTGATAAGTCTACAAACCAAGAATTTGAAAACTGTTTTGAGGAGTGGATCTATAGGATAAAGAAATGCATTGAAATCAATGACAATTATGTCGAGAAGACTTAAGAAGACGAGTATTTTTTCTGTTCAACTAAACGAACTTTTGTTACTCCCTCGTTTACTATAACCAAATATTTTTTCATTATTGGCAGGAACCTTGTTTGACTCTACTACATCATATATTCATACCCTATAAGTTAACAAAGGTAGAACAATAACTGTAATTAGACTAATTGAGATAATTATGCCAAATAAACCTGAAGTCCCTTTAAATGAACCCGACAGATGATCGATAAGGAGGAATTAAAAAATTCTTTGCTGTGACAACCAAATATCCTCGTAAGTTCTATTCCAACACCAAAAATAACAGAGAAGTTTAAGTGTCTAATAAACCGTAATTTAACCAAAATTTTTGTATATTATTCAAGGACTTTATTCCACGTACCCCATCTAGTAGTGACCGGCTTTCGTTGAAGTTTCAAATGTGGTTCGGTTTCCTTAATAATTTTAACTCTCGTGGGCGCTTTTAAGAATTTTTAACCGAACCAATCAGTCTGTTAACATCGGGATGTTACTACCTTATAGTTTCGGCAACTTCATAAAATAAGTATGCTTAGCAGGCAACATGTTGAGTTCGATATTTTAAGCTATAAAACTCGTCGCAAGTTGCTAATTGATATGACAGAAGTTTTACGTAAAATTTAGAAATTGAGAAGGTCTATGCATGCCTAATATACGTCCTGTCGCAAGTTGGCTATTGGTTTGTGAGTCACTGTACATAAAACTGAGGAATTGACCATTCTCAATGAAACGTTTTGATCTTAAATAATACAAAGTGCTAGATAATTATCTGCTAGATCTAAAAAACAAAATTCCTCCCCGGCGGGGAATCGAACCCCGGTCTCCCGCGTGACAGGCGGGGATACTCACCACTATACTACCGAGGATATGTTATACCATAAAGATGCTATAAAACTCGTCGCAAGTTGCTAATTGATATGACAGAAGTTTTACGTAAAATTTAGAAATTGAGAGGGTCTATGCATGCCTAATATACGTCCCGTCGCAAGTTGGCTATTGGTTTGTGAGTCACTGTACATAAAGCTGAGGAACTGACCATTCTCAATGAATCGTTTTAATCTTAAATAATACAAAGTGCTAGATAATTATCTGGTAGATTTAAAAAACAAAAATCCTCCCCGGCGGGGAATCGAACCCCGGTCTCCCGCGTGACAGGCGGGGATACTCACCACTATACTACCGAGGATATGTTATACCATAAAGATGCTATAAAACTGGTCGCAAGTTGCTAATTGATATGACAGAAGTTTTACGTAAAATTTAGAAATTGAGAGGGTCGATGCATGCCTTCTATACGTCCTGTCGCAAGTTGGCTATTGGTTTGTGAGTCACTGTACATAAAGCTGAGGAATTGACCATTCCCAATGAATCGTTTTGATCTACTATAATACAAAGTGCTAGATAATTATTTGGTAGATTTAAAAAACAAAAATCCTCCCCGGCGGGGAATCGAACCCCGGTCTCCCGCGTGACAGGCGGGGATACTCACCAATATACTACCGAGGATATGTTATACCATAAAGATGCTATAAAACTGGTCGCAAGTTGCTAATTGATATGACAGAAGTTTTACGTAAATTTTAGAAATTGAGAGGGTCGATGCATGCCTGCTTTATGGTATAACATATACCGAGGATATGTTATACCATAAAGCTGCTATAAAACTCCTCGCAAGTTGCTAATTGGTATGACAGAAGTTTAACGTAAAATTTAGAAATTGAGAGGGTCGATGCATGCCTACTATACGTCCTGTCGCAAGTTGGCTATTGGTTTGTGTGTCACTGTACATAAAGCTGAGGAATTGACCATTCTCAATGAATCGTTTTGATCTTAAATAATACAAAGCGGAAGATAATTATCTGCTAGATCTAAAAAACAAAAATCCTCCCCGGCGGGGAATCGAACCCCGGTCTCCCGCGTGACAGGCGGGGATACTCACCAATATACTACCGAGGATATGTTATACCATAAAGATGCTATAAAACTGGTCGCAAGTTGCTAATTGGTATGACAGAAGTTTAATGTAAAATTTAGAAATTGAGAGGGTCGATGCATGCCTTCTATACGTCCCGTCGCAAGTTGGCCATTGGTTTGTGAGTCACTGTACATAAAACTGAGGAATAGACCATCTCAATGAATCGTTTTGATCTACTATAATACAAAGTGCTAGATAATTATCTGGTAGATCTAAAAAACAAAATTCCTCCCCGACGGGGAATCGAACACCGGTCTCCCGCGTGACAGGCGGGGATACTCACCACTATACTACCGAGGATATGTTATACCATAAAGATGCTATAAAACTGGTCGCAAGTTGCTAATTGATATGACAGAAGTTTTACGTAAATTTTAGAAATTGAGAGGGTCGATGCATGCTTACTTTATGGTATAACATATACCGAGGATATGTTATACCATAAAGCTGCTATAAAACTCCGGGGAGACTCACCACTATACTACCGAGGATATGTTATACCATAAAGATGCTATAAAACTGGTCGCAAGTTGCTAATTGGTATGACAGAAGTTTAACGTAAAATTTAGAAATTGAGAGGGTCTATGCATGCCTACTATACGTCCTGTCGCAAGTTGGCTATTGGTTTGTGAGTCACTGTACATAAAGCTGAGGAATTGACCATTCTCAATGAATCGTTTTGATCTTAAATAATAGAAAGCGGAAGATAATTATCTGCTAGATCTCAAAAACAAAAATCCTCCCCGGCGGGGAATCGAACCCCGGTCTCCCGCGTGACAGGCGGGGATACTCACCACTATACTACCGAGGATATGTTATACCATAAAGCTGCTATAACTCTGCTCGCAAGTTACTAATTGATATGACAGAAGTTTAATGTAAAATTTAGAAATTGAGAGGGTCGATGCATGCCTACTATACGTCCTGTCGCAAGTTGGCTATTGGTTTGTGAGTCACTGTACATAAAACTGAGGAATTGACCATTCTCAATGAAACGTTTTGATCTTAAATAATACAAAGTGCTAGATAATTATCTGCTAGATCTAAAAAACAAAATTCCTCCCCGGCGGGGAATCGAACCCCGGTCTCCCGCGTGACAGGCGGGGATACTCACCACTATACTACCGAGGATATGTTATACCATAAAGATGCTATAAAACTGGTCGCAAGTTGCTAATTGATATGACAGAAGTTTTACGTAAAATTTAGAAATTGAGAGGGTCGATGCATGCCTAATATACGTCCTGTCGCAAGTTGGCTATTGGTTTGTGAGTCACTGTACATAAAGCTGAGGAATTGACCATTCTCAATGAAACGTTTTGATCTTAAATAATACAAAGCGGAAGATAATTATCTGCTAGATCTAAAAAACAAAAATCCTCCCCGGCGGGGAATCGAACCCCGGTCTCCCGCGTGACAGGCGGGGATACTCACCACTATACTACCGAGGATATGTTATACCATAAAGCTGCTATAACTCTGCTCGCAAGTTGCTAATTGATATGACAGAAGTTTAATGTAAAATTTAGAAATTGAGAGGGTCGATGCATGCCTACTATACGTCCTGTCGCAAGTTGGCTATTGGTTTGTGAGTCACTGTACATAAAACTGAGGAATTGACCATTCTCAATGAAACGTTTTGATCTTAAATAATACAAAGTGCTAGATAATTATCTGGTAGATCTTAAAAACAAAAATCCTCCCCGGCGGGGAATCGAACCCCGGTCTCCCGCGTGACAGGCGGGGATACTCACCAATATACTACCGAGGATATGTTATACCATAAAGATGCTATAAAACTGGTCGCAAGTTGCTAATTGGTATGACAGAAGTTTAATGTAAAATTTAGAAATTGAGAGGGTCGATGCATGCCTTCTATACGTCCCGTCGCAAGTTGGCCATTGGTTTGTGAGTCACTGTACATAAAACTGAGGAATAGACCATCTCAATGAATCGTTTTGATCTACTATAATACAAAGTGCTAGATAATTATCTGGTAGATCTAAAAAACAAAATTCCTCCCCGACGGGGAATCGAACACCGGTCTCCCGCGTGACAGGCGGGGATACTCACCACTATACTACCGAGGATATGTTATACCATAAAGATGCTATAAAACTGGTCGCAAGTTGCTAATTGATATGACAGAAGTTTTACGTAAATTTTAGAAATTGAGAGGGTCGATGCATGCTTACTTTATGGTATAACATATACCGAGGATATGTTATACCATAAAGCTGCTATAAAACTCCGGGGAGACTCACCACTATACTACCGAGGATATGTTATACCATAAAGATGCTATAAAACTGGTCGCAAGTTGCTAATTGGTATGACAGAAGTTTAACGTAAAATTTAGAAATTGAGAGGGTCTATGCATGCCTACTATACGTCCTGTCGCAAGTTGGCTATTGGTTTGTGAGTCACTGTACATAAAGCTGAGGAATTGACCATTCTCAATGAATCGTTTTGATCTTAAATAATAGAAAGCGGAAGATAATTATCTGCTAGATCTAAAAAACAAAAATCCTCCCCGGCGGGGAATCGAACCCCGGTCTCCCGCGTGACAGGCGGGGATACTCACCACTATACTACCGAGGATATGTTATACCATAAAGCTGCTATAACTCTGCTCGCAAGTTACTAATTGATATGACAGAAGTTTAATGTAAAATTTAGAAATTGAGAGGGTCGATGCATGCCTACTATACGTCCTGTCGCAAGTTGGCTATTGGTTTGTGAGTCACTGTACATAAAACTGAGGAATTGACCATTCTCAATGAAACGTTTTGATCTTAAATAATACAAAGTGCTAGATAATTATCTGCTAGATCTAAAAAACAAAATTCCTCCCCGGCGGGGAATCGAACCCCGGTCTCCCGCGTGACAGGCGGGGATACTCACCACTACCACGTAAAACTTCTGTCATATCAATTAGCAACTTGCGACCAGTTTTATAGCATCTTTATATATGTTATACCATAAAGATGCTATAAAACTGGTCGCAAGTTGCTAATTGATATGACAGAAGTTTTACGTAAAATTTAGAAATTGAGAGGGTCGATGCATGCCTAATATACGTCCTGTCGCAAGTTGGCTATTGGTTTGTGAGTCACTGTACATAAAGCTGAGGAATTGACCATTCTCAATGAATCGTTTTGATCTTAAATAATACAAAGCGGAAGATAATTATCTGCTAGATCTAAAAAACAAAAATCCTCCCCGGCGGGGAATCGAACCCCGGTCTCCCGCGTGACAGGCGGGGATACTCACCACTATACTACCGAGGATATGTTATGCCATAAAGCTGCTATAACTCTGCTCGCAAGTTGCTAATTGATATGACAGAAGTTTAATGTAAAATTTAGAAATTGAGAGGGTCGATGCATGCCTACTATACGTCCTGTCGCAAGTTGGCTATTGGTTTGTGAGTCACTGTACATAAAACTGAGGAATTGACCATTCTCAATGAAACGTTTTGATCTTAAATAATACAAAGTGCTAGATAATTATCTGGTAGATATTAAAAACAAAAATCCTCCCCGGCGGGGAATCGAACCCCGGTCTCCCGCGTGACAGGCGGGGATACTCACCACTATACTACCGAGGATATGTTATACCATAAAGCTGCTATAACTCTGCTCGCAAGTTGCTAATTGATATGACAGAAGTTTAATGTAAAATTTAGAAATTGAGAGGGTCGATGCATGCCTACTATACGTCCTGTCGCAAGTTGGCTATTGGTTTGTGAGTCACTGTACATAAAACTGAGGAACTGACCATTCTCAATGAAACGTTTTGATCTTAAATAATACAAAGTGCTAGATAATTATCTGGTAGATCTAAAAAACAAAATTCCTCCCCGGCGGGGAATCGAACCCCGGTCTCCCGCGTGACAGGCGGGGATACTCACCACTATACTACCGAGGATATGTTATACCATAAAGATGCTATAAAACTGGTCGCAAGTTGCTAATTGATATGACAGAAGTTTTACGTAAAATTTAGAAATTGAGAGGGTCGATGCATGCCTTCTATACGTCCTGTCGCAAGTTGGCTATTGGTTTGTGAGTCACTGTACATAAAGCTGAGGAATTGACCATTCCCAATGAATCGTTTTGATCTACTATAATACAAAGTGCTAGATAATTATTTGGTAGATTTAAAAAACAAAAATCCTCCCCGGCGGGGAATCGAACCCCGGTCTCCCGCGTGACAGGCGGGGATACTCACCAATATACTACCGAGGATATGTTATACCATAAAGATGCTATAAAACTGGTCGCAAGTTGCTAATTGATATGACAGAAGTTTTACGTAAATTTTAGAAATTGAGAGGGTCGATGCATGCCTGCTTTATGGTATAACATATACCGAGGATATGTTATACCATAAAGCTGCGATAAAACTCCTCATAAAGCTGCTATAAAACTCCTCGCAAGTTGCTAATTGATATGACAGAAGTTTTACGTAAATTTTAGAAATTGAGAGGGTCGATGCATGCTTACTTTATGGTATAACATATACCGAGGATATGTTATACCATAAAGCTGCTATAAAACTCCGGGGAGACTCACCACTATACTACCGAGGATATGTTATACCATAAAGATGCTATAAAACTGGTCGCAAGTTGCTAATTGGTATGACAGAAGTTTAACGTAAAATTTAGAAATTGAGAGGGTCGATGCATGCCTAATATACGTCCTGTCGCAAGTTGGCTATTGGTTTGTGAGTCACTGTACATAAAGCTGAGGAATTGACCATTCTCAATGAATCGTTTTGATCTTAAATAATACAAAGCGGAAGATAATTATCTGCTAGATCTAAAAAACAAAAATCCTCCCCGGCGGGGAATCGAACCCCGGTCTCCCGCGTGACAGGCGGGGATACTCACCACTATACTACCGAGGATATGTTATACCATAAAGCTGCTATAACTCTGCTCGCAAGTTGCTAATTGATATGACAGAAGTTTAATGTAAAATTTAGAAATTGAGAGGGTCGATGCATGCCTACTATACGTCCTGTCGCAAGTTGGCTATTGGTTTGTGAGTCACTGTACATAAAACTGAGGAATTGACCATTCTCAATGAAACGTTTTGATCTTAAATAATACAAAGTGCTAGATAATTATCTGGTAGATCTTAAAAACAAAAATCCTCCCCGGCGGGGAATCGAACCCCGGTCTCCCGCGTGACAGGCGGGGATACTCACCACTATACTACCGAGGATATGTTATACCATAAAGCTGCTATAACTCTGCTCGCAAGTTGCTAATTGATATGACAGAAGTTTAATGTAAAATTTAGAAATTGAGAGGGTCGATGCATGCCTACTATACGTCCTGTCGCAAGTTGGTTATTGGTTTGTGAGTCACTGTACATAAAACTGAGGAACTGACCATTCTCAATGAAACGTTTTGATCTTAAATAATACAAAGTGCTAGATAATTATCTGGTAGATCTAAAAAACAAAATTCCTCCCCGGCGGGGAATCGAACCCCGGTCTCCCGCGTGACAGGCGGGGATACTCACCACTATACTACCGAGGATATGTTAAACCATAAAGCTGCTATAACTCTGCTCGCAAGTTGCTAATTGATATGACAGAAGTTTAATGTAAAATTTAGAAATTGAGAGGGTCGATGCATGCCTACTATACGTCCTGTCGCAAGTTGACTATTGGTTTGTGAGTCACTGTACATAAAACTGAGGAATTGACCATTCTCAATGAAACGTTTTGATCTTAAATAATACAAAGTGCTAGATAATTATCTGGTAGATCTAAAAAACAAAATTCCTCCCCGGCGGGGAATCGAACCCCGGTCTCCCGCGTGACAGGCGGGGATACTCACCACTATACTACCGAGGATATGTTATACCATAAAGATGCTATAAAACTGGTCGCAAGTTGCTAATTGATATGACAGAAGTTTTACGTAAAATTTAGAAATTGAGAGGGTCGATGCATGCCTAATATACGTCCTGTCGCAAGTTGGCTATTGGTTTGTGAGTCACTGTACATAAAACTGAGGAATTGACCATTCTCAATGAAACGTTTTGATCTTAAATAATACAAAGTGCTAGATAATTATCTGGTAGATCTTAAAAACAAAAATCCTCCCCGGCGGGGAATCGAACCCCGGTCTCCCGCGTGACAGGCGGGGATACTCACCACTATACTACCGAGGATATGTTATACCATAAAGATGCTATAAAACTGGTCGCAAGTTGCTAATTGGTATGACAGAATTTTAATGTAAAATTTAGAAATTGAGAGGGTCGATGCATGCCTTCTATACGTCCCGTCGCAAGTTGGCTATTGGTTTGTGAGTCACTGTACATAAAACTGAGGAATAGACCATCTCAATGAATCGTTTTGATCTACTATAATACAAAGTGCTAGATAATTATCTGGTAGATCTAAAAAACAAAATTCCTCCCCGGCGGGGAATCGAACCCCGGTCTCCCGCGTGACAGGCGGGGATACTCACCACTATACTACCGAGGATATGTTATACCATAAAGATGCTACAAAACTGGTCGCAAGTTGCTAATTGATATGACAGAAGTTTTACGTAAATTTTAGAAATTGAGAGGATCGATGCATGCCTACTTTATGGTATAACATATACCGAGGATATGTTATACCATAAAGCTGCTATAAAACTCCTCGCAAGTTGCTAATTGGTATGACAGAAGTTTAACGTAAAATTTAGAAATTGAGAGGGTCGATGCATGCCTACTATACGTCCTGTCGCAAGTTGGCTATTGGTTTGTGAGTCACTGTACATAAAGCTGAGGAATTGACCATTCTCAATGAATCGTTTTGATCTTAAATAATACAAAGCGGAAGATAATTATCTGCTAGATCTAAAAAACAAAAATCCTCCCCGGCGGGGAATCGAACCCCGGTCTCCCGCGTGACAGGCGGGGATACTCACCACTATACTACCGAGGATATGTTATACCATAAAGCTGCTATAACTCTGCTCGCAAGTTGCTAATTGATATGACAGAAGTTTAATGTAAAATTTAGAAATTGAGAGGGTCGATGCATGCCTAATATACGTCCTGTCGCAAGTTGGCTATTGGTTTGTGAGTCACTGTACATAAAACTGAGGAACTGACCATTCTCAATGAAACGTTTTGATCTTAAATAATACAAAGTGCTAGATAATTATCTGGTAGATCTAAAAAACAAAATTCCTCCCCGGCGGGGAATCGAACCCCGGTCTCCCGCGTGACAGGCGGGGATACTCACCACTATACTACCGAGGATATGTTAAACCATAAAGCTGCTATAACTCTGCTCGCAAGTTGCTAATTGATATGACAGAAGTTTAATGTAAAATTTAGAAATTGAGAGGGTCGATGCATGCCTACTATACGTCCTGTCGCAAGTTGGCTATTGGTTTGTGAGTCACTGTACATAAAACTGAGGAATTGACCATTCTCAATGAAACGTTTTGATCTTAAATAATACAAAGTGCTAGATAATTATCTGGTAGATCTAAAAAACAAAATTCCTCCCCGGCGGGGAATCGAACCCCGGTCTCCCGCGTGACAGGCGGGGATACTCACCACTATACTACCGAGGATATGTTAAACCATAAAGCTGCTATAACTCTGCTCGCAAGTTGCTAATTGATATGACAGAAGTTTAATGTAAAATTTAGAAATTGAGAGGGTCGATGCATGCCTACTATACGTCCTGTCGCAAGTTGACTATTGGTTTGTGAGTCACTGTACATAAAACTGAGGAATTGACCATTCTCAATGAAACGTTTTGATCTTAAATAATACAAAGTGCTAGATAATTATCTGGTAGATCTAAAAAACAAAATTCCTCCCCGGCGGGGAATCGAACCCCGGTCTCCCGCGTGACAGGCGGGGATACTCACCACTATACTACCGAGGATATGTTATACCATAAAGATGCTATAAAACTGGTCGCAAGTTGCTAATTGATATGACAGAAGTTTTACGTAAAATTTAGAAATTGAGAGGGTCGATGCATGCCTAATATACGTCCTGTCGCAAGTTGGCTATTGGTTTGTGAGTCACTGTACATAAAACTGAGGAATTGACCATTCTCAATGAAACGTTTTGATCTTAAATAATACAAAGTGCTAGATAATTATCTGGTAGATCTTAAAAACAAAAATCCTCCCCGGCGGGGAATCGAACCCCGGTCTCCCGCGTGACAGGCGGGGATACTCACCACTATACTACCGAGGATATGTTATACCATAAAGATGCTATAAAACTGGTCGCAAGTTGCTAATTGGTATGACAGAATTTTAATGTAAAATTTAGAAATTGAGAGGGTCGATGCATGCCTTCTATACGTCCCGTCGCAAGTTGGCTATTGGTTTGTGAGTCACTGTACATAAAACTGAGGAATAGACCATCTCAATGAATCGTTTTGATCTACTATAATACAAAGTGCTAGATAATTATCTGGTAGATCTAAAAAACAAAATTCCTCCCCGGCGGGGAATCGAACCCCGGTCTCCCGCGTGACAGGCGGGGATACTCACCACTATACTACCGAGGATATGTTATACCATAAAGATGCTACAAAACTGGTCGCAAGTTGCTAATTGATATGACAGAAGTTTTACGTAAATTTTAGAAATTGAGAGGATCGATGCATGCCTACTTTATGGTATAACATATACCGAGGATATGTTATACCATAAAGCTGCTATAAAACTCCTCGCAAGTTGCTAATTGGTATGACAGAAGTTTAACGTAAAATTTAGAAATTGAGAGGGTCGATGCATGCCTACTATACGTCCTGTCGCAAGTTGGCTATTGGTTTGTGAGTCACTGTACATAAAGCTGAGGAATTGACCATTCTCAATGAATCGTTTTGATCTTAAATAATACAAAGCGGAAGATAATTATCTGCTAGATCTAAAAAACAAAAATCCTCCCCGGCGGGGAATCGAACCCCGGTCTCCCGCGTGACAGGCGGGGATACTCACCACTATACTACCGAGGATATGTTATACCATAAAGCTGCTATAACTCTGCTCGCAAGTTGCTAATTGATATGACAGAAGTTTAATGTAAAATTTAGAAATTGAGAGGGTCGATGCATGCCTAATATACGTCCTGTCGCAAGTTGGCTATTGGTTTGTGAGTCACTGTACATAAAACTGAGGAACTGACCATTCTCAATGAAACGTTTTGATCTTAAATAATACAAAGTGCTAGATAATTATCTGGTAGATCTAAAAAACAAAATTCCTCCCCGGCGGGGAATCGAACCCCGGTCTCCCGCGTGACAGGCGGGGATACTCACCACTATACTACCGAGGATATGTTAAACCATAAAGCTGCTATAACTCTGCTCGCAAGTTGCTAATTGATATGACAGAAGTTTAATGTAAAATTTAGAAATTGAGAGGGTCGATGCATGCCTACTATACGTCCTGTCGCAAGTTGGCTATTGGTTTGTGAGTCACTGTACATAAAACTGAGGAATTGACCATTCTCAATGAAACGTTTTGATCTTAAATAATACAAAGTGCTAGATAATTATCTGGTAGATCTAAAAAACAAAATTCCTCCCCGGCGGGGAATCGAACCCCGGTCTCCCGCGTGACAGGCGGGGATACTCACCACTATACTACCGAGGATATGTTATACCATAAAGATGCTATAAAACTGGTCGCAAGTTGCTAATTGATATGACAGAAGTTTTACGTAAAATTTAGAAATTGAGAGGGTCGATGCATGCCTAATATACGTCCTGTCGCAAGTTGGCTATTGGTTTGTGAGTCACTGTACATAAAACTGAGGAATTGACCATTCTCAATGAAACGTTTTGATCTTAAATAATACAAAGTGCTAGATAATTATCTGGTAGATCTTAAAAACAAAAATCCTCCCCGGCGGGGAATCGAACCCCGGTCTCCCGCGTGACAGGCGGGGATACTCACCACTATACTACCGAGGATATGTTATACCATAAAGATGCTATAAAACTGGTCGCAAGTTGCTAATTGGTATGACAGAAGTTTAATGTAAAATTTAGAAATTGAGAGGGTCGATGCATGCCTTCTATACGTCCCGTCGCAAGTTGGCTATTGGTTTGTGAGTCACTGTACATAAAACTGAGGAATAGACCATCTCAATGAATCGTTTTGATCTACTATAATACAAAGTGCTAGATAATTATCTGGTAGATCTAAAAAACAAAATTCCTCCCCGGCGGGGAATCGAACCCCGGTCTCCCGCGTGACAGGCGGGGATACTCACCACTATACTACCGAGGATATGTTATACCATAAAGATGCTACAAAACTGGTCGCAAGTTGCTAATTGATATGACAGAAGTTTTACGTAAATTTTAGAAATTGAGAGGATCGATGCATGCCTACTTTATGGTATAACATATACCGAGGATATGTTATACCATAAAGCTGCTATAAAACTCCTCGCAAGTTGCTAATTGGTATGACAGAAGTTTAACGTAAAATTTAGAAATTGAGAGGGTCGATGCATGCCTACTATACGTCCTGTCGCAAGTTGGCTATTGGTTTGTGAGTCACTGTACATAAAGCTGAGGAATTGACCATTCTCAATGAATCGTTTTGATCTTAAATAATACAAAGCGGAAGATAATTATCTGCTAGATCTAAAAAACAAAAATCCTCCCCGGCGGGGAATCGAACCCCGGTCTCCCGCGTGACAGGCGGGGATACTCACCACTATACTACCGAGGATATGTTATACCATAAAGCTGCTATAAAACTCCTCGCAAGTTGCTAATTGGTATGACAGAAGTTTAACGTAAAATTTAGAAATTGAGAGGGTCGATGCATGCCTACTATACGTCCTGTCGCAGGTTGTCTATTGGTTTGTGAGTCACTGTACATAAAGCTGAGGAATTGACCATTCTCAATGAAACGTTTTGATCTTATATAATACAAAGCGGATGATAATTATCTGGTAGATCTAAAAAACAAAATTCCTCCCCGGCGGGGAATCGAACCCCGGTCTCCCGCGTGACAGGCGGGGATACTCACCACTATACTACCGAGGATATGTTATACCATAAAGCTGCTATAACTCTGCTCGCAAGTTGCTAATTGATATGATAGAAGTTTAATGTAAAATTTAGAAATTGAGAGGGTCGATGCATGCCTTCTATACGTCCCATCGCAAGTTGGCTATTGGTTTGTGAGTCACTGTACATAAAACTGAGGAATAGACCATCTCAATGAATCGTTTTGATCTACTATAATACAAAGTGCTAGATAATTATCTGGTAGATCTAAAAAACAAAATTCCTCCCCGGCGGGGAATCGAACCCCGGTCTCCCGCGTGACAGGCGGGGATACTCACCACTATACTACCGAGGATATGTTATACCATGAAGCTGCTATAAAACTGGTCGCCAGTTGCTAATTGATATGACAGAAGTTTAATGCAAAATTTAGAAATTGAGACGGTCGATGAGGAATTGACCATCTCAATGAATCGTTTTGATCTTAAATAAAACAAAGTGGAAGATAATTAACTGCTAGATCTAAAAAACAAAAATCCTCCCCGGCGGGGAATCGAACCCCGGTCTCCCGCGTGACAGGCGGGGATACTCACCACTATTTTTTTTTTTTTTTTTTTTTTTTAATAAATTCTTTATTTCAATTTTTTATATTTACATATTTATAAATATTTACATATTTATATTTGGATGACTAAAGACTATTATAAAAAATGTCAATTTCATTTAGTTTGTTTTGAAGATTTCTGATCCTTTAGAATGCTCAAATCTAATCACTATTTCATGTGATTATTTGGTTTTATTCTTGTTTTTAAGTTTCTGAAACTTGAAAATTATCTTAATTTAATTACTTTTAATAATATGTTGGCATAAAAATAATTGTTAACAAAAACTGCCAAAAATTTGTTTTAAAATTCCTTAACCTAATATAAATAATCTAAAATTTCGTTATACATTTATACATGGTCTAACCACCAGTACTTATTTTTCTCTCTGGTATATCGATTTTCCTCCATCTTTTTAAAGTTTGTGCTGAATCTCATATGTATGTCTGGATTTTCAAATTTTTCTTGATCGAAACCTTTTTCGTTCGGTCTCCTATTGATGTGATATATAAGTGGTACTTGATTTGCGTTTTGTATGTAACCTTTTCTGTCTAACCAAATGAATGCTTCTGGCCCTGGTATTTGGTTTATTCCTATGTTTTTTTCAATGGTTGTGTCTTCGGTGTAATATGGTCCATATATAAGTGAGTTTGAGGTATTATTTGTAGTTCTTACTATATGGTTTCTTATTGTTTTAATTATATGTATGTCGATTCGATCTGGTTTAAATTTTTCGTATTGTGTTTTGTTTGAAATGTAATGTCGATTTGAATTTCCTAGTTTCCTAAATGCATTTCTACAGTGCCGAATGTATTTTCTCTCCTGCACTCTAATTCTTTCCATATATGATGGACATACATTAAACCATATTGGGCATCCATATGTAATGATAGGTCTCACTAAAGATTGGTAGCAGATTGTTTTAACTTTTGTGTTTATATATTTCGAGAAGAAAATTCGTTTATAATTAAAAAAAGCTCTTCTGGCTTTTTCCAGTTGTATGTTAATATGCTCGTTGAAGTAGCACAGACGATCTATATTCACACCCAAATATTTTACTGTAGGCTTTTGTTCTATGATGATGTTGTTAATTTTGATTTTAAAGTTTTTCCAATTTTTTTGCGTGTCTTGACTAGCCTTTTGATACGGTTTCCGGAATAAAATGGATTCACATTTGCTACTATTAATTTTAATTTTCCAGGTATTTAAATAATTTATTAAAAAGTTTGTTGCATTTTGTAGATTGGATTGCATGATTGCTATTTTCGAATTGGCACCGTACATAATTATATCATCTGCATATGCTATTGTTTGAATATGTTCTGAATTTAGCTGTTGGTTCATAAGTAGATCGTTAATGTAAATGTTGAATAGTAACGGAGCTGTAATGGATCCTTGTTGTAAACCATTGTGTATATTAAATGTTATGTTTGATTTATTTTCTCCGTCGGTTGTAACAAATGTTCGGTTATATATCATTTCCCAGATTATTTGTATAATTTTTTTATTAAACTGATATTTTTTTAGTTTGAATATCAAGCCATCTAGCCATACCGACTCAAATGCCTTCTCCATATCTATTAGGATTGCCCCAGTGCTTAGTTTTGAATTTAGATTGCGACATACATCTGATGTTAGTTTTGTAATAGCATGAATAGTTGAATGTTGATATCTGAATCCAAATTGGTTGTCGGTTATTATGTTATTTTTCTTGGTGTGTTGTATTATTTTATTGTAGATAATTACTTCATACAATTTACCGATGTTCGATAGCAGGCTGATTGGTCTATAATTTTCCGCGTTCATAGGATTTTGTTTTTTTTTTAGCACTGGATAAATTTTTGCCATCTTCCAGCAATTAGGAAAAGACTTATTATTTAAAAGGTTGTTGAACAAAACGCATAGTTCATTAACTAGTGGTTCTGGTAGATGCTTAAGGATTATGTTTGGAATGTTGTCTATTCCATATGATTTTTTTGTATTACTGCATTTTAATATGTCTTTTAAATCTGTGATATTGATAAAGTATTCTGGGTCCTGAGAATGATTTGGATTATGTGCTTTGTTACTATCAGTGAATTCTGTTTCTGTTGCATTATTATTTTTATCATTTATAAATTTTTCAATTAGTAAACTGGTAGCTTGTCTAATTACGTTTTCGTGTGCAGTGTTTCCTTGATTGGTTATTGTGCGGTTTTCAATATAGTGACCTAATATATTGAGATTTGTGTGTTCACAAATGCATGAGTATTTTGTTGCTGTCTTTGGTATTTTGGTCCAGTCGATATTTAGTGTATTCATTTTTATTGCCTCGGATTCTTCGATTTCTAGTTGTTTTATTTTGGTGTCCGATTTTTGTCTTGTGATTTGTTTGATGTTTTTGAACATTTTAGGTCCCGATTTGATACTCTCCAGTTTGTTTTTCCAATATTTATTGTACTCTATTCTTATATTTTCTCCTATAAGTTCATTCGTTCTTTGAATTTGTGCTTTTAAAAAGTTGATTTGGTGTACATTATTATAACCAAGACGTTTATATCTTTTAAGAGCTGTGATTATTTTACTTTTATGTTTGTATAATCTTTCAATTATTTTATTCGTGTACACTTCCATATTATTTTTAATTCTTAATCTTGGCGCATTAGTTCTTATATTGTGTGTTAACAATTCAGAGATTTTTTTAATTCCATTTTCTAATTCAATTTCGTTTAAGTTTTTATTATTAGGAAATATAGTGTTGGAGTCACTTTCTCTTAGTATTCTTTTGTATTTTTTGTTAAGTTCGTTTTTCCATATCACCCAGTTCATATTATTAAAATTATATTTGTTTATACCACTCTCTGATATGTTTGTCTCCCATTTTCCTGTATTTAAGCATTTAATTTCAATAGCTTTATGATCGCTGTCATATGAGTGTGACGGTAATTCTCCTTGTAGGTTTGTTTCTATTAATAACCGACTATCTACAATCGCTAGATCTAGATAACTACCCGTTCTAGTGAAGGATGGTGCATCCGGTTTGTATAATTTTGTTCGGTATTGAATTGTGTTTTCTATCATCCATTTGGCCAAAATGCTACCTCTCGGGTTGTTAGTTGGATTTCCCCAGCTTGTGTGTCTTGCGTTTAGGTCTCCAGCTATTATATAATAATTGTTTATATTTTCTAGTTTAAGTATCTTAAACAATTCATTGAATTCTTGCTCAAATATAGCATCTGTATATACTGAATTGTTGCCAGAACAGTATACAGCTATGATATAGAGTTGGGTGTTGTTTACGAGTTCTAGTTTTATTATTGTGTGTTCAATCTTATTTATTTTCTTAGTGATTTGTTTTGAGATTTGTTTGTATTTAATTTGTTTGTTTATTATGATTGCTGTTCCTCCTCCTTGTTTTGCATTCGGTCTATCGGTTCTTACAATGTTATAATTTTCAAATGTTATTTCGTGTTTTTGCGTTAATTTAGTTTCACTGATCAACATTATATCTGGTGTGTGTAATTGAATGAATTTTAGTAGGTTTAATCTTCTGTGTATGCTTTGGATGGAATTGACATTTAATGCTATTAATTTTAATGTGTTTATATTTGATTTATTATTTGAAGCAGTTGTGCAATTTGTTCGCTTTGTTGTTGTATTATTTTACTCATTTGCTCGACTTTGATTGCTAATGTCTGTATTGTCAATGTTTCATTATTATTACTATTATTATTATGATTATTGTTATTATTATTAATATTTTTAACGATGTCTGCGAATGTTCCATTCTTTTCATTTACTGGAGTGCTATTAAAGTATGTTGTTGTTTGTGCGTTCTTTCTTTTTTCTTGTATTTTAAGTTTAAGTTTTAGTATGGTTGATTGGTAGATTGGGCATCCTTTATATGATGCTGGGTGTCCAGCTTTTTTGCAGTTAATGCAGTAAATATCTGTATTGTCTATTTTTTCTTTGATTTGACACTCTCCTGGTTTATGATTTGTAGCACATTTTACACAGCGGTAGTCTAAGTTACAGTTTGTTGCTGTGTGATTAAATCTTTGGCAATTTTTGCATTGGATAATCTCTCTATTTTGTTTTAATTGTTCCCATGTTATTCTTTGGTAGTTAATTGTTTTTATATTTATTATTTTGTTCATTGGGGTTTGTGGATTAAATTGAATTAAATACAAAGGTAGTTTTCGTTTATTTTCTATTGAGCGTTTTGTTTTTAATTGTGAAATGTGTTTCACTTCTATATCTCCTTGTTGTTCCAGTTCTGTCCTTAGTTCTTGTAGGTTTTCATCTTCTGAGAGTCCTTTTAGTATAAGCGTTTTTGATTTCTCGTCTTTAGGTGTATACGAGAAGTATTGAGTTTTGACTTCATTTAATGTTTCTTTAACTTTGTGGTATTCGCTTATATTTTCGGTAATAATTGAGTGTTTGTTTATGCTCACCCTTTTTATTTCGAAATTAGTTATTCCAATTCCTTTTATTAATGCAAGAGAATCCGAAATTTTTTGATGATGGATATGTATTGGTGGTGGTTTAACATTTTTTAATTTGTTATTGTTGTTGTTGTTCGTAACGTTTTTTTCATTTTTATTTGAATTGGTGGGTAAGTATTGATGTCTAATTGTTCTATGTGTGTTGTTTGCTTTTATTTGTTTTTTGACCTGTTCAAAAGTCTGATCTGTTGTTGTAGTTGTTGTTTCTTGTGTAAACTCGTTTGTAACATTTTGGTTTACCGTTGTTTCTACATCGTCTATAATTTCATCAATCATTAATCGTTCGAATCTATTTTCACTCAGATAACCTGTATTTTCAGTATTTGATAACATTTTTTCCATATTATTAAGCCGCATTTTTAATTTTTCGTTTTCAGCTTTCAATCGTTTCATCCTGCTGCTATTTCTTTGCTCACTAGTTATTAGAATAGGTTTAATTTTCTTCCTTATTAATGTGTTTTCATTTTCTTGTATTTCACTCATGTTTTTTCTTTTGAAAGTGGCCAATATTGACTTGTTTACTTTCAAAGCTGGCATAAATGCCACACTTTTACTATTACACGCACTATCCACTTGTTGTTATTTATATTTTTTTATATATATAGTTTTTGATTTAATAATAATATGATCTAATTAAAATATGATATATATATATATTTTTTTTTTTTAATTTTATTTTGAACTTCACTATTCGACGACTGCGCATCGACTTACTCACCACTATACTACCGAGGATAAGTTATACCATAAAGCTGCTATAAAACTCCTCGCAAGTTGCTAATTGGTATGACAGAAGTTTAACGTAAAATTTAGAAATTGAGAGGGTCGATGCATGCCTACTATACGTCCTGTCGCAGGTTGTCTATTGGTTTGTGAGTCAATGTACATAAAGCTGTGGAATTGACCGTTCTCAATGAATAGTTTTGATCTATGATAATACAAAATATAAATAGTAGATCAAAACGATACCACATTAAATTTAAAATTAGTTTACAATTATGTTGCTGCGAAATCTTGCTATAAAAAATGGATTATAAAAGGGAACACGGTTAGTGGTTCTCTATTTTAGCACCGACTGCTTAAATGTAAAAATTATTTCTGGATCACATTCAGAGACAATAGATTTTATTCCTAGTTTACATTAGACACAGCCAATGTTCCATCTTTGCTTTTCAACTACGTTCGACATCAGTTTCCAGTTCGTCTCTCTTATGTAATCACAGTAAATTAATCGCACGATCAAACGTTCGAAAGAGTTAGGTTGTATCTTTCTGAGCCATGTTTTACTTTATACCGCATTTTTAAAACAAATTTCGAAACGTCACGTCAGGGAATAGAAAATGATGTTACAGTAACAGACAACATATAGTTTATAAAGAAATATACGATTTAAGAAAATGTTTTGTGCAAATGCACAGGTGTTCCGTATTTATTATTATTATACTATTAAGAATCTACCAGTTCTGGATGATGCAGCTTATTAAGAGATAGGATTGAAAATATTCGAACCTTTATTATACATAAGAACTGATGGCGCAGTGAATAAGGCAACCGTAAATATGGAGGATACCGAATTCGAATTTAGGTGGCATGCAATAGAAATGGTTTATAATCTATTTACGATTAGTGATGTCATTGAACATAAGTTTATGACCCGTTGTTGCAGTACTAAACTCATGGACTGAACCATCTTCCATGTCGGTACTATAGGTTGCCATGGAGCTATTAGGTTGCCATGGGTTGCTTAAGTAAGATTTAAACCAAGCCACATAGTTGTTTGAGAACCCAAATGAGTATAATCGTCTAGTGCTTTACAATGGCTTATGGAGTCAAATGCCTTGGCAAAGTCTGTGTGCACCACGTCAACTTGCTTGTGGCTTTCAATTACTTTGATTGTGCTGCTGGTGAAGTCAATAAAGTTTGTAAATGTTGATCTCTTAGGCATGAACCCATGTTGGTACGGTTAAACATGCCAAGGCACCATTTCTTTGAAGGAATTACATATTACAAGTTCAAATAATTTGGGTATACATGAAATAGACGTTATACCTCTATAACATGCATCACATTCACTTCTATCTCCAGTTTTAAATAATGGGGTTATTCTGGTTATCTTGCATTTTTTAGGAAACTCTCCTAATCTCAGCGACAGATTGAACAGCATGCAAAGAGGTGGTTCTAAACTGGTGTAATCTTTCAAAAAAGAAGCAGGTATTCATCGCCGAATGTTTTCAGAGCCTTGTTTATATCTTCTATTGTGATATGTGGTATTTCAATGGACAGGTTCTCTACGCTAGCGTTGTGGGGATTTCTGGTTTTCTGGTTTATAGACAGATTGAAAAAAATCAGCGAACATATTGGATATGACTTGCGCGTCCGATGATTTCCCTTCTTTGAATGTCATATATGCAGGAAAACCGTTGATTTGACGTTTTGTCTTAAAAAAGCTCCAAAAAAAAGCTCCAATCATTTTTAATTTTGTCTTTCATACAAGTTGTATAAGTCTTGTATTTATGTAGTCTCAAAATAGTTTTCGAAATATTGGTTACATTCTGCATATTTAAGCTTACTAGCCTCGGAATATTGTTTTAATATTTCTTTATAGGCTTTGTCCTTCTGGTTCTTCAAATTGATTAGTTTATCGTCATACCATTGTTCAATAGTTTTTTAATTCAACAAGCTCACAGGGTACAGAAGTTTCAATAGCTATTAATACTCCACTACCAGATTTTTTAATACTGGTTTCTGGTGAACGATCACATCTGGAGACAACATACTGGCTGGGAAAAAATACAGAACTCAGAATCTCTTTGTTGAATGACGTCACACAAATTATATATATATCGGGAATACTGTTTTTAAAACGAAATCAAAGAGAATAAATATAAAGAGGAACATCTTATATGAACCGCGGTTGCATATATGTAAACTAAAATTATCAAAATATTACTGAGTTTTTTGGTGATGGCAAACGAAGTAGGATAAACATATATTTTTTATTTCGTTTTTTCTTTCGAACATCAGCAAAAAAAATATATGACTATTTCAAAACATCGCTTACTATTTCATATTATAATTCAATTGTAAAATGAAATAGATTATTATTTGAAAATGTATCTAGTTCATTTTGCAATCGAATTATAATATGAAATAGTAAGCGAGTTTTTGAAATAGTCAAAAATTTTTTTTTGCTGTCGTTCGAAAGAGAAAACGAAATAAAAAATAGTTGTTTATCCTATTTCGTTTGCCTTCACCAAATAACTCAGTAATATTTTTAGTTTATATGCAACCGAGGTTCATATAAGATGTTCCTCTTTATATTTATTCTCTTTGACGAAATTATGAAACATGGCAGATTTCAACGACATTTTATTTACATTTTGAAAATAAAATGTAAGTTTTCTTTTCCTCGGTGTGTTGGCTTTCAAGGCTCTATTACATGGGCTTAGTGATTTCTCTTCAGGTTAATGCGTGACTTCGTGTAGATTCTGCTCATTTGCATGGATAGCTCTATCAAGTAACTTATGAAGTTGGTCACCTTCTACTGGAGCAAAGTATTGAAAAGTGTGTGTGTGTGTCTGCGCTGTCAAACAGTTAAACTTTTTTTTTCCAGACAATCGAATACAAATTACATTTGAAGATGTTAAACCTTGAGCTTCATGGATAGTTAGTATTTTGCTTGACTCCGGCAGTTTACGGTGTTGCAGTTAATGGAACTGCAGATGGGTTACGGAATTTACAATCTACAAAAAAGCTTCGGTTCTAAAATCTAGAGATAAAAACAAACAAATATTAAAACTTCAACATATTTCGTTAGGTAGCCCAATAAAGGAGGAGATCGTTTTGTGAGCCTTAAATTGTGTCTTAAATATTCATAAGTGTTATTAGCTATTGTTTATATATAAACTAGTTGTGACGGTTTGAATAATTTATTAATGGGATAGTAATGTTTTCTCATTTTATATTTAATTGTCCTCCTATTCTTTAAAGCAAAGCATAATTTGAAACGAAATTATCAATTTTATATCGTAAGACGTATACTGGTTTGTGAGATAATTATCGTTAATATTTAATTTATAATTCTTATAATTATGCCAATATTTATTGTTTCAATAGCGTACATAAATCAATATTTTGATAAGAGTTCGTTATAAAACTAAAAACTCATCATCAAACAGTGTTAATAGTGAATAGTGAGGACAACCAGCAAGCATAACTTCATTATGGCATTCGAAACAAATGGATTGAGTGCTGTACAAAGTGTTCAGACAATACTTAACTTTTGGTTCTATCTTGGCCTGTATCGCAAGGATCATGTCAGTAAATCTAAATATTGGACGTATTCGTTAATATTGCATATACCGTTGACTTATATGAGCGTCATTTCATTATTTTTGTCGTCATTTAATTGTAGTGATTTGGATGAATTAACAAAATCACTTCACACCAATATTAATCTTTTGATTTATAGTGTTAAAGTGGCTGTATTGATGGTGTATTGTCGGAAAATACATTTCATAATTGATTATATGAAAATGTACCAGTACGATTTGAATGACTTAGCCGAAATGTTGATTGTTGCGAAAGCAGTTAAAATATCCAAAAGAATTTTTCGGTATACATGTATTGTTTACGTATTTACGGTTATTTGGTATGCTGTTAACACTCTTGTCAATACAAATGAGCTAATCTTTAATCAAATGTCTCAATACGATTGGGATAAATCGTCTTCGTTATTTTGGTTTACGTTTTGTTGTCAATTTTCTTGCGTTTTAGTTCAGGTGATTATAAATTCGACCATCGATAGCTTTTTGCCATCTATATTATGTATGCTGGGTGGATTTTGTGATGTGCTGGGATATAGATTTATGAAAATCGACCATTTAATTGCAAATGGTAATGAGGAAAAGAAAGAGTTTTTTAAAGAAACGGCCATTAAGTATAACCAAATTTATAGGTAAATAAACACTAAACCTAACTAAAATTCTTTAAATATATTTATTATTTATTTATATTTGTATAGAATTGCCAAAATGATAGAAAAATTATACTCGATAATCATTTTGTGTCAATTCTCAGTGAGCTTGATAACTTTATGTACTACTTTATTCCAAATATCGTCACCGCAAAATATAATAAACTACTTGGCCATGTGCCTTTATATGCTGTCGCTTTTAATTGAAATTGCAATACCATGCTATTTTGGGGATGAGATGTATACCAAAAGTGGTAATCTGTTGAACAGCTTGTACGCTTGCAACTGGATGAGTTTAAAACCAAAAATGAAGAAAAATGTGTTAATTTTGATGCAGTTTTTTAATCGTCCTCTGCAAATTAGAGCTGGTTCCTTAGTAACACTTAAAATTGAAACAGTTCAGTCGGTAAAGTATTATTAATATTCACTGTTAACAACACATTATATTTATGTATTATTTCAGATAATTCAAAATGCTTATTCATTTTATGCCGTGTTGCGGGGTATTTCTATGGCAAAGTAGTTCAACACACATATAAATTACTATACACTAGATGTCTATAACTTGTTACTGTAGTTTAAATTATCACTTTTTTCCATAATAATTGACATCATTCAAACTAGTTGTAGCTTAATTTGTGTTGAGAAACATTAAAAGTAGAAGTAAAACAACAAAATTTAAAATTTAAGTTTAAGATACTATTTTCAAATTAATCTTTGTTTAAATCTTTAATAAATAAAATAATCTTTAATAAATAAAAATATATTTAGCACAAAAATTAAATTAAATGAGTATAACTAGCGATTGAATATTTGAAATTTGGAAATTCCGGAATTCGTTTTTATAAATATAGTTGCGAATTCCGAAAATCTCCCAGCGAATTCCGAATTTAAAGTTTTTTTTGTCGTGAATTATATTTTCGTTTCTGTAATTCTACATTTTATAAGAAGACAAAGAAAACAATGCTAAATTATTAAATTAACAAAATAACGGTTATTCAACATAATACAAGTAAAGTAGGCATATGAGAAAACATTTCTAAATTGCATTTTAACGGTTACTTTTGCATAAAATCAATTAAATATATCATAAATAATGAAATAAATATATCATTGAATTCATATTTCGCATAAAAACTTTTAATATGTATACGCACAAATACATACATACTATCATATGAAAAAAAACATATTCTGTTGTATACGCATGTGCAATATGAAATATCGATCGCGTACGATCAATGAGAACAGAGTCATCTCCTATTGGAAAAATGAAAATTGCTACTAAAAAGCTACTTTGTTTTTGACAATAAACTTTTTGTTTATCAAAATTCAAAATTTCGATATTAATTATTATATTAATTCAAAATAATCAAAACATATATATCAAAACATCAAAAAACATATTTATTCTAAATTTAAAATATTTACTCATTTACATAAACTTTTATCTTAAAACGGTCAAACTACTAGAATCCCACTATAATTCTATAGGAATTAAAACTAGAATCGTATAGTTGAATTATATTGAATCAAATTTTATCATAAATGTTATTACATTTAACAGGATTAAATACTATAACATATTTCAAAATCCGTATTAAATACAGTGTTTGCTGATAAAACATGTAGTTTGTGAAGAACCTTATATTGTAACAATTTTAAGGTTAGGATTTTTTTCGAGTTGGAGGAAAATTTGATTTTATAAAGATATATATGTATGTATGTATAAATGTATGGTTATATAATCTATATCATTGCCATATACTTACATATAAAATTTAACCGTTAACTTGAATTGGTAAAACCAAATCCATTAGACAATTTTTTTTAAATCTAACGACTTTTTGTATATAAATAAGTAACGCCTAGCTGACATCTATTGAACGATATCGAAAGCACATCTTAAACTACATATTTTATCCTGAATAAATTATATTTTATTACATTTACTATTATCTATAATGAATATAATAATTATAATTAATAATTATTATGATATGTGAAACAAATAAATTAATTTTTATATTTATTATGAATGACGGATATCTCTTTTGTAAAGCTTTTCGTCATGTCATGTTTCTGGTTTCTTTTTTAGAGAGTTTACCAATAAACACACCTCATTATATTATTTTTTAAATTTAAATTATTGTTTATAGTAGTATTTAAGTTTTATTTATGTGCTAAAATATAATTTCTTACTGTTTAATATATTTCAATACAGCTATTTTTCTGCAAAATAAAAGTAAACGTGTGCAGGTTAGATTAAAAAGATGTACAACTCTTATTGGTATATACTTTAACTTTAACATCAACATCACATACACATATAAATATTTTACTATAGCTAATATTAACATATAGCTTAAATTCATATTGAATTTTAATTTATGTTTTATTAAATTATTAAGATATTTAGGTAATTGATTTTCAGATATAATTAACTTTAACATTTTATGTACTTAACACTGTAAAAACAGAAATCAAACATATATTTTTTTATTGATAAAAATTATTTCGAAAAATGTGGTTTTTACATTGCTTCTTATGGGAAAGTGTAAAATGTACCTCCTCTAAAAAAAGCACAACAAAGAGCCTTTTTAGAGGAGGTACATTTTACACTTTCCCATAAGAAGCAATGTAAAAACCTCATTTTTCGAAATAATTTTTATCAATAAAAAAATATATGTTTGATTTCTGTCATATTCTTACGGCTCTAATAAAGATGGCTCTGATATTATACGATTTGCAATAGTGTTGAGATTTTTTTAATCTTTGCTTGAAAGATAATTTTATTTAACTTACATGTACAGGTACAGTATCTACCCATATTTTTATATTTTATGTCCACGCTTCTATATTCTATATTTTTGGTGGTTCTACTGTGTTTTGTTTGTTTTTGTGTGTATGGTCGGTAATTGTAAATTGATTTGTGTAAAAGACTTTTTTATTAACAAAATAGAATAAATAAAATTACGGTGAATCCCAAAAATATATTTTGTATTGTAAATGCAGTTTTCAATAGAAGTAATATATTTAAGCCGACTTCATGCTTGCCTTCGTCCGTCCGTTCGTTCGTCCAGAATTTTTTTTTAAGCAATTTCATTGGTTGAAAATGACGTGTTTTTTGTTGTGACATTTTTTCATCAAGATACTTTATCTTTTGTCGGAAAGAACATGGCGAGAAACAGACAGTATGATATTAAAATGAAAGAGAAGAAAATAAAATGCTTTCAAATGTAATGTCAAACATTTTATGTCGGTATGCCGAGGGAAGAGCAACATATATAAAAAAAATTTATTTTATTTTTTTTTAATAAGAAATTTATTAAAAATAAAATAATTAAAATTTATTTAACATTATTTTATCATTATTAACCAGTTATGATAAATTATAATAAATTTATATCCGCTCCAATATCCACAAATATAAATTTAAAATATTTATCACAGATATCACAAATAATCACATTCATTTTTTAAAATTTAATAAAACATAAAACAAAAATTTTATGAAAAATGGCAACCATCACGAATAATGACAATGACATAAATTATTTACCAATAGATGGCAGCAAAATGTACTTTTCAAAGTACAAATGTACATGTCCAGACGAACGAATGAACTACGGACGGACGAAGGCAAGCATGAAGTCGGCTTTAATGGTATTTAGTGTTAATCTAAATATTGAATGCATCAGTTGTGTTCTATAATACTAAGTTTTTAAGAAACATATAGCTCTAACATGGAAAAAATTTAAAGTGATTTTTATTTTTTTTCAAATGCAACTGTATCCAGGTAATTATCATTATTTTTAATTATTAACCAAAACTCAAATCTTTCAGTGTTACAAAATTATACAAAAATAAAGAATATTATTTTTGGATTACTCAAAATGCTTAAATATTAAGATAGTTATTAATTGAGTTGGTTTCAGATTATCGTATGAGGAAAGGCAAGAATATTTATCAAATGTTCTAAGAGCAGTTGAATCTGATGATGACGAAGAACTGGATGAAATACAGGCAGATTGTGAATCTGATGAGGACTTCCTGCCTGAGAAGGCAACTGCTGATTCTGACGCCGATTGCGATATGCACATGAAATTATGGAAGTTCAAGATGCTTCTTTTACAGAATCTGAAGACGACGAATGTTTGGGAAGCGAAGACGTAGGAAATGACGAAGTTGAAATAAGCTCAGAAGCAAACGAGTATTTTAGTGGTAAGGATGGTACCGTGTGGTATAAAAATCCACCAGCACTGCAACGTCAATGAGCACATAATATTTTTCGTGATAAGTCGTTTGTGAGTCCTAATCCGGTTACCAAAAATATGACAGAAAAAGATACTTTCTATTAGTTGCTTTCCAATCGACCAACCGATAGTACCCGATAGTGAACCGATAGTAGTTCGTTGCGTGTCTTTGCTAAATTTACTATGGATTTTTAAGCAAAGACACACAACGAACTACTAGCGGGTACTATCGGTTGGTCGATTGGAAAGCAACTATTGCATTATATGTAAAACCACACAAGACATTATTTGCCGAAATACGAATAAAACAGCAGAAAAATATTTTAATGAATGGAATCGTTAAAATCCCAGTAAAAATAAACTGATATGGAAACCATTAAAAGAAGAAGAGTTTTCGACATATTTGGGATTTTTGTTGATAGTGGGCCATAGGTCGAACTATGATGCCATAGGTCGAACTATGAAGAAGTCAATGGACTTTGGAATTATTGGAATATAATGTTTTTCCGCTTTATCGCGCTACGATGTCAGTAAGACGTTTTAAAGAAATAACAAGATTCTTTCGATTTGACTCGTATGTTACTCGTGAAGCTCGACTTGTAAATGACAAAACAGCAGCTATAACCCATGTTTTTGAAATGATAAATGCAAACCTCAAACAATATTTTCAACCATCAGAGTCCATCACTGTAGATGAACAATTGTTTCGTTATAGAGGACATACCAAATTTTTGCAGTATATGCCTTCAAAGCCAGCAAAATATGGCATCAAATTTTGGTGGGCATGTGACTCAGAAATCTCGTATACACTAAATGGTCAAATATACACTAAAAAAGTAGGTAATGTAGAGATGTTAATCAAGGCGAACGAATAAGGCGAACGTAAAAGAGCTGGTTGATCCATATAAAAATAGTGGTCGAAATTTGACCGTCGATAATTTTTTCACCACTCTACCACTAGCTGAAGAATTAATTTATTGAAAAATGTCAATTGTTGGAACTTTAAAAAAAAATAAACGGTACATACCAAATGAGTTAAAAGCCTCAAAAACCAGAGAAATTTTATCGACTGAGTTCGGATTCGGGCCCAAAATGGTAATGTGCTCCTAGGCTAGGTTGTTTTGCTATTTACATTACATAGAGATAAAACTGTATTGGGCCCACAAAAAAAACAGAAATTATATTGTACTATAATGAAACAAAAGGTGGAGTGGATTCTATGGACAAAATATTGAGCCAGTACACAACAAAACAAAGGACCAAACGTTGGCCACAAGCTGTTTTTTACACCCTGGATACTGCTGCACTTGCAGCATATATAATATATGTCAAAAATAAACCACGCTGAGACGGAGCGGTAAAAAACCGCCAGCGGCGTAAGTTTTTACAGTATTTAGGGGAACAATTGTGCCTACCTCTTATTAGAACAAGATCTTAAAATTGAAGAATAGTAGGGAAATTTCCGCAATGAGAAGCGCAATTGAGTGTATTTTGGGTGAATCCATAGGAAGTACGAGTGATGAGAAGTTTCTCGTCGACCAAGAAGATCGAGACAGTAGTGGTTGAATAAAACCAAAGGGGGCATGCTACTCGTGCTATCAACAACAGAAAAAAAACGAGCAACTCGTCATGCCTGTGTCAAATGCAAGAAACCTGTATGCGTTGAATATAGTTTCACGTAAACACTATGCGAACAATGTTATATGAATTAATTTACGAAGTCTTTTATTGTTTTAATATTTATCCTGCTTTGAATTCCAGGAAATAAGTTTGAATTTTTTGATACCAAATAAAAATATTAGTTACAGTGAGATCATTTAATATCCGAACGTAACACAATTATTCATTACATTATCTGCTATCATATCAAACTTTAAATAATTTTTATTATAAGAATATGTTTATTTATTTATTACTGTAATATGATGTGTGAATTATAATAACTAAATTGATTCATAAATTAACAAAATAATTGATTTAATTGAATTTCAATATTTATGTTTTTGCACTTTGTTGCCCTCTCTTTTTGCTTTATCACAGATTTTAATCTTTTGACATTGAACTTACTAATCTTTTTGTTAGTTCTGGTCTAATTTTGTTCGATTCCTCCTGAAGTATATTTTGCAATTAAACCTTGTTAGAAATATGGCGTTTTCTTATTTACGTATCCAATAGGTGCCACAAATTCTATAGTAGGTTTATGTCTCCAGACTGAGGTGGTGTGTTGAAAACCTTTGGGCAATCGTAAAGCACATGTCAGACATAAGTCAGAACTTTTTTTATTTTATCCGTCACTCAGATTCAATTGGCCCATTGTGACATACCACTAGTACCTGACGTTCCGGCTTAAGGTCCGATTTTACATAGAAACCATCTGCACATTGTATAGCTCCATGTCAGCTTATAGTACTGACACGGAAGATGAGACAGCACACGGATTCTAAACTCAAAAGGGTCTCATATAAGCTCATTCGCATTACCGATCGCACCGCCCAAACGATCGATGGTGAAAATCACTTTTCGCATCCTGTCCCTATCGGGATTCGAACCCGGTACCTTCAATCCATTTCGCAGCTTTTTAACCAATGCGCAAACTGGGCGGTATGATAGGAAATAATCTAATGAATAAATGTATGAATAAATTATTTAGTCAACAAAAAAGATGAATCTCTTTCTGCAATTGTATGACGAATGTGTGCCTTGGATAATATGCCAATCAAAGTTTTTTGTACGTCTATAGATTTGAAAAATTTATTTTTGGCTAGAGGCGCTCGAGATTATGTATTACCATTATCACCTAACTCAATTTGCAAAATGGTTTTAGAATACGCACAAAAAATGCGTGCTAAAATGATTCTAATATCTGATCGTTCTCCTGTTATTATGACGGTTAGTGAAAATGATATAGAAAAAATAAATTCACCGCAGCTCACAAACAACGAAACTAATTGGGAATTGTTGAAGTAGTAAGTAGAAGAAAGAATAGAACTTCAAGTACCAATCAAAAGTGAAAATGAAATTGAAGAGGAACTAGACAAGCTCCTTGATGTCATACATTGGTCCGCTTCGGAATGCACTCTCAAATTATCGTTGTCGAAAGAAAACTTCGTTATTTACCCAATAGAAGTAAGAGAACTAGTGCAGGAGAACTGAAAAGCCCGTTATAATATAATACATAAAACCACCTTAAACAACTTATGCATCAAACTTAAGGCACTTATAAAAACAGTGAAAAATGAAACAATTGGAAAATACCTTTGTTCTCTAGCTCCAACTAAAGATACCGAATATTCCCTCTGGAAAAAAACAAAAGTGTTGAAACAACCTAAAACGCAGAACCCCCCAAACAAAACAAACAATGGAAAATGGGTTAGAAGTGCAAAAGACAAGGCTAAGCTATTTGCTGAACACCTTGAAGAAACATTTCAACCTCTAAGTCGTCAGACCAGTTACGAAAACACTTCTGATACGCATAGATAATCTGACTTCGAAGATATCAGCCCTGGAACATTGAAGAACTTAAAAGCAAATAAAGCTCCTGGTTACGATTTGATAACAGGGCAAATATTGAAGGAACTGCCTGAAAAAGGAAAAATATGTTCCAATGCAGTGGAAAGTAGCAGAAGTAATAATGATTCCGAAATCGCAAGCCACCGAATGATAGGAAATCTCACCGGCCAATTTCACTTTTACCAACAATAACGAAATTGATTGAGAGGCTGTTGCTCAAAAGATTAAAAAGAATCATAGAACAAAAAAAACCTTATCCCAGATCATCAGTTTGGTTTCAGAGAAAAACACTCAACTATAGAGCAGATTCATAGGCTTACAGATGTCATTGAGAATACATTAGAGAGAAAACAGGTTTGCTCTAGTATCTTCTTAGATGTGGCGCAGGCCTTCGATTAGGTGTGGCACAGAGGTTTACTCTTCAAACTTCATAGAGATTTACCAAAACAATATTATATGATTTTAAAATCATACATTGAAAATCGCCAATTTCGGGTGAAATATGAAGAAGAATATTCCGAGCTAAAAATGATTTCGGCAGGAGTCCCGCAGGGTAGTGTTTTGGGACTTATTCTTTACCTGCTCTACACCAGAGATTTACCTCAATTAAACGAAGTTACCGAGACACTATCGAGGAAACTACAACGAAACTTCAAGAAGCATGAGACAAAATCATAAAATGGACAAAAATGTGGCGTATCGGGCTCAATGAATCGAAATCCACGCATGTTAATTTTACTAATCTAAAAATTAGCTACAAACCTCTAATCATTAACGGTCAGCAGATTCCGTATGCAAATAAGGCTAAATATCTATAGGGATGACCTTAGATTTCAGGCTCAACAGGTGTCAAAACCTGTATGGACTCACAGATTACAGCTTTGGAGCTGCACAAAGAAAACCAACACTAAAATAATACAAACTTTTCAAAACAAAGTGCTACGAGGTATAGTTAACGCTCTGTGGTACATTAGGAATGATGACCTCCATAGGGACCTAAATATCGAAACGATTGAAGAAGAAATAAAAAAACTTGCCATAATTCATGGACAACGTATTTATCAGCACGTAAACGATGAACTTTGGGGTATGTTGGACACTTCACGCATGCAGTCAGACGATTGTAGAGAACAAAACCAAATGAATGTAATATGTAGTTAAAATAATAAATAGTATAATAAATAATAAATAGTATAAAATATAAAATAATAAATAATATACTTACATAGTTTCTCTATTACTTACATAGTTTCTCTATTTCATAGTTTGCTTAAGTTGATATCATTCCTAGTCGCTCTCGTGGCAGAGAAGGTAGCGTACTTGCTCTGTGATTCCGCGGGGGTTTCGGGTTCGATTTCAATCAATCACGATTTGGTGTTTTTAATCTGTATGTGTATGTGGGTTGAACCGTGGGCCTCTAGGGGCATTGAGTTCTGGAATTATTTTCCGCCTTCTTTAAAACTTTTTTTTATCATTCAATGTAAAATAATTTTTTCTATCGACAGACTGTATACCAGTATATTGTGAATTTTTTCCTCATTCAATGGCACGTTATATGCATGTCTTGACCTAATTTTGCATGTCTTGACCTAATCGTGGCATTGATGTCAATTAACCATTACCGAACCTTTTTTCTCATTTAAACTTATTTTAATTCACTTTAATGAATTTACTGTTTCTTGACGCAGAGTCCGGTTGTGTAAAACGAACATTTTCCTTCCTTCTTTTCTTAGATTTTTTTACAACAGTTCCGGTTTCATTGATAGCTATTGTTGCTGATCGAGAAGAATCTCAACTAAGACACTGCGGCATTGTTCAGCAAACACAACTAGCAACATTTATCTTATCTATGAACGTGCTAGGAAATAGCAGGTCTATTACGTAACTGTTAACTAGGATTGACTGCTCATTTTCATTATTGACAATTGTCAATCAGTTAGTCAAATGAAGTTAAAAATGTTTATTATAATTATTATTGTTACTTAAAGTGAAATGTAAATGTAATTGCATGCAAATTTATATTTTATTAGCTGCGAGAATTGATTTATATTATGCAACCTTCGCGTGAAAAACATGACAAAGCTTTTTGAATGTTCTCATAATAATGATATAGACCGGTTTATACGTCGAGGCATCAATATTATGCATTCGCTGCAACAAGTCGACATTGTTAAATGTTATTGTTCAAATACTCAAATTATTCAAATATTTTCACCCTTGGCCTTATCGTAATCAGTATGGGTAGATCAATGTACAACTACGACTATGAATCAAAGTACAACAAATGTAAGTAAAATATTTTACGATCCGTCATATTTATTCCATCTGACAGTGTCAACATCATGACAACCACCTGGATGTTTCGTTTTCTGTTCAAAACCATTATCCAGTAACCACCTCACGTTCTTAGTCACTCTGTTGCAATAATGGCGCTGTATTATTTAACCATATTTGGCCTCATTTTGAATCATTCTGACATGGGTTCACTTGTAAGTGATTCATGAATTTACAAAATGGGAGCTACAAAATTGTTCTTACAGGGGATCGCTAATACTTGACCAAATTAATACCGTTACGAAATTTCAGTAAATCAAAGAACTTCTTCTCCATATGGCGAGAAATAACCTCAGTTATATTGTTTATATCGAGATATAATCTGAGTTGTTTTTTAAGAATTAATTATATGGAAAGTACATTTTGAGTGAGAAAATCGTTGTGGAAGCATTTTGATAGACAATAATGAAATTTAGCTTTAAGCTAAGTCTAAACTTCATGTTCTTAACTCGTATAAATCTAAATATAAATGTGTTGTTAATATTTTTATAAATTTTAATTAAATTCAGAATAATTATACATTTTATCACGCATTTCAAATTTACGATGATAAAATTACTTCTAACTAAGGTTAAGGTACAAGGTTAATTGTACCGAATCAACCGCGCATATGCATCGTGGCCATATATTTCCCAATAAGCGATATTATAAACGGAATTGTGTTAATTTTTCAATTGATCGCCAATGGTTAAATTTTTACATAAATGTGATGTGTATACACGTATTACATCATGCTGTAGCATTACAAAACTTCTTATGTATGTATAGATGGTAAAGCTTAGCAAAACGATTGAATGTTAACATTTTTAAGTTCGCTGAATGTTATGTCCATAGATTAAACTCCGTCAGACGTATTAAATATTAAAATTTGTAAGTATGAAGTCTAATTTAATTAGACAAGGAAAGCGATATGTTGATATAGCAAAATTTAAGAAAAAAAAATCTTATATAACGGAAAGTTGTAACAATGAAAAGCTTGTTGATCTTAATACGTTGAGGTTATAAGTTATAGTGGCAAAATGATAAAAGTGTTTTGTCTAGTATACCTAAGTGTGTTGTTTATTTCGCTGTGCAGTGCAGCAAAATATCGTAAGTGTTTTTTATGTGATCTTGTGTGAGTGTATAATACAACTTAAAGTGGTATCGAAATTGAAGAGTTCGGAATTTTTTAGTTTTGAAATAAATTGATAAGTTATACAAACAAAACTATTAAATATGTTAATTGATAATATTTTGGTTGAAATTTTGAATATTTTATTGAAACACAAACAATTATTGAATCTTCCAGAAGGTTGAAATCTGACCGTTTGTGGTTAAACAAAATATTTACTGTGATTAGTTTTGATGGACATTTGCATGCATAGGCAAAGTAGTGGGGAATACATTTTAATTGAGTCGTGATTGCCGCGGATTGGATTCAAATCGTGAATGAATGTTTTGAGGACAAAATACTTTTGCACTAGAGCCTCGAGTTGCGTCGCTAATGCGTACCAGGAAAATGAGACGCAACTCGAAACCTAAATAAAATATTTCTTTACTAGATTCTGAAAAAACACGTTTAACTGCATATATTAAACCAGATCACAGATTTTGAAACGTATTGTGTGTACATACCAAAATGATTTGTTAAAAGAAGAGAGCCCGAACTCAAATATAACACGATGCGCACCAAAGTAAGGAAATGGATGATAAAATTTCATCATAAATTTTAGTTAAACCGAAGAGGGAAAGTTAAGGGGAAATTCCGTTTTGCTTTTCAATTTTAATGCACATTTTTCTTTATGTGTTCCGTTTTGTTAGGTTTGTACAAAACCTAACCCGTCTTCGAGATGGCTCTGAAAAAACACAATCTACTAAAAATAAATTCGAGTTGCGTTCAAATGCGTTGCAAATGGAAATTATGGTATACATTTTTTTCATAACGCAAGTCGAAACAGTGCAAATAGAATTTGACGCTCTTGTGTATATCAGTCGTTCAAAGTGTATAAAAACAATTAAGAGAATCATCTTTGTTAATTTTGCGGATAAGATTTTGTATCAAGGACCTTGAAAGTGTTGGTACGATAAAGTGTCTGATCTGTTCAATAAGTTGTTCACTCATCCCAATATATTTCTTTGAAATATATTTTGGATCTAACGATATTTTAAACTACCAGTCAATTTTTGAATTATTTTCCTGATCATTTGACTAATAAACTTTAGCTCTGTTTCATGTCCTGAGCAGGATTGTTTAGTTTATTGTTTTAATAACCTCTGATTGTTTAAACGGCAAAACACGCTAGCGAATCGAAATGTCTGTCAAGTTTTCTGTAAATTTGAAGGGGCAAAGAAATATGAAGCAGAAAACGGTGAACGTAGTCGAAGAACAATCTTAATTGTCAAAAGTATATAAATTTGGAAACCGGAAGTTATATATAGTTTCAACACCAGAGTGAAAATACTGTGGCCTTACAATAATTACTTTGGTTCTATTTTTAAATAAATTAGCCAGTTTATTGCAAATGTAACTGTAAGTTAAACTTTACTAATTAGACCAGAAGGTACAACAATCCCATATTAAATATGATGGAGGTAATCTTGATGTAAATAAATTCAAAACGTTGTAAATTTGAAAAATTGAATTCAGTAAAGATATTTTGTGCACTAAAACAGTTTATAACAATCAGCAATCAGGCATTCAAGAGTTATTCAAACCTCCAAGGGGAAAATTCCATTATATAACTTTTAGATTAAACTATAATCTATATGCGTAGTTGTTAAAGCTATGGTAATTGGTGCGGGAAATACCGGGTTGGAATCCCGATAAGGTCAGGATGCACCAAAGATTTTGCACCATCTGATTACGATCAGTGGTGTGAATGCATACATCCATGACCTCCTGTTGAAGTGCAGAATTCATGGGCCAACTCATCTTCCATGTCAGTACTAGACGCTGGCATGCACTGTTGGGATTTTACATGTAAAAAACGATTTTACATTTTTTCTGTAAAAAACAGCGTAAATTACATAAAACGTAAATTACATGTAAAAATCGAAGACAATTCGCAGTGTTTGTTTAATATTAATTGACATAGATAAATGCGTATTTGTAAATGTTAATTGACATAGATAAATGCATATTTGTAAAATCAGTTAGTTTTCAAGTTCACGTTATAACTGTCACGTCATTTTTCACCTTCATCCGAGCCAGTTAAAATGATTTTTAACGAAATTAACCTGTTAATAATTTTAATCTTAATGAAATTTATTACGACATTTAGTGATTTTTTTTACACAGTTAATAAATTCACAAATTCTATTCATAAAATAGTTAGAAGATTTTTTAATAGATGGTGTTTTAGTTACAATTAATTATTATAAGAGATGGCGCCGTCTTTTTTACATAAAATGGTTTTTTACGTTTTTTACTTATAGAAAGTAATAAAAACCTTATGTAAATAACACATTTTTTACATGTAAAAACCCGTGTAAATTACATCATGTAATTTACACACCCAATAGTGCTGGCATGAAGCTTTCCAATTAGTAGAAGGTTTTACGTAAATCGTAAACCTTATGTAAATAACACATTTTTTACATGTAAAAACCCGTGTAAATTACATCATGTAATTTACACACCCAATAGTGCTGGCATGGAGCTTTCCAATTAGTAGAAGGTTTTACGTAAATCGGACCTATAGCTGTACGTTCTCGATGTGGTGTGGGAGAACATTAAGCCTCAAAACAGATTGTAGAGATAGGAATAGACAAATAACGATTGAGGTACGACATATGACCTTAAATAATGACAAGTCCCATTGATGAGATGGACATCTCAAAAGCAAGAGATGGCTTTGGTTACCGGTGTTAAATTTCATAATATTTGTATCTTGAATATATCATGATTGGAACTGGGTGCCAAGTTTGGCACTGGCTTGTAAGGCTTGCATTATCGGTAAACGGTTAATCGATTTACCGGTTTTACTGTCCAAATTTCTTTACCGAATTACCCGTAAAAATCAAATATTTACCAATAAATTTAAGTTTAACAATTTTGATAATTCCCTACCGGCTTTAATTTCAAAAAAAGTATTAAAAGATTGTCTATCATTCGTAAAATTTGTTCCTCTTATGATTTAAGAATGTTACTAATCGCCGAAGCATATTCCGTTCCAAAATCGTCAAATTCAATAAGAAATATTGTAATGGCTAATACCATAGACACATATCTAGTTTCGTAACCATGATTATGAAACTACGATTTTCGAAATGAGAATACATGACACACTACAGTTCTCATTTTATTTGACAGTTTATTATAATTCATTAAAATCTTACGTTAACTGTGTGGTTAAAAAATGTTTTTGTTCCGCCCTCCACCCAAATTTTCCTATTTCTATTTTTAGTTTTATTTTCCGTTAATTTATCGAATTCTGTATTAATTTATTTTTTTTTTAAACTTCAACTTTTATAAAAAAAATAAACAAATACATGAAAAAAACAATATTTATAGTTTTTGCTATTCACTAACTGTATAAATTGGCACTGTCGTCACTAAAATGCCATGGGATGAGAAAAATAGCTCATTCCGAAACCATGTTTAAACCAAGTTGCAAACCATGGTTAGTAGTGACACATACAACGAAATCATGGTTAACTAGAAATTGTGGTTACGAAATCAGATATGTGTTTATAGTATTAGGGAGAAAAAACTCCTGATTAAATTCGTAAATCAATTGCAAGCCAGATAAAAAATGGTGACAGTTTTAGCCTCATACTCGGAGGTCAATCGAAAACCACCATTTTGGAATTTAGGACTCGTACTGCTACATGAAAATTTGCCTGTAACAAGTGCATCAAAATTCTAGAAAACTAATTGCAAGAATTTGGAAACATTTTAGTAACATTGTTGAAATAAAACAGAAGGTTCAGCAGTTATGAAAATATGGGACCATGTTTACTCATCATTAGCTATGTTTTACGCATGGTATCCAACTGGCGGTAGTTACAGTATTGTACAAGAAAAATGTTGCGTTATTTAAATTTGAAAATGAAGCTACTGAATATTCTGAATCTGTAGTCGATGAAGAAGACAAGAGGGATAATAATTTCTCTGAGTGTTTAATCGTAATAATAACAGATGATTCGCAAAGTATATACAACATATCCCATGACCACTTATATCCGATTATCAATAAAATACGACGAGCTGTAAAAATATTTGGCATTCACCCATTTCTGGTTAGCAAAACCCTTTGTTACAGCTTATTGGCTATGTTGGAACGGTTCTTCAATATAAAATCTGCTGTTCGAAAAAGTTCGATAGATTTAAATATCGACATCAGCTTTTCCAAACTGAATTAAACCTAATTAATGAAATTATAAAGGCAGTAGCTAAGCATATCAGACAAAATAGCGACAAAAACACTGATTCATCTGATGATTATCCAGAAATACTTTCTGAACCATAACCGGTTACGGGTAAAGACAGATTACAACTCGCTATATACACGAAGCAAATTTGAACAATAGGCGCGACCCAATTAATACCAAAAAGTCTTTAAAAATAATAATAAAATATTTAAACGCTATTAATTTACCGGTATATTATCGGTAAATCGGTAAACCGAGCGAACTTTTATCATTTACCGGTAAACGAAATATTCGGTAAATTTGCAACCTCTACTGGCTTGATTCGTCTTAGTACAGTTACACGTTACTAAATTTCGGTAAAAGGTTAAGGTAATGTGATGATTAAAACAAGATCTCCTAGTTTGAAAGTTAAACTGAACATATAAACGCAAGCATAAGAGTTTCTTTGGCCCAAAACCATCCAATCGTGATAAGTTTTACTTTATATCATATTTTATTTATGCCACTATTAAAGATGTTAACCTTTTGTATATTTTAGCAACTGATCTACCAAGATGTAAGTTTGGTGATGTAGAGTGTTTACGTAAAGAAGTACAATCAACCTTTCAAAAATTTCTAAATGGTAAAAAAAGTTTTATAATTAACTGCAACTAGTATGTCGAAAACTAATAGTTAATTCGATTCAAGGTTATCCATCACTCAATATGTCACCACTTGATCCTCTCCATGTTAACGAAATAGCGTTGAAACAAGGTGCAGAAAGTCCAGTAAATATCGAGCTTATTTTGAAGAATGGAGATTTGCATGGCTTTAAAGATATCGAATTCACCAAATTTGTGTAAGATGAACAACAAAAATTAATCAACAATAATCTAATCTTATTTCATTTGTTTTAATTTAACATAGTGGATTCACCAAAGACCCTAATGGTTTACATGAATTCCACTTTAAGCTACCACATTTGACTTTATTAAGTGATTATACAATTGATGGACGTGTTCTTATCTTGCCTATTCAAGGTGAAGGCAAAAGTAACATGACAGTTGGTAAGCTTTTGTCTAGCTTTTTTTTTAATTCGTATTGGTGTTAATTATTTATTTTATTTCTTAAACAGTGAATTTGGATTGTAAAATCAAATTTAGAGGTAAAGAAGTGACGAGATCGGGAAAGAGTTATATGAAACTAGAAAACTTTAAGTTAACATTTACAACCACACGCTTGTATATGGAGATGCAGAATTTATACAAAGGCGATAAACTGTTGGGCGATAATACAAATTTATTTTTGAACGAAAATTGGCAAGACATATTCAATGAGTTGAAGGCCAATGTCTTCGATGCTTTTGGCCAAGTATTTGAAAGTGTAACGAACGTTATATTTTCTAGGATTCCGTATAACGAGCTATTTATTGAATAGCACTGTGATCTTAAATTTTCGATAATGATATATGATTATGTTCAAACATTGAACAATTTGTTTAAGGTGTTAGTTATCTTGGCCAATTGTTTACGTGCTTCGAAATAAATCATCTCGTTATATGTATAATTTTTTGATAGAAATATAAAATATATTCAAGAATACATTTTGTTTTTATGTAGATTATGGCTTAGAGGCCGTAAACAGCCCAACGAATGTTTGTACACACAATCGCATTTTAGGTCATCCAGTGCATGTTAATTTTTGGTCAACGGCGAGAATCGAATTCGAAACCACTGCGTGACGAGAAACTCTCTTAACCATTAAGCTACAATCGGCAACGCAGTAGTTTTTATGTACGCAGTTCATTTTGAGATGGGGCAGCTCACTCTAGATTACGACAAAGATAATATTTTTGGCAGATATTATGTATTTCGAAGTGGTCTTACACATCAAAGGCTCTTCGGAACGGCGAATAGTAGGGTTGACTTCACTAACTGACAGATATATGTTTGATTTCCAAAAAGCTTTACATTTATTTGCGATTTAGAAGGTATAACGCTTAAATGCTTTATGACAACTATTGTAAGCTGTTTTAGTTGCAATCATGGCGATGTCAAAATTCTACATTGTTTAAAGGAGTAGCAATTATAAAAAATGATCTGGGTTCGAATCGGTGGCAGATTGAAGAGGTAAACGAAACTGTAATGCATATATATTTAGCACATCTGTAACTCTCTGTTGGAGTACAGGACACATAGACACATGGAACGACCCATTTTTCATATCTGTACAATCTCATTTTCGCCGTTATGTACTTCGGCGATTTGTCAACCAAAACCAAATAGTTTCATATGAATTATGGATTTGGACGAGATGAGTGGGATCGAGCTTTTTGTGGAATAAATTGTTCGTTTAGATCACGAAGAAATGTCATTACGATAAGGATATTACGTCACATGCTTTATATAGTCACAGAACCGATCGATTCTATCGATCAAAGAATCGATAGAAAAAGCAAAGAAAAAATATGTCGTCTTAATAAATCGATAGGTTCTGTGACTATATAAAGCATGTGGCGTAATATCTTAAATGCGTAATGTCGTTTCTGCATGATCTAAAATGCTCAACGGCTTACAATTTATTGCAAAATACTGACTGAAACGATACCTATGGTATATTGCATGATGAACAGCATAAGCAATTTGGCATACAATGAGCTTTTTTATTAAAAGTCAATTATTTTGGCAACTAAATCGTTCCTTCCTATACTACTCGTTTTAAGAGATTTTTTTTTTATTTTGGTTGCATTTTATGGCGACGAATTCAACGTGAAAATCTCTCGGCAACACATTGTTATTATGAAAATGTTAGTTTAAAAATATGTATGTTAAAAAGTTTAGCATTTCTCACACCTTATATTTAGTTCTAGATTATTATTATAATTAGTTCTAATTGCCAAAAAAATAGCGAGCAGACCCGGAAACACAAGTGCCATATGACAAGATACCACAACCTTGCCATTGCCACGCTATTCTAGTTTTAAATAGATTACAATAATGTTCACCAGTGACTGAAACCATTCGGATTTTCAGATAAATATGGTCCAATGGCCACTCGAGCCCAAATTGGAAACCATGTTATTATCTTCAAGGAATGTAATGGTGATGATAAATTATTTATGGGATTTCTACTCTCAGAATAAGTCGCCACACATAATTAATTTTTAAAAATAGTTCGGACTTCATTGTGATGCAACAGCATCTTATTTGCGTACGAATATGATCTATTGGTAGCAGCGATTGTGTTAATTGTGATGTGTTAAATGTAAACAGGAATTAATCCAAGCCTTTATGGAAAATATTGGTTAGTACTGATCTTCGAAGTTTAATTTTTTGCTCACGGTGTCTGATGTTGTTGGATTATCTCGCACACTTTTACGTACAGAGGGAATATTCTTTAGTGTTTTGACTATATGTACAAACACTGCCCATGATTAATTTCGAATAGTCAAAATATAACCATTTTTGGTTCGTGAACTTTACCTAAAAAACAGTCAGTGATGAACTCAAATAGATATCAGGAACCACATTTTTTATTTGCTATATCATGATTATGTACATACTTATATGGATTTCTTCACTGAACGAATTGACGTGGGATTGGATCACCTTGTTTATAATTTACTTCTAATCCTTGTATTCGTTCTAATTAAAATTCTAATCCTTGTATGCGTTCAATATGTAAACCGGTGTACGGTGAGGACCTTAAAGTGTCATAAATGGCCATTATTTCAATGTCATCTGGTGCGAGTCAATTTTGAGCTACCGGCGAGAATCGAACTCGAAAACGAAAACACTCTTAACTACTATAAGCTAAAATCACAAAAGGAGTTTATAAGAATATCAAAGTATATAAAATAAACTGGTAAGCTTTTGCACATACAACTTGTTTTCCTTGTCTCGCACTTCAACGTCACGTGCATTGTTTTTTGTCTGTATCCGTTGTTATCGTACAAGAACGACAAAAATTTACAGAAATATAACATTTCAAAAATATAGAGGGTCTAAATTTATTTATAGTGAAGTGAAAACTAGTGCAAATTTCATTCAAGGCGGAAACCTCTTTTCTCAGTTTAAATTATGAAATATGGTAATTTGTGCTGTTTTCGGTTGCAAGAGCAACAATGATAAAAGGTTGAAAAGAAACGCTGATGACAATCAAGATAAAATACAATTTTTTGCTTTCCAAAAGACTCATTTTGCTAAAATCAGGATTCATAAATGTTGCAGAGAAGATAAATTTAACGTTAAAACTTCATACATATGTTCATTACATTTTACTAAAGTTCATTTTGCACGAAATTTGCATCATGAACTATTAAATTACTCTCCGAAAACACCAGGAAATTAAAAACCGATGCAATACCTACTGAAAATCTGCCATCATCTAAAGCGTTAACTGAATCAATTATAAAACGGCAGGATCGCCAAGAAAAAAAGCAACGTAAGGAAATAATAAATAATATTTTGTAAGTAAAAAAGTGTTTAATACTTATAGAAAATTTAGTAAGTTTATTTATTTGTTCAATATTAACATATACATATTACATATGTTGTAACGTATGTACATATATTTAAAAACTAATAAGCATGTTTGTTTTATACGAAAGGAACTTCATCAAATCTGAAAAGAGCTTGTGATAATTCGTCCTCAGCTAATCACATGAAAGTTTATAATATTTCGGAAAATCAAATGAAAATAGACTGTGATAAACTCTACTATTAATCCTACCATAAAAAATAAAATTGGAAATTTTAATATGCTAACCGGCAATTTCTTTGTTAAACAATTTGATTAAACTACCAGTACATCTGATTTAAACGATTACATGATATAAGAGAGAGGTAAATACTAAAGGTCATAAAACACATGCAAATGTAAAGGCTTTAATTTATTGTACACACAGCAAAAATTTTGATGAAAACTCGGAAATAAACTGTTTAATGAAGGCTACAATAAACGGCTTATGAAAAAATGTCATCAGTTGGAACAGGAAAATAGCCATGTGAAACAAATATTTACAGCCGGTGAATGGAAAAAAATTCAAAATCAATTTTTTGCATTAAAATCGTTTAGGTTCGATTTATTCAATTCAAAAGTTCCAAAAATTGATTCGCATCCCAGAATGGCTGCCTACGGGTTGGCAATGCCAGAACAAGAAGAAATTTTAGATGATATGAAAAATGCATGCAAAGAAATGCGAATTGGAAGTAATAAGTCCAAAAGCATTGAGAATGTTATTCAACGATGTCAAAGAGCAATACAATGCTGCAGTTTAAGTATCGCCTACGAAGCTATATTTGCTGGGATGAAACGAAGGTATCGTTTCACAATCGGCAAATGTTGAACGAAATAACTGCAAAATTTTACAAATGGACTTAGGCGAATCAATGAAACACACTCTACTTGATGACCAACAATTTATTAATATGGAAGAAACGAACATTCCAGAAAATGTTTTGACTTCAAAGTTACTTGGTGGTCTTACAGAAAAAAGCACTATCTTAACAGATTTACCGGAAGATCATTTGAGTGATTTGCATTATGATGGGTTAGAATACTTAGCTGGCTATATTATAAAGCGCCTTCAAAATAAGAATCCAAATCTTTGCAATGTGCAGATGGTTTCAACGTAAATCGGACCAGCTGGAACGTAAAGTAATATAGTGGGAAGTAACAATCGGCCAATTTACCCTGAGTGACTGATAACACTACAACAACAATAACAAAAAAAAGTAAATCTTAGAATAGTGTATTCAAACAAGCAAATTCTAAAATTCTCTCTTTAAAATGATGCCAATGTACCAAAATTCTCTTAGTTGCTTCAATTGGGAAATATATGTTTTAGTTTTGAATATAATAGAAATCAAGACCTTAATTCATCGGTGCTTTCTGCAATTTGCTATTCGTCTCTTCCACATCGTTTCCATTGTTTCGTCTGAAACTAGGGCATCTGTTGCATATAAAAAGTAAATTATTGGCTCCTGCTCACTTTTTTATGGCCTCTCTGCTGATACCGAATCTCTGATTTTCTTCAACTCTACGTATTCGTCTCAAGTTTATCACGATAGTGTCGAATCTCCATATTAGATTTGAATGTCATTATACGATTCACTTGTTGATTGGTTTTTTTCTGAATCTAAATTCGTGGATGGAATCCAATTTCTTTCAGAATCTTAAAAAATATTAAAAGCTTTGAAAACTTTGAGAGTAATTGAGCTATTTTCTTCAGGTATATTATTACCTCAGCCACCCAATTGAAATTACATTGTGATGGAACTTTCTTTAGTCTGAATTTTTTTTTTTTTTTTTTTTTTTTTTGCGGTTTTTACAGGCCATTATTGGCCCGTACCGTGTCAACAATCTGACTCCAACGGTTTCGATCACGAGCCAGATCTTCATACTGTTGCAAGCAGTTGGAAGATGCCAGATCGCTCTCTACGCCGTGGAGCCATCGTCGCCGACAGCGACCTCTTCGCCTACCGAAAGGCGGTTCTCCCTTCAAAGATCGCTGTATCATTCGGTTCGGATCAGCACGCAGAACGTGACCGAGCCAGCGTATTCGCTGTCCTTTGATTTCATGCACGATATCAGGAATTTGCATTAAATTCCTGATCTCGTGATTGAAAAGAACTCGGTAAGTGCCATCGACGTCGCGTTTTGGACCATATATCACACGCATGATTCTTCTCTCGAATGTTAGAAGCCATCTTTCGTACTCATCCGTCAAGGTCCAACTCTCACATCCATACATGACAACGGGTCTGATCAACACTCTGTACAGTTTCAGCTTATCCGTATTTGCAAGATATTTTGATTTCAGCAGTGGACGTAGAGGATACAAAGCCCGATTGCCAGCGGCAAGGCGGACCTTGATATCCTCGCCCACACTATTATCGTGAGTGATGAGAGATCCAAGATACTTGAATCTCATCACTCCTTCAAACGTGTGGTTTCCACTACTGAAATCAATTGCGTCTTGGTCTCTAAAACCCGAGATTAGATATTTGGTTTTTGACTCGTTGATTTTGAGACCAACGGAAGCTGAACACTGTTCCAGTGGATCAAGTATCTCTTTCACTCCGTTGCCATTTAATCCAATCACACAGATATCATCTGCATAAGCAAGAAGTTGATTGGATTGTCGGAATAAGATATTGTCCTGAGGTGTTTCACTTTTACGAAGGATGTATTCCAACATGAGATTAAAAAGTATCGGGGACAGCGCATCTCCTTGTCGAACACCGGAATTGATTGCAAAAGTTCTCGATAGCCTGTTCTCAACTTTAACACAGCATTGTGACTGCGTTACTGTCATTTTACAGAGATGTACATATTTTTTTGGTATTCCTAAATATTCAAGCGCATACCATAGCCTCTCTCGATTGATCGAGTCATAGGCTTGCTTGAAATCTAGGAATACCTGGTGTACATCGCGAGATGTTTCGTAGTACTTGGAAAGAATCATCCGTAGCGAAAAAACTTGATCAGTGACTGACCGATTTGGACGGAATCCTCCTTGGTAGTCACCGACAATTTCCTCCGCTAGAGGAGTAATTCTTCCCAAGATAATGTATGACAGTAACTTGTATGCTGTGCAAAGGAGAGCTATACCGCGATAGTTCTCGCATTTCATGCGATCACCCTTTTTGAATATTGGGCATAACGCGGCCACTTTCCATTCATCAGGCATAACTTCATTTCGCCATACCAATCGAACAAGGTCGAAAAGACAGTTCCACAAAGTTAGCCCTCCGAATATCAAGAGCTCTGAATTAATGCAATCAACCCCTGGTGAACGATTTTTCTTTAATCTCTGCATGGCCATTGTGAATTCCTCATAGGATGGATCCTCAATGAACATCTCCGCGGTCTGTATTTGAGAGTATTCAAATACAGCTTGTGATACATGTGGAACATTAAGTAGATCAGAAAAATGTTCACGCCATGTATCGAGTACCGCATCGACGTTAACACAGAGGTTTCCATCCTGGTCCCGAATGGCAGTTGACCGAGATCTTAAGGTATGGTGCAATTCGGTGATTCCTTTAAAGAAACCACGCGAGTTGTGCTCATTGCTGAGTTGTTGTACTCTTAAGACCTTGGCCTTCCACCATTCGCGCTTCTTCTGTCTACAAATGCGTTTAGCTGTCCTCCTAGCAAGCACTGCCTTGTTTTTTCTTGCAATTGTAAACCGAGTCTGCGCTTCATTGTGGGCTATATTGCGTTGCTCAACAGCAAGACGACACTCCTCATCAAACCAATCATTTTTGGGCGTAGTTTTCACTATACCGAGAGTGTGCTGGGCAGCATCGACAACCGAGGTTTTCAATACTTCCCAGACACTGTTCACATCATCAGATTGGTAGTTGGATCCTAAAATGCTATTGCTGACAAGATCTTGATATTTTCGTTGCGTTTCTTCATTTATCAGACCTTCACAGGAGAATCGCGTTTTATATTCTCCTGTCCTCCTTGACTTGTACGAAAATTTCCATCGTAGCTTTGCAGCAACCATAAAATGGTCACTGCCTACGAATTTTGTTGACGACTGATACGATCTCACGTCTTGAACAACCCGAGCCCGGTCTTTTGAAATCAACACATGGTCAATTTGGCTTCGGGATGTTTTACGTGGATGTGTCCAGGTTTCCAAATGGATGTTTTTGTGGGGAAAGAATGTACTTGCCACTTGGAGATCATGTGCGATCGCAAAGTACATCATTCTTTCCCCATTTTCGGTCGCAGTTTCGTGTCGGGAGTACGGACCTATATTGTTACATAAGTCGGTCTGATTTCGGCCAGCTCTAGCATTAAAGTCACCAATCACCAATCTGATATCGTGCTCAGGTATAGAGCCCATCAGATTATCCAAATTATTGTAAAATGAGTCTTTATCTTGGGGTTGGCTTACATCAGTGGGCGCATGTACACATACAATTGACAGGTTGGCTAATCTCATGTGCAAGCGAAGCTTACACATTCGATTATCGACTGCTTGGAAGTCCAACACAGCCTTTTTTACCTGCGGCCCAATGAGAAAGCCAACTCCAAGATTTCCGAGGTCATCTCCACTGTGTAGCAACGTATAGCCTTGGGACACATGGACTCCACTTTTAGGCCATCGAGTTTCTTGGAGCGCTACGAGTTCCAGCCGATACTCCTTCATACATGTGATAAGGCCGTCCAACGCGCCAGGTTTTCTTAGTGACTGCACGTTCCACGTGCTGATCCTCAATCTCGTATCCGGGTACTTAAGCGGGGGGTCATTGTTATTTAGGCGGTATCCGATTTTTTTGTTTTTGTTGACATTTTTAACTGTTATTGTTTTTTACGGATGCGGGTCGTCAGCCCAGCGATCCAACCAGATTTAGTCGCCTCCTACGACAAGCTCTGGATACTGTGGTGGTATTCTATGGATCTCATGTTTCGTTCGAAATATTTACGAAACATGGTTGCCCCCACCCACAGGGCTTTAGTCTGAATACAGCATTTATAATATGAGGTAGCTTTTTCAAACCGGAACTTTTTTGCGACTCAAGTTGTTTTTAATTTCCTAATTCAATTATGTTATAATAGTTTTAAAGAACAAATGTTCTTCAGATCGAATCTTGGTACTAATGAAACACTTCCACCTGTTTGTTTAGGGAGCGGTTGAAAAGCTATACCATATTTCTAGACATTTTACTCTTGAATGGTGAGATGGTGAACCAACAATTTTCAAAAAGTGCATAATTGTTACATTTATATCTCTTTTCTCACATAAAATTTTAATAGTTCCAGTATTTTGTTAATAAGTCACAATTTCACGTTCGTGCAGCCTTCCATAGCTGTTATCATTTGAATTATAATATTCTTGAGCCCTAGTAAGTATTTTTGACATCTTGTCTTTTTTATTGGATGAATGGCAATATGGCATAATAAGACTGGCTCATCTTTATTAGTGATTTGGGTTGCATATGAATAATGTTATTGGGCATACTTGAAAAACGTGTTTGCAGCACATCATACGCATCTGGGTTCTTGAACACAACATTTCTTTGTATGGTTAAATCCTTGACATTATTGACGAAATATTAACTGCACTCTTTTATTTGTTGGTTTAGCCAGTTGGAGCAATTTTTTACCTTTTCTATAAATACTTGAAAAAACAGAAACCTTGATGTCACGAGACCATTCAAAACCCTGTTCTTTTCCAACTATATTAAACTTTGTGTTATAAGTATTTTGGATTGTTGGCCAATCACAGACGCGCCATCTCTTATCAAATCTTAGAGTAACTAAATTTTCTTACTTTTTCAAATAGAATTTGTGAAATAATTAACAGTGTACAATTTTCATCAACTGTTTAGTGAATGTCAAAATAATTTTTGTTTTAGATAGGAATTATTAACAGGTTCATTCCGTTCATTGCTTTCCAACCAATAACGTGGGCATTTATTGTTAATTACCAAAGTGAATGCCGATAACATTTTACAAATTGTTTCATAATGTCTTGAACAACGACTTAATAATAAAAACAAATTTATGCATTATTTACTGACGTATTAAGCATTATTATTCTCAATTTAAAACAAGAAATTAACGAACTTAAAAAAGAAATGATGCAATTAAAGCAGCATAAAATCCAAGCAAAGCCATTAATGAAGCAGAATCAGAATATCAAATTTAATGTCGAATATGGTAAATGTCAAACCGAATCATCAATGATACAGAACCAAGACACTAATTCTAAAACTAATAAAAAAGTTGAATATCAAACTGATGAGGAAGACTTAGCTAAAGAAACCGAATGGATTCGTGCTAAGTCTAGAAAAAATAAAAAGAGAAGGTTAAATAAAACACCGTCCCCACCACAAAAACCACAAACATTAGTTCAAAACACTCCTCCTCAAAAGGTTGAGACTAATGTCAAAAAAGATAAAAAAATACCTCTCCCACCACCTATTATAGTAGATGATGTTAAAAACTATCACGCGTTCTACGATATAATTAAGGCGAGTGTTCCAGAAGAATCATTCATCACAAAATTGATGAGTCAAAATAAAATAAGCATCAATGTAAATAGCGGAGATGCATATAAAAACGTAGTGAAAACTCTGACCGAAGGTGCATTTATCTTTCACACGTATGAAAATAAACAAGAAAGGCCCATCAGAGTCATGGTAAGGAACTTACAAAATTAGCTGGAGAAATAAAAAGAAGCTAGACATGTTCGTACTAGCATTCAGTAGTGACGAAATTATAACTAAAATTTATAAGATCACTAGTTTATCGGGCTGCAAAGTGGAAATTCAACCACTTAGAAAGTCTAACCTAATTCCGCAGTGCAAAAGATGTCAAGCATATGGACTCACGCAAAAATATTGTGACAAACCTCCAAGGTGTGTTAAATGTGCTGGACACCATCTTACTGGTGAATGCGACAATCCGCAAGTTAATTTAAAGTGTGTACACTGTGGTCAAGGTCATTCTGCTAATTATCGAGGATGTATTGTTGCAAAGGAAATGCAGAAAATTAAAAATCAAAGGATGAATAAAGCTCAAATGTATGGTCTGGCAAATCGATATGAGAAGCAGACAGAACAGAATAACGGGCAACCTTTTAGTCGCCAATTAACAACTGAAGGTGTTACATATGCCGAAGCAACTAGAAGCGCAGTCAATAAACCCCAGCAAAAATTGATAGATGTTGACATCAGTCAAACATTACAAGATATTCTCATAAAATTAACTAAATTTGATGAGAGGCTAAAATTGGAAGAAAAAGCATTGGGAGCTAAACCCTAATTAATACAGAAATAAACAGCACAATGAAAATCAGGCCAATAATGTCAATACACCCTATCAGGAAAATGGATGGAACATGGGCGAGGAAAAACAAAGAAAAAACTGAAGGATTTGCTAACCATCTTGAAAATATATTTCAACCTCATGAATGTCAATTGCGAGAAACATTTGGTGAAAACATAATTCAAATACACGATGATGTTACACCTACATCGTCGAAAGAAGTAGCAAACGAAATTAAAAACAATTTAAACTTAAAGAAAGCACCCGGGTTTGATTTGATAACCGGAGAAATAATAAAACAGCTACCAAGAAAAGCTACGGTGAAGTAATATTATAAATGCTTCATTCAGATTAAAATATGTGCCAAAACTTTGGAAAGTAGCTGAGGTTATCATGATTCCTAAACCAGGAAAACCACCACATCTAATAACATCATATAGGCCTATATCGTTGCTGCCGATAATGTCTAAGCTCTTTGAAAAGTTACTTTTAAAAAGACTCAAACTAATAATTGAAAGAAATAACCTAATTCCGAATCACCAATTTGATTTTCGCAGTGAGCACTCAACTATTGACCAAGTCCATAGAATAACCAATATGATTGAGAAGACATTAGAAGAGAGAAAAGTTTGTTCTAATATCGCATGCAAACACTGCTAAATATTTTGGTATGACATTAGACGCTAAGCTTCGCTGGAAGGCTCATGTAAAAAAGAAAAAAAATGAGATGGGTTTAAAATATAATAAAATGTATTGGTTACTGGGAAGAAATTCTCTTCTATCAATCCCTAATAAGGTTCTGCTATATAAGCAAATATTGAAGCGCGTTTGGACTTACGGTATACAGCTGTGGGGCTGTACTAAGCAGACCAACATAGATATTATCCAACGGTTCCAAAATAAGGGGTTTGTCAGAAATATAGACATACAAAAAGATTTGGGCATAGACCCCGTCAAAACTTCAATTATGAAATTTGCTAGAAGTCACGAACAACAACGCTGCATCATGTCAACATAGAGGCTATCCAGCTACTGGATAATACGGATTTATTAAGAAGGCTAAAAAGAGTAAAGCATTTTGAGTTAGTGTAAAATCGATTAAAATAAATGTATATAGCGCACAACAAAAGCGCGATTAAATAACAAATATCATGTAATAACGAGTACATCGATGGATGAACCCTTTAATTTCAGTAAAATGTAGTAGTTTAAGTTTGAATAAAATTGCTTATTAGTCTAAGTATAAAGAAAAATTATTTATAAAAAAAAAAAAAAATATTTGCTGAAAATGTATTCCTGATTTTAACTGTCGTTCAAAAAACTCGAACAACCCAACAACCAAGTGCTGGAGATGTGAAACTGGATATCGATCTGGAATGGAGTCATCATTTAATGCCCAATAATCCTTTCAATGTTCTCATGTTCCGCTTCTTACTTAGTTCAACGGAGTCAAATAAACGTGAGTGGACAGTAATAACCTAGTCTTTTCCGACCAAGTTTATAGATTGATGTGGGGGGGCTGTTATGAAATTTTTACGATTTCGATTTCGTATTTTTCGATCCGCCGCGGATATTCCTATTATTAAATTTTTTTCGTTTAAAATTCAAAGATCGAAAATTCCGCCGTAACAAAACGGAAAAAACGAAATCATATTTTACGAAAACAGGTATGTCAAAATACGACTGCTCGAAATATTACGAAGTACAAAACACAATATAATCGTACATTGTTTTGTGAATATTAAATAATTATTTAATTATTTTAAAATGTAAGCTCTATAATTATTGTATAGAAATTAATTAGATTATAATTTGGATAAAACTTTTTTGTTATTTTTTAGTTAAAAGATTTCTTTTTTATTTTAAAAATAACACAAAATGGCAAACTTCATTGTCTTAAATTTTACGATCAAAAATATAGTTTCATAATAGGAACATCCGCCAGGGATCTTATTTTAAGATTTCGTATTTTCTGAAATCGTAAAAATTTCATAATAGCCCCCCTGTTTTTTTTATAACGAAAAAGACGAACACTTTCTTATTGAGCTCTCCGAAGCGATGCTTGTGGCGGTCTTCTCATAAAATAACAAAACTAGACTTACGTGTTATGATGTAATTCGATTTTTATTAAAATTTTAAATTATTCACATTTTTCTATACATTCAATCGAATATGTCGCATTTTGCTTAATTTATTTTCAATTAAAAATTATAATTTTAACATTAAATAATTATTTTTAATCAAAATTTACAAATTTATTTATAAAAACGAAAACAATACATTCACTATTGTTTGTGTCGGATCATTATATTTTTACAAACATTTATAATTATAAAAATGATGAAAAGAGCTTTAATTAAATTAAATTATATAACAAAACATTAAGTTAATTTATATTAAAAAAAATAATAAACAAACTAAATATTAATAATTTACAAAACTAAAATTAAATTGAATTATTAGTTATTTAATTTAAATTTCTTTTTTTTGGTTTTAATTAATTAATTTAAATTTGATACGTCTTTAGTTTTTATGTTTAAATTATTATTTTTTTAATAATTAAGGCATGTGCATATTATTTAATTAAAAAATTTAAGGCACAACAATTTTGAATAAGACAAAAAAAAAATTAAAATTCGTATAGTAGATAGTATCCAAATTATTTGGTGTATTAATTAAAATTACATTACATTATACTATTATATATATAAGCCAGGACAGTATTATAATAAAAAAAAACGAAATTAACTAACAAATAAAAATAAATTATTAAAAATTAATAAATGGCAGTTAATTTTAAATTAAATTAAAATTACAATAAGCGTTAGAATTTTTGTTTTTAAAATTTTTTAACTTAAAATTTCTATATTTATATTTAAACTACATTAATTTAATTAATTATTGCTTTTTAATTTATTTTTGTGAGTTTTTTTTTTTTATATTTTTAATTTTAAAGTTAAAGAGGGCAATTTAGAAGTAAAAAATCGGTTTGACTAGTATTTCCGTTAATGAAATGATTTCAAAATTCATGTATATAATTTAATTAATTTTTAAAATTTAATTTTTTGTAATTAAAATTTGAAAATACTAAAAATTAATTGATGGTGTTGCTTTTATAGATGTTCGTCACCATGATAACCACCATTTCGATTCAATGGCTGTCGTTCTTGGGAATTGCTTGGTCGTTTGCGATTGAAGAATCCACACTGAAAATAAATAAACAAGTATTACAATAAATCATCCTATTGGTAGACTCGAATTGCTTACTTTGTACAAGAGGAAGATGAGTAACAGTAGAATAAGTGTACCAACAACGGCGGCAAGTATGACAATCCATAGTGGAACAACTTCTGGTTTAATAATTGGTTCTGGAATAGCCGTTACAAATATTTCGTGTTGTTGAATATGCGATTCAGTCGGTTTACCAAAATAAGGTAGTTTTGTAACACGTGCTACTGCCATTGTGGACAATGTCAATGGTGTATGGCCTGAAATTTTTTTCATTGATTTTGCCACCAAACGCATTCTTAATGCAATCCAGGCGGGTTGATCTATCGTCAATTGTTTTACAACACATCGAAGGGCCGCACATTTTGTATTATTACATTGAAGTGAATCAAGAAGTACATCGTCTACGGCATCACGTCGTAATCGTCTATGATGCTGTAAGTTGCTGTTACTATCTTGATCATTTAAGCTTTGTTTAGCATTTTCGTAATAGTAATCGGTGATTAAGGGGTCCTGCTTAGAATTCATAGTGTGGCTTGAACTACTACCCCCACCACCCCTTGATGATTGTGAATAAGTTGATGAAGTTTGATATGTTGTACCACCACTACCACCACTACTGGACTGACTTGAACTACTGCTCGCTTGTGATCCACCAGCGACGCCACCAGACGATCCACCATGCGTATGATATCTGACTTGGTGAGTTGTAGATCTACCTCCATCGCTTCCCATATGTGTATTACTAGTTTCACGTAATTCGTTATCAACGCTTCCACGATTCATTTCTAAATCAAATGTTGTTGTTTGGAATCCACCAACACCTTGGGCCATTTTTCCAAAGCCACCAGAAATAGCAACTAGTTCGGGTTGAGGCTCTTCGTCGTCTTGTTGACTAAGCATTCTTCGACGACCACTTGTTGTCGAACCAGCCGCAAATGTAGATGAAGATGACGATTGAGATGCTTGTGCACCACTTCCTAATGCTGATGAGCTAATATGCGTACCTGACGCTGAACCATAAGAGCCTTGGTTGAAATTATTTTGTGCAGTTTGACCAGTTACTGATCCAGCTGTATAATTTTGCTGGTAGCGATTGCCCGATGGTGCACTATAAACTCCACCGTACGATATTGATGGTTGATTTCCCGTTTGAATTTGGCCTGCTTGGCCCGATTGTGAAACTTGAACAGTTTGTCCAGATTGAGAGTTCTGGCCGGAATGGCCAAATTGAGATGATTGACCAGTTTGCCCTGTTTGAGATGACATACTTGATTGACTGGAATGCGTCGAATTTCCTCCTCGCACGAAACCACTTGACTGTGAACCTCTCGATGCTTGGGACCCCGTTTGCACTGCACCTTGTCTTAATTCATTCAAACGTTTATTGAATGACGCTGATTGACTTAAATCACCATAATGTTCAGTACTGAATTCAACCGTTTTCATTTCACCAGTTATTGGATCATATACGGTACTACTATTCCATTGAGATGTGTATGTGACAGTTGGTTTTCCAATCTGCGTATAGGTTGTTTGAGTTCCATGATGTCCATGACCTCTAGATGCGGCAGCGGCGGCAGCTGCGGCAGCAGCAGCAGCTTGTTCAGCTCTATGTCTATGAACGAATGATGCATCTCCAGCTGACTCGATATTTTGTTCAGCTTCAAGCATTTTCCTTTTTTCTTCTTCAGTATAAACTCGACCAGTTCCCTGGCCAACGGAACCACCCTGAATATAAACATTTGTGACGGAACCACTAGATGAGCCTCCTCCCACCATAGCTCCACCAGAACTACTACTACCTCCCACTGCTTGACCTCCAGATACAGATCCACTACTTCCTGAACCTGTTGATATAAAATGAGTAGAAGAGCTGGAATTTGAACTGAAGCTGGAACCTGAGGATCCTGAACTAGATCCTCCAGATTGTCCCCATTGATGTTTGGAGCTACTCCATCCACTATATTGGTTTGTTATAGATGATCGCTTTGCATCATATGTTGTAAAGTAACTCTTTCGTGATAGCTGTTGATCAATTTGCAATTTTTTAGGATTTACATCATAACTATAAGAGCATTGAACATTGCCATGTTCTTCAGCTTGATCTAGTAGATACATCAAATCTTCACCATCATTTGTTTCAATCGACCATAAAATAAAAACTTCTGCTTCTTCAATTTCTGACAAGCCCTGATTAAGAATAGTATATTTGTGGACAACCTGTTCTCCAATATCGTGTTCTTTTGTTGCATTTTTAATATCTAAAAATTGGGTCGAGTTGTAATGGAATTCAGCTGGATCGGAGACTCCCTCTATTTTAAGGACTGAATTCAACCAAATTGTAATATTTTTTGCAAAAACATTATCTAGACTATCTTCGGAATGTTCAGGATTAGTTGAGTTAACGTTCATTTGAAATTGAAATTTGGGTTCGGCCATCTGTTGCGTTTGTTGATAGTTCAGTAGAACTTTGAAATTGGAAATTTTTTTAGCCGGTAATGGATTACCAATATCACATTTTAAGATATTGTTGGTGGCAAGCTTGGTACATGTGACTGACGAGTCTCGGACGTCTCCAATTTTTTCAACTTTTTTGAACGATAAACCAGATGGAATATTCATGTAGAACGAAGTTTCAAACGCATCTTCAGCTAAATTCGATACGAGCACTTCGATTTCTAGTGGTTCTACTGAACCCAGTAAATATTTCTCAACTGTTTGTACTTCTAATCGTAAATCGGGATAACATATATTATCAGGACCGCAGTTCTTTTGGATATTGATAGAGTCGCGTTGAACAATGTCTCGATTTTGATCGAGCACTGGACCTGAAACATCTCGTCTAGATCGATATTTAGATTGTTGTTGCGAATATATATCATATTTCAATTCAATTTCTAACGGCGTTAACTTGTCACGAATATTATCGGCTATATAAACCTGTTCGTTTTGACACTGTTCACGGTCTTTAAATAATGTAACAGTGTAGTTGGTCACATGATTATTTGGATAGTTCAAGAAGAACATACGCGAATGTGACTTTTTCGTATCGAGAGCTAATGTAACATTATAATCGATAAAGTTAGGAACTTCTTTGCCAGTATAGTTCAAACAAAACATTATTTTTGTGCACGCAACTGATTTTCCTCGTAGGTCACAATTTTTATCATCAATTGAGATAAGTTTAGAGGCAGACTGAAATACAGCACGAGCTCTCATTTGTACTACGGAACGTGATCTGGAGAATATAAAAATGTTTATAGTATCGAGTATTTATATAATATATCAAAATTACTCACTTAAAAACAATTATTTTACTACTTTCGTAAGCACCAACGACTAAATCTGGATAACCATTTTGATCGAGATCAATACCACCGGATAGTGCAAAGCCAAATGTTGATGGTTTGTCGACTTGTTCGGCATAAATAACTTGTGAATGTTTTTTCAATACACCTTCCGACGATCCATGGAATATATAAACAGCACCTCGGCCATTGACTCCGTCGTAAGGCGCACCTACAGCAAAATCACCATAACCATCTTGATTGATGTCCCCCAACGATGTTAGCGATAGTCCAAAACGGGCTTTAGATTGTGCACCTTCTCTAGTTTCGAGCTCCTTGAATTTATTCTATAGCGATGATAAAAGACATTTTAACTTTTATTATAAACTTAATGCTAGCAGCACTTAGACTTACAGTTTTTCCTTGATAAATAATATAAACTCGTCCATTTTCATAGTCACCAACGTTGTTTTTATAATCGGTGTACATTGGAGCACCAACAATCAAATCGTCCAAACCATCGCCGTCAACATCAACCGTACACATAGCATATCCGAAATAAGCACCAATTTGTTCACCGGTTATATTTTGTTGAATATGCAAATCCCATGAAAAAATTAAAATTTTTCCTAGTAGGCCACCACCGCGTGGCATACCAACGGCAACACCTTGATTTCCGTCACCATTAAAATCGCCCGTAATCGTCGAATAACCTAAATATGAATCGTCTTCGGCTGCGGAACTTTCTTTTGTTTCATAAACGCGACTCCTTGGATGCAATTGACTTTGGAGGGTGCTTTGCGAAAATAATTGACCTAAAGAGTGTACAAAGCGAATATGAATTAATAAATAATTGGTTTACGTCGTAGGTTTTGGATAGTCTCCTAAATGTCCAATTAAAATTTTATAAATCTGATTTTAATTAATTAAAATTTTAATTAATTTTTGATTTTGTTTATATATATATATTTATTTATAATATTGTGTTAATAATTAAATAATTTAAAAATATGCTTAAGCCAATAAAACTGAAAACGTAACCAATTATAAACATCATTTCAACCAAAAATTAATTTTAATTTAATATTTTTAATTAAAATTTTGAAAAGCAAAAAGAAAATCTATCACCAAAAATGTTTGTTTTTATTTTTTGTTTTTATATTTTTAATAAATCTAAAAATCAATATTTATATAATTAAATAATAGTTTAGTAAAATAAATAATTTTATAATTAAATTAATAATAAATTATATTTATTCCGTCCTCTTGGAATTTTATTTATAAATATAAAATATATTATAATAAATAGTTTTTGTGTAATCTGAAGAAGTTGTTATATCCATCTCCAAAGGGAAAGTTTTTTGTTTTGATGGTTGAAAGGTTTTTTTTTATCCAGTAATGTATGGCTTTGGTTGGTGGTAGCTTTGATAGGATCATAATGCATGACGTGTTTGTAATTATATAACATAATGATAAACTTATTTGTACATTTTTATGTAATGAGTTTGACAAGATGAGATTTGGGTGTGAGATGAATAAATGAGTTAAGATGATTGTATGATATGACTTTGTATGAGAATGAATTTTGATTTGATAATTTTCTATTTTTTAAAATCTGAAATTTGATAAATTCAATTAAAGCGGTTAGTAACTGTTGGCGCACAGTGAGCATCGAATATAAAACATAATCGAAAGTCACTCTCATATATGTAAAATTCATTGATTTAAAACATATATGTAGTTTTTTTTTACGTTTTGTTTTAATTGGGTGCAGGGCGAACTTTTAGACTGACCTAGCTCCTTGTAACAGTGAGAGTTCCTGCACCCAACGCGTGATCCGGAACCTGAAAACCGGCCAACGAATTCCAATTGTTAGATATTCGATAAATAAATTCGCGCTTTGCATCTTCAGTTCGAGGTTTCGGCAGCTTCACCGTAAACCTATGCGCATTAACCATTTCTAGTGTTACCCGTCCTGGCGTAACTAATGGTGGTATTTTCTCCTTTAATTCTGCAGAACATTTACCATTTATTAATCTATGGAACACGCAGAGTTCTGCAACATATCTGCGGTGTTGTAGGCTGTCTAGATCTTTCGTAAGTCTGGGGTTTCGTATTATTCGGATGGCACGCCGCTGAACTCTATCCAGCAACTGCAGAGCAGTGCCATATGCTCCACCCCAAACCTGACAGCAATAGTCTATACACGGTCTAATAAAGGTTTATACATTTGGAGAACCTGATGCGATTTAAAAAACCGTCTGCATCTATTAAGGAACCCGAGTTTACGTGAAGCTGATTTGGCCAATGCAATAATGTGTTACTATCTGTTGGACACCTTATTCGTTCTTTCTTGCTACGATAGCTTTCGGTTATTGAATTCGGATCTCTTGGATCTCTTAATACTCATAATAGTAGATAGTTGTGCGAGGGCGATAACAAAGCTTGCAGTTAGCATTTTACATGTTAAAACCGGTTTTTACTGTTTCTATGTAAACTATGTAAAAACAGCGTAAAATAAAAGGTAAATTACATGTAAAAACGAAGACAATATCATTCGCAGTGCCATCTGTTTTAAAATGTCAAAAATCTGCCAACGTTCGGTTAATCGTAGATAAATGCAAATTTGGATATAAATTTATTTTCAGGCTCATGTTATTAGTTGTTTATCTTCACTCGAGCCAGAGCCTTTATTTGAATACTCGATATCGAATAATCGAATGACGTTATCGAACAATCGGTAATTTTAAAATCGATAACGTAAAGAATAAAAACGAACAACAAAGCAATCACGTCGATTGCGAGCGTTATTTGTTCGATCATGATCGAATTTATGTTTGTTATTAGTTTTGTTAACTAACCCATATAAAGAAGACACAAAATTAAAGAATGTAAGTCTTTACAAATGGAAGCCGATGCTTTATTATTTATGTGCCCAATGCAGATAACTGTAGCTTCTCCTCTGAAAGCTGTTAGCCTACGGATAACAAAACGGGCTCTGGGATACGGCTGGGGGTGAACTTATAGTAAATATAACTAACCACTTCAGTCACTCAAACTCAGGTGGCACTGCGTACGCAGATCTCTGCGTGGCTATGATTTCGGTCAGGTTACTTTCGGGTTTTATAACATAGCCTTCCTATATTGGCCATGACTTTCTTGTCAGGCGGATGTTATATTTTATCACCAAAAATTCTAAATTAATTACATGCTTTACACAAACCCATTTAGATTAATTTTCGAGGTACCCAAAGAACGGCAATAGTTACGGGTCTAGTAATAAACTGATAGTAAGAACAATGTATGCTAGCTGAGAGGACTAATCAAATCCGAGTTAAAATCCAGGGCAGGGTTTGTTTAGTGAGATAACGAACTGATGTCCAAGACCAAGATGACATATAGTTATATATATACAGCGTGAGCAAAAACGAAAAACGTCGAATTAAACATATTGCGGATATGATATTAGATTATGATCGAAAATATTGGACGACTATGAACCTGCAGTGAGGTGACATGGTGGAGAAGTTCAACCATACTATGCAGGAATATTTGGCGAACAAATAGCTTCTAATCAAAGAATTTAGAAGTGGTTTGCACAGGAGACACGCTAATTTATATTCTCAAACTTCATATATGTATCGAGAGATTTAGAGTCTAGAGTACCAGGAAGCAGCAATACACAAAACACTGAATACGTGGAGTATAGATGGCAACGGAAATGGCAACGGAATTTACAACAGTCACCAAAATCTATAACCAATTGAACGTGGTCTCTTCAACGGGGGAAATGAACAAAGGAGATTCGAGAAGAAACTAGAACCTTTTAATAAATATTTTCGAAACCGATCAACTGCACATTCTCATTACAAATGAGCTTATGAGCTCAAAATGAGATGTACAGTTTCAAAATATATTGTAAATATATAAATATATAAATAAATATAAATATATGATAATGCAGAGATCTGTCATAAGTGACCCTATTTCTCGTGCTACTCGTGTAAAAAACAAATTAAATGAGAGTGATGCTTCTCAGACAGAATAAGTTATTGCGATACAGGTAGACGAGCAGGCTAGTACATCCGGAAAAATTTCGTAAAGATATACAGAGGAAATATATGAGAGCAAATCTGAGATGTTCAAGAGATCAAATAGGATAAGAATATCGCCGGTACACCATACCTCGTATACATTGGAAGTCCCAAGTGCTTTGAAGTAGAAGTAGACTACAAAACGTCATATCAAACTTAGTGTCAAGAGTGCGGATGGCGATTTATAAATAAACCAACTATAATTGGGTAACTTGTGATGATGATGAGAAGCGGAGCTAATGGAAGAGAGAAGAAACAAAAAACGATATAGAGCCGAGTAGTAGTGCGGAAACAGAATTTCTTTATACAACAGACATCAGTACAGAAATGCAGGTAAATTAGTCATCCACACAAATATTACAGAATGAAAACCGTCTACATGCACGAACCGCACTAGCTTTAAAAGATCCAGCACCTCGGTGAGGGGAAATTTTATAGACACGCTTCAAATTAACTTCAGATGGCTGGAAGGAAGTGTGGACCGAATATTGGGATTGGCACAAAATTTACTTTCTTTTTATTTGGCAGTGTACATTTCTATTTTCGATCGTATTACCAAATACCACTTCATTTGAATCGAATCGAATAGCAATATAAATCGATTTGAAAATGAACCTGTTAATAGTTCTTATTTAAAACAGAAATGATTTTGACATGATTTACACAGTTAATTATTTCACAAATTCTATTCCTTAAATAAAAAGAATTTTTAACAGATGGTGCTTTAGTTACAAATAAATTTTATAAGAGATGGCGTGTCAATTGCTAAAAACACGTTTCTTGCATAAATCATATTTTACATGTAAAACACCGGGTAATTTGCACGCACACGGCACAACTGTGCTTGCTGATAATCATGATTTTTCCGTGTGCTATCTCCACTATTAATATACCATATTATATACAAGAAAAATTGTTCAGAAAGTTGATGGAACCGTTTTCTTGTATTTCCCTTTTCGTCAAACTATTATTGTAGCGGCTCAAAACATTTTTCTACAGCAACCCTCCCTAACACGGCGAATTTTTCCTATTATGGCTTGACTCTGATTATTGAAAAAAGATACCAATTTTAATATTAGCTTCTTAAGCTTAGAAACAAGCATACTCTCTAATCCGCAAGTTATTACTGTTACAAACTATTTTTCAGTTTTTAATTTTTTATTTACTTTCCACGAAAATCATGTAACCACTCAAAAGATTTTTTTATAAATAGTTAGTTACTTTTTAACCAAATTTTAAACGTCAAGTGATTTTGAATCTTTCATTCCAAATTGAAGTCCAAGTTTGTTGTCTAGCCCAACATTGTTAGTTGTCTAGCGCAATGATTGCTTTTACCAACGCTTATTATGTTAACCGAATTTTGGGTCAACGTCGAGACTCGAATTCGAAACCTCGGCGTGATGAGAAACTCTCTTAACCACTAAAATAAAACCGGCGAGTATTCACCAAATCACATAAATATTCAGAAAAATGTTATGTATGAATATTGTAATAGGATTGCTGGGTGGATAAAATTTCGAACAACAAATCTGCTGACTGGACAGTCAGAACTTTAAGCACAATGGAATCTATATCAGTTCCATACTTATTAATTCAAGAACTTCTGACAAGTAACAGATCTCAAAGTACAGATACCGCCTAAATAATAAATGCTGGACAGAGCAAGCATTAGATGGCGTTCCTCTTAATCTAGATTTTTGACTGATAGCTAACAACACAATTTACAACAGTTGGGTCTAAATCGATTAGTAAACTTATTTAAGATCCTCTTATTTGATGTTTAATTTTATTTTGAAACAAGAAACTTGCTGTTACCAAGAATTGTTGTTTATGCTTTAATTGATAAAGCGAAAATGATAATCCGGGTTAAAAATCATTACCTCTTAACTACACCAAAAAAAAAAATTACCAACAAAACCGATAATATCCTGGCAATTTTGTATATTTATTATACCATATTTTCAAAAATGATGGTTCTAAAGTGGGGTTGATATTTTCTGTACTATCTGTTTTACTGCCGAAGCCTACTCACTCTTTCATAGTTGCCATTTAACGTCCTTTCTGATGCCAAAACCAAATGAATGGGTGATAACTTGTCCCATGATTTCCTATCTTTATAGGGTTTAGTAGATGTTTTCATCCCAGAATCATGAAAAATCTAGTAATCAGAAATCATTTTTGTGTCCCGCCCTTATCGAGATTCGAAACCCGGTATTTATTCAATTACCACAATACCTTTAACCACCGTACCATTTGATCGGTGGTTCTTAATTTATTATACTAAGGAGAAACCATTTCACGCAATGGTGTCCTTCACTTCTTAATGGATCATTTATAATCCATTATATGACGGAAGTGGTTGCGTTGTTTTGGGGCTCGAGGCACTCCCTACTTGTTCGCGGTTCGCTTATTTACGTCCTTACTTTTACGCCATTACAGCCAATTCGAGGACGTACGGCTATAGCTCCGATTTTCCTAACCATCTTCACATTGCATAGAAGATGGGTCGGTCCATGAATTCTGCACTCCAACAGAGGGTCATAGTTGTGTTCATTCACACCACAGATCGTAATCTCATGATGAAAAATCCTTTTGCATCCTGCCCTTTTCGGGATTCGAACCCGGTACCTCCCACTCTAACTGCCACAGCTTTAACCACTACGCCACCTGGGCGGTACGCTTAAGTTATTCCTAGATTTAAGTCAAGACTAGGATTTGATTAATCGACATACTATGTGGTCTGTACTTGGTAATATAAAACAAATACACACATCTGAGTAAAATGACAGTTATATTCAGTCACAATACTGTGTCAAAGTTGAAATCCAATTACCGTTTTTTTGGTATTAATGTATTCGACCAAGAAGTCTACGATATTGCTAGTTTCATTTAAAAGGTAAAATAATGACACATCATGCCATCATCTTGTTTCAACAATCCAATTAAGTTCTTCTTTGTGTGATTGGATTAAGTACCAAAGGAGTGTTAAGATATACTTGACCCACTGTAACAGTATTCAAAACCAAAGTCGAATAGTTCACTGTCGGCGAAGATGGCATTCGTCGAGAATGCCCTGGAATCTTTTGATTGTTTAAAACAGCATTATGGATTGGTTAATGATCGCAACATTATGGAGCCCGTTGTAGGATATAATATTATTTTGAGAATAATTTGAGGGATTGTCAAAATGCTCGTTTAGATAAGTCGGTGTTTGCTGTACTTTAGTAAACCTCAAACTTTTGAATGTTCTAAATAAAATGTCTTACTGGAAACTAATCATCAATTATATTGTCTAGAAAAAAGAAACACTTTTCAGGAGAAATTAGGAGTATCTTTGTACATAGATTTAATTAAAAACAAACATCTCGTTACTTAAATGATTAAAAATGTTCAATAATCGTAGTTAAGTATATAATATATTGGTTAGGAATCCCATATTTAGCTCAATACGGTTACATGTTAATTGCAACAACGACACATTACAACATTTAATTTTAATTAATTCATATTTGTTGCATACAATTTTAACTTCATTTCATTTACTCCAATATAATATTTAACTAATTAATAAATATAATAAGAATTCACATAATTAATTTTTTAAATTTAGTGAACTGGATACTCCCTATTAAACGCATTTGACACTAAAAGAATCAGGTGACAATAATTAAGAAAATTCAATGAGTTGTTAAAATTAATTTATTTATGCTCCACAATTTCCAAAAATTATACTCTCGCTTTAATTTTAATTTACCAAATTTCAGTTAGTTATTTTAATGCATATTTTAAACTTAATTTTCTGAAAAAGATATTAAAATTAATTTTTTTTTTAAATTAATGAAATCAATAAGTTAATAATGATTAAGAAAAATAATAATAAAAAAACACAACCAATCTGTTTTATTTGAAAAAATAAAAAATTTAATTATAAAATAGAAACAAAATTCTAAGCTTCAAGCACCGATGTAGTAAAATAAAAAATACAATACAAAATAATTAAAATTTAATTAATTTTTTTGTTTGTAGCAGCGAAAAATAGAAAAAAAAATAATAATTTTGAAATTAATATTCCAAAATTTTTTTGTAACTATCGTTTTTTACCTTCGCCAAATTTCTCATCTCTCGGTGGTTTAAAGGGATAAACTGCATTAGTATTTATCGAATAGACTTGTCCTAAAATTATTTATAATTAATTAAAGAAATGTATATAAAAACAATAGGTTTTCTTAATTATATGATTTTTGTTTTCTTTTGTATTAACACTATTAATTTTACATAAAACAAATATTATTTAGAAAGACAGGATTATATATATATATATATATATATATATATATATATATATATATATATATATATATATATATATATATATACAGTGGGTCAATTAAGTATTTGAACACCTTTATTTCTCTGAAATTAAAATATTTGACAGTCAATTAAAAATGTTTTCGTGTTCAACATGTTTAGTAAAATCTTATAAGTAATTTAGATTGACTTTTTGCATTATAAAGTATATATACACCTTGCAATATAAAAAATCTTAAAAATTATATCCAATAAAGTATTTGTACGCATTGGGGCTTTCCGTTTCTATCTGTGAATACTAAATAACTAAATTTTGTATTGCATATGCATTCAGTAAAGTTAAAGCCTCTGTTAAGTGTAGACGTACGGCCGAAGTGTTAAAAATTGTCGCCTAAAAAAGCGGAATTAAGCGAAAGTGTAAAGGAAATAATAATTTATCATTATAAAGAAGGAAAAAGTTTGAGACAAATTAGAGATTTGGTAAAAAGGGGCACATTACAGTACGATATATTATTAAGAAATATGACGAATGCAATAGTGTTAAAAATAAGCAACGAACAGGAAGACCAAAAGTGCTTAGAGTGCGTCAAGAAAGAGACATATTAAGGGCAGTCAGGAGGAATCCCCATATTAGTGCATAAAGTTTGGCGTCAAATATCGCAACAACTTCTTCACAAATTGTATGCGCTGAAACTATTTATAAGAAAATTAATACGTTCCGCAGGATATCATGGACGATCCGCCCATAAAAAACCATTTATTAATGCGGTAAATGCAAAAAAGGCTAGATTTTTCTAAAAATTAAATTGACAAGGATTTCACTTTTTTGAAAAAATGTAATTTTTTCTGATGAAAGTAAGTTTAATTTATTTGGTTCAGATGGACGACGAAGTTTGTCGCGGAAAAAAAAATACTTCGTTAGCTAAAGAAAATATATATGCCAAACCATAAAGCATGGAGGAGGCAATGTGATGGTTTGGGGTTGTTTTGTTTCTCACAATGCGGTAGGAAAGGTACATTTTATATATGGTAAGATGGCACGTATGTATTTGGAAATATTTCGAGATAATTTAAGAGCTAGTGCTCAACAGCTTGGGATCAAGGATAGCCTTCTGTTTCAACAGGACAACGATCCAAATCATACAGCGCGGATTGTTAAGGTATATACTGTACAATGTACGGGAAACCCTACCAAAACCACCTCAATCACCGGATCTAAACCCGATTGACAATCTGTGGGCTCATTTACATCGATGGGTCAGAAAATACAACATAAAAAACCAAACACACCTGATCAAAGCCGTCAAAACGGAGTGGGCCAACCTTTCTGTCGATATAACAAAAAATTTAGTGGAATCCATGCCTAGGCGATTGCGGGGTGTAATAGAACGGAATGCATACAAAATAATAAACGGGGAAGTATAAAAGAGAAATTAAAAAACTACAAATAAAAATTAAATATAAAACCAAGTGTTCTAATACTCTATGGAGCTTAATTTTTATCTAATTATTGAATTACATGACATAAATTATATTTTATTTTATTAAAAAAATCTGTTGAATTATCCACACGTTATAATAAAATCGTTTATTTGTTATAAATTGATTGATTTTCTTAAGAATTTGTTAGGTGTTCAAATACTTAATTAACCCACTGTATGTATATATATATATATATATATATATATATATATATATATATATATATATATATATATATATATATATATATATATACATATATATATATATAAATATATATATATATATATATATATATATATATATATATATATATATATATATATATATATATATATATATATACCGACCAAAAACTGACATGTGAATATCCTTGAAAGCGTAGGTAGTACATAGAATCTTTAAACAAAAGTTATAATACTTTTTAATCTTATTAGAATGATTAATATTCGGTTGGCAGACTTTTTAAAAGAAAGTGTCAAAGTTTACAAAGTTTTCATATTTCTTAAACCATACCAAAACAAAATTAAACTTCATCCAAAGCTCATATATTTGAGTTGGAATTTAATGTGAGATTTTGTTACGGTTCGCATTAATTTAATCGTGTTAAATTGAAATGTCGACGAACATTCCAAATACTGCCGAAGTTGCGACTGTAACATACCGCAATAAACCGCCACAATCACTCGATAGTATAATTTTTTTACCTTACCTACATTAATCTATCGACTAGAGACTCTTCATCTTGGAGACCAGCTGCGGATATCGGTACGGTCTGTTGAGAATTTGCGTAACCCTTCCATAGATTTTCAAGGTCCGAAGGGAGAATACCGACACAACAGTAAATGTCATGCTCTTCTAGACTTTTTATCATATCTCTCTGCGAAAGACTTCCATGGTAGTATGTCTATGAAACAGAAAAGAAAACTCTTTCGGTATATCCCGACGGCGTCTCTACGGCAATTCCTGTTACCAGGATGAATATTCATCTTAACATGTTAATATCCAATCTTAAAAGCGTACACTCAACAGGTTACGGAATTGGAACCGTATTCCTTTTCGCTCTCAATGAATGATTTTTTATAATATTATAATAAAAAATATTCTTGTTTATGACAGCTTTCGCATAGAGCTTAGGACCGACTAACTCGTGATCAATCACTGTTCACACGAAACCCTTCTCCACATCAGTCCTCCAAGATCTCATTCGATTATTTGCTACTACCACCAAGATCTGTGCCAATGACAGCTCCATGCAGGCTTACACCAAACACTTCAATGCATATCATTGTACCCTCCTACTCGATATGGCTTCACAGCATATCAGGTATTGTTCACCATCTTTCGGGTCACAGTATATATGCTTACAGTACGCTTTAACTCATAAAACATGAGCAATATAATTTTTTTATAATCAATCCGCAGCTAGTACTCGCTCGGTTACGCGAAGGTTGACAAAAGAAGGTTATATTTTGTTTATGCCCATGCATTACACATCTACAATTTTGATGATGATTATACATGGTTGAGGATAAGGAATGAATTTCTTTTCACGATGTATCCAGAAAAGGTTATGATTCATCTGTAAATATGGAATGTGTATTAAGAAGAAGTTGAGAATAATTTCCATAATAATCATTTTGATCAAGAATTTTCTATTATTACTAACTAACTCAGGTTAAAAACATGAGTTTGGAAAATTTAAGACAACCCATCTATCTAGACACAACCGTTATATACAACGGAAGTTATTGCAGTGCCATTCGGCATTTATAAGAGAAACAACTTTCGAACAGATCAGTGGTCTGTAAAATTGATATTCCTGACTTTTTATGAATTAAAAATATTATGTTTTGAGCTGTTACGGTCAAAGAGGTATTCAAATTTGATGTAGGTTTTCGAAAGGATTTAAATTAATTGGTCTTGTATTTTTTTGTTTTTGTTTCAAGATCTTAAGTGCTGGTGGTTTCAAAGATATTCATATAAATATTCAAATAATGGGTTGTGTCATTTTTTGTGTCGGTGATATATATATATATATATATATATATATATATATATATATATATATATATATATATATATATATAATATATAATATATATATAATATATAATATAATATATAATATAATATATAATATATAATATATAATATATAATATAATATATAATATATATATATATATATATATATATATATATATATATATATATATATATATATATATATATATATATATATATATATTTATTTATTTAATATTATTATTTTATAATTGTAATTTATATCATTTTTCATAAGGACAAACTTCTGGATCTAGGGATAAACGCCATACACATATTATTATATAAAATAACATAATATTTATAATTTGATCATCTATACACATATAAATAATTAAATAATATTTAATAAAAAAAATAAAACCAATTAAATAATTAAATGAATAAACAAAACTAAATTTAAGTTTCTTTACCTTGCCAATACCAACTGCCTGGGGCACCAATATAAACTCGTTGACCATCCTAAAGGAATACAAATAAAAAACAAAAATATTAAAATAAATAAATTTAAGATCAATTGATGTATAAATAATTATGATTAATGATTTATTTATTGTTTCGTTAACAAAAATATACACATTTTGGTTTCTTTTGTTGTATTGTAAACTTATATATTTTTTATTTATATATACTTTTCTCGTGATCACGATCAGTAATTGAATTAAAAAAAGTAAATATAATATTATTTATGATAAATAGTTAGGCTGTGATAGTGTATCTCATTGTTTACAGTTATATAAGGAAATATCAATAAATTATCGAGAAAAAATAAAATCAGAGGTTATGTATAGGCGGTGATCAAAATTGCAGATAAATGTGATATACTATGTTTGGATATATGTTCAGACAGCCAATGTGAAATTTTTGAGAGACCATGTAATTATTATAACAATGTTATAAATTTCGGCAGCAGTTTCACAATATATAGTTGTTAAATTATGGTTAACCATGGAAACAGATTCGCACCGGAAAGGCAATTGTTATATATATATATATATATATATATATATATATATATATATATATATATATATATATATATATATATATATATATATATATATATATAGGGTGATCCGGTTTGGGATGCTAATCATTAAGGCGTATTTCCTTGGTTCATTCTGAGAAAAAAATCGTATTAGGAGGGGGGGAGGTCCATTTTTGATATCCTTTGAGATACAGGGTGTTTAAAAAATTCGGTCCAAAAAAACGATACACACAAATATTGAACTGTAACTTCCGAAATACCTATTCGAGAGCAACCAACTTAGTCTTATTAGACTAGTAATTGTATAGGCTACGTTTAAGGTTTAAGTAGCTATCTTGCATCTGCTGCCGGTTGAGAGCTATAATGCTTTAAAATTAAAAAAAATATTTTTTCTTTATAAAATTCAGTTTTTCTCAAAAAAACCGTTGCAATTTTAATTTTTTTTACTTAATTTTAATCCGCCTTGATGTTCTCTACAAACCCCTATAGTACATTGTTTGTATCGACGAGCAATATTTTTTACTTATATAAATATTGTTAAAAAAAATGTTTTATCAGTTAAACATTAGGCTATGATGACCAAATCTTTTGTTTAATTATTGAACAAACAAAAATTAATCATTTTCAATAGTTTTGAGAAATTGCTTATAGTGTTGTGTCACTGTTGTGAGTTAAATATTCTAAATTTGTCACGTAAATTAGTATAATGGCACAGTTTTCGGGTGAGGAGTATATTGATATCCATTTTGCTTACGGATTTTGCGATGGTAATGCATCACGAGCTCGCGATGAATACCAACGTAAATTTCCAACGCGGCGCGTTCCTGATCCAAGAGTATTTTCAAATATCCATAGAAGACTGCGAGATATCATAACAACTTCAAATGCGCGGGAGGAACCACATGCAGTTTCACAATAACAGTTAGATGTGGACGAAGAAATAATTAATAGAGTTAATGCAAATCCATCTATTACCATAAGGAGGCTAGCTTCACAATTGAACGTCTCTTTCCGACGAATACATCAAATTTTGCACCAGGAAAATCTTCGTCCATACCATAATACACCTGTTCAAGAACTTTTGCCGACAGACCACCATAAAAGGTTGGAGTTTTGTAATTGGTTAATGGAAAGAAATATTGAGAACGATAGATTTGTGAAACGTAGCCTATATATATATATATATATAACTGATTTTTTAAGAGCTTGAGAACTTTTTTTTAAAAAAAAACGCATAAAATTTGCAAAATCTCATCGGTTCTTTATTTGAAACGTTAGATTGGTCCATGACATTTACTTTTTGAAGATAATTTCATTTAAATGTTGACCGTGGCTGCGTCTTAGGTGGTCCATTCGCAAAGTCCAATTTTGGGCAACTTTTTCGAGCATTTCGGCCGGAATAGCCCGAATTTCTTCGGAAATGTTGTCTTCCAAAACTGGAATAGTTGCTGGCTTATTTCTGTAGACTTTAGACTTGACGTAGCCCCACAAAAAATAGTCTAAAGGCGTCAAATCGCATGATCTTGGTGGCCAACTTACCGGGCCATTTCTTGAGATGAATTGTTCTCCGAAGTTTTCCCTCAAAATGGCCATAGAATCGCGAGCTGTGTGGCATGTAGCGCCATCTTGTTGAAACCACATGTCAACTAAGTTCAGTTCTTCCATTTTTGGCAACAAAAAGTTTGTTAGCATCGAACGATAGCGATGCTATAATAAATTGGACTTTCCGAATGGACCACCTAAGACGCAGCCACGGTCAACATTTAAATGAAATTATCTTCAAAAAGTAAATGTCATGGACCAATCTAACGTTTCAAATAAAGAACCGATGAGATTTTGCAAATTTTATGCGTTTTTTTTTTAAAAAAAGTTCTCAAGCTCTTAAAAAATCACCCGTTATATATATATATATATATATATATATATATATATATATATATATATATACAATTTTAACAAATACAAGAGTGTAATGTAACATTAAAAATACCCTAAAGTTAAGGGATGGAAATGTTATAGGATGGTATCATTACATTTGGAATAGGTCAACATATAAAAATATAAAAACCCTGCAAATTGGAATTAAGAAATTATTTTATCTGACAGGACTATTCTTACCAACGGCATGACAATATTGTCACATTCATCAGATTTGCAATAGATCCAGTAAATGTAATTAAACGCCAATTTTGTTGAGGGAGGTTATAGGTCAATATTACGGTTAACTATTTTGAAAGTAATGTCGAGCGTATTATCAGCTCTTAGCAGCTTATATAAATATAAGTTTATTCAAATAAGTCACGAATAGATTGATTATCGACACAGGCTTGTGCTACACGAAGTAACATTTGGTTAGGACGATTAATTATTAATAAGTTATACTGTTTAAGGTAACTAAAAGAAATTTGTTTTTTTTGCAGTCCTACGCGTTTTTTTGTAGTCCCACCGATAGTAACGATATTACCAAATATAAGAATTCCATATTTCATTTTCTAATGCTGTTTAAAGCCTGGAAACATTTTGACCTTTGTTAGTGTTACCAATGTGAAAATAATAGTTGCTGGTAAAATATAAACCAGCACATGGGGCATTATTTTCATATTAAGTCAATTATAACTTTAAATCATAAACTGATTCTGGGATATTACTTAGAGGTGACAATAACTTTTTATGATGAGGAACGCTCAATATTGTTAGATCTTATTGTCACACAACTGATACCTTTCAATACTAGATATTAACGATCACAATTATAAATTTACATCTTATCTATTTTTGTATCAATTTATATAAATTATAGTGCGGCTATAAAATATACTTTTATGTATAATAATCTATCGAAATCCATAAAACATTTATTTTTATGGCATTTCTTAAAGTATGAAGAATGGTTCGAGAGTGATCTTAATTTCATTTTTATTTTTGTACATCGCTTACAAGTCGAAGTTCTTTTAATGGATTACAAATAATAAGCAACTAACAAAAGAATAACTATCTAAAGAGATGCATTATAATGCATTTATGGAAAATAAAATAAAAATCATCACCATCATCGTATAATAACAGTCATACTCGTACACAGTGCATATGATATGATATTGTAAAGGTACTCAATCAAATTTCATTTGTATGTAGGCAATGTTACGAGTCTTTTTCTAATTTCCTTTCGCATAACAATAAAATATATTCTAATCATCAACAATAAATTAAAGAATATCATAATTATAGTGAGTCGACATATTTGCTGTTTTATGATCGATTACAAATGAAATTAATATTTCCTTATTCATTTGTCTGTATGTACATATGTATGTACATTATTGCTATATTTAATACATAATTTAGAAACTATTTCTGAAGGTCAGTGCAGCTGATATATATATATATATATATCTATATATATATATATATATATATATATATACATATATATATATATATATATATATATATATATATATATATATATATATATATATATATATATATATATATATGTATATATATATGTATATATATATATATATATATATATATATATATATATATATATATATATATATATATATATATATATATATATATATATATATATATATATATATATATGATGCTTCTAAAGTTGTTCTGGTATGGAACTATGCAATGTATACATGGTTCTACGTAAATGGGACATATTGCCGAAAGTCCTGGCTTTTGCTGTAATGACGCAAAGTAGGATCTAAGTAAGCGATCGGTGAAACAGTTGGGAGTGCCTTGAGCTCCACAAAAGATTGCAAAGGTTAGACACAAAGAAACTATTTATTTAAAATATTATGTTGCCTAAGAAAATGAACTATTCCAAAGAAATAGACATGTACGTTGGTACAAATATGAACTTGAATAATATTATTCTTAAATATTTTCAACAAATGTTCAAAATAAGCATAATCAACCGTTACACATTCCAAAAATCTGTTCGTAAGCGAATTGAGAACTTTTAAAAGTACGGTTCTGTCTTGTTTGATTTTGTTGCAAGCTTCATACATAATATATTCTAATAACTAAAGATTTTTTTTATCTGGGATAGATGAAGAATAAACCTATTTTTTAATAAGCCCAGAGATAAAAATCCAATGTATTTAGATCCGGTGATATTGACTCCCACTAATACAAAGTGTTTAGGTTGATTGTAATCTTCTTTTAAAATGTGGTAGAGCTTCTCATGCATAAACCACAAACATCGCAAATTTATCAAAAATACCATACCATATATTTACCGTTAATTTATGTTGATTATGGTTTACCATTGTAACGTTGAGCTATGTACTCGAACATTATTGCATCCACCCCGAGAAGAAACTGCTTTCAATAGTAATTTATCTTCTTCGGGATACGAGAGTAAATTGGATTTGTTCCTCCAATTATACTTTCACATTTTTTTTGATTAATGTTATATCATTTTCCAACATCTCTTGAACCGTTTGGTAATGGAGATGGAAGGGATGGAGATTTTCTTTTTTAATTTGCCTGTGTACAATAGATTTTTAAATATCGATTTAGGTACGTCCTGGCTTTAACAAAAGTGTTAATTTGTGACAATATACTATTAGGAAATCGATCTAGATAGATTCGTTCGAGTTCCAGTAGCCTCGTATAAAACGTGTACCATATCCACATATTTGTGGATTAAAAGATGTGCTTTATAGAGATAGTTGACTTTTCTAATAGCTAAGGGACTGAACTTTGTTTCCATAAAAATGTATACTGACCTAGAGCAACTACTTAGTGTTGAATTCTGCAGAAACAATTTTTTTTGTAAATTAATTTGAAATATTTTTTAACTAAATAATCAAAATGTTCATATTCAAAATATCATACTGTGATGGAACTATGGAAGGTTCCTCTTTAACGCAAAGTGATATAAATAAGTGCATTAAGGGTACCATTTTCACAGTACTATTTGTATCACTAGTTTAGTAACACTCTTACTCTCTCTTTCTCTCTCTCTCTCTCTCTTTATATATATATATATATATATATATATATATATATATATATATATATATATATATATATATATATATATATATATATATGTATATATATATATATATATATATATATATATATATATATATATATATATATTTATATATATATATATATATATATATATATATATATATATATAAATATATAATTATATCTAGTTCTATACCGAAAGGGATGCAGCTAATCTAGAGAACTGCTACTTTTTGATAAATTAAAACTGATAGCACCTTTAACAATTGCCTTTTTATTTGTCACGCTTGTTTAATAACAACTAAAGTATCTCCTTTCTAAGGCAAAAAATAAAACAGCGTATAGGATGTCAGTTGTGAAATTTCGCCTAAATGAGTAATTATGACGTGTGTGCAATTATGCCTAAAGGAAAATTTTTGAATATAGAATAAAAAGATTCAAATTCGCGAGTTAAATGAGGGTTGTCATGGCATCCAAATTGCTCCAAAAATTGGAAGAAGTTCAACCTTTGGGCACAATTACCATAGAAAGCTATGGAAAAACGAGTTAAGGCCGCGTAAACAATTAAACATAATTACAACAGAACAAGATCGACGAGTCATTCTAATAGAAGCTACCCCGACAAACAATTTGCAATAAGCTACAGACTCTGTGGTTTCGAGACCGTAAAACGTCGGTTAAATTATTTTTATTTCATTTATTGTATAAAAACAGATTAAATTGTTTTTTGTTATGCATATAGAAGTCAATAATTCGATTCGAATAGATGTGTCAGAAAAATGGGTTTTATTTCGGAAAATCCCCATGGCAATTAACCGACCAAACGTTTGGTTCATTTAAATGCGACGGTCAAACGGAACTTCTTTACTGTAAAGCAAGTTGGTTTAAGAGTCCATGAAAAGTCGTTTAAAAACTAGAAAATCTTTAAGTTAACAGTCGGTTAGTTAACAATACTAAAAAAAAGTTTATTTTTCATAAAAGCAAGTTTCATTTACAAGACCAACAAACCGTAAAAGTCGCCATAGTAAGAAGGGCCGCCCAAGGTATTCCATAATCCGGTTATTTAGTTGTACATAGGTAAATGAAAATCAATTTAAAATTTCATTTTACAATTTGTTTGTCGGGTCAGAGCAACCGTCTATTTCATAACAGTGTCTGCTCCACATTGAAATATATAGTTTAGTTCAAAAAATTTAGAAATAAATTAAGCACTCAGGAACCAGCGTCTTTGCTTTGCAAAGCAAGATGTTAGATGGGACAGAGACGCATTAAATTCCCGTGAAAATAATTAATTTTCACGGGTCAGATGAATATAACTATAATTTTAAAAACCCAACAAATAAGTTACGTTAAATAATAGATACAGTAAAGGAGATGGGGTAATGGTATGGAAAGCAGTGTATTTTTGAATAATTGATAATAAAACTGTTTTGGGACGAGCTTTTTAGATTTTTCTATATTACGATGTCCCTATTCATATACTGCCAGGATAATGAAAATATGGCTTCAGGAGCAAAATGTTTAGTCTGAAATTTCCCTTAGCTATTTAGGGTCACTTAAAAATTCAATACACAAGAGAATTCTTAAAGTTATTTAACATCAGAATGGGACTACTCCTTTGATTAAGCTAATTAAACAATAATTAAAATTAATAAAACCAAAAACAGATACAAAGTCTGTTAATTTTAATTGATTTTCCAGCTGTTCACTTAAACAAGTGAGACAAATAAAATTGCATTTTAAAAAATTTACGTATTATTTTAAAACAAATAGCTGTTCTTTAAAGTACCTGCAAGTTACTGAATATCATACTTTCTTAATAGACGTCTCTTTCAATGTAACAATTAGAATTTAATTAATAACATACAGTAGTGGAGAAACAATCTGATATATATATATATATATATATATATATATATATATATATATATATATATATATATATATATATATATATATATATATATTTAAATAACCCTTTTTCAAAAACTACATATGTATATAATTTAATAATGAGTAATGCCCTCATGCCACGCGCACACATGCTATAGTAATTATATTAAATCCTTTTAAGTTGATCCAGAAAACATTCAACGACGAGCGATCATCGTTCCATTAAAAATCCATCGAAATTATATATTCTTATTACAAATTAACACAATAAAATTGTTTTTTATGTTAATTGAAATGAAATAATAAAAATTGATTTAAAACATTTTTAACATCATCACATATGTTAATTGAAAGTAATAAAATAAGAACAAAATACGTGCCATTAAAATTTAAATTGAAATATAACAGAAAAGTAATAAGAAAGCGATATACGAACTTATATTGTATTATAAGAACAAATGAGATAAATTGGAATTACTTGCAAAATACATATCGCAATATAGTTTATCGCAATGTGTGTATACATGGTATAGGTACATGTTATGTTCTATTATCGTTGAAGGTAGTTTTGATATAATCGATGGAGGTCGGTATATGTATGACGATTTATTTCGATAAATTATTTAGAAAATTTCCTAGTAGTGTAAACCGAAGAGCCTGGTATCTAGTTAATCACAATATAGTTTACTAACAGTTCATATATAGTTAACTGACCCAAAATTGTTCAGGCAATTCTGAGATGTTACATATATATATATATATATATATATATATATATATATATATATATATATATATATATATATATATATATATATATATATATATATATATATATATATATATATATATATATATGTATATATATATATATATATATATATATATATATATATATAGTAGAATCCGTTTATAATGAACCCTGTTTATAATGAACACACCGTTATTATGAACAAACTTTTGAGTCTCTTCAGTTTACATAAGTAATTTTTTCCTCTTTACACTACATATAATGAACTTCGTTTATAAGCTTATAGTGAACGACAAATATGTTACAATACATCCAATGTAGTCCAAATATATACGGTTATAATGAACGTCGAAATCATGAAAAAAGCATTTTCCTCTATTGATAAAATAGACTAAAGCTCAAAACCACGGTCTTTTAACAAAGTATTAAGCCCCTTCCGGTTATTAAAAAAAAATCATAAGGTTGTGCTAAACTTACGAACTAGTAGGTTAATATTCCTACCATACCACAGCAGTATATCAGCCTCAGGACCATAAAGTAATTAAATTTTTTAAAGGCTATTATCGAGTATTAGTTGTCCGATAGTTGATTCATATTTGGAAAACGAAAAAGACAACCCTTCAAAGAATATGTTATATCTTTTATTTGCACTACATTTTCTTAAACGATCCTGGGAACAATCCGCGGCTAGCGACAATCGAAGGCGATATCGCAGTCGAAGATGAGCATGTTGGTGTTGATGGAAATATATTTAACTCTGATGAAACGAATGATGACATTTTAAAGGACATTCACCACAATGTACTTTCGGAAGAAGAAAAACAATCAACCAAAAGGATATTCCATAAAAATAATTAGGTTGGCATAAGTTTAAGTGAAGGAAAAATAACTTAATTGTAAAAATAACAAAATTAACACTCAAATGAAAATCGTTTAGTTCAAATCGTTTAGCGGCCAATTTAAAACAGTCTAGGGTGAAAGATTATTTTTAAAAGATCTGGAGATAACATATTATCTATGTAACTATGTGTACATAAATTAATTATAGCTTCCTTTATAATTACAATTAAACAACATTATGTTTATGTGAATATGCATACAATACTAGAAATAAATGATTATAATGAACACCGTTCATTATAACCAAATATTTGGATAAAATGAACAAACGTTTATAATGAACTAAAATATTTGTCCATTGACCGTTCATTATAAGCGAATTCTACTGTATATATATATATATATATATATATATATATATATATATATATATATATATATATATATATATATATATATATATATATATATATATTTGTATATATATATATATATATATATATATATATATATATATATATATATATATATATATATATATATACACTAAAGCGTCTAGTTGCATCGCTAATGCGTTCCAGAAAAATGCGACGCAACTCAAAACAACGCAACACGAAACCTAAATAAAATGTTATATACCAGATTCTTAAAAAAACTAACTCGTTAACTGCATATATTCAAACGGATTTACACTGTTAAAAAAGAATTAGCTTTGAATGAATGTGAACGGGCTTCACCTGAAATCAACGCTGATGAATATTTAATAATTCAGGAAATAATCTAGATTTTGAATCCTTTTGAACTATCTACAACTAAAATTAGTGGAAAAAATTAAATTACATTATCATTGATGATACCATTAATTTGTGGCATCAAAAGCAAGCAGACGTAGGAAAAGGTTTAAATACAGATGAGGTAACGTTGATAATGTAACGTTTGAAAGAATCCATTGGCACCAGGCTTAAACCATACAAAAGCAGAACACCAACAGTGCCCGCTACTATTCTCAACCCACGATTCAAAAAAAGAGGTTTTTAATCTAGTGACGAAGAAAACGAGCAGAGCAGTGGTTGCAGAAGGCTTATGGGGCTCATTTAACCACCAACCCAAAACAGTGCTCCCTAGAAGGTGCTTTCCAGTTATTGATAAAATTGAGTGTTTCTTCGAATTCTGGAAGAGATCGAACACTAGACTTAAAGAAGTTGCAGAAAGATACATCTCTGTATTTCAGCAACATTTGTGCCTTTATATAGGCTTTTTTGAAAGGCTGACCAAGTCGAACCGACACAACTCGAGGCTCTAGTATATATATATATATATATATATATATATATATATATATATATATATATATATATATATATATATATACATATATATATAGTAGATTTCGCGTATAACGACTTCGGTTATAACGAAATATTGTTTATAACGTCGGAAATTCAAAATAATGTTTGATTTGTTCAGTTTTCCTATTTAACAACATTCGCTTAAAATGACTTCGGGGGTATTACGACAGTTTGGATATAACGACCCATATTGCACTATAATTGTAAATATTTATCGTTTACGACTAAAAAATTGCGACATTGAAGAATCATTATTAAAATTGTTTATACAACAGAGAAATAAAAATGTATATTGGTCCAATCCTAAAAACCAAGGCAGAAGAATTAGAAAGAATAATGAATAAGGAATTCAAATGTACAGAACGTTGGGGTTTTCGATCTCGCGACACAAAATTGTTTTAGGCAAAATTTCTGGCGAGTCAGCAGATGTTCAACAAGGTGCACTTGATGAGAGGATAGCTTCTGTGTGGCCAAACCTTCGAGTTGGATACACAGCAAGTGAAATGTAAAACATCAACGAAACCAGTTTGTTTTATAAAATTACACCCGTAAAAAACATTTATGTTCAGAGGTGAAAGTGTGTAGGCGGCAAAATGTCTAAGGAGAGAATAACTTTGTTGGTAGGAGCTAACATGGCTGATAGTGACAAAAAAATTGCTAGTTATAGCAAAAACTAGATCACCCTGGTGCTTTAAAAACATTGAAGCTTTACCTGTCGAATATACACAGGTAATAAAAAGGCTTGGATGATGTTCGAAATTTTCAAGCGCTATTTACGAAAATGGGACGCCGATCTGATTAAAAATAAAAACAAAATTTTATTACTAATCGACAATTGTCCTTCACATTTTAAGTTAGTATTTTTGTCACCAAACACATCATCCGTTTTACAGCCGAAGGATCAAGGCGTTATAAAAAGCCTAAAAGGCCATTACATACGTAATCTCTTATTAAAATTGGTCAGCAATTTAGATAGCGGTCAAAACACTTTCGTAACAATACGGTCGTAACATTGATAGATGCGGTTGAAATGGCTGCTACAGCGTCTAATCGGGTTAGTAGCCAATCAGTGCCAAACTGCTTTAGACATGCAGGATCATGTTTAAAGAGTAATTCTCACACCGACACTAATTTATACGACGAAGACGATGAAACTCCACTTAATGAACAAACCCAATGTTCTGCTTTCATAGGAGCATATGTCCAAGATAAAAATTGGGATCATTTTGTGACCGTTGATAAATTATATTAACCGGTGAAGAAGTAACATTAGAATATATTGTAGGCGAGGTGATTAGAATATTCATCTATGACACTAACAAGGAAAATTATGATGATGCTGATAATAGTACTGGGTTTATTCCTCCCTCTTATTGCTCCCTTTATTCCGTTACTGGACATGCGAAGCACTATCCACTATCAAACGTTATGTGTAATTCTTGTCGCAAGCTCACTAAAAGTATGCTTTTTATCTTCAGAAAGGATTATATACGGAACAAATGTATGAAGCAATCAACCATGTCTGAACTTTTTACAAAAATACAACAAAGTTCTTTTAATAGTTTTTATATTTTAAGAAAATCATAGGTACATATGCTAAGTTAAGACAAGATTTTTTTAAAGGAATTTCATTTATTGCGACGTTCGGTTATAATGACGGATCCTACTTACATTTTCAATATCGTTATAAGTGAATTTCACTATATATATATATATATATATATATATATATATTATATATATATATATATATATATATATATATATATATATATATATATATATATATATATATATATATATATATATATATATATATATATATATATATATATATATATATATATATATATATATATATATATATATATATATATATATATATATATATATATATATATATATATATATATATATATATATATATATATATATATATATATAACGTTGTACAATAAAATATTACAGTCCAAACAGACTATTGATTACAATTATGAATTAGATCTTTGTATCTCATTAGTTCCCTCACATCAACTTCTCCATCAATTCTTGAAATTACTATTATTGCTTTACGCGAGTTATTATATAGATTTTGCCAAAATTCACGGTCTGGTTACCAATAATCTAACATTGAAATTGTATGAAGATTTAACGCAGTGGATATATAAATTGATAAGGTTTAGAAAATTTGGAAGCTTTCAAAAAGATGAATTATGTTAGGTTGCGATTGCCTACCGATACATATGGTTCGTAGTCATACCATAAAATTTTGCTATTTACTCGACTATACCTCAGTATAACGATTTATCAACACAACGAACTACAAGAGTGTTCTCATGTCTATATATTCTCATTTCCGAATCATCTCTGTAGAAGTTTACATAAAAACTTCTGAAATCACAACTTATCTTCGATAGATGGTGTTGAAATGCTATAGTCAGTAGTTGGAATAGTTATATAGTTGCTTAAATTGGTTGTGTTTCTTAAACTATATTACAGCCCTCCAGAGAAATAGATTTTAGCTTGGTAGTTATATCACAATCACCTTATTATCATACACATATATGTAAAGGAATAGGATGAAAAACATTTGTTGTGGTTCAGTGTAAATGTATTTGCCAAAACACCATCTAATAATACTCCAACAAGACTATGGTTCCGATTGTATTTAAAATTAGTACTATCGATTGCGTTCAAATAAATATTGATGATATTCCATAAAAACATAAAATATATTCATAATTTAAAATAACTTGTCATGTTCGTCAATGGAAATTAATTGAAAATCGATTAGAGAAAATTTAAATTTTCTGCATACTCATCAATCATCTTTAAAGACAAGAACTACAAATCATGATGAAAACCTAAATACATTATCACTTGCCCCTATTAGAAGGTCGTTATTATACAATATATATGTTTAAATACCTTTGATCTTGTATGTCGTGCAGATCTCATTAATCACAATGATCATTCCTTACATACATATATCGTTCTTCAGATACGCAAACTTAAACATAAATTATATAATCAATCATCATGAAGGCGCGATGATGAAGATCACACCACAAATAATATGCTGATCGCATGTTTCATCGATCGACTTAATATATTTATTAGGTTATCTTGTCGATCTGTGTGTCTGAATCTGCCCGTACTTCTTTTTTTTTTCTTTAAACATTTCTTATATGTTTTATTTAAATAACATTTATGAATAATTATATTCTGACATGCAATAAAATATTTACATAATGGACTTTTGTAACATATATTCAAAACAAAAAATTAAAACGATCATAACTTTTTTGGATGTACTAAAACGAAAACTGATGTTCAATGACTTAAATAAACTTGTTAATGTAAATTTATAAAGTATGCATACAGTATAATAAACCGTTAAAATGTTCAAGTGATCATCGTCATATGATCATCATATATTACAGTTGTTACCTAACAGAAATGATATCTGTAGATAGATAGTCGGATCTCATGGTGGTCGGACATAATAATGAATAATTTTCTTTTTATCAGTATGAAGGAAATATATTATATTGTCTTATCAGTAATCTCGATAAAATCCATTGAATATCTATAAATGACAGGAAAATAAATAAATAAATTTGAGATGAGAGAAACGAGATAAGAATGCAAATTTTATCATTTTGTCGTTTAGTTCGTTGCATGAATTGGAAATTCGCATGCAATCGGAGCAAAAAAATCTACTTTTCTCAAGCAACGAGGTTTAATAATTTGTGTCTTCGACGATGAGATTATATTAGATTTTTTTTCTTCCAATTTGCATATAAACAATCGCAGTTACAAGAAAATGTTTTCTTAAACAATATTTGATTTAATCTTTATTGGTGTATTGGGCAATTGTTAAGGACAACATGAAACTTTGTGTTTCTCATCATTTGCAACAATATCTGTCTCATTCCGTGTTATACGTGTTGTATATCATAAAGGAATACTAAGATATTTATCTATTATACGAGTATCTGGCATCAATTTGGTTTTCATATCTTATCAAAACGGGCTTTGACATGATACTCGTAATAGTACCTTAGAACAATATCCCATATATCAATATTATTACTATATCTACGAGTATGTATGACAAAACTATTTTACGAATAACCAACAACCAATTTACAGATACCATAGATACAGATTGAATAAACAAAGATTTACTCGACAGTACTCTTTACTGAGCCATATAAGTTGCATGTGACCAATCGGAGCAAATTCAACATAAATAGATTGAAAAATACAGACACAAGAAATATCTTCAATGAAACGCTCTAAATCAATCTACCGAATAACGAAATCAGCACTCTGAATCAAAAATTGGAAGAATAGAAAACGCCTACGTAAAAACTGCTGCAAGTGTGCTTGGCTACCAAGACAACACAAGGAAACCGTGGATAAGAGATGACACATGGAAGAAAATTGAGGAACTCAGCCAATTTAAAATTTTCACGACTGCCGAATCAGCTACAGCAAATATAAATTTACGCGCATTACACCAATGAACCAGGAAATTTACAAATGCACCACCAATAAAGGATTAACATGGACAAGTCCTAACTACATACGAGTAACAACTAAATAGATGGAAGCAGTTCTTCGAGAACAGTGACATAGATAGCGAACCAATTGAGAAGCTTCCAGATGGAAACTATAAAAACCCATCCACCACCGGAGCGGGAAGTTACAAGTGCCATAATGAAGCTGAACAATAACAAAGCCGCAAGAAGCAACAACATACCAGCTGAACTACTCAATGGAGACGCATTTACAACTGCAGGAGTACTAACACCACTATTAAAAGAAGTGTGGAATACTGGGAGAATTCCGCAAAAATGGAAAGAGGCATTAACCATAACGATCCCAAAGAAAGGCGATTTAAGAGAATGCCAAAACTGGCGAGGCATCTCCCTGATCAACAGTACAATGAAAGAATTAGCAATGGTCATCCTAAAGCGAATCTCACCGACTGTGAACCAATACGTAAGAAATGAACTAGCTGGTTTCAGACCAGGGAAAAGCTGTACAGACCACATCAACACAGTCCGAATCATCATCGAACAATCCAATGAATGGAACTCACCACTATATCTACTCTTCGTGGATTTTAGACGCGCATTCGATTCCATCCATAGGCGTCCCAAGGGAAATAACCGAACTCATTCGAGAAATATACCGGACGCTGGAAATAAAGTGCAACACAAAGGTAAGCAGAGTGGAACATAATACAATACACGAGGAGTTAGACAAGGATGTGTACTATCTCCGCTACTGTTCCTCATAGTACTGGATAATGTTATGCGCAAGCTAGACATCGCATCACCAAACGGAATTCAGTGGGATCAAATTACAAAACTCAATGATCTCGACTACGCAGATGATATATGCCTGCTAACACGCAAATATACAGACATGCAGCAAAAGTTACAAAAATTATCAGAAAAAGCCCAAGATGTCGGGCTTAAGATAAACATAAGAAAGACAAGAGCCGTGAGACTGAACACAAGCATTAGTGCACCTTCGCATCAACCAAGACACAATAGAAGATGTCGAGAAATTCGTATACCTTAGAAGAAAACATTAACCAACGCATCAATAAAGCGAGAAACACTTTCAACATGCTCTATAAGATCTGGAATGCATCCGTCCTGTCAAGAAACACCAAGGTTCGAATGTTCAATGCCTGTGTAAAATCAGTACTGCTGTATGGATATGAAACGTGGAAACATACGCAGAAAATCACAAGAAGACTCCAAGTATTTGTGAATAAATGCCTTAGGTGATTGATCAAATGCTTCTGGCCAAATAAGATCACAAATGAAGAATTACTGCGACAAACAAACCAAGTGGACATTGAGAAGGAGATCAGGAAGCGGAAATGGAGATGGATAGGACATACGCTGAGAAAGACACCAAATGACATAAACAGGATGTCGCTGGAATAGAATCCTCAAGGAAAAAGGATAATTGGAAGGCCAGCAGTGATTTGGAAGAGAACGGTGCTAACTGAAACCAAACATCTTGGAAAAACATGAGGGGAGCTAAAGAGAATATCCCCAAATAGAGTTCGATGGTCCAGTCTAGTAGACGCCCTATGCTCCTATGAATGGAGATAAAGGAAAAAAAATAATAAGTTGCATGTCAAAACAGAAACGCAAAGGCTTTATAATGTCCAGGATACTTTTAAGTTTCATGTTGGGATACCTCCTTCGTAATTTCAGATAAGCTGAAATATCAATTTATGTATGTGAAACTTGGACCTTCAAGGATGAGTGCAAAAGATGGCTTACTAACATTCGAGAGTAGAATAATGCGTGTGATATATGCAATCTGTTTTGGGGTTCAATCCTCTTGCAACTCTTTCTCGGTTCGATTATTTCGTCCTACTTTCTATTGGATCTATTGAACGATCTATTGGATAGCTACATGCCAGCCTATAGTACTGACATGGAAGATGGGTTGGCCCATAGATTCTGAATTTCAACAAGGGCCCATAGACGTGTTCATTTCCACCACCGATCGTAATCAGATCCTGCCTCTATTGGAATTTGAACGCAGTACCTCCCGTTCTAACTGTCAGAACTTTAACTTAACTGTAGTTTTGGAATTAGCCAATCAAAACCCACTTCATGCCAAACTTTCAAACGCTTGAGTTGTTTCTGAAAATGATATTAAAGTCAATTTTAAACTAAATTGGTTTTAACAGTGTAATTCTTACACTGATAAATCTATAGAAGGTGTAATATTTCATCATACCTAGCCATGGGTTTACAATCAAGGTTAATTATATGAAACTTACTGTTCGACCTTATTCGATTGGTTTAGCGAAGCAAAGTTATTTCCAGGATATGAAGCGTTTCCTATGTATCATATCCAAAATTTTTCAATAAAAGTGAATTGTGATGAAGGAGTTATATTCTTCATGATAATAGTGTGGGGACCTAAGATGAGTTTGAGGTTGGGAGTTTCATGCGAGTTATTGCAGATATGCAATATATTCAAATTAGATGGTACGAAATATAAGTTCTGATATGGTTTGAAGAACATGTCGTGTTTTGCAAAGCATCATTTTTAAATGACTATATATAGCTATTTGTTAATTTGCTTTCATTTTCATTCAAAGATGCAACTTATTCGCTTTCAGTATCTTACAGTATATAGGTGCGTCTGTCCTACTTTATATTTATTTAGCAACTACTACACTACTACTTATGTTTATAATCGAGTGTTTAAAGAATTTCATTGTAATAATGCAACTAATTACTGACCTATAATATCGCTTCCAACCAACCAAACAGTCAGCGTGTGTACATAATTGTAAACCAATTTCTGTCTGTTCATCTAAACTGCAGATTATACAATAGCATTCTAAGAATTATATACACTTTGCAAAATATTCAATTACACCAAGATAAATATTTAACATACAACAGTTAAATTTTTTTATTTTAATTTATTATAACATTATATCTTGTCTTATCTAAAAATAAAACAATTTTTTTCTATTCAAGTAAAAAAAATAAAATAAATAAATAAATAAATTAAACGACACAATAATATACAAAATATAAATAAATAAACAAACATGTATGTATGTGAAGTACAAAGACGATTAACTAACTAACATATTCAATGTTATGTTATGTGTGTTTGGTTGTTTTGTTATTAAGTTGCAAGTCAAGAAGTTATTTAAGAAGGCGCCGATCTCAACTAATTTTTTTGTGTAGTTGTTCAACTTATTTGTGTATTGTATACTTATTAAAAAGAAATTAACAGACAAACGGTTAATATCATATTGATATTGAATTTGTATCATCATCTGATAAGTGTCGTTTAAGTGAATGTAATGCAAGACCTTTCCAGACTAACCATCACTTTATATCTGAATTCTGAAAAACTTTAAATGTTCATTATCCAGTAGCCGAGAGGCTTCCGAATTGACATGCATTAGTCTTGATTCGATCTTCGTTTCAAATCTTTTGATTTCGGGTTTTCACTATTGCGAATATGCCATGACTGTATTTCGAAGTACCTTATTCTGTGTTAAGTTTGATGTTAGTATTATTAATACAGCCTCAAAGCTGAATGCCATATAGCCAGTATTTTGTTGTATATGTTTAATTTTAATCTTCGTCTAATTAGCCAGTACCTGTCTATATTTAAGATCAAGCTCATTTATATTGTTCTTCGCACGCTCTTTCCACTTAAACATACCCTGTTGCTAGTATAGCGGTTTCGTCAGCACACGTTGCTATGCTTACGTGGTCGGACTGTCGTGAATAACTTGTATATAGTAGGTATAAGACTCGGCCTAGAACGCTGTCTTGTGGGACTCTTACTTTACCTCTTTCAGTCGAGAATCTACTTGTCTTACTCTAAAAAGCCTATCAGATATTTTTGATCTCAAAAGATCAAGATTTGGTCCCAGAAGCATAATATTTAGTTTATGTCACATCCAGAAATAAAGCCTTCCACAAACCTAATCATTTCACTTCATTCTTCTCAGAAGTGATCTTTCCAACATGCCGTTATCTAATAACAGCATTAAACAAATAAATAAATAGAACAATAGCTTAGAACAATATAGCAACTGCCAAACTTTAGAATTTCTCCGGTTTAAAGTACGCACACCTAGGAGCCTTAACTGTCTTCAGATTGAATTTTACTACCCTATTAACTTCTTTCTGGATTATTGGCCGGATTCTACCCTGATAATCGTTGCTTCCATTTTCGATTATAATATCCGATTCGGTCTCATTCGGTTTGAAAGTATCAGCAAATTTTTCAGCTTTTCATTTGTTATCCTTATAGTCATCACTTCGCTTGCAATTTACAGATCTGCGTAAATTAAACTTTTTGTTGCCCTCCATAGTGAGCAGTTCGTATTTTCAATAGAGATCAATTTTTCAAGATACAGGAAAAAAAATTTCATTTAGCTTCTAAATTTCACGCTTAAGCTGTTGTGATTTGTTATTTAGAATCGTCTTGTGAGATGGACTTCTCGTTTGTTGCCATCTTCAGCTTTCCATTTTTCTAAGACCAGGTTCCGAATTTCTCTTGGGAAACTTTTACCAATAGTTTTGGATGCTGTTTCTTTAATATTATTCCAAGGGGTTTTATTGGTAAGAATTGGTCTCGTTTACTTTCTAATTACATTGCCGCTTATCGTACGTATCACTGCAGAATGATCAGAATCCATGTCTGAATTATTCTCTACTTCAATCAAATTTAATGAAACTTGTTTTGATATAAAGAAATCCAGTAGATCAAGAATTTTACCATCATTAGTAGGCCAATATGTTAGCCGTAAACTTACCAATGGAATGTACGTTATACTATAGACGCATATCTGGTTTCGTAACTACAGTTTCGAATTAACCATGATTTCGTTGTAATGTGTCACTGCTAACCATGGTTTGCAACTTGGTTTATACATGGTTTAGGAATGAACTATTTTTTCTCATCCCATGGCATTTTAGTAACGACAGTGCCAAGTTATACAGTTAGTGAATAGCGAAAACTATAAATATTGGTTTTTTCATGTATTTGTTTATTTTTTTTATAAAAGTTGAAGTTTAAAAAAAAAATAAATTAATACAGAATTCGATAAATTAACGGAAAATAAAACTAAAAATAGAAATAGGAAAATTTGGGTGGAGGGCGAAACAAAAACATTTTTAAACCACACAGTTAACATAAGAATTTTAATGAATTATGATAAACTGTCAAATGAATTCTCATTTCGAAAATCATAGTTTCATAATCATGGTTACGAAACTAGATATGTGTCTATGGTATTACATCCCATGTCTACTATTGTGGTTGTAAGCCTAGTGATAAAGTCAACATGAAAATCACCCCGTAGCATAAATCTACTATTGAAATGTTAGCTTGTTCCTGGGTGGAGTAATGGAATGTGCAAGTCTAAGTAAATAAGAGCCATAGTTCATTCTCAAAAACCGAACCATATGGGGATACACATTAAATCGGTCGCGTTGTCATGTGTATATATATAACCAATCCTTTTCAGATCTCAGACACAGATTTCGAAATTCATTACAAATTTATATTCTCAAATCTGACATCACGATGTAATATACATTACAATAACATTAAATTTTTGTTTTGCTTTTCGAAATTACTTAAGATATATTCATAACATCCTTATTTGTCATTACTTGTGAAAATCGATAAACCAACAAAGCTACTATAAAATTCTTTTGTGATACCAAAAATAGTATAAAAGTATAAATTTTTAGTATTATTGCTTTATCATTCTATTGAAATGTCATTTTTCCGATTTTTATTTTACTTCTTCTTATGTTGCATGCATCTTAAGATCTCTCTCGCATGAAAATTAAATTATTCAATTCATGTTGTGCTTAATTCTTATTTTTTAAACGTTTTTCAATGTTGACCATTGTGTGGATATAATGTTTACATTACTCGTAAATGTTTTGTAAACGTACGTACAGAACGGCCGATACAAGTAATTTGCATTTAAAAACTTTAAGGTTTTTTTGATAACCTTATTCGGATTTAAAATGTAAATGAAATTTATAGTTATTGTATTTTATGGATCATCCATATTTGCCAAGTATAGAAGCGATCGACATGTTATTTATGCGGAAAATTGAAATGATCAATTCTTATAAAACTATAAATGATTCGTTGTCAGCTTTGCCTTCTTTTTCTCAGAGGAGCGCCCATTTTAATTCCTCAACTGATATTTGGATATGTATATCAAAATTAGATCTGGTCATTCTGGGTCATGCTGGGATACAATATATGTAAAAATTGTGTGGTGTATGTACATTATTATACGTTAGTCTAGTTAATCACTTTTCATACAATAGCATGTTCAAAAGTACCACTGAGCAGTTTAAACGCGTTGTCGACTGCACAAATTTACCCTCAATTTGTGAGTCATATAAAAAGAGTGAATTGATGCTGGCTTACTTGTTACTTTGATGTTATATTCTAACAGTTTTTTAAACTCGAACACGTTACGAAGTTTAATTTCAAAAAAATTAGATCCATAAATTGTTAATTTAAATTTTATAGTTATTTTATAACCGTAACATTTACCATAAGTAGTAAAATAGTATTTTCAAAATGTGGATCCTATAAAAATGAACGTAAATCGTGCTCCATAAACTTGCAGTACCCAATTTGGCACCGTAAAGTTAAATTTTCGTTTTTAATTTTATTTATACGACGTGTTTTGAACATTAAATCTCACTTATAAATATTAAATGAAGTATATTTTGGGCAAGAAAACGGTTTTCTTTTCTGCTAGAAATAATCTTGAAACTCTAACATTCTTATACATAGCTCGAGATTTGTTTAGAGACTATGGATCTAATGTTCCAAATTTTTTGATTGATTTTGGTCAGTCAATAAAATCTAAGTTCCGTAACTCTCTTCCGAAAATAATATATAGTTACATATTGTTACAAATATGCCTATATCAACGCAGTCAACGTCATATCAGTCAATAGTGGAACGGCTACAGTACGAGGTATACGTAGTAGCATTCAAAATAGAAGCTGGTTACTATCCAAGCTAGGACAATCCAATAATTATATGTTTATTTCGGAGAGGGAGAGATAGTTGATTTCAGCTTGAGAAGTGATATAATTAATCAGATGAGATATTCACTATGCAACGAGCGAATCAATATCAGGAGAATGACCCCACTAAATTAACTGTTGCAAGCAGAATATGAGCTGTGCTAAATCGCATCGGACAAGTTTTATTTTAACCAGTGAAGTGTTAAAGTAGTGAAGTGAAGACTAGTGAATTAAATGTTAATTAGTGACAAGATTAGTGAAATAACCTCCACCAGTGGCAAGCGGTTAATCTTTCTAATTTATTGAGTGAATTTAATAAAGTGAAGTTTGACTGAAGTCTGGTTGTTTTTAATTTTGATCCACGTCGGAATCGTCAATAATTCAGAAACAAACTGTACAGAGTCGTTACAATATAATAAGATAAACACGCTTCTTTTTGAATATAAGATATGTTTAAGAATTTATCTAGCAAATATCACACGATTCTATGACCTACGGAGATACATGACCTGACTTAGATATATTGGAAACTTAAACGATTTCTTGTTCTACATTTGTTACTGCAGATTAGTTTAAGAATTCAATATGATTACAATTTACAAACATCTTTCAATACTTCGCAAAATATTAAACGGACAATAACTCTTTTTAGAGGTAGTACTTTGATTCTTCTTATGTCAAATATATTTGTTATGTTACTAACTTAGATAAAAGTTGAGATGAACGTACATCGTTGCTTGGAGAATATCCTTCCTCTATTTTTCAAAACTTTATGACAGTGACTAACAACATGAAATTACTTTAATATCTTAAGCTGTTTTACCCTTTGGGACCAATTTATCAATCTTCATTCTAAAATCACTCACTACCAGCATATGAATTCTTCCCAACTGATTAACCCTATAATATTGTAGACTTTGTTAAGTTATCACTAATGAACGAAATTTCCACCATTAGTGTTACGAACAGTAATAACAGAGTTTATAAAATTAAGATCATAATCTAGAACTATATGACCGCATAATAACAAACGTTATTATATAAAAATTAAAGTGTGTAGGAATGAAAGCTGATAATTTTTCTTATATACATTATAAGTGATATTATGTAAATAAGAATAATCACTTGACTGTGTGTCTAGAGTATAAGATGTGAACTATAAAAAATGCATTAACTTGTATTATTTAAATGCAAAAGTAAACGTTTACTTTAGAATAATCATTTCTGATTTATAACCAGATCTGTAATGTCATACGATGGAGGAAGGTAGTTTACAAGATTGATACATTCTATATGTAAAAAATAATTTTATGAAAAAACTTTTTTATTGGTAGCTAACTTGCGCCATCTTTAATAAAATCGAATTATAACTAATTCTAATATTTTATTATTAAGAAAAACCAACCCCAAAAAAAAAAACTGTGAATGGAATTGATATCTTTGATCAGTGACTACAGCAAAAGTTTGTACTATTTCTGTTGAATATCAATAACTGGAATAGCCCAAACTATATAACTTTCAATCAATATGGCACAATATATAAAAAAAATGCCTGAAATTGACATCGGGTCTACTATATCTACTTAAACCTCAGAAACTACCAGTAGATGTCGTGGTATGGCTTGCAATCTTGCATTTTTGCACAATAAATACAACATTCTTGTTTATGTATGGTTAGACTTGTCTCTCTCTCTCTCTCTCTCTCTCTCTCTCTCTCTCTCTCTCTCTCTCTCTCTCTCTCTCTCTGATACTCACTTTATTGTTGCTTAAATACCAGGAGGTGCTAAGCAATGAAATAATCTAAAAACACTTAGAATACGTCATAACAAATAAAATTCTTAGAACTGTAAACGACATAGAAAACTTACACTTTCAGGTATTACAACTTGTGTCTACTTAGCGAACCATTGACCATATGTTATTAAAATTACTGGCATTGTTTTATATTATCTACACCAGATTCTTGTTGTAAATCTGTTGTTAAAATTGATTGATAAAGAAAAAATGTCTACAAATTAGTGAAATGATAGTTGGCAAGGTAAAATGCTGGGGTCTGTTTGAATGATAGGTGTAGAAAATTTTAATTAAAATATTTAAAACTCGAATATAGTGGTAATAAATCGCGGTCAACACTATACCTTGTTTTTAAAACCTCATATTTTGCCAATACGATTTATCACAATTCTGGCATTGTTGAAATTGTGATTAAATGAAGTGGATGCTATTAGGAAACCGTTTTAATAAGTAAATCATAATTCTTTATTAAATAATTGGCTTATAAGCATTTATAGCCAAAATGATTGGCCTACTCATCTTGAACCTAAATGTACTTGGAGCGGGAGGTACAGGGTTCGAATCTCGATAGAGGTAGAATGCCAAAGAGATTGTTGGACCTTTAGCCGTACGTCCTCGATTTGACTATTAAGGCGTAAAGTAGGACGTAAATAAACGAACCGCGAAAGAGTTGGAGAGTGTTTTTAAATGTTATATACCTTCAAGAAAAATTGTGAAATAATTATAAATCTAACGTAATAAATGTGCAGTTATCAGCACGTTGATGTGTTAAGTCCTCGAAATATGATCTGGCACAGTTACGTTATTTAATATCAGATAATACGGGCAAGATTTCCTTCCATTCTTCGATTTTTTTGTACAAGTGCAAAATACAAGACCACTCGCCAATAAATTTGGTGTTCATAATCCTTTATCCATGATTCTCTCAAATTTGTCTTCTTATATTATTTAGCCTTATCTGGTGCTCAAAGACAAACTTTACTAGAACAGGGTAGTGCACGAGTTTCTAATCGAAGTGTAATGACTGTTTAACAATGAGAGAATTTACGAGATTTCATGTAATTTATCACCAACTTAAGAATATCTGAGTGAGAATTGATTTTATTTACTACAGACAACAAAGCCACAACATGTAAAGAATGTTGTCTTCGGTTTTTACATTTTATGTAATTTACACTAGTTTTACATTTTTAGATAAGGAATGTAAAAAACACGTTTAATCCCAAGTGCGGAGTTATCGTATGTATATTACTGTTCCAGAGGTTGTCACTCGTCAATTTATAGTACACAACTATAGCTTTGTCAGAAGATTTTGGCCTTTTACATCACCATATTGAGGCTTATCAAAGCACTATGATTTTGAATAAAGTGGTTCATACTAGTCTTCCTGTTCGTAGAGATTTCTATGTATGGTTTATGAGATTATTTCTTGTTTGTATTTTAGTTTCCATTTTACTTAATAACTAACTTGATCGGGGTTCTAATTATCTTCTCAGACAATGTGTAAATATGTATATTTTACACAGGGAATGTACCACTACGTAAAATATGTGTCATAACTTAGACTAAGGTGGTTCAAGAGATAATTTTAGGTTTTTAATTATATTTTGATGTCTTCAAATGAATAGACTTAGTATAAAATCATTTGATAGATAGCTTCGATAGTTTTTGTGTATTTTCCCGTACCAAAAAACGTTTTAAATTTAACATAGACAAAAAAAACACAATGTCTGTATAAAACTGGGTTTTATGCCATTAATATATTGAATACAATCGCAACTGCTGCTACAGGAATGATAATAAATCTAACCAATGATTATCTAAAGCAAATTCATCCCATTAAAACCATAAAAACATAGTTGAAAGCTCACTATTCACTATCTTCACGATCATTTTCGAAAAATTGGGGTTCATTTTTGATGCTCCCACAATCGATACTACACTGTTACTTTGTTTGGAAGAATTAGTTTTTGTGTTATAGACGAATGCATTTTATTGACTGGCATTATTTTGACTTCTCTTTTGTAAAAAAGGTTTCAGGTGGCCACTGCACAAAAAAATTTTTTTACATTTTAGAAAGACTAATGATGGACCAGTCGATATTTACTCTGCCTTCAATCTACGTATTGTACAGTGATGTAGATTTATCCATTGTACAGTGTTATAGATTTGTATGAACATAAGTTCGAGAACAGTATTATCAAAGTGATCTTGATTGATTCAAGCGGGAATATTCAAAACGAGCTTTACTTAGTGTAACAAAAAATACAAAAATTACTATACTTTATAGCAAATATTGAATGAAAAGCAGTTCAAATTTAACTTATGTTATATTCAATTGAAAACAGAAATTTCAAATTTCATCCTGAAATTGATCAATTTCCGATTTATTTTTCCATTTTACTTTATTCATTCAATGAAAATATGGTATTTTAATAACTTAAAATGCAAACAGAGACAGATACATAATTAGGTTACGAGAACTATATTTTATTTCAAGAATGCTCACAAAGAGAAGAGATAAAATGACACTACGTTGTAGTGTACGTTGGCAGAATCCAGATCTTCGAAACCAAGTTGCTATATAAGCTCCACTATGTTATTGGTAACTCCCAAAAAATGCATTTTAAAACCAATGAAACAAGCACAATGTGGTATGATATGTTTTCAAATGGCTCTCATACTGCTTGGTGACACTTCATATCACGCTTCGCTTATATTTCCGAAAGCATTTCTGATGTTGTAACCTCTTCCAAAATTCTATTTAAGTAGGCGCATTTTCTATTGTTGTTGCTATAATCTCTTGTGAAAAGGTGCACCGCAAATAATTGACCTTAAATGTTGCAAGGAGACCTTGATCCATTGATTGAATTATCGATGTCGTATTTGGTGAAAAAATTATTATTTGAACATTTTCATTTAAATCGCTAACACCGGTCGGATAACCTGGAGCATTATCTAAGATCAATAAAATCGTAAAATTCAACCCATTTTCTCGACAATACCGTTCTGTTATGAGCAAATAAAGTTTGTGAACCAATCTTGAAATAAAGTTCATGTGACCCACGCTTTCTTATTTGAACGCCACAACACTGGGAAATTATTTTTTGATAAACCATGAAGCTTAATAACATAAGGTTTTTGTTCTAAGGTGAGCAGTCACTTTTCACACTTGCTCATTTTTTGTTTGAATTTTTCAAAACCGTACTATAGTGAAACCGACCTAATCGAAGTCGTACTATGTTAGGTATTCCTATATTTTAGAGGATATCGTTTATATTGAAATAAAAAGCACAAAATTTCTAAGAGTAAAGATCAATTTATAATTAATTTTGATCGTGATGTATTTTGATTTGAAAAAAATGATATATCTTCAGATCTTGATCTTGATGATATATCTTCAGATCCTTTCTTTGTCATTTTATGAAATAAAATTTTAAAAGCTCTTACTTGCACTAGCTTAAAACTGAAAAAGAAATTTGTATAAATAAAGCTCATTTCAAAAACTGAGTATGCATTCCGGCTTTATATATCAAGAGGGCTTTGGTATTATCAACTGCCATAAATCGATTTAAAGTGTTTTTTCTACTATAAAGCTATTTATTGTTTATATATAGAGAGAGTATACATCAGTGTGTGCTCAATCAGGTTCATTTCCGACTCAAAGTATTATTTATCTTAATTTATTGTTATTTTTCGACAACTGTATAAAAACATAAGAAACCTTTTAAAAACATATATTTAACCAAAGTCAAGATTTTAGAAGAAAGTGTATATAAAGTACAAACCAGGACAGAATGGATATTGGTTATAAGACATGAGAAATTACATTATAGAAATTTTTACTCAGAATATATGCATTAATTTTGGGTGTGTTAGCGAAAAATTAATTAAACGATTACATTGTTTTATATATAGAGCTCGATTATAGGACACATACGGAAATTAATCAATATCATTATGAATCTTAACTATCTCAAATCAATTTACATAATCATAAATCTTACTGATACAGTTTGACATGCGATATTTTGTACACGCATGAGACAAATACAATATGTACGCGCGTAGGTGAATCGAACACTAAAATTATAAAATATGTGTGTACATATATAAGAATAGAAATATGTTGCGATAGTCATGTCCATAATTGGAGAACATTAAACCATTTAAAATTAATAAAAAAAAAGTTTGAAACGCATACATAACTTATATGGCTTATATTTCGTATCGTTACATATCGGCGTGGATCAAAGATCAAAACAATTACTTATATAATTAATTATGTTTCTTATTACAGTTTCATTTTTGCAGCAAGACCACCAAAGTGTTTTATATATATATTTTTTTATAACAAATCCATTATTCATATGGATTCACCGTATACTATAAAAATGTAATATTATAAATAAAGGAAATCACGCGGTCGCTATTCTTATTTTATTTATTTAAAATGCATAAAATTTTTTTTTCTATTTTTAACGAAACATAAATTTATAGTTTTATGTTCTCATATTATTTTAAAAATATTGTATGTAGCAAATAAAATAAGAAGAAGAAGAAGCAAAAACTATATTTAACAAACTAAACACTTTCTTACCTTTGATATTGCTGCACTGAAACCAGCTTGACATGATCCTTGTCTATGATAACCATAATGCACTATAAATATAAAATTAAATTTATTTTAATTTAATAAGATTTATATATATTATATATATTTATGTTTCGTAATCTTTTGAAAATATCTTATATTTATTTCAGAAAATGTATGTTGAGCTCATGAGCAGTTGCAATGTACATATAATTAAATTAAAAATCATTTCTTTTTATCTGATCATAATCACGTGCTACTTTGAATGACGAGTGAATTATAGGTTAGGATACAAATATAAAAGGAGCGGTACTGCACTTGTCAGCAGTTGATCATCGGCTATAGAAGCTGTTGTGTATGATATTAATTATGCCATCTTTCATTAGAAATTGCTCTTCGAATATAATTGATAGGGGATAAGAAGATTCAACAAAATATTGTCAGGTGATAATTCCATAAGAAGGAACTTAGTTGCAATTCACAATCCATCACATTCAATTTTAAGGTGATTTAATGAAAAAAGTCTCCAATTTGGAAAACATGCCTGAAACTTGCAAAAATCTGAGTCACCGAGTTGGTCAAGGATTTCAATTGGTAAAAGGATTGTTATGTTAAATTAATCAACATATCTATGACAACATTAACAACTGACATTTTTATTATTCAATTCGAATTTTTCGTAAGAAAGAGACAGAAAATAAGTCACCTCGGCAGCTTACATATTTGAATAAGTATGTCTCCACAAATAAGTATATATTTGGAAATTGAGCCTAGTGCCCTTTTCGAAATGTATTCTTATTGAAAACTTATTTGTGGAGACATACTTACTGGCCGCTATTTTGAATAAGTATGTGAAACCCATTCGAAACGAATTAGCTTACTTATTTTGACAGCAATATCAAAACATGAAAAGTGACACAAAAATGAAAGTTTATTGAAAAATTGTATAACATTTTTAAGAGAAAACATAGCTGTTGATAAAAAATACCCTTATTGATAAAAAATAAGCGACATTCGCTGCTGTTGAGAATTCCATCTTGAAAATAAAATGGCAATGTTTAAAATCAACTACCTAGCAATTTATTTGTATAAAAATATATGTAATTTTAAATTAGAACCTTTATTAAGCAAATACTCTGCTGATCCACAACTTCTAACTTTTGTTTATTGCGATTTGCAACTGCAATATTGGTATATAAAGATTATATCAGTAAATTTAGAAGTGTGCGATTATTTAGTGTCTGGAAAAATTCGGAATCTTCCGGTGAGCTCGAAAGTTCTGTCATAATCCTGTTGTCCAAGATGGATTTTCATATACTTCTTGTTTTTTTTTTAATTGTTCCTTACTAACATTTAACTGTTTAACTGTTTATCAAAACCATTGAAATATATTATAATGAATGCAATTTACTTAAGCATGTGAAATTATCTCAGTATTTCATCCCAGACAAAATAAAAAGTTGCATCAGGATACCCTTTTCTATTTCATCCCAGTTTCTTTCGTTCTATTCGAAATTCGCAACAAAAATAAAAATAAAAAAGAAACTTTATCATCTCATCCCAGTTTTTTTTCAGTTTTATATAATTTTGCACCAATTCCTAATAAAACTATATAGAAATATTAGATATTGGACCTAAAAGGATTCTCGTATAGTTTTGATTTCCTCATGGCAGATTTGGCACAATCGAGCTGTGTTCAAAAAGTTTCATATAAATTCTATCCTTCTAAACTATTGGACCGGAAATGATTTATGTGATTTTGAGTTGGTCATGATACAGCCCAACTTTGTTAAATATACCAGAACCATCCGGTGGATAGAATTGGCAGAATCGAACTGCGTTCAGACTTCAGATCACAAGAATCATTTCCGGCCCAGTATGTTCTCAGGAGCCAGGTACCGAAATGTCTCAAATTATAGAATTTTATATGAAGTTATTTGAACACAGCTCGATTATGCCAAATCTATCAACCGAATGGTTTTGTTATACTTACTAGAGCTGGTCCGCATCATGACCCACTCAAAAGAGTGATTCTAGTGCACACGAATCATTTCCGGTCGAAATATCTAAAATTTCTATAGTTCTATATCATCATATCTATGACAACATTGGCAACTGACATTTTTATTTTACAATTAGATTTGTTCGTAAGAAAGAGGCAGAAAATAAGTCACCTCGTCAGCTTACTTATTTGAATAAGTATGTCTCGACAAATAAGTTTCAAATAAGTATACATTTCGAAAAAAGGCCTAAGTATTGATTTTTTAAACAACAATTAAAAATGCAATAATTCCAGACAAATATCACCGCGCTAAAGCTAGAACGTGATATTGTTCAATTTTCATTACAATGGCAAACCGCGACACCATAGATAATAAGAGGGTTTAGATAATAATGACTTTTTTAAATACAAAACATTTGTACTTCAACAATTAATACATAAATGAATGACATTCGACATCAATCATATGTCCACCACGGCTTCGTTTACAAATGTCGATACGTTCAACCCAATTTTCGATTACTCGTCATTGTGCGAAAACGGCCGCTATTGCTCGTGCAATATTGGCTCTGAACTCCTCCAATGACACTGGCATAGATCAATGACTAAACGAAACCCTATAACAAAAGTCGACAGATCAATTTCTGAATATGTAGAGAATACAAAATTACCGAGGATTTACATTACCGGTTTTCGGAAATTTTTTATCGGAATTACCGGTTAATCGATAATTCCCCATAAATTTCGTTATCGGAAATACCTTAACAAAACACCATTATAATATTTCAAGATCTTCACTTGGTTTGTGTGTTTTGGTTGGATAACTCGTCCACAGAAACTTAATAGAGACGACGGCACTTAAGAAAGTGCTATTGCTTGAGCACAAAGCTTCCACAGCTACCTTAATAGGTAGTAGTGATAAAATTATTAACAATAAAACTTTTCACTACATGTTTAGTACAGTCAACTTTTCAGTATAAGTAGAATCGTTCTTTGTATCGAGAATAAGTTGTCATTTCGTTCTTAAATTCATTTCGCGTATCTTATTGAAGGCAATCATTCTTTTTAGAGAATCTTCTTAGTATTTTTGTATGACATGATAAGACCATCTGTAAATTGAATGTCTTCTTCTACAATATCTTTGCATTCATTCATATCTTCATTTGGTGGCTCTTTTGCACAAGGCTCGAGTTCGGAAAACAATCGATTATACAAAACTTTAACTAAGGCTAACTGTATTTCGGCTTGCATCTAGGAATCTGTCTAGCTTTTTGGCAGTCGTAATAGCAACTATATTAGTAACGTTTAACCCAAATTCGTTTGTTTTTTTCAACCAAATTTAAAAACTTATCTGCAGGTAAATAGCCTTTCATCGATTACTTCCTTATGAGGATAAAACGAATGACAAAGACACAATTTTGTTTCAGCCATGAATTCTAATTCTCTTAAAGATTCAGTCACTATTGCTATCAAAGGAATGGCAGACAAGTTATGGATGCATCTTAAATATTAATTCAAACTGTATTGTATTTGGATTCTCTTACAGAAAACTCTGAAATACATTGAATACTAAGCACTGCTTGATGATTTTGCGATACGTCCAATCTTTGCGAAATTCAACTTCTACATCTGAAAAACAAATAACTGAGTTTATTTCGGTAAAAATTAGACGATAATACCGGTTAACCGGTTAATTGAAAAACCGGGATTGAATTCCCTTATCATATGCATCGATTTCAATAAGTCAATTGTTAGACCCTCTGTGTGGTATGTTGGTCGTCTGGTATAAACCACATAACATTAATGTTGTTGCAACATATATCTGTATCGATCTGCATTGACATAGTTGTTTTTGATGCACGAAGTGGTGTTTTTTTGCAACAAATGAGGGTTTTACTTTACCAATAACGTATATTCTGTTTGTTGACGAAGTCGTTTAGCCAAAAATGCGCTTCATCACTGAATATACGTCACTTCATATGAACTTTAGTTCTTGTGTTAACCAAGATATCCTAAATATAGAAGCAGCAAGCATCGAAAACGAACTTAAAAAGTTTATACCCCATACTTACTAACACATCAATAAGTTGTGACGTCACTAAAAAAATAATAAAACCGCCCTACAGTTCAAATTTATTACTAAAAATTTCGGACAGTGTACAGCAATGAAAAAATAAAAAAATATTAATTTTGTTTTTCTTTGCTTTCAAAAATTGTTTTCAAAATTTTTATAAATTATTTATGAAAATAGAACGTTTATACTATAATTAATAATTAATATTGTATCTAAATAAATGAATTTTAATAAAAAAACCATTCATATACTTAAAATTGTTTTTAAATTCACACTGTTAAAAATTGTAACGACTTTTATGATGCCATCTTGTATCGAGTATAAAAGTTGAATGGAAATAAACATTTTTTTTAATAATTTTTGAAGTATTCACTTTCATTAACATGTTTGGGTATTTTAATTGTGTATTTCGTATTATAGCATTAACAATATGCTTTAAAATATCAATAAATACGATTTATATTATTAAAGTTATTAAGTGCCATCTATTATCCAACATTTGAAGTATCGGTTTCTTTTTCGTAGTTCATGCGTCATTGATCTCGTTTTATATATTTTTATATGGCGTTTAGAACCAATTTAACATATACATGTATAAAAATTGAATAAATCAAACCGCTTTTATTTTTATCATAACTATTAAAATAATTCGTATTTTCGTCAATTTTACATTAGTTCTTATGGAGTGTATGAAAATCTAGACCTCATAAATAAGCTCGATAAATTTAAAGGGTCAATCATTGCTGCTTGTATATTTAGGATGCTATGTGTTAACTGAGTTTTTGAACGGTGCATGCCAAGTTCCTTTCGAAACACCTCCTCGAAATTTTTGTAATAAAGTGACGGAAATGTTGTCTTTACTGAATGTGTTGACACTGACGTTTGGTTATTTGTTTAAGGATGCGTTAACATTAAAAGTTCAAAATTATTTTCTATCAGTATTTCTGATAAGGCTAAGGCTAAGCAGGGGGATAAAGCGAGGAAAAGTGAGCGTTATTGGTTTTTCTAACGAACTTACTAGATTGGAACGAGGTTTTCCTCCTGAAACGACTAAACAAAAACAAATGACGCTAATATTCTAGGAGTTAACTTTGTTAGATTGTTATGGTAAAACGAAGTTTAGTTCAAAGTTAATTACACGTTACAGCATTTAACACTGAAATGCTGTAGCGTTGCGGCTGCTAACGCACATTTAGACCGGCGTTTGGTCTGTTGTGATATCACTTTTATGTACGGCTATAGGTCTGATTTTTAGTAGAACCATCTCCGCATTGCATAGCTCCATGTCAACCTATAGTACTGACATGAACGAAAGGACGGCCTATGGCTTCTAAATTCGACAGGGGATCCACGATGTGTTCATTCACACCACCGATCGCACCGCCCAAACAATCTTTTTTGGCCCAAACGATCGATGGTGAAAAATCCTCCCGCTTCAACTGCCGCAGCTTTAACCACTGTGCCAACAGTGTGTTCATTGCAGTGTGGTTTACATTTAACCAGTTACCGGATGATGAGTTTTAACAGTCAAAAATAGGCCTTTTGGTAGTAAAATGAGCTATCGTCCGGGAGACAGAGATGTCGCTGTTGCCGAAAACTTCGCCAAATTGTATATATAGATAACGATCTAACATCCATTTTTCGAATTGTAAAGGGCTGAATATGTATGTTGTTGTCAAAAATATCCTTTTAAATCATTTATCATTTTAATTTTATTAAACGTCTTAATGAATTTAGTAGTAAATAGTGGGTGAAATTATATTCACACAACTGTCCGTACTCAACGAAATACAAAAAAAATCAGAAACACATTTTGCCTTTCATACTAGACATCTGTTCTATTAAGGAAGCAACCTTTTTTTCCAATATATTTTCAAGAATCAACAACCACCATAAAATTAATATTAGCTATTATTTCCAGCTGAGTACGGTCTTAACTCGGTCTTAACGGAAATCGAACAGAAGTGTAGAATTATATAAAATGCTGTCGTCATATAAATTTTAGTAACAAAATAAATTAGATTCATGACTTCATTTTGGTGTGTAAATATATTTAAAACTATAAAATGCAACAAAGTTGTTTGGCAATTTCTAAGATTCGATTGAACGTAAGCAAACATGTTTAATGCTTTTAACGTGAAAAATAAAATGCAACACGTGTATTCTATTTTTATCGGTGCCACAATGTGCTACACACAGTAATACCTTGTAAAATGTGATCATATATAACGTCGCTAAAAGGCAGACGAGGTATGATGGTAGACGAGGTATGCCTGTATACGTATTGTAAATATGAGTAGTAAAAAATCGAATTATCTAATTATGAAATATACAATTTATTTGTTCGACCCATTTCCACGTATGCGCGCTGTGTACATTCATGTATGTACATACATAAAAAGAAGCACGACTGGCTAGACATATCTAAAAAACTATTGTACAAATGAAAACACTCGCGCAATCTAATTGAACCCTTTCTAAAATCTATTTTTCCGTTACATAAAAATAATTTGTACATTTTCGATGCGTATGTCTGTTGTGAAAATTCCCATTTTTCTTTCTTATTCCCAAATAGAAAACACATGTGGATCATATTTCATTTCCAAAGTAGATAATAACAGAAGATATTGACTTTAGTTTTATGGAAATTTTCGATTTTTAATGGTGTAAAATTATGTTAGTTTGGTGTGTTTATAACATGAAAGACAGACAAGACAATTATGATTGACATTTAGAAATTGTAATTGGTTCTAGTACCATGGGGGTCTTCCATAATTCGGTTGTAATTAGTTGAGATTTAAGGAAACAATTGTTTTCCTTTCATCTTTTGATTTACGGTTACTTTTAACTTGTTAAACTGGATGGATTTGGGATGGCTTAAGAGGTTTGAACGAGAAATGGCTTTGATATGGAAAACTGTCTGTCTATAGAATTTTATGAAGCTGGATTATCTAAATAGAAATCATAATTTTCTATATAACAAAATTGGCCTTATCATATCAGAAACAAGTGGATTCTAATAAAATTACCCTATGTTTGGGTGCCATTTTAGTAAACCTGAATTTTTACAGTTTATGTCAGGATTGGATGCTTTGAGCTTGGTTTATATGTAGTTTCAACAATTATATCAGTATGACAACATTTGGTAAATCATGGGTCTTAAAACCTTGATGCGTATATACTGGATATAAATTTTGGTTATCAGATCCATAATTTCGTTTGCCACACTTATTTGGTAGCGTAAAACATTGAATGGGGTTGGAAGAAAACTTTTAAACCGCCTTCAAATACTTGTTTGTCTGGGTATTAAAAATCTAGATGGGTTTAAGCTACGTTTACCACACTTCAACTCTGAGATAGTTTGATCTTTGAATCAGAAGATATGCAGTACATCCAACCTCCCACTGACAAGGCAGAGCCACTCAATTTAGACTTCTGGGTATTGCTAAATATGGAGATAGGTAGGCCAGCACATAACTATCCACATGCTCTCGGACACTTTGGTGTCGAAGCACATTTCGGGAGATAATAGAATTGCTTTAAGAAGTGTAATTATTACCGAAAATCACAAATGGGGCAACAACAACCCATCCTACCTCTCCGGTGACGATATACTAATTTTAATGGATCAGTTTATTGTTATCCGGATGGTGCCAGGTTATATATGTTAAAACCCGAGGTGCCAGATTTTGGGTCTGGGAGTGTACGTCATGGATAGGATGTCGGAAAGGGCCAATCGAACCTGAATGACGGAAACAAATGACAACATTTCAGTACATCACATTAACGAAGACGACGAGATTTTGAATAAAAATACATAAAAAATAGCTTAAAAACGATACTGCCTTCATTCTTGAGTCACATCTATGAGTGAAGGAAAAAATCTTTCTATCTTTCGGCTAATATGGTAGGCAGAGAAAGGCTAACATCGCGGATTCATGGAAAGTTTCATTGATAGAAATAGAGCTGCCGCGGCTTTTTGGCAGACAAGTCTGTCTCCAGCATTGGGGGCTTGAATTATATAACGTGTATTCAAGAGCTTGCAAAGGCTTCAATAAAAAATCTTGACAATGGATAGTAACAAAACTAATTAATTAAATTATATTTTTCAGGATTAAAGGTATTTTGTATTCAATTTCCATATAATTATGAAAAAAAGAGAAAACGCGAAGTCTCGGTACATAATCTCTCTAACATAATTATTTATAGTTCTTATAAGACGTTGCAATTATAGTGGCCTGATATGTAAATTTTTCCCACAGTGTTCCAAACAACAGAGGTAAGTGTGTACAACAATACTCGCGAATGATATCGAGGTTATAACAAAACCAATCTAATTGGAGTTCTTTACATGCATGTAGATGATAACAATAAGATAAGATACTGTATATACATACAATTGCATTGGAATCCAATTAAATATAAATTGAATCTGTGACGCTTCGAACAATCAATATTTTAATTGGAATATACTTGAGTCTTTTGAATATGATATATCAATAAGATAATATGATATGGGACAGTTTTGAAATGGAGATCTTATGTGGTTGTTGGTTTTTCCCTTTCGGTTATTTAGTCAGTTTAGAGGACCAAATTTGGGGTTACCTGGTGATATTGACACACATTTTAAATTAGAAAACATTTAAAACTTGAACAAGACTAGAACAGTCGCGAGAACAGGCGATATTAAAGTTGTACATAACTCATAAACATAACACTTTAGCTGATCATACGAAAGTAAAATTAAAGCCAATCAAGACTGCCGGTTTTGTAGACGACATGGAATTTTAAATAAACGGATCTATCGCATAGTTCTTCGAGCACTGTTGACATACATTGTTAGTATGAGCCTTACATATAATTTTATTCCAAATGCAGCATTTAGGTGTATGTTTGTTGTTCGATTGTATGCAGAAACTGCAGCGATCTCGTTTCCGCTCTAGTAGAAGTGGCCAAGTGATGATTGTTGTGTGTCTGATGCTGTGATATCCCTGATCAAATTTCGGTTGCCTACGGAGCTTGGGGGATAAACTCTTCTAGCAATTTCACCTTTCACTAACGTTTCAACGAGTGTTTCTATAGAAAGGCGTCTTCTATGGTGTTTCTGTACATTCCACTCAGGGATAACGCAGGTGAACAACACGAACGAATTAATGACAAATATATCCAACATGTAAGCGAACACGACTACTGGCCATCTATTGGTTTTTCTTTAAGAGGTATAGCAAGCAATCTTTTTATCGACGCCACCTTTAGTCTCATTGTAGTCCAAAATTATTATTGGTTTTTTCTCGGCGTCATTTGCGACCTCTATACGGTAGTGATATGTGCTTTGCAAGGCAACGCATTATTTATTCTAGGAATATAAGAAACCATATAGTTGTGTCTTTGGTAAAAGCAAACATCGAGGAAAACACGGGATTGCCCTTCACATCGAGAAGTACAGGCGGAATGGTTATGTTTCGTTTCAGCAACATTTGTCCAAGTTCGTATGAAGTGAGCAAATTATCGATCGTTACATTTCTGCCCTTTAGTTGAGTTGTGCACAAATCAAGTACCACGCGTAATCTCTAGGTCCTTTTAGGGGCTGCGCCAGCTTTCTTTCCAGTGTAAACTTGTATATTTCAGACATACGCGTTCTTGCTATCACAAAGTATCCAAAATTCAATACCATAATTTGCTGGTTTGTTTGGCATGTATTGGCGAAACGGGCATCTCTGGGTGTGCTGCGATCAACAAACCGTATTACTCTTGAAATGGTTTTGAACCGTTTCAAAGACATAGTGGCACGAAAAATATGTCGGCCTTTGTGCTCATGCCATCAATTTTCTAGCGCTTCATTATGTGATTTGTACACACCAGCTAATATCAACAGGCCAATATACGTATTATCAATAATAGTTCTTTCAATCCTTTTTGTAATAAGCAACAGTTGACGTAATAAGAAAAGCTGACAGTTCATCGGAAATACGTGTGACTGCATACCTCGTAATTTCTGGAGTAAGGTGTATTATATTCGAATATGACGCTCGACTACTCCGAGGAACCGAATTAGATTTCCATTCAATAAGCTAATATTTTGAAAAATATGACACTGGCTCTTCTAAACAATCGTCATCCATACTGTCGTTTGAATCTAATTTATATTCCACATGATCGGAAAGCTCGGAACATGCATTGTCTTCAGGAAACCATTTTCAACTCGTTTATTCTTACTACCATACAAAAATGTATATCGCTTTATAAATCATGGGTTATTCAAATTTATATTGAATATGGGTTATTTTAGACCCAGAGGATTTTTAGTGCTACATATTTTATAGCGCTGTAACGGTACATCGTAGATTATTAAATTTTTGTATCATGTATGTTAATAAAAAACAGACAAAGTCACTTAGTGACAAATTAGTGGTTTTTATTTTAATCAAAAAATTCAGAAAAAAAGTGCATTTGGGTCGAAACCTATAGATCAGGAAATAATTGTTTCAGTAAAGCATCTCGTTAAGAATTTTTTTTAGGATAAGGTAATGGCTGTTATTGAAAAGACAACTGATCTGGTGAAAGATGAAACAAGTCTTCGGACATTGGTCTTTCAGATAATTTAGAGCAAGACTTTTTTTTGAAGGGATAGAAGTGTGAATCGAAAAAAAAAATTTCTTGTTTTACGCGATTTTATTTGTTATTGTGCGTTCAACAAAATTTTCGGTTATTTTCATATAGTATAATGTACGTACATATTTTTAAATATGAACAACGAGCCAGTGCTTTCTAACACGTTTGAGTACGCCAACATCATAACATTAGCTCAAGAAGTAGGCGGAGAAGGATTCCACAACCTATCAGCGGCAAATATCGAAGTATTGCTAGTGAATAGCGAGGATGAAATTTTAGATGTTGGGCTGGAGGATGCCGACGCTAATGAACATATTGAAACCGACGAAGAGGTTGTCGCCATAACCTAAGATCAATTTAAAACTTAGCAAATCAATTAAGTAACCATTTTCAAAAGTATGATCACGTTGATGAATCAGTTGCAAAGTTTCTGCGTGAGCATATAAGTATATATCCGGAACTCAACGTTTAATGTCGGAATTTGTAGAAGTGTGTGAAGTTATCCTAGGATTTCATCCCAAAAAAAAATATAATGTTCATCTGGTAATATTTATTTAATCCCATCCCAGAATTTTTCAAAATCATCCCAGAAATTGTTCGAAATTGGGAAATAAGTACTCAAGAACGAACAATATTCTACCTTCAATAAAGAAAAACTGACAAATCATAATCAATAAGATTTTCAATCTAGATCAAAGTTTGTGTGGAAACAAATTTAATATATCCATAAAACATTGTTATTAATCTTTCCCAAAAATTAATAGAGTTATAAACGATCTCATGCGAAATCGAATTGCCATCATATCCACTAACTACCAGCCGAACTACAACCTCAATATAAATATTTATTATATAAAAAAAACAAGTTGGGCCATATACATATGGGTCTATAGTTCCAATCTCAATATACGGCTGGTCTTGTCGTTTTGCTCATAGTTAGTCGACATGATATCAATTCGATTTCGCATGAGATCGTTTATAACTCTAATAATTTTTGGGAAAGATTAATAACAATTTTTTTGGATATATTAAATTTGTTTCCACACAAACTTTGATCTGGATTGAAAATCCCATTGATTATGATTTGTCAGTTTTTCTTTATTAAAGGTAGAAACTTGGTCGATCTTGAGTACTTAATTCCCGATTTCAAATAATTACATAATTTTCTGGGATGATTTTGAAAAATTCTGGGATGGGATGAAATTAGTATTACCAGATGAACATTATATTTTTTTCTGGGATGAGATCCTGGGATAACTTCACACACTTCATTTGTAGCTATAGACGCACGAAGCCACCGACACTAATTGAGCACACTTATGGAATCTAAAATGTGTCTCTGTGGCACTAGTAATTCCTCGGGATTAGGGAATTGAGGAATGATTTTGTACTTTTTGTGATTTTGTATTTTTTTGTCTGGTATTCTGCTAGTATTAAATTGAATAATTTTCCCTTCCAATTTTGGTAAAGTAATAATTATTACCAATTTATAAATATTTAAATCGAACTTTTTTCGTCAGTAGGTCGGAAAAATATATTTGAATAGAAATTACATATAAAATCTTTCCCCAATTCCATATTCCCAGGGAACTTCCAGAGTAGTACCACTGGACGAATGCGTCTCTGGTCCGAAAGCGACAGCAATTAATAATTACATATTTTGTGGATTTAATGGATTTATTTTTAATGGATTGATGGTTTTGACTCAATATACAGACTAAATATTTTGCTCTTTTTAATTTTTGTCGTTAAAGTTTATGAATTTATTGAATGTAAATAAGATTAAGGTCAATTTTTAATTCGCCTATTTTTATATTTTTTTTATAATATATTTACATTAAATGTAATATTTTTTCTCGATTTTTTTTATGCGAGTTTTTGCGGAACGTCTCTATCGCGTAAAAATAGAATTAGGTATATATATATATATATATATATATATATATATATATATATATATATATATATATATATATATATATATATATATATATATATATATATATATTTATATATATATATATATTTATATATATATTTATATATATATATATATATATATATATATATATATATATATATATATATATATATATATATATTTATATATATATATTAATTTCAATAAAATTTTAGTTATTTTAAAAATTGAATGGAACGACTTAAGGGTTTTACTATATAACCATTTTATATTTATCGGAACTCTTAATTAGCTACATTTCCTTTTTATCTTATTTTAAGATATAAATAAAAACTTATCTTCATTCTTTGTGTGTCTGCATATATTTTTGTTAAAAATTAGAGAATTTAGTTTAAAAAATTATAAAAATAATACGTCAGTTAAATTGAATAAGAAATGAATTACTGTAGCATTAAATTAATGCATATGGGGTACCTATATATGATTGCGTTAGTGCTAACATGTTACTGATAATCGTTGAAATTGGTTGTAATGATCTTGATTGTAACATTTATTAATTTCTAATGTAAGATAGGAACTGTATTAGATTATTTGAAAAACTAATTAGACCATCCAAATTATTTATATGCCAAAACATTTAATCTATGACTAAACCAAAGCCAATGAACACTAGTATTCTGTTTAAGCAACATCTTTAGATTATACTCAATTTATGTAAGTAAACACTTTGTCGGTCTTTAAATGACGAAACAAACATTGTCTAATAAATTAATAAATGGCCTCTTCCCGTCATTAACCTTCAATTGTGTTATGTTTTTAATTAATAAAGACAACTTAAGAACTTACCAGTTGCATAAATTAATTATAGAAAACCTGAATATCGTAAAATCTTAAACTGAGATTACTTAATTATATTAATTAAACCTTATAACTTTAAATTATATTTGTATAAAAATTATATTCATACATAGACGGTATTATAATTTATTTCAATTACCTTGGTAAAACACATGCTTAATTGAGCATAAATACAGCATTTATTATTATTAATAAATAAGTAAAAATTGTATGCATTTCAGTATTCTTATGTAATTTATTCCTTATAAATCAATAAATTAAATTAAGAGTTAGTTTTTTTTATATCGATCACATTATATATACTTTGGTTAATTACACTCAATTGAATATATGTAAATAAAAAAATTGTCAAGTAATAAATTATACGATTTTATTTCAATTCTTCTTAATAACAGCGCGCGACTTCAAAACCGACCGACTCGTTGTTAAGAAAACACGCATACATATATAGTTCGGTATATGGAAACATAACAAAACATTGTTGGAAGCAAGAGAATTTTTAAATTGCCATTCAATTAACATATCTTAACTGTTTAAACCCAAGACTAGATTGTTAGTTTATGTTCTACTACACCAGTTAAATAACATAATAATAGCTGGTCGTATAAATCTGGATAACAATTTTATTTAAGAATACTTGTATGGTAATTAAGATTTGTGACTTTGGGTGATGATTGGGACATGTATTAATTAAGATGTTAACATAAAAAAAATTTAATTTTCTTATTTTCTTCCGAACTGTTACGAATAGTAATGAAGTGGACGGATCTTTAATTTATGTGTTATAGAAATATCATAACTAACAATATAAATGTTGAGGTATGTGAAGGTATTGAAGATTTCATCATAAAAAAGTTACTTTTTTTTTTTAATTTAGCTTAAATTGGGTGCAGGGCGAACTTTTTGACAGTCCTACCTGCTTGTAACTGTCAGAGCTTCTGCACCCAACGCGTGGTCCGTCAGGTAAAGATTGATAACTGCCTTAAACTTGTGCAATTTATACTCAAACGGAAACTGAAAACCGGATAACGAGTTCGATGAATGAATTCGCGCTTTGCACCTTCAGTTCGAGCTTTCGGCGGCTTCGCTGTAAGCCTATGCGCATTGACCGTTCCTCGTGTTACTCGTCCTGGGCCTCTATTTCTGAATACGAATTCGTACAATAATTGTACGAATACGTTTAATTGGAATTTTTGAATACGAAAACGTATTATTTCTAATACGAATTCGAGTGCTTCGATACGATGAAAATTTTCCCTTATTGTGCAATACGAATTCGTACAGTTTTTATACGATCATGACCGACTGTATGTTCGTTGTGTATTTAGTTATCGAAAGGAAGCAAAATAAAAATTATTAAATTGAAAGATGTAAGTAATTTATTATTAACTCTCACCAATGCTGTTCCTGATCTTAATGGATAATGTAATGTGGATTCAATTGCCATCACGTGTCCTAGTGACATACAATGGAGATTAACTGGTAAATTCAATGATCTGGGATATGCTTATGACATATATGCCTGCTCAGTAAACACTAAACATGCAGCAAAAAATACAACAGCTATCAGATCTAGCTAACGATATTGGTTACAAGATAAACACCAGAAAAACAAAGACGGTGGGACTCAACACAAATATAACCACACCAATGCAAATCAACAATGTACAAATTGATGTAAATAAATTTGGATACCTTGGCTATACAAAGGTAGAAAGAAACTCAGATAGATAGATATAGAAACTGAAATAGAGAGATGAAAGTGAAAATGGATTGGCCATATACTGAGGAAATCACCAAGTGATTAAGGAGGATATTATTGGACTGGAACTCACAAGGAAAAAGGAAAGTAAGAGTACCAGCGATGACATGGAGGAGAACAACGCTATAGTAGAAGCTAAACAACTTGGTTAATCATGGAAGATATGAAAAATGTAGTTCTCCTCAGAGTAAGATGGCTCTGCCTATATAGTATACACTTTATGCTACTAAAATAGGAAATACAGAATAAAATGGAGACATCTCCATCAATAAATGAAATTTGTAAATTTTTTTGTACCATAATCTTCTAAATTATGGGTTTTTTAATTGGCATAAGAACATAAAATTATTTTATTAGTAGGGCATAACAACGGCTAAACAATACAAGCTATTGCTTGCATTCATGGAGAAGCACCCTTCTTTAACTAGAGATTATAACGCAACAGCGAAAGCCCGAGTATCATCAAAATCATTATGGGCTGAAATAACCAGTCGGTTAAATACAAATGGTCCATCAGTTAGAAATTCAGACCTCTGGAAGAAAGTATGGTCTGATTTCAAATTCCATATTAAAAAAAAAGACTTAAATTAAATAAAATTATTATTGATAATATAAAATATTATTATATTAAAATATATTTTTTTTTTTAATATAAAAACGTAAAAATCATCCCGTTGTGATTGATTTGTTTACCGAAACTAAATGTCAAAAAGTGACATTAATCACAAATACACTCCGTTATTTTAAAGGAAATTTCAGAAAAATAAATTTCCCTAACCATACACTGCAAAAATTAAAAACTATTGTACGTTCGTATACAGAAATACCATTTCATTTTCGTAACGAATTGAATTTTCGTATCGAATGAAGATTCGTATCGTATACAGAAATAGGGCCCAATAAGTGGTGGTATTTTCTCCTTTATTTTCTGCAGAACATTTGATATTTATTTATTTATAGAACACGCAGAGTTCTGCAACATCTCTGCGGTACTGAGATTTTATTTATTCTTCGTCTGGTTAGGATGAACTATAAAATTATGTTCGTGTCTCATGGAAATGAAACTTATATTACAATTAGGTGCCAAATATATACAACAAAAATAAAATTCTTTCGAATCAAGACTAAGAGATGGACATACATAGCTCTTTATCGGTAAACTATGTGGAAAATACCACAACCCGAATTTGCTGTGCGAAGTGGACTTAATGTGTAATGAGTACCACGAGCGTCAAACACAATATTTAAAATCAGCATACGGACCATTAAGACACTAAAAACTTCTAGTCTTCCACTAACAACTCATCAAATTGGTGATTTTTTATAAAGTTTAACTGTTCACTCCCACAATCGTTATAGATAAAACCCAATACAGTGAAACTCTCAAAAAAGTGGAAATAAATCGTTAAAAATTATTTTGGTTGGATCAATCGATAAAATAAGAAATACACCAGAGTTGATATATACGATTGTCAACATTTCTCAGATTAAGTTTTTATTTCATTTTAAGCCTGGAGCGAGAGGCAAGATCCAAAACGGGATTTTTCACCGTCGATCGTTTGGGCGGTCCATTTGGTGGTGTGAAAGGACACATCTGGATCCTCTGTTGAGTTTACAATCCATGTCCCAACGTCCATGTCAGTACTATAGGCTGACATGGAGCTAAAGGACATGGTTTAATTAATCGATTAATCTATTAATTTATAAAACTATTGATTAATCGGTTCTCATATTAATTTCCAAAAAAATACGTATAATTGAATTTTTAACTATGTATAATAAATATTCTATAGTGAGAAACAAAAAGAAATTTATAAAAAGAATCCATTTAGCAGTCGTGGATGTGCTTTGTAAAAAATTATCTATAGCCATAACTAATTGACTCTGAAGATAAAGATTATCAAAGTGACAATAATTTAGATGCTGAATCAGACTAAGATGAATATGTGAATGACGATGAAAATCAGATACAATATTTGATAAATGATGTTCCAGAATTTAACAATAACGATTGGGCTATAGCACTATGCTTTTTTACCATTATCTAGATAGTACGAAACATCGTGTTATTTTTTCAGAAATCACCGGTTAAAAATGATCTTTTCCAAAGAGCATGTATTGCAAAACCAGGGAAAGAATTAAATGACCAGCTTTATAGAATTGAAAGTTTTGGCTGATTTTTCATTAACTGAAATGTTTCCAAGTAATGAAGAAATTGAAATTATTTCACAGATTGTTGAGCATTCGAAGTTATTGAAGTATCATCGTTAGGTCTAAGTAGAAGGGATTGCAATTTAAAAAAAACAAGTAATATTTTTGAAATTTTACTAGCTAAATTGTAAACTCAGTCAGGTGTGCTTGGTCAACAATTTGATAACTTTGTGTCAGAGAAGAAGTAGACCTAGAGAGATTGCTGCATTACTTAGAAAGTCCTATTAGCTATCTAAAAAAATGAATTTGCACAAACGATCAAAGAAATTTATAATACATTATTTTCAAATGATTCTGACATTCTAATCGAATCTGATTTAGAAATGGAAGGTAATGAACCCGACATTGTTGAATGTCAAAAGAGAATGAAACATTCCAAGCGGAAGAGCTTGATGTTTACCGGACAATAAAAGCAGTTATCCCAACTACCGGGTCTTGTACGAGAACTAACAATTTAGCATCTATGAAAAGGGAAATGATGGTGTTTGAGTACAGTAAAGTGCAAACTAATATCAAAGAGAATAAACTTAATATCAAAGAGAAGCGAACTTTTAAAATAGTCAAATGTTTTTTTTATTCTCGTTCGAAAGATAAAACGAAATAAAAAATATATGTCTATCCTATTTCGTTTGCCATCTACAAATAACTCAGTAATATTTTTAAAATTTTTAGTTTATATGCAACCGCGGTTCATATAAGATGTTCCTCTTTATATTTATTCTCTTTGCTAATATGTTTGAAAAAAATACACCATGCATTGTTACTCACAATATTTTTTAGTAGTTGTAGCGAAAATAATGAAAATGAATTTTTATGTATTTTCTAATACAATATGTTTTTGGTTCATTTTTCAATAAATAAATTTACATAATCAAAAATTTGGACCTATACTTGTAGGATATGATATATGAGAAGCTGAGTAGTAATGAGAGAGGGTTGGAACCTATGGTTGAACTCCTAAACTGGGATTGATTGGGCTGGTCAACCCATTGACGTTGTAAAGTCTTTTCCAATTTGAGTGTAAGGCAAATCTGTGGACATCGTGTTAGGTTGTTCCGCTACGCCTGTTTTGATTTGATGACGTCATTGAATAATTGAGAGTATGTGACTAGACTTGTTTTTTGTTACATTGTGTTATTATGTATGTTGTGAGTCGACTTGCAACAGTTCTAGCGAATTACAAATAATTGATTCGAAATGTTTTGAATTTTGTTAATTTCATTGTATTTGTTCAATGGCTTATTGTAATTGTGAATGATTATTTTTGTGCTTTGTTAAGAACACCACCAACTCTCTTCAATAATAACGCTTTAAAAGTAAAGAGATGGATTTACTAATCATTTGTCTAAGGAATAGATTCGTAATACATAGGTTACCTTATATATTTCGGGATTTGGCAACCCTAGTTTTGCAATTTGTCAACTGACAGCTCTATCGTAAAGCTAGAAGTTTTTGAGGTTATACGTACTCAGAACGTTTTGACATACGAGCGCTATTTGTGTTGTTTTTAAGCATTTCTTTTGACTTTTTTTTTGAGTGATTGACAAATTGTGTGGGATCCAACGCGAATAAATTTTTTTGACAGTTAAATGTTCATGCAATATTGAGTGTATGCTGGTCCCACTAATGCCTAGGGTTGTCTCTATCTCACGACATGACGATCTTGCAATATCATTTCGCATACAGCATCAATGTTTTTCGGAATAAATTTTTTTGACAGTTAAATGTTCATGCAATATTGAGTGTATGCTGGTCCCACTAATGCCTAGGGTTGTCTCTATCTCACGACATGACGATCTTGCAATATCAGTTCGCGTACAGCATCAATGTTTTTCGGAACAACAACTGATTTTGGACGACGTTTACGAAATTCGTCTTGGAGTGAACTCCGACCACGATTGAATCCACCATACCATCGATAAACACTGGTCCTTGATGGAGCTTCATCGCCAAAAGATAAATTAAGTTCATTCATGCACTGCTGCTGAGTAAATCCACGTCGAAAGTTGTAAAAAATAATCGCACGAAAATGTTCACGATTTAATTCCATTCTTGGGGGCAGATGAATCTTTTAATTTGCTGTAAACAACACAAATAGCCCTCACATGTCAAAACGTTCTGAGTACGTATAACCTCAAAAACTTCTAACTTTACGATAGAGCTGGCAGTGGGCAGATTGCAACACCAGGGTTGCCAAATAACTGCGTCTCAACTGAGTACTTACGAACCAATAATACGTATTGGTGCACAGTGTAGGTAGGCAACCCAACAAATGCTCTTATACACACAATCACTTTTTATGTTATCCGGAGAATCGAACTCAAAATGTCCCATAAACGATTATAAAATTTTACTAATAAGGTTTGGTTAAGTCCCTGAGTGAAACATATACAGCTATATACATGCTTTATATTTAAATAACTTTCTGCGGGAGTTATTTATAACGACATCAAAGTGTTTGGTGGGAGTCGTTTGGTGGAACCGTGTACCGCAATTGCGTGTATTTTTTCCCTCGAGTACCTGGCTTACATGATTGCAAATTTTCATATCGACCTGTAAATAGTATACTAACTTGTCTAATAAGTCGACTTATATGTTCTCTACTACAACCAACGATCACAGCATTTATTTATATCGTTTCAAATGAATTCAAATATTTCTAAAATAATTAATTGGAAATAAATGGTCAGCATCAATCCACTTGAAGCATTCACGAAGATGATTCCTAATAGATTATTACATAAATATTTTGACAACAAAATCCCATTCATATTCATTAATTATTACATTGAATCATAACACTTGCGTCGTTACTTAACATATAACCAGTAGATAAGAAATATTTCCATCTTAAGTTTATTTTTCCTTTTCGATTTCAAATGTTTGTATGTAAATACTCGTATGTATATACAGACATAGCCAAGTGAAGTGAATAACATATATAAAAACTAGATTAACATATCAAAACTATAACTTACTAACTGCGACACATAACAAACTATAACAAACAAAAATACCGGAAGCTCAAAAACTAAATAAAACATAAAATCTCGTCGTTTTCTTACTTCTTCTCGGTATCATCTCGAATGTAAAGTATATATATGTAAGTAAAAGAAGAAAATTATATATGTACTCGTATGTAAGAAACAAATCAGAACATATATAACACTAAACATAGATTCTCCTACATATACAATGTACAAATAGTTTTCATAGAGGTTCTGGTTGTTATCATATCTAGGCTACACATCATCGTCACAATTAACCGAGAAATTAAAAAAAAAAACAAAAAATACAAAACGCATAAGTTAATCTCAATTTTATATACAAAATAATTCTTAAGATACCAATGAATTATATAAAAGATACATTTTGTGAGATGAGCATCTCATATTGCACAGTAAGACTTAATAATTGATTAGTTTTAGGGTTTCGATTTTATCTTATAAATAGTTTACATATATAAAATGTTTGGCGTATATACATACACACATATGTTGGGTTTTGGAAACACGATCACCGAAAACATACCATCATAAGAAAAGGTTGAAAATTTTAATTTCTTTTAAAATATAAAACATAAAGCGAAACGAACAATAAACACTTGTGGTATTCACGTATATATCGATACGTATATATAGACAAGATGTTACCTTAAGATAATAACCACCTTTACGTTTTTATTGTTTCGAGGTGCTAAAAAACTAATTTTTAGTCTAAGAAGGGAATCGTCCAGTTGATATGTGTTTTGAATATTGAGTTTTAGTTGCTGTTCTGCATCTAATGAAAATATAATTAACGATCGTTGCATCGATCGAATTATTAGAAATTTACCTGATAAAAAAATAAAAATGCGATATTTTAAATTAGTTGCAGGCCTTAGGCTATACATTATGTGAGGACTGAGGTGTATCCAAATATTTACGAGGAATCGAAAAGATTTCAATTCAACACGAAAGATTTAATAGTTGGAAGAAATAAGTTGATTTTTAGGGTTTGTGATCGTATCTGAACAACTCCTTTTTAAGATACTGGAATCAAAGAAATTGTAATGTTCAGTAGACACTTTAATACTGCAAACGGGCCGCTCTCATCATTTAGAGATCGATTGAATCTCATTCTCAGTCGTTGGTTTAATCATATTTTTGTACATAATATATTTCAAAAAATTTTATCCAGATGTCGCTAGATCATCGCTCAAATTTAAATTAATATTTTCTATGTATTTAATGGGGCATGGAATGCTTTTGGCACTACTTCAGGTCATAGATCAATTATTACTGAATTTACTCGAGCTATGCCAGAAATCAACATGATAACTGATTGGCTTCTGCCTGTTTTTAATTTCCACAGATCATATGAGGTGTTTTATCCATCCAGGGATATGTGGTTCTCACCAGACTTGCTCAAACAGATATCCGAATCGCTTGTATTCTTTTCAGATGCCTCTGTCTCTGAACAGGGTGCTGGATTTGGCTACTACTGTCCATAGCATGATTTGAGAATCTCTAGCAGTTTGGGGTCCTACTATACTATTCATCAAGCGGAATTAATTGTGATTACTCACTGCGTGTTTTCAGCTCTTAATCTCGCTGAGGTTAGAGCTTAATCTAACTCTAAACTAGTAGGGGAGTGTAAGAATTTGCTGAACCTCCTTGGTTGTAATAATAAGGTAACGGTCATGTAGATTCCCGCCCATTGTGTTCAACTCCAGGAATATTCCTGTTAATCAACTGTCTTCTCTGCTCCAGTTTGCTTAGGTTGCAGTTAACTTAAATAATAACGGGTTCCAGCTAACTTTAATAATAAAAATGTATTTAATAACTTTGACAATGTGACCCAAAGTGCAAATATAGTGAGAGCGGCGTTACACAGTCGGTTTTATTACTAAAACTTAACATATCACTGAAAAATTTGAAAAGTGATAACTGCAGGTCAGTTAATATACGAATGGATAGTTTATTAAGATCACTACATCTGCATCTCTATTTCTGGTTCGCAAATTTATTTGGAATCTATGGAATCTTTAGGGTACAAAAATGTATTGGAAATAGTTTTCCGATAATTTTTTCAGAACGCAAGGATATTTTTAACGTTAGCTACACACAAAATGTTAATTTATAGAAATGAGCTTCTGATTCTTCCTTAAATGTCCAATCTTTTTCCGTTTGTACTTGGTTCAATATATAATGATATCGGGTTTTCCAATAAGAGTGACATGATTTCTAAAAAAAACACACTTATTGTTAAGGAAATTTAATTGCTGTTTATTTAATGTGAAGTACAATCGATACAATTAAGTACTGAATAAAACGTCATTCAAATGGCCCCACGACTTCTTCAACGAATTCGATGAACCCAAATTTCGAGCACTTTTCCACTAAATCAAGTCATCACCTCAATTCTCCTAGTCGTATAATGTCATTTTTCATGACTATAGTCACGTCACATCAATTCCAGTGTTCCGTCTTAAGTCACTTCTTACGACAGATGTCACTAATTATTTTGAAGGACCAATCGAAGGACGAAAAACGTAAGTTTGGTTTTTTATAAATATTTTTGGTAATTTTTTAATATTATTATTTTAATATTTTTTAATGTTGTTAATCTTCCTAATAATAAAATAACGAAATGTAAACAATTCGAGATGGTGGAAAAAAAATTCAAATCGCGAAAGGCTACCTGTGTTATATAAAATTCTATAATAAAAGTCTATACTGCTCATTTTAATTATAAAATTAAAATTAAATTCACAAAACTAGCTAAAAACACACACAAAATTAAAAGTCGATACCGGCTTTTGACAAAACAATTTGTAATTCAATTTCTTCCAAAATCAGCCATAAAAAGTTGGTTATCATCGATTGACAGTAACGGTGTTACCAGCTTCATTTCAACATAAATACGGACCGATGATTCCACCAGACCAAAAACCACACCAAACTGTCAGTTTAGATGTTTATAATGTTTTTTCAAGAATAATTTGTAGATTTTCTTCGCACAAGAATCGACAGTTTTGTTTATTTACCTCACCACTCAGATGAAAGTGAGCCTCATCGGAGAAGATGATTTCCTTAAAAAATCATTATCGTTTTCAAGTTGTTCCAAGAAAATTCACGACTTTTACGGTGATCCAATGGCTTCAGTTCTTGAGTGAGAACATTTAATACGGATGCAAATCAAAATCCGCCAGGTTGTGGTTTGAGACAGTTCCAATTCTTGAGAACGCCTTAGAATCCACAAATTTCGGTCCTCAGCAACACTTGCGTGAACGGCAGCAATATTTGAATTACTTCGATCGTTTCTTTGTCTTATTGGCACTTGTACATTATGTAAAAAAATGTACCTCAATAATTTCAACAATTCGACTCGAGTACACTTGGACGACTTATTACGACTATAACATAGAAAAAGCGCACAACAAGTTGCAATTGCAGAATGATTATTTTGATAATGAAACTGAATAATTTGTCAACGTTTTTCTTGCGTATATCTTACCATGAAATTGTAAACATTACTGAAACAAAAAATGACAGATCATGACATATTACAAATGGCCGAAACGTCACTTTAAAATCATATCATTCCTATTGAAAAACCCGATATAAAAAGGAAATTTTTGTTATTATTTTGATTGATAAGTTTTCCTCTTAATGCAGTTTGGGCAATGTTTTTAGGCTTGGGTTCGAAAATTAGAAGTCAAATTCTTAGATATAACAACGGATCTGATCAACATTATATCACACGCTCCGCGAATGTAATGTAACGGTGTTTTGTTTTATTCTCGGCGAAGAGTAATCGTTAAGACGTCTAACGTCTTAAATTGTTTTGTTAATACTTTGAGTCTGTCAATAGAACATATATAATTCATTGGGAATATGATGGTCATTGTTGTGAAAAAACTTTTTCTTGTTTTTCACGGGATTTATAGGACACTTGCTTTCGCAGAGAAATAATGGCTGGTTTAAATAAACACGATCGTTTTGTTTGTTTAAATTGCTCTAGTTAGGCGAATTGCCTTTTGTGCAAAAGTTAATATGCGCCCCATTCTACGAACAGACACATGGATATTTTTTACCAATTGAACTACGCTTTGTCGTGAATTATTTTAAATTTTGGCGCTCACCTTTCGCAGTTTCTGGTGATGTCACTATTTTTGAATGTCCACGTCCATGGTGCTGATTTCATTCTAACGTATAATGGTCCAATATACAAACGATTTGTTCACATGATAATGAGAGTTGTGGCGTTCACAAATCATCACAGAACTATTGCGAAACAAAGCCTCACAACATATATACAAAGATGAATTTGATCTTTTCGATCACACAACAAATCAATGACGTCATCAGATCGAAACCGGCCTATCAAAACGAACATATTACAAATCACATATAAGATGCCATACATTTCAAGACAAACGTCTTTATCGGCTGGTTGATTCAGCGCCCTAGTTGTCAATCAATGCTATTTTGTGGAGTTCTGGTTAAACTCCCAGCGTTTTAGCTGTCATGATTATAGCACCCAGCATCATTATCATACTCTACAGTGTCACTGCAAAAGCGATGTCGGTGTGATGTGATGTGAAAATGTAAAGTTGATATCGGTGTTAATCGAACCAACATTTTAAGCTACTGAGCGACATATTGTTATTTTCTGTCAAATTCATAAATTTAAAAAAGAAAAAAGGCAATCAGACAAACAGTGACACCAGCTTACTACACTCTAGACTGCAGTCACAAAGTTACTTTTTGACTACGACAACTTATGTGGTGAACATCAAGTTGTCATTATATGTTGTCTCAATTGTTGTTTAGTGAACGACAAGTTGTCGGAAAAAGTAATTCTTCAATGTAGAATAGTCTCAATTGTAGACTTTCATACAGTGTGCTGGATGTACAATCTATTTTTTTATTTTGGGTTTAGGTCTCAACTAAGCTGTCAGTCAGAGATGTCATATAAAAGATATATTATTCTTGTATACATATTATTTTTGCATTTTTTTGTGTCCATTACGAATTTACGATTGATTTTCGTCATTAATATTTAAATTGTTGAAGAGTTTATTTTGTCCTTCACCAATATATCTGTCAAAAAATACCAGAGACTCAAACCATAAAATATTTACAAAATGTAGATATAAATTTCATATCTCACTAAATAGTGAGATTTTCTACATATTTATAGTGAGGTATTTTGCGTCCAGTACATTGAGTTGAGAGATTTCTACTTTTTTTAGTGAGATCTCAACGTGCTGGATTCGCCCATTGATGGAATGTGTTTTTCCAGTTTAATACAAAGCAATAACACTGTTGAGTTTGAATTCCATTTCAAAAAGTAGGCTTGTATACAACATAACAGACTTTCAAAAAATGCGTTCGTTGTTTGGTTGCTACAGCGAGAAGTTGATGTTTTTTCAAACTTTCTGAACTTCTACCCACAGTTCTTCATTGTTTCGCATTTTTTTACTTGCAATGGCCACCTTTACTATATTCCATAAATTTTCTATCGGATTAAGTTCCGGCGACTGAGCAGGTCATTGCATTACCGATACATGTTCCCGAAAACAAGCCTTTGATTTTTTTGCAGTGTGTTTCGGATCATTGTCCTGCTGTAATGTTCATATTAGTGGCATATTATCTTCCGCATAAGGCAGCATAACATTCTAAAGAATGCGTACATATGTATCAACTGTCATTGTTCCGTCTATCCGATATAGTGGTCCGACACTATTCCAAGAAAAACACCCCACATCATTAAACCACCACCACTGTGTTTAACGGGTTTGCGTGTGTAACACGGTAAGAATTCTGCATTAATTGGATGCATTACGAAAACTTCACCATCAGGTCCCCGTAAATTAATCTTTGTTTCGTCAGTCCACAAAATATTTTGCCATTTTTGAATACCATTCGTTCCTTTCCGGTCTATATGGTCTTTCGCTAATTTTTTTTCTTTGTTTAATGTGCCTTGTATTCAAAAATGGAACCTTCCTTGCTGCACGTCCAAACAAATTTGCTTCATTAAGACATTTGCGCACGGTTCTCGCACTGATGTTTGCGTCAATCTCAAGTTGTCGTATGCGACCATCCGTTCTTACAGTAGTTTTTCGTTTTTTCCCTCTTTTTCTACACAATTTTGAGGCTTCAAAGAATTTGTCACTATGTTCTGTGAACATTTCATATTTTCCGAAATTTCTTTATAGGATTTTCTTTTACCCCGCAATATATAAATAACCTTCCTTTCATCTGAGGTACAGTGTGGCCCACGTCTCATTTTGATAAATTATCATTATGGTTAAATTAAATTTCTTGATTAAAATAAATTAATTCAATTATTTTGTTAAAAATCAAAAGAAATTTTAATTTTATTATATCACTTTTACAATTCTTTTATCAACACACCTATTGTATTGACCAACTATTTTTTGACTATTAACCTTATTTTTGGGAAATCCCTTAATTATGTTTACAAAACACAGCCTTCTAAGCATTTTTGTGTATGTAAAAGTACATACAAGAATTTCTACTAGAGGTCATATTGTTTGCTTTGAGGAAATTCTAAAAATATTAAAAACCACAAATTTTATTGGGTCACACCTATTTCATTGGCCATAGCTGTATATATATATATATATATATATATATATATATATATATATATATATATATATATATATATATATATATATATGTGTATATATACATATATATTTATATATATATATATATATATATATATATATATATATATATATATATATATATATATATATATATATATATATATATATATATATATATACTTAGTATTAAACGAGCAATAATTGTATGTATATTTGTTTATTTTTCTCACTATTATTTTTTCTGAAAATTGGCATACTACCATTTTCCGGTGTGAAAAAACGATCTAGATACGTCACGACTTTGAGAAAATTCATTTATGGCCTTAATTTTGGAAAAACGTTTTTCATATGAATGACGTCACAAATACTTTGAAAAAATTTTTTCGATCAAAGTAACCACTTTTCGTTATTGAATTTTTTAATTTTCATTTCTTTTTACCCTATCGCATAAATTGCAATTCAAACGTAATGCACACTCGATTAAAAAATATAATTATATAATAATAAATAATATTCTGCAAGGAAAACAGGTTGAAATTGTCGACAGTATTTTACGTGCAGCCAATGACTCTAACTATGTTGAAACAAAATGTTTTTTCATAGATGGACCAGGCGGTACCGGTAAAACCTTCGTGTATAAGGCCTTATATCACTTAGTTTGTGGCCAAAATCGCAAAGTAAAATGTATGGCGTTTACTGCAATCGCTTCAACTCTATTGCCTGCTGGACAAACATCACACAAGACATTTGGTCTGAAAGTTCCGCTTTCGTCAGATTCAATTTCCAGCATTAAACCTGGTTCAGTCAAAGCTACAGAACTCGCTCAAGTTGATGTTTTCCTTATGGAGGAGGCACCGATGTTACCAAAGTATGATTTACAAAATATAGATCAGTTGTTGCGGTCTATTGGAAATCCAAACTTGCCATTTGGAGGGGAAATTTTAGTCGCTGGAGGTGATTTCCGTCAGTGCTTATCTGTTCAACTCCGAAGCAACCGTAGTGAAACACTCGATTTGTCTATAAAAAAAAGTCATCTTTGGAAGCATTTCAAAAATTTTTCGTTAAAAAATTCACAAGGTACATCCTGAAACTGGGAAATGGAAATCTTCCAAAAAATGATTTCAATGAAATCGAATTACCTGAGGATATAATTTCCAGTGGTAATTTAATCGAAGAAGTATTTGGAAATAGCCTTGCGAATCTAAATTACGAAGGAATGAAGGAACGTGTTATTCTCGCGCCACTGAACAAAGAAGTCAGTAATATTAATGCTGAGATCGTCGATCGTCTCCCAGGAGAATACAAATCGTATAAAAGTTTTGATTCTGTAAAGGATAAACAGGAAGGAGGTATTGAATTCACGCCAGAATTTCTTAATTAGATTGAAATTGCTGATTTGCCACCCCATGAATTAAAACTAAAGAAAAATACGATAATTATGCTAATGCGTAATTTAGATATTTCGGAGGGCATGTGCAATGGAACACGCCTGATTGTTACCGAATTATGTAACAACGTAGTTAAAGCAAAAATAACTACTGGGGAAAAAGCTGGACAAGAAGTTCACATTCCTCGAGTTACGCTCGACTCCAGTAAAGGTCAACTTGGATGTACAATGCAACGACATCAATTTCCGCTTCGACCAGCATTTGCTATTACCGTGCATAAATCTCAAGGACAAACGTTCGAATTTGTTGGCGTCGACTTGCGTACACCTGTCTTTAATCACGGTATGTTGTACGTAGCATTTTCCCGTGTTAAACGACAAAATAGCTTGAAAGTTCTGTTACCACCTGAAAATGAACGTCACACGTATCATGTTGTGTGGAAAGAAGCATTGAACGCTCCTGATCTAAATTCTATAAGTCTTGATATTAACAGCAACGATTTCCCAGTCGAATAAAATAAATAAAATTAAATTAAATTAAAGTTGTTTTGCGAAAGTGTTTAAAAAAATTTTCTTTCTTTTTCCGAGCAAAGCTCGGTCCCCGGAACTATAAATATATATATATATATATATATATATGTATAATATATATATATATATATATATATATATATATATATATATATATATATATATATATATATATATATATATATATATATATATAAACGTGTGTGTATATAGTGTATTTGTGTTTGTGAATTAAACTATTTTGACGATATATTGCGTAACTGGCATTAAAATATTGATAGGTTTGTTAAGCAGAGTGATTAAATATTTTAAACCATTAATCTATTTACTTTCTATAATAATCAAAATATTGAAGAGGTAAGGAAATAATGAGATAATTCAATATTTAAACAATAATAAAAAGTATTTAATTTCTTAATCAAACAAATACTGTTTGTTCAACAGCAATAAACTTAACCAAGTACAATTTTATATAAAAAGAAACATAAACGATTTCACTTACTTGTTCTGCACGGCGAATATTCTGTAAATTCTTTAAAATTATCCCGTGCAATATAACACGTGCCAACTGGTTCCACACGCTCGACTGATTTCGGTTTCATCGAATGAAAAACATAACGTGGTGCACATGCCTATAATAAAAAAATAAATTTAATTTAATAAATTTATTAATTTTCCATTTTTATTTTTAACATTATTTATAGATATTTGAAATATACAAATTTGTAAATATAGGCCAACATTTTTCGTAGAATAAATATATATATTGTATGTACAAATATAAACAAACTATTGATCGAATGATGCTATTTGAGTTAGCTGTATACAAACACTTGAATCGACATTTGGTTCTCCCGCATGTATGTATATATGGGGATCAATAGAAGTTATGTTGAGTGAGCACAGTGTGATCTGATGTTTGGTACATTAATAAACGAAATATATAGGTGTGATTGCCACATTTCGAGCCGACAACATATAGTTTCCCATTTATTAAGTAGGTCAAAATACAGTGAAATCAATTCATTAACGTTTTTCACGATGTCAAGTTAGAACAAAAACACATATTTCAAAATTCATACAGTTTTCTATTTTTGGACAATAACAAATCTAAAAACACATAACAAAAAGAAAACTACTTGCTTTATATAATTTGATTGACTTTTCCTTTTTAGGTCATTTTATCGTTATCATTATCATCACTTTAGAAAATTACAAATGGCTAGCACAAAATAAGCGAAACTACAGTAAAGTATATAATATCACTGACCTTCGCATAGTAAAAAAAACACACAATTCTGCATCATGTTATCATCATTAGATAAAAAAAATTGTCTTCTTATTAATTTTCCTGCTTTGCCAAACGAAGTATCGTAGAATATAGCGATACATTCTTGTTCTAACTAAAATAATTTCCAATTTACAAAGTGATTTTACCATAAAATCCGAAACAAAGCAGAAATAGTTTTGATCGGAAACATGTTTTAATGTACAAATGTGTGCAATAGTCGATCGCCAGAAGACAAAACTATTTTAATAATAATTATATTAAAATTGCCAATTTCAATGAGTTGTTCTTACTTATCCAAAAATGGGCGTTTGACTCAGCATAACATTCAATAATTAAAAGGGAATTGGATAATAATTCGATTGCAGTTAACAAGTGTAATGGAAAACCATGTCACTTATTCACTCTTCTATTACAGGGTGTCAAAAAAATGCATTGGTATAATTAGAAATTCAGCACGAAATTTTAAATATATTGGTTACCGCCCAGGTGGCGCAGTAGTTAAAGCTGCGGCAGTAGGAGCGGGAGGTACCGGGTTCGAATCCCGATAAGAGCAGTATGCAAAAGGGATTTTTCACCAATTAATTCCGATCGTTGATGTGAATGAACCCAACTATGACACTCTGTTGTGGACAGAATCCGTGGGCCATCGTCCATGTCAGTACTATAGGCTGAAATGGAGCTATGCAATGTGCTGATGGTTAGGTAAATCGGAGCTATAGCCGTACGTCCTCAATTTGGCTGCAAAGCGTAAGATAAGAACGTGTAAATAAGCGAACCGCGACAGAGTTAGGACTGCCTTGAATTCCAAAACAGATTTCATCGTTATAAAATATATAAAAAAAGATTTATTGGTTGAAGCATAAATACGTAAAATATTGAAGAATGGATTTAACAAATTAAACCGTTCTTAGGTAAACGGTTATCAATAATTCTGTATTAAATAACATTACTCTAATAATAATAAAATTTTAACTAGTCAAAATATTCGTTTGAGCTGCCACATCTTGATGGGAAAATCACCCACAGCTCAATTCTATCTATGGAAAGCAATTTTCAAACAAACTAACTCTTTCGATTGCTTCGGAATTCAATTGTTCATATAATAGGAAAGACGCTTCTGTATTTTGCGGCCTATATGGAATGGTTAGATACAGAGCGGATCAAGATTCATACTTTCACCGATGGCATATGAGATCCGGATACCTGACAAGCAGTTAGTGGTGTCTCTCAAATCAACTGTGTGACTCAATTGTGTGAGCCTATATAATAAGGAGTGGAATTCAACCAAGAGAATAATTTCAGATGAAAATGGCTTGTAAGCAACTATTAAGGGTAAGAATGAGGTAGCCTTACGAATCGGTAGTAAAAATTTTGGCATGAAATAGTGAATGATTTGGTAATATTGAGCTTGCACTCGAATGAAACAAAAGAAAGCCATTGTTTCATTCGAGTGCACTGTTCCGAAAATTATACAATTCAAAGCTGTAACCACACTGGGAGAAATTTATGGAAGCTAGTGGTAAGTAGTATTGGTCGGGAAATGAAGTGCATCAACTTAATTTATACGAAATATTTGGCAGAAATAAGGAATTGGTAGAAACAGGATATGAAAACTGCTTGGATCATGTATAGCTTTATCAATGGCTCTTTGTATGAGGTAGGTTTGTTCGACAGACATTGATGACATTTAAGGCACTATTCTTCGACTGCCCTGAGACATCCCAACTAGTATTACTGTTGGCGGACCTTCTACAAATTTTCCCGATTTTTTAGGTGGACGCCACTGCCTGATATGTAACATACACGCAATACCGATGTCTCGTTAGAACTCGTGTACTTCCGCCATATTCAGAACTTCATATTAGTCCTTCATGCATTTTTCCTTCTTCTAACAATATTGCGGCATCTACCAATCTATCCCATCGAGAAAGTGCACTTCGTTACCCGACCGATGCTATTTCTACCTAATTCCTTCTAGTTTATTACATATTCGCTAATTCAGTTTACTAATTCACTGTGTTGTGAGTGATCCCGTAGAAACATATCTTTTATTGACCAATTTCATATTTCGATGACGAGATCAGCTCAACAGAGGTTTTTCTACCCCACAATTAAGAATTATTATAGATCAATTAATCAAACTAATTACTTTGAAGAACTTGTAATTCATTTAGCATGATATTTTTTGCCAATAGATTATCCTGTGAAGGCTAATCAAATTAAACTTTTTTATTCATACAATTTGCATCTGCCGGTGTTTACCCACGTTCACTGTACCGTAGTTCGTACGACTCTACATAATTACCGTATTTTTTATCATCTACACATACAGTATTACATATAGCTCCATAATACCCAACCACAACAGAACAACAATACAATCCTCCTGTAGTATTTGATCGACGTGGGTCGATCTATAAAATGATGGAATTTCCTTTTTTACATCCCAGCTCCTGTTGAGATTCGAACCCTCTCTCGCTTTAAAGTAGGTCGGATGCATATGCAAAACGAGATCGATGTTAAGAATGAATAGCTAATGATTTCTTTAATTCTTAAAGACATTGATAAATGGATGATTGAAGAACCGGCTCATATTTACATTAAGACGTCTTTAATATTGTATATAAGTTCAAAATCTCCGACTAACCCTGATTGGTGGGAGTATGAAAGTTGGTATGCTCCCAAAAATCTATTTAGGATCATAAAACTCTTTAATAAACCTTTTGATGAACCCAAGTCAAATTCTCGAACCGTCAGAGTTTTATAATGTGCGTTATTTCATCTTAATACTTGATTCATCACCACTTATATGTAAACAAATTTTTTTGACATTTTACATATAAAATTTGTGTATTTTACAAAATATGTAAATTATACTAAAGAAACGACAAAACTGAGTTACTAAGTTAGATGAGGTAGCCTTACGAGTAGTACACCATCAAATACAACAAAAACACGCAAGAATGTTATTTATCCCTTGGAAGTTAGGTAATTGGTAGCAGCAAAACGAAAAGCAAGAAAAGCTTGGCAAAGGAATCGAGCGCCTGAATATAAAACTACCCTAAACTTTTTGTCCATCAAACTAAAGCTGCTAATCAAAGAAATAAAAAATGAATCCATTAATAAATACCTAAGTAGCCTGTGTGCAATGTTAAAACGACCTAAACTTCAAATGCCTCCAGTTAGAAACGATGATGAAACTTGGGCTATAAGCGCAAAGCAGAAAGTAACATTGTTTGCAACTCATCTTGAAAACACGTTCCAGGCTCTACCTAGACAAACAGTAGGTAAAAACATACTACCAGTACATAAAGTGGACAACTATAATATAGCTACTGTCACAGTGCAAGAATTAAAAGATGAAATCAAAACTAACCTATATGCAAAAAAATCTCCAGGATATGACTTAATTACAAGACCAATAATAAAAGCCCTACCTGAAATAGGAATACGAAAGCTACTCCAAATAATTAATGCAGTATTCAGACTTAGACACGTTCCAAATCAATGGAAAGTCGCTGAAGTAATCATGATACCCAAACCAAACAAACCATTAAATGACAAAAATTCGTATAGACCGATTTCCTTACTTCCAATAATTTCAAAAATATTCGAAAAATTACTGCTTAAGCGACTCAAACCAATAATTGAAGAAAGAAATCTTATTCCACCTCATCAATTTGGGTTTAGAGAAAATCATTCAACAATCGAGCAAGTGCATCGGATTACAAAACATAGTTGAAGATGTAGTTGAAAAAAAGAGAGTTTGTTCTAGTATTTTTTTGGATGTAGCACAAGCTTTCGATAAAGTTTGGCATAAAGGCTTGGAATACAAATTAAAACGAGATTTACCAAAGCAATTCTATGAAATACTTAAATCTTACATAGCTAACCGGCACTTTCGTGTTAAACTAGATGGTGAATACTCGGAAATAAAGAAAATATCAGCAGGAGTACCACAAGGTAGTGTTCTGGGACCAACTTTATATGTACTATATACATCTGTTAACGATAGAAAAGACAACTATAGCAACGTTTGCAGATGACACAGCCATATTAGCAGTTGCTGATAACATAGAAGAATCCACAAGCAAATTGCAAAGAGCGACTAATGTGGTTAACACTTGGACGAAAAGGTGGCGAATAAAACTGAATGAAGCAAAATCTGTTCACGTACATTTTACCAATAAAAAGGTTGATTGGATACCAGTAGAACTCCCAGGAAATACCATATGCAAACACAGCAAAATACTTAGGCATGACTCTTGACGCGAAACTAAAATGGAAAGAGCATGTGAAAAAGAAAAAATTGGCTCTTAGGGAGAAGTTCTGAGCTTACTTTACATAATAAATTGCTACTGTACCGGCAAATTCTTAAGCCTGTATGGACTTACGGTATTCAGCTCTGGGGCTGTACAAAGCAAACAAACGTCAATATCATCCAGTCATTCCAAAGCAAAGTCCTACGTGGAATAGTAAATGCACCGTGGTACGTGAGAAATGACAACATCCGTAGAGATTTGAAGATGGATTTCGTTAGCGAAGAAATAAAAAATACGCAAGACAACACATGCAACGGATTAGTCAACATAAAAATGCTGAAATTCGCCGAATGTTGGATGCCACAAATCCAGTAAGAAGGCTGCGAAGGGAGAAACCACTTGATCTACTAGATCCAACCTGGATCGGCTAAAAAATATAATAAAATTATGTAAAAGGTACTAGCCTAAGGGCTATAACCCTTCAATCGTGAATTTAAATAATAATGCAAGATAAATTACTAGATGATTTGTAAATCAGTTGTAATAAATAAATAATTTAAAAAAAAATTAAAAAAAATAAGTTAGATACTTAAATCGATTTGGTTAGCAGGAACTCAACAAATAGAAACATGAAGCGAAATAATAATTATAAATGATCGAATACACATAGTCAATTTTTTGGAATTTATTAGTTTTGACAAGAGATGGCACAATTGTAACAAAAAATTTTAGTATATTCATCATTATTTACTTTACAGTATGTAAAAATGAGCGTATACATTTTACATGTAAAACCCTTGTGAAGTACAGTTTGTAATTTACGCGCCCAACTGTGTTGAAGAGTTCATTTATAATGTTATGGCCAAATATGGCCATTACCATTTTGAAAACCCATAGTATCAAAAATTCGAAATATAGAATTGAACTGTACGTTATACTCGAACATCGAACCGATAAAATAAATTAAACAACTAGTTTTCGACGCTATAGATTATAAAAGACGGTCGGGTCGGGATTATATAAAAAAATTCTACACAATAGAATGATTCGGAGAATATTGACATAAATTTTAATTTCATCAGTATTGATTACCCGAAAGTAAGGGAATAAAATTCGAGACAACTTCACATACGACATAAAATTATAGTTTATATATAGTTTGATATTGACATATTCTTTTTTATGTATCTCGACTGATTTTATTCCATATCTTCAACAATCACCAACAATCCCTTAAATAGAAATAATTTTTATTATTGTTATCAATTTTGGTAAATCGTATAACTTTAAACTTGATTATGTATGTATATTTCTCAAAACTGAAACAATAAATTTCTTTCGAATCGAATTGTCTTGTATTGTATAAATACTTATACCAATTCGATGGCGGTATATTTATGGTTCAATAGTTTTTTTTTATAGTTTTGTTGAATGAAATGTATTTTGTCATGTTTTATAACTCTTTTCGATTATTTATTTATTTAAAGTATTTTTGAGTTTTGTAAAACCGAAACGTTCGATGTGAAATAGCGATGGACCAAATAATATTATTAGTCACTTTAAGTATATGGGCATTCATATATGTATTGTTTCAATCCTATATATAGCAACATGCTCAAATCGAGTATAAAAATCCGGAAAGATATATGTAGTTTGGACTTATATATTATATTTAGGTGCCAAATTAAATATGTTTTATACGTTGGTTTAACCATATATATATTTATTTGATGTATGACGCCAGAATAATAATTATTTTCAAAAAATTAGTGAACAATAAATATTGATAGTTTGAGAAAATTTTCAGAAACTTAAACAGTTTATGAACCAAATGTAACATATTTTTGCTATAATGTCGTAAGTGTGTTTACATATATTTGCTTAGTATCAATAAATCATTATATTTGTGTGACATATTGTTTGATGTATGTACATATGTGATTGACACTCTGACAAACAAAATGTCAAATATTATAGGTAAATACTCAAGTAGAAGTGAAACTTAATGTTATGCTCAACTTAAGGTTGGTAAAAAAATATTATATAAAGGAATTACAGTCTAGATCCCGAGTTGAAGTTATTCGCTGCTCCCATAACATCACTTGTGATGTGCCATTGTCGACCTATTGTCTGATGACTGCTTCAATTGAAAGAAATTTTTAGGTTAAAGATAGAGTTCGACCAAACTGAATAAAAAGTTCTTAAATAATAGCTGGTCAACACTAAGTAAAATCTATAAATTCTTTTCTTATCAAAATTTTTACTGGCTCGTCGCTTAGACTTATGATCGATTTTCTATTAACTCACATAAAACTATAGAAACCCGATTAATGTATTAGTTTTGGTGAAGTTATTGGATTGATGGTTTATTTTTAATGTTTTTTGTGGTTCAAGACACTCCCAAATCTTTCGTGGTTCACTTATTTATGTCCGTTACTCAATCAGAGCCACATCAAGGACATAAGAATATAGGTCCGATTAACGTAGAACCATCTGCACATGGCAGAGATCCATGCCAACTTATAGTAGTGACACGGATCATAGATGTGTTCATTCACACAACCGATCGTAATCAGACGGTAAAAATACCCGTTTATTTTTCTCGCCCTTATCAGGATTTGAGCCGCTCCATATTGTTACGCAAATAACGTCATATCGGATTGTTAGAGAATAATTGAAAATATCAAAGTTCTATTAAAAAATGGGTTATTAATAGATTCTGTTCTTCATCAGAGATCATTTTCACCAATCGTGATCAGATTATGAAAAATTGCAGAGAAAATCATTAAGAAAAATCTACAGAAATTAAACACTGACTAATGAAGAACATCAGTGGGAACAAATCGATGACTAATAATTTACAGACACAATAACATATAATATCAACGCTTACGACAAGTTGCTCCAAAATATACAATAAGAAATTTATTTGGTGGACATTTTAAATATTTTGGTGAGCAAAGTCATCATTATAATAAAGCACCAAGTCTTTGAGACGGATGATATACCATCAGAAATATTCCAAAGAACATACCACAACTACGAGACACTACTCTAACACTAGTATAGTATAGGGCCAGCCAAACCTCAAATGTTGACCTCTATAAACAAATTGACTAATTACAGTCATTCGAGAAAATCACCTATATACGTACTAAGAAGGTGTTTGTCCCGCAACGTGTTTGTCCCTATACCATTGTCTTATTTTATCGAGTGCTTGTTGTAAGTATTCAACCGCGATTCGCTTGATACCAAAACTGCTGTATCATTAGCTAAAGTACCGATGAAGGATGTTTCCGTTGTCGGTATATTGCATAAAGTAGATATATAGGATGGACACCTTATATTTACGCTACCCTGTGGCTCCCATGCTATGGCTAGGTAAAAGTTGGAGTATGTTTCTTGATTAGATACTCTAAATTTTTGTATGGAGAGATACGACTCAAGCAATGTGCAGTAATATTATTTTACTTGTCTTGTAGATAAGACCCTCATGCCACACTTTTTCGAAAGCCTGTGATACATCTATATAGAAATACAGTAGGGCAATCTTTCTTCTCTTTAAATGCTTGTTCTATGTTAGCAGTCATGCGTTGAACTTGATCACTTGTCAAATGTTTATTTCTGAATCCAAACTAGAAGTCAGGTATAATGATCATTGTCGTGTGATTTTAGTCGTTTGAATAAAAGCTTTAAAAAAGGTAATTCTAGTCGGGTGACATTTTTTATATTTGATGAAGATCTTTATAGACTGGTTTAGAATCAATCATAGATTGCATGTCGTGTGCAGTTGAAATTCTGATGCCAGATGTACTTACATCGTGTTCATTCTCCATTGTCCTCTCATATCTTATAGTAGCTTTCAAAATAAAATAATTTTTGTCAGCTTCAGGACCCAGTCCTTTCAAATTATTTTCAGTGCAAACTTCTTTGTGTTCTGTCAATATATGTCTAATTAGTCAATATAGTTTCTGGTTTTATGACATATGCGTCTTTTCTTACGCATTTTTTTATCAGTTCTTGAATCGCCAGGATATAGTAAATCTCTTGTATGCCTTTCTTGCGGCATATTTTAATACGGGCGTAACGTCTTTAGCTGCTTCACGCATGGAGTTAATACAATATTCAGCTTGTAATTCAAGTTCTTGTTTATTTTTGCGACTAATTTTAACTTAATTAGATTGACCAGGTTTGTCCCAATCAGTAAATTTATTAGTTAGGTTGAGTTTCATTTTTTATTTATGACTAATGTACTCAGAGTCATTAAGACCGGTGTGTAACTGGCAGTTAAAATCGTCAATGCCTTCGACATCAATATAATTTGAGGTGACTCCTTTCGAAATATAAAAGTCAATCAAATCAGGAAGCGTGTTGATGTCTGTATTGTTCGAATTTAAAACATATTTGGGCTACTAACCTATACGGTGCTTCCCCCTAGTTTCTATGTATTTTGAGCTACACTCATCTCAAAATTAAATATAAACCATCAACTAAAAAACAAGTTGTAAGAGCTTAATCATTGTTGGAATTTTACACACTGTTGGGATTTTACATGTAAAAAACGTTGTTTACCTGTTTATATAAATTATGTAAAAACCGACGTAAATTACATAAAACGTAAATTACATGTAAAACACGAAAACAACATCAATCGCAGTGCCATCTATTTTTAAATGTCAAAAACTTTCGCGTTGCTCATTATTAATTATCATATAGATAAATGCGTATTTGCAAAATCAGTTTTCAGGTCTACGTTATTAGTTGGAAAGCAATTTTTTCACCTTCACCCAAGCTAGTTATGATGATTTTTAACTAAAATAACCAATTAATAATTTTAATCTTAGTCAAAAATTAATGTGACATTCAGTATGTAGGCGAAAAAATTCCACACAGTTAATTATTTCAACAATTCTATTCAGAAAATAGTAAGAAGATTGTTTAACAGATGGTGTTTTAGTTAGAATTAGATTTATTATGAGATGGCGCGTCAGTTTATTTTTTTTACTAAAAACGTTTTTTATATATAGGATGTAAAAAATAGCCTTATGTAAATAACCCCTGCCCAACATTTTTTATGTAAATTATGTAAAAAAAACAGTATAAATTACATAAAACGTATCTAACATGTAAAAAACGAAGATAACATATTTTGCAGTGCCATCTATTATAAAATGTCAAAAATTTACCGACGTTCGCTTTACTCATTGTTGATTAACATAGATAAATTCGTATTGGCAAAATCAATTAGTTTTCAATTTTAGTATAAGTTGGAAAGCGATTTTTTCACATTCACCCGAGCCAGTTAAAATTTTTAATATAAATTTAAAAAATTTTGACATTCAGTGTGCAGTCGAAAAAATGGAACACAGTTAATTGTTTTACAAATTCTATTTGTAAATAGTACGAAGATTTTTTAACAGATGGTGTTTTAGTTTACATTTTAATAAGAGATGGCGCGTCAGTTGTTTTACATAAAATCGTTTTTTACACATAAAATGAAAATTACCAAACTGTGTAAATTACACAATGTAATTACGCCCAACAGTGAAATACAAAAATGACATATTTATTGAAATAATGAAGCTCACAAGAAAAGGAAAGTGGGACGACCAACTGAAACGTTGAAACAAGTGATCAACTTCATTAATAACTGTCATCAAAAATGTATGGAAACTCTAAAGAAGATTTATAATTTGAATATTATGGACAGAGTTGGAGTAAAATTGATTGATTGCTAATTTGAAATTCGTTAGCACATATGTATATACATATATAAACGACTAATTAATTTGTCATTATTTTAAACGCGAACGCTTTTTTTTTACAAGGTGTGTTCGCACCCATTAGATAAATAAAATATTTATTTTTAGAACTTTGATTTAGCCAAAGCACTAGAAATAACGCGAAAACGAAACTAAAAGCATAAAAAGCAATTTCATTAAATTGATTCGAAATCATTATCACATCATTATCATTCATTAGCAACATGAATCCTTTACAATATACATATATATGAGTACACAACTATACAAACAATGTATACAGACACAGAAAAAATATTGACATTTTTATGTTGTCAGTTTAACAGTTTTATGTTGTATTATTAATAAAAATAGGACATTCATAAAAAGGTAAGTATATAGGGAGAGATGAGGATACGTCAGGTGGGAAATTAGGTCAATTTACATTGTATAATGTAATGAAAGTGAAAATTGTGTGGGAAAACGGATAATAAAAATATATTGCTAAGTGTTATAATACATTTCATAATTGGAACATCAAACACTATATATAGCTAATTTGATAAGCAAGTATACATATATAATATAAAATATGTTCTGTATATATAATGTCATGCCCTGTTAAATCGCAATTTTCCATTTCAATGGTTTTACTAACATTCTTTACTATTTTGCATATACGAAGGAGGGACCAATAGTACAATAAATGTTCTAAACCTCTTTGTTAAAATATAACCTTTTAACTTTGATTCATTTATGTTGAATCGGCTGCGTATATTAAAATACCAAATCAAGACACATCCTTATCGATGCTTGTAAAATAAGTTACGGGAAAATTGAATAAAACTATATAATGGACAATAAATTTTCTTAACGTTTAATGTCTTTATATGGGGAATTGTTTGTGTGTGTGTGTACGAGTATGTGGATTACACAATTACAATAAAGTTCAACAGCAACAATATTATGCCGCGTTATCATTATTCATTTCGAATGCATTATATGTATGTACGAGTATTATCTGTCCGATTTATTTATTAGCCGATGGACAATAGACCGATTTTGTTAGTTGCATCGTTCTTATATGAGAATAATATCTATCGTATAAACATGTCATGGTATACATTTAAAATGGTCAATAAATTAATGAATGCATGCATATGCGTATGGTTTTTTTTATTGAGGCCAGAAGTATAAAAATATTACACATTTGCATTTTTTTACAAAGATAAGATAAATTTAATTTATACATTACTTTAAAAGACAACAATTGTTTTTTTTCTAAAACTATTTTGCGTCTTCCTTATTGTTAAAGAAGATGACTATAACTTTAGTTTTGTTACCAATTTATTACAAGTCAGTCTAAACCTGATTTCCATTATACTAAAAATTTTGTCAGTATTTTATACTTTAGCGTTTGAACCCTCCAAGTGTACATAGGGTCCGTTTTTTGGGTTGATATCTTTCATGTGTAGTGAATGTGCTTCTTGGTGAGTATTAGTCCCCGTCGAGTCTTCGAAGCTTGCTGGAAAGTGGGTTTCTATAGGAGAAATTTCAAAGATTCCTCACTAGAAGCAGTCCATGATCTATTCGGTTTGATTAAATTACAGGGACTAGTAAGATTGGAAAAAAGAATCTTCCTAAGACAAAATCTCTCGGAGACTTCTTCCATTTTATCGCCGAAGAGTCTCCATGATCTCCTTTGTGCCTTCCTTAATTCTTTTTTGTATACTTTGAGGTCCTCCTTGTAGGAACCCAGTCTTCCCAGTCTTGAGACTGTCTCGTACTTTTGGTTCTATTAAATGCTGTCCTTTTAATTAATAGAAAGATCAATTTATTAGATTGCTTAAGATCCTAAATGATTGCTTGAGCAGCTCGTCTCAATGGTATCGTCTAGATGGTCCAATAGATGGCTGTGTCACCCATGTACGAACCAGACGGCTTAATTTCATCGTCTAGACCATCGTCTAGATGGTTCAATGTGACTGTGTCACCCATGTACGAACCAGACGGCTTAATTTCCCTCAATTCATTGACCAGTTGGTGTTTCATATGAGTTCCTTTAAAACTGCCTGGCTGTCTGATTGAATATCGCACCAGTCTTTGTAAATATCTCTATCGTATGCTATTCTGCTTGAAAACGAGTCCAATTTTCATTGGTAAGTTTACCCTTAGAAAGCCACAAATTACCCAGCTATATGCCCAACGACTATTAGCCTTATTCTGCAATTACTTTTTGTGAGGACCCTTCTTGGTTCCACTCAACCCGGTCAATATCTCATTAAAAAGGTCGCGGAAATTTTGTACGGTAAATAGTCAGTAAGCCTGTCGGTGGGTTTTTAGATAATTCTACAGTTGGACAAGTTGGAATTGATGCAGTCATTTCAATACAAGCTTTGGGCTGTTGTTTATTAAGTAAAGTACTCGCACTTAATACTTCGGTTTTTGGCCAACATATCAAGGAGGCATAGAAGACCATGATTTTAATCTACATCTACTACACTAATTTTTCTGATAACATGTCAAACGATCTACGAGTTTATTGAACACATTGGCGATATTTTGATTCCTAGTCAATTTCTGTTGTAGAGTCACTTCTAGATGTTCGACCTCTTCATTATAACTAGATCATTCGTATAACCGACTTGTCTCCCAATTTAACTGTGATATTCTGGCTGTGAAGTGTTCAAGCCTTTTTCCTTCACTTCTCTATGAATTCACCCTACTTCTTATATCTACGAACCAGTACCTACTCCAACGCTTCCTAGAAAAATAGGGTTAGGCTTATTGGTCAACATGTTTTGGGTTGGGTGTCAAGGCATCGCCCTCTCTTTGATATAAAGGATACAACCACCTTTCTTCACATACATAGGATATAATTATATAAATCGATCAAAAGCGAGAAAAAAAATCAAAAATACCATTAGAGTGACAGAGATCGTATTTTACTTTTTTTATAGTGGATATATTTTGACAGATGCTTTATAACCAATAAATTTCAATGTTTTTTTGTTTTTTAAAAAAAAGACAAAAAACACTTTGAATCTACAACAATAAATTAAAAATAAATAAACTTAACATAATTATTCATTATTTTCACAATGAATTAAGATATGACACAAAACGAAACGTTAAAATTATCAATTGACCATAAAATAACAACTATAAAATGATTCATAATGACGTCATACAAACGATTTCTCATCCATATACATTTTTTCTATAAAATATATTTCAAGTACTGAATAAAAAAATTTCTCTCTATATATATTTTCAGTATAATGCTATAATAATTTTCTCAGTAACCATAAAAATTTATTCAGTACTGCATACATTTTTTATGCTGAAAATGTTTTTTATTTCTCTCGCACTTAAAGAAAAATTATATTTTTATCCTACTTTGACTATTTTGTCAGTATATTTTTCATAATAGAACTCAGGCTTTATCCTACTCTTCAAAACTGTATACTTCGGGTAAGGTCTAAATGAGTTGATTTTGAGCTGTCCGTTAATATATGTCAATTCTATGTCAAACTTGACCAAGGCCTAATATTTGTGCCATTAGTATGTGGTGTAAGATACAGATATTGGATGAAGCGGCAGGTACCGAGTTCGAATCCATAATATACATAAATTGGATCTTTCGTCTTATGTCCTCAATTTGATTGGCAACGATTGGTTAAAAAATGTCTACGATTAAGACTTGTGGTATATGCATTGTAACATCGATGGTCAACTAAGAGTGTTCTGCACCGTCAATAATTGTTTCGTTATTTTTAGTTTGAATATTTATGTAATTTTCTTCCTATGCTGTTTAGTGAGTCGTTTAGATATCTAATACCTCAGATAGACTAGCGATTAGCTAAACGCGATTAGGTAAACTCGTTTAACTGATCTACCAGTAAACAAACCTCTGAAATAACAAGCAAGCGATATAATCTGCCAATATCGTTGGCAGATTATATCACTTGCTTGTTATTTCAGAGGTTTGTTTTTGTCAAATGATGGTAACACTTGTATATATATGATGTTATAATTTTTGTCGTATCATGACAGCATAAGCTTAGACACTAATGTCAAAATATAATGAGGTTAGCTTATCTTGGACTTGACACACTATAGCTAATTTTGAAAAAATCACCAATCGCGCTTTGTTAATTCCTAGTCTGTCTAAGGTATAAGAAGTTATTAAATGTTCCTTGGTGATTAGTTCTACAGGATATTTTCGTCAGGATACTTTTATAAGGTGTCTGTTATTGACTCTAACTTATTTTCACTAGCTACACCAGAATTGAAAGACCGTCAGAAAAATATATGGTTAATATTTTTTCATCTTTACATTTGTTTATAAATTTATATATATCTTTCGTAAGCAGGGTTTTCAAGATTCAGCAGAAACCTCATTTTTACTCCAATGTCGGAAAGATGCCTAACGAACGGTTCTGACCCACCAGGATGCCTAAGTTAACAGCTGCAGTGCAAGTGAAATCTCTGACGTTGACCAAACAGTGAGGTATACTGATTTAGGTTTCTGAAAATCGGTAATTTGACAATAAATTTGTCAGTTACGATGAAATAATGAAAATTCAACATTGATGAATCGCTGAATATTGAACAAATTTCGTTGAAGAGTAACCTTGTACATTAACCCCATGATGAACAATTACATCTCTACTGAGTACTCCAGACTGTTAAGCATCCTACCAAGGTTATGACCTAGACAGTCATCAGTGGCATAGGCACAGAGCGCCTGTATCTGTTATTTTTATGCTAAATGTAACTCTATGCCGTACAGATTGCTTTGTAACAAATATACGACCGCCCAGATGGCGCAGTGCTTAAAGTTGCGGCAAATGGAGTGGAAGATACCGGGTCCGAATCCCGACAGGGCAGCATATAAAAGCAATTTTTCACCATCGTTCTTTTGGGCAGTGCGATCGCTGATGTGAATGAACATTTCTCAGACCCCTGTTGAGTTTAGAATCCATGGTTCGCCCCATCTTCCATTTCAGCACTAAAGGCTGGCATCGAGCTATGCAATATGCAGATGGTTTTTGATTCACATTTTTCAATAAATATGGTGACTTTTTGAGATAACAATTAGATAATAAAGTTGACAAATTTCAACGGTTGAACTTGTAGTTTAAAATCCACTTAAAAAAGCTTTCAACAATTATAATATTTGTAGTAGATCTCACAACTTAATTACTACTATTCTAATAAATTCTAATAAACGAAATTTTTAGAAGTTTAAACTTAAAGACAAAATTAGACAAAAAAATAAATTATATCGTTCAATTCTTCTAAAACAAACATTACACAGATCACACCTCTATATACCTTTTCAGATTCATAAATCATCAATCACATCCTTCAATTGTAATTTTGTCTCTCATTTCTAACTCTTAATTTATTTTCGACGGTATAATTTATTCCGAACGATAGGCCATTGATAATTTTAATTTATTTCCGTTCATTTATTTTGTCTTTCAAATAATTAATTGTTTATAAAGAAAACATTTCCGTTTTAAAAATGTAAACTCGTGTACTAAGAAGTTCGAATCGGAATCCATGTTAGGCGCCACAAACAATGTTTGATTTTATTACCAATATAATTAATATAATTTAATTTAGAAATTAATCAACAGTTTACTGTTAAAATAAATCTAACTTTGGTTCCTCATAACTTGTGGCACGTAGGTGGTGTTAGACACTTGAAAATTAAAGATTATAATAACCGTTGCGAAAATTGACGTGTTGTCACTACAGCTGTTAATATAAATTTTAGTTGTGAAGGCCCTAGCCAAGTGCAATCTTTCAAACCGGAGGATAGATTTAGCTAATACGAAACCGTGTGTAATATAATATACTCGTATATAACTGTTTTCGGTTAACCAAACTAATTTCTTTTTAATACAATGATAGACCAAACAGTGTCTCAAAATATCACTATTTTTTAAATTATATCAGCAAATTTTCAAACGTTTACATTCTTCATGACAATGACAACTTTCAGATTAATATAAAAAATCCGAAATGCCAAAGGCAAGATTTCAGTCAATGCATGTGATGAAATGCACAAATATGTCTGAAAATACATATCCTATTTGATTTGATTAGCCGACACCAAAATTATAACTCCAGAAAATGGATAGAAATGAACAAACCCTGATCTAACTCTATTAATAGTTTAGTTACTTGAATCCGCAAGCAACCCACAAGTATCGGATATACATGAATAGATTATATTGATAAATCTAATCTATTAATGTATATCCGATACTATTGATCACAATCATATTTTTATTTCTGATACTCAGGTATCTGAAGAAGTTTTATATTATGATTATAGGAATGGTAATATTTCCGGGTTAAATGAATTTTTATCGAACATTGATTGGTGTTTACTTTTTGGTGATGATGATATTAATATAATCATTGATAAATTTTATGAAATCCTGCTCAGTAGCATTGATAAATTTGTACCTATAAAAAGTTTTAATCGTTATCAAATTATCCACCACATTTCACTAACGAGTGGATTAAATTACACAATCATAAAAATAGATGTCGTGTGAAATTTAAGAGTAATCCGTGTTTATATAATAAAACTAGAAAAGTGGAATCGCATAGACTATTCATTATCAAAAACAGAGAGGCTTATAATGAGTATTTACGGGTTATTGAATCTAAAATATATTATGATCCTAAATGTTTTTGGAAATTTGTTAATTCCAAATGTAAAACATCTTTACTTTCTACAACTATGTATTTCGATCAAAATAGTGGTTCTGATTTAAACGATATTGTTGAGTATTTCAGGATTTTTTTCCAAAGCGTATACAAATTTGAAGACTGCTCGAACTTTAAATCTAACTTAAATATTAAATGTCCCGTTAAATTTGATGTACCTTTTGTGTCTGAATCTGATATTACTAATGTATTGAACTGTTTTAAAAATGGATGCGGACCTGATGAAATTTCGTCGCATATTTTGAAATTGTTGAAATATCAACTTTGCTGAAATATCAACTTTCTGCTTTGAAATTATTATTTAATAAATCATTAAATACTTCAGTTTTTCCGCAAAGATGGAAAATATCTTCAATTATTCCCATCTATAAGGCAGGTGATCGATCTAACATAGCCAATTACAGACGTATATCTATTTTATCGTCAATCCCTAAGCTGTTTGAGGCCATATTGACAAGATACATGTTTTTTAACATAAAAAATAGTATTTCAACATCTCAGCACGGATTTTTTAAAGCTATTGATCTACATCAACCAATCTTATTGAGCTTCAACATGAAATTGTTGATACATTTGAATTGCATAGTCAACTTGATGTTGTCTTTGTTGATTTCACAAAAGCGTTTGACTCTGTTCAACACCAAATTATCATACATTAGCTCAAGATGTTTGGACTTTCTGAAAAATTCGTTTACTGGATGGGGTCATATCTATCAGATCGTATTCAACTTGTTAAGTTACATCGTGTTAAATCAAATCAATTAAAAGTTCTTTCGGGTGTTCCGCAGGACTCACACCTTGGTCCAATTTTATTTACAATATTTGTAAATGATTTGTTGGATGAATTGCGTTACTCTAAGGGACTTATGTATGCAGATGATCTGAAACTTCTCTGCCGCATCAAAAATCCATCGGATGATACTAAACTGCAATCTGACTTGGATTATTTATTATTATGGTGTAGCAAAAATCATTAAAATCTTAACATTAAGAAGTGTGCTATTATGTCGTTTTCAAGGAAAAAATCTCTGGTAAATTATGATTATAATATTAATAACGAAACATTAGCTCGGGTTACCCAAATCATTGACTTGGGAATAACAAAAGACGCCACACTGCGTTTTATTCCTCATATCGATAAAATAATAGCGAAATCTTCATCTTTGTTGGGGTTTATACAGCGACTCTCTAAAGATTTTAAAGAAAGGAAGACTCTTCAAATCTTATATTCTTCAATGGTTCGTTCAAATTTAGAATATTTTACTCGTCTGGACTCCTTATTATAAAGTACAAATAGAACGAATAGAAAAAATTCAAAGAAAATTTTCTCGGTAAATCTTTTTAAAATTTAATCTTTTTAACAATAACAGACGATTAACTTATTTGGAGAATCTGCTTAATATGCCTAGTTACGATACGCGATGTGTCGTTTTAAATTTAGAGCCTTTGTTTGTCAGGCGTAGCTTTGCTGTAGCTTTGTTTGTGGCTGATGTTTTACAAACCAGGATTGATTGTCCATTTATACTTTCTCGTTTGAATAGTTATGCTCCCACTAGACAACTGAGAACAAGGTCTTTATTGATTCCAGATTTTCATCGTTCCAATTACTCAGTACACGAATCAATTAATTTTATGACTGTGAATTTTAACAATTACTGTAATATTTTCGATTTCGGAATGACTAGAGCTTGCTTCAAATATAAATTGAAACAAAATTTTAAAATTTCTATGGGTATAGTAATTTAGTGTATGCTTTTAATGAAATTTTTATAATTTTATGTAACAAGTATAAATAAGTTTGAAATTTTATGCAATCTTCTTGTGATTGAACATAGTTTTATTGTATAATTATTTTTAATTGTAATGTAATTATTGTAAATAATCATTAGGGACTATTGTCCTGTGGATTATGATTAAGTAAATAAATAAATAAACAATCATATTGCCGAACACATGAAGAATTCTATCAATAACGAGATTATGAACGTACCGTAAAATGCTGATTCGATCACCTTTTGCGTGGTAAATTGTGCAGCGATTATGACATGTGAAAGCTATCGTCATTACTTCAATGAGTTTTGTCCTCGATTTTAGGCATACACAATCCATGTTTCAAAAAAATCGGATATCAGATGGCTGAGTAAAGGATTATCGTTTTCCATAAATTGCCACAAAGGCAAAATTGATTTGTCTCCTTTTGGTAGAATACATTATTAAAAAATCTATAAAAGTGAAAAACGTTTTTGCATGAAAAATCCCAACAGTGGCGATTGATTTAGTTCTATTGATAATTCGATCAAACGTTGTTCTAAAACTAACTTTGAAAATATTCGCACCTATAACCCTGAATCTAAATTGTCTTGTACTTTTTTAAGCGGTATATACCATTTTATTTTTTTATCATAGATTTAGGACTTTGACTTCTGAATATGGTCGTCAACCGTGCGCTATGCACAAATATATTTTTACTATGTTGATACTGCTAATCAGTATAGAATGTGTGACAGAGCAAACGTTGAGTGTAATGTTGATTTAATGCGTGGATTGGATCTAGAATTAGATCACATGTATAATTTTTTTCGATCCTTCAGATTAAAGGCCGTTTTTCAAAACTGCCAAACTCGGTTAGTAGTATTTCTGTTTTAGATTCTTAGTTAAATCGTTTAGGTTATATTCTATTTTGCCATACGGCGATACTGGTTGACATGGTAATATACCAAATACCAAAGCTACTTCTCCAGTACATCCATACAAAGCATACATCATTCGCAAAAACTATTTCTACAAAGCATAGTTGATATGTAAGTGAAGGTACCAGATCGCATTTTATTCGTCAAAATGATGCTACAATACGTGGAGAAATGTATTATAACTATTCAAATGGTGTTGATGGGTTTTATACTGTGAGCCGCAAAGTCAATTTCCCATTATCTTTAATTGGTTCGCCACACAATTTGTACCAAAATGTATTGGCTGCAAAATCAATTTTACAAACCTTCATTATTTATAACTTGATTTGCAACCCGCAATGGTCAGAAATTATTGAAGGTCTTGAAGGTTATAGTGCAAATTTAAGTCCTTATATTAAATGCCCTTATTTATACTATTGAGGTCTACCTCAAGCCCATATTTTAATGACTTTCAATACGCATTATAGAATAAATTGACTTGCTGATATTGTTAAGATTGTGTATGCTCAAATACGATTCATGGACATCATATGATTCATGGAACTCTCATTCATGGTGTGCTTAATCTAAACTCTGTGAGAGAAGGAAAATGCAACAAAACACATATGCAACAAAACACATGCTGTTGAATAAGGATTGATCATTCCATACAATCCATATCTCTTAGCAAAATTGTCATTTTCTACATTGTGTGTACGACCGTTAAAAGTGTAAAATACATTTACAAGGACGTAACTAAGGATATGATTGTGTAACGTTAAAATGTAGAGAATTGAATGTGGAATTAAATGACGAACGTTTCTGAAATGGGCAGTATATTGGTTCTACTACTCATTGCGAAGATACAATATACAAATATATATTGATCCTACTTCGATACCAATCAATCAAATTATGTTTCATATCGATAAGACATTAAATTTAATTTAAAACGGGAACACACAAAGAAATTGAAAGGAAATTTGATTCGTTTAAACACCAACCAACGTTTGATATAACAATAACAATATATTTTTTTTTGTTTTAGTCCGGTTAAGCGTGTCCGGTGGTAAGATTGACCTAAGCTAATAGTTTTTGATTTGAAAAAAAAAAAAAATAATAAAAAAATATTTTTATAAATCGTTTATTTTAATTTTATTTATGTACAACCGTCTAAAAATTTTGATAATAGAACACACCTTTCAAACTACCTAAGGAACGAGTATTAATTCGTCTTATTTTTTATTTGGTTATTTATTAATTTCCTCAATTTATTTAACGTATTTTTTTATGTCTATTTTAAGAATTAATATATTTGATGCGGAGACGTTTTGATTTACAGTGCACAGAAGCAAAGTGATTTTCATCAGCGAAATGGACTGTATGCGTGTGTGTAATTGTCTGGCATTTGGTGATAAATATCACATATCTTAACATGTTTAAACAATTAATTAACACATTTTTATATTTGAGTAGATTAAATTCAATGACGTTTGATGTAACCAGAAGCAAAACAGTTTTATATTCTATGAATCCCTAAAGAGATTGAACAAATGAGATAACAAATGTACGAGCAGGCATGATTGAAAATAAAAATGTTATTTATAATAATTTAAGAACAAAATTCAATGCCAAATAAATTAAATAATAAAATTTAATTTAAACGATCGAATGAATATGAGTTTAACAAATGGGTATCTCCATACGCACAGACAATATATCAAGATTAAAATATTTTGGTACATCAACCTCGATTTGATCAGCACAAAAAAAAATGTTGGCTAGGTTTTTTTTATACTTTTCTTAAGAATCGCATCAGTAGTAGAAGGGTTAAAAATATTGTATAATTTTAAAATTAGCACTTATGTATTATACCGGATAAAAATTCATCGTCCAATTTGGATTTCATCTGCTGTTATTTTTTTGTTGTGTGCATTTTTCAACAGAAATTTAACATCAATAAGAAAAAAAATTAGCTTGTACTGTGCCTTATACGTGAATATAATTTTTGAACCACCAACCACCAAATAAAGTCAAAGAAAGAATAAATTAACCATAACCAATTTGTATTCTTAATTCAATATATGTATCAATTGAAACCAATTTTCTTCGGGATTTCGTGTTTGTATTTTTTATTTTGAAAATTCATTTTAATTTATCAACAATTTGCCAGCGAAACATCAAATAAAACAATCAAATAACAATAATAATGAAATGAAATTATTTTTTTTTTGGATTTCACAGAATTTATGAGTATTTTGGTGTATAGTGTAGTTGGCAAGCATTATGCGTTGTGTGAGAGCAACACTTACTTTGCCGTGTTTAAATTCAAGGACTGAGTAAGCGAAGTGAAATGTTGAGGCGATCTGTCAACATAACTATGGGTATCATGGATGCACCTACGCACAGGTCTATCTTGGGTCTCTCATTACTTGTACAGTGTTGATTAGTCTCGTTATCATGTATGGATGTGAGAGTTCGACCTTCACGGATGAGTACGAGAGATGGGTTTAGCTCTCGTTCGGAGACGATGGCTGCACAATGTAGAGACTGATCTGCCACCTTCTGATTTTTTAAACCAATAAGTAGAGCTGGCTCGTGATTGAAACCGACGGAGTCAGATTGTTGACACGGTACAGGCTAACAATGGCGTATATGTAAATGAATCGAGTTTGGTTTAATGATGAGGTCCTGAATAAATTTCGAATTCTTATATTATAACAGGCGTAGAGGTTTGCATTTGGATGATCGGTGGATTAGCCTAGCGGTTAGATAAACTAAACTCACCAGATTGTTTGTATACTATGATAAAAGAAGGCATTGACAATTTAAGGATGTTGGTTTGACATATATGGTTAGGAACTGATAAAAGTAAAATCTTCGAAGATAATGTAAACATTATCTAACAATAAGTTAAGATTTTAGATCTTCATAAAGATATGGTGTTTTATTTTTACCTCCCATCGACAAACTTTCATTTGATGATTCTATAAATTACCTTGGTATGGTAATTTCAATATAGTTTGATAGTATATTTTATTAATAATGACTTATAGAGATTCTGTAGGCCGGATGAGTTAAGGAATAAAGCCTTAGAAGTCCCCGTTTGGGGTGCAGAATTAATGACCTTACCCATTTTCCTTGCCAGTACTATAGGCACGTATGGATCTATGCAATGTGCAAATGAATCACGCGAATCATGTGCACATTGAAACAAGCGAATCATGAAGGTCTAGTAGCAAAATAAACTCCACTTCTTTCTCATTTCTTGAAAATAACACGGTTGCATGCAAAGAGATGTCACTTTACTACAAATGCAGCAGATCTGTTTCGACTATTACTGCTTATAAATTTAGCGTCCACTTATTCGAATGTGCTATATTTTTTAAAACAGAACAATTGATATTGACTTCACAAAGCTCCATTCACCTTATTTAATGAAACATGAAATGCACAACACATGGGAAATTACGTAGGCAGAAATGCCACCTACATGCAGAAAGTATGGAGCAAAAGAACCCCAAAAGTGGAGCAAACTGACACACCCCGGAGTGAATCCCATTCAAGCAAAACAGACACGATCCAAACTCTACGTTCAACCAAGCATACATCTATTACTAGTAAACAAACTTTAACACGAGTAGCGAATTGTAAGCAACCAAACTAATACCCCATTCAAACTCCCTCCACAATAGGAGACTAAACTACACAAAAATAGAAAATAAAAAGTGCAGACTAACTTCAATTGATATACAATAAACTGAAATTTATCCGAACACCCGAAATTCAGATGAATCCTCCAGCTCCCAACAAATCCCACTCGTGTCCAGAACCCCACATTCCAACAGAGGCTTTCAACCGCTGCTGCAACTACATAGATGAACTTTCATGCCCATCTCAATCAAATTAAGCCCCGAAAACCTCCCCCAACCACAGCAGTACCATGAGGCAAACAACCAGCATGCAGCTACAAATATCGACAAAAACCGGCAATTCCGAGGTACACCTGCACAACCCTAGCCGGCGACATACTCCAAAAATCAAGCCACAACATCAAAACCTACCACCAATCTACAAAGTAGACCTACCTCCAATCTACAAAGTTCTAAACCACAGCTGCAAAATTACCACAATCTCACCGCCACCTAAACATTCTAATAGTTCCAACTCCCCGCCACTAAAATCATCTGCGCCGGATCCGTCACAAACTTCAAGACTAAACAACCCTCAACCAAAATGCACCTCCGATAATAGAAGATACAAACCGGTGTCCCGCATCAAATCTAAACACTTCCGTCCAACAAAACTCCTGAGGATGTGTACACCTGCATTATTACCTATGTGCTATAAACACGAACCCATGAGTCATACACACGTTACCTCAATTTATTAAATTTCGCATTCAAATCTGATTTCCTATGAAATGAAATGAATGGAGCCCCTTGAAGTCAACATCAACTATTCCTCCTTCAAAATGTAGCAGACTTGAATAAGCGGCCCTGAATTTAGAAACAGTTAAAACTGAAGCAGATCTGCCACATTTGTAGCAAAGTGACATCTCTGAACGCAGGCATACACATCGTCAAAAACTCTACAAAACAAGAACACTCAAACCCGATACAAGACTCAAACTTGCATCCTCCATCGTCGGAAACGCACCCCGGGACTACGGCTGAAAACCATTCAATCCCGAAACCCGCCACCAAGTCAAGCGGAAATATCAACGAGACTGCAACAACTCCCCAATCATGATTTAGAAACACTAAACAATCAATCCTGTAGACAAATAGGAAGCCCCAATTCCTCTGCTAGACCTTCGATGGACGTCATTAGATTCCGGACCAAGCCGAAACTGTATAAGAATATTTTGGAGGAACCAACCTCTATCGATACCTGCAACTACACGTCGGTAGTTCCCACCCCACCCACAGCACCACTGCAGTTGAAAGGAAGCTTCCAAAACTAAACCAAACTGAGACAAACATAAAAATGAATCCAACCACGGCAATGGCTAAGAACCCTCGCTACATATGAAACATCAAACATGAATAAAATCCGCTGGGAACCAGAAGATTCATGTGGCCCTATTCTGGTAATTCCCGGGGAATAGGGTATTGGGGAATAATTTTATATGTAATTAGAGTTTAAATATTTTTTTTCTGGCATACTGAGGTAAAAAGCTAGTGTTAAATTTTCCCTTCCAATTTTGGTATGGAAAAATTATTCCCAATTTATAAATATTTACATCGAACTTTTTTCGTCAGTAGGCCGGAAAAAATATATTTGAACAGAAATTACATATAAAATATTTCCCCAATTCCCTATTCCCGGGAAATTACCAGAATAGGGCCACAGAACATGAAGTACTTGGACAAATATTAACCGAAACAAATCCACACCTCCAATCATTACCCCTATTCAGGCCAATGTCCCACTATTGAAAATGCCTTGAACACGTTTTCAATCCAAACGCCCACAACTGAACCACTCGTATCAAAATCCACCCACTACCAACAAATATATATTCAATTAAATATTGAATCCAGACCGTGCCTGCTCTACTTAGACGGAACTCACTCCAAAATATGTCAATCCATTCAACCCCCAAGATGCCTCCGCTCCACACCCTCTACATACAAGTGACATCCCTGGTTGCAATATTGATTACGAACGGTTAATTTGATGGTTTTTCGTTTGTCCCGAGTCCAAATTTTCATTCTTATGTAATTTAGACTTATATTTCTTTTCTAAGTCAGCTCTGTCTATAACAGAATGTTTGGATATAATCTACCATACAACCATTTATTGGGTTGGCAACTCAGTAATTGCGGATTTTACTCATAGATGGCTTCAGTTGAATTTTTAGATTTGCAGACGTAGTACAAATGTAAAACACATTATGTTATTTGACAGTTGGCAATTCAGTTGTCAATCATTAAAAAAAACGCAACACAAGCTCACAAAATGTTATGTACTGTTTATGGTGACGAAGCCTTAAAAGAACGGCAGTGTTACAATTGGTTTACCAACTTTCATTCTGGTGATTTTTCACTCAAAACGCTGAAAGATGAAAAACGCTGTGGTCGTCCAGTTGAAGTTGATGACAATCTTATCAAAGCAATAAACGATTCGGATCGTCACAATTCAACACGTTAGATTGCAGAGAAGCTTCATGTATCACATACATGCATTGTATGTTCAAAACCTCGATACATGGGTGCCACACGAACTGGAAAAACACATTTAACGCAACGGATTACCAGCTGCGATTTGCTAAAGAAACGAAATGAAAATGATCCATTTTTAAAACGACTGATAACTGGCGATGAAAAATGGGTTGTTTACAACAATATCAAGCGGAAAATATCGTGGAGCAGGCCAGGTGAACCAACTCAAACAACATCAAAAGCTGAAATTCATCAAAAGAAGGTTTTGTTATCAGTTTGGTGGCATTACAAAGGAATTGTCTACTTTCAACTCTTACCACCCAACCGAATGATCAACTCTGATGCCTACATTCGACAACTAACGAAATTAACCAATGCAGTTGAAGAAAAGCGGCCCGAATTGCCAAAAATTGTTGTATCGAAAATGTGTTGTATTCCATCATGACAGTAAAGTTTGCCGTTGACTATTGATACGATTCTGGCCTGTTTGAGAGTTCTCTATTGCTTTCTCTAGTTAATTCAATAATAAATATCTTGTACTAGTGAATTATAATAGAGACTATCTTTGAAACAAAAACAACGGTTATTTTACTTGTATCGTACTGAATGGAAAATATCAGCATCACTATAATAACGGCGTTGTTCAATCGAATTCATTGCACGAAAAATTGTCGCATAAATATTTATGTACATGTACTCGTACATAATGAATGCCATAACTAACTTCTTCCTATTCTATAAAATGTAAAAAAGACATTTTATGAACTTTGACCAGCTTTTAAGAAAAACTATACAAAAGAACTGCCTACAACAATTTCCTGGATAAGTGTGTAACGAAACGACGACCATAAATTTAAGAAAAATAGTTTTTAAAATTTAAATTCTGCAGTACATAAAAAATTTTCAGTGTGCGCAAATCTTATACCAATCGTCCAACAAAAACCAACCTTTAACAATACACGATTGTTTTCTTGAGTTTTTGTTTTTCGTATATGCTACTTTACCAATAAAGACAAGAAATGAATTTGTTGTAACAAATGCGCTGCATCTAGTGCTAACACAACGTCGGCATTTAGTATTGTGATCTATCTTGTGTTCACTAATCGGTACATGAAATTCTGATTTTCATAACAGCGGTTGTTATTTAGGAAGAACATGTTACATAGACGAGATCGTTTAAGCATATGTACGAACCAGATAGGCACCAGTCTATATTTCTGACGTATACTGCATGTGAAGATAATGTAAATTTTTTTTAACCAAACGAAAACAATAAGAATATATCGATTAATATGATCTTTATGTGTGCAGTCAAGAAAAATTGCTAAGAAAACATGGGTATGTCTTAAAGGAGAAAATTTATATTCAATACGATCATGATAAGAACACAATCGTTTCATATTAAATTACATTTGTTTGTTTTTTTATGTATAATTGAGATAAGAATATTGAATAAAAATATATTTATAAATTAAATTAAAGTTTTAGTATTTGGTTTTGTCTTGTGACGAAATCCGCACCTTGATTTATTTGCTTTGATGTTTTCAATTTTTTTCTTTAAGTGTAGTGCGGTCGAAAAGTAACATAAAGGATATATATCTGAAAGTTAAGGCATCGCATTCTTTATTTTGAATATCATAACTGAAAATTCTGCATTTGAGATGCTAGGAATCTCTGTAAATTTGTCTGTCTGTCTGTTTCTATCTTAGCAATCTGTTTTGGGGCTCAAGGCTGTCCCAACTATGTACATCCTACTTTACACCAAAGGATGTACGGCTATAGGTTCGATATACGTAGAACCATCTGTACATTGAACAGCTCCATGCCAGCATATAGTACAGACATGGAAGATTGTAATCATATGGTGAAAAATCTGTTTTGTATCCTGATTTGATGCATTTGATCTTTTTGATCACACAACGAGTCAATGACGTCATCAGATCGAAACCGGCCTAGCGAACGAATATTACAGATCACATACAAAGATGCCATATATTTCATAAGACAAACGTCTTCATCGGCTGGTTGATTCAGCGCCCTAGCTTAGCTGTCAATCAAATGCCACTCTGTGGAGTTCAAGTTTAACTCCCATTCATCATTAGTTGTCAAGATTGCAGCAACCTAGCATCATAAACCATATTCTACATTAGTTACAATTGGAAACGATACGAATACCATACGCCGGTTTTAATCTGTCAATGGAAACATTAACATTTCGACCATTTTGATCTAAAATGAAATGTTTTCTGAAACGACGAATGACTCTATACGATCTTTCGTAAGGTGATGATAAGCCGGTTGAACTGGAGAACTGGAGTGGAGGTTGACTTGCGAGTGTCAACTGGAATTAATTTGCGCATGTCCCCGCGAATTTTGCAAACAAAATCTGTTGGATCGGGATTTGAATCCAGTGAACTGGCAACGAAGAATTCTCCTGGAAGCTTGAGAACTGGTCCATATACTAGTTCTGCTGGGGAGCACTTCAGTTCATCTTTGACTGCTGCTCGTATTCCCAACAAGATTTCAGTGCTCCAATGGATAACATTTCCACGAGCTTTAAGATGCTTAAGTTGTCTGTGAAACCGTTCGACCATACCATTTGCCTGTGGATGGTAGGCAGTGGTACTAATCCTGTGAGCGTCTAGTAAACGCGTGAGCTCTGAGAAGAGTTTTGACTCAAATGGGCTGCCTTGATCAGTTGTTATCTCAAGGGGTATTCCAAACCTTGATACGTATTGCTAGACAAAAGTCTTAGCAATAGTGGCAGCGGTACTATCTCGAATGGGATTTGCCTCCGGCCAACGAGTGAATCGATCTACGATTGTAAGCATGTATATAAAATCTTCGGATGGTGGGAGCGGTCCCATGAATTTGTGTTTTGGTTTGTCTTTGCATTTTGCTAATTTGGCATCCGATATAAACACGTACCCAATTTCCAACGTCAGCGTTCATGTTCGGCCAAAAATACCTACTTGAAATTAATTTACGTGTAGCGCGCATGCTTGGATGAGATAAACTATGTAGTGCGCTGAAAACTACTTGTCTCTGTGACAATGGAACGAATGGGCGATGAACTGCTGTTTATGTTTCACAATATAATGTTATATCGGATAGGATGGTAAGTTACAGTTTAAATTTAGAACTCGCGGGCGCGATGAATTTTCGAGAAGTTCTTTCAATTCATCATCAGGCACTTGAGCCTTGGCTAAATCATTAAAATTTAGAATAGATGTTTTGTATCAACGTGATCACACGGTTGTGACAAAGTGTCTGCGACCACGTTGTGTTTGCCTGTTATATATTGTACGTCCGTCATAAACTGAGCGATAAAGTCTAATTGTCAAGTCTGCCGTAGACTCTTATCACTCAGGGAGGTTATTACCGTGGTAAGAGGCTTTTGATCTGTGTAGATGGTAAATTGCCTACCTTCTACAAATTATCTAAAATGTTTTATTATTAAATAAATAGCGAGAAGTTCTTTGTCAAAGCCTGAATATTTTATTTCTGCTGTCGATAATTTTCAGGAAAAGAATCCTAAAGGTTGCCAACATCCGTCATTTAAATGTTGCAACACTGCGCCAACGGCAATGTTTGACGCATCTGTGGAGAAACTGAATCTGATGTTGCTCAGAGGATGGGCTAACATGGTTGGTTATGTTAGCAAGCGCACTTTTAATTTGGACGAACGATTGATTATAGTCGTCAGGCCACAATAACTTTTTGTTGTTCTTTGGCATCTTATTTAGATATGCCAAGTGTGTGTGAATAGGGGACAGCAATCCGGCTAGCTTTGGAATGAATCTATGATAATAATTGACCATTCCGACGAATCGTTGAATTTGTTTAATTGATGTTGAGCAGGAAATTCATTTATGGCTGCAGATATGTGGTAACTGAGGAACTCTAGAGCAGATATTCCGAATTCACATTTTGAAATTTGAATGTTCATTCCAAATTCGACTAACCTCTTAAACAACTGTTTGAGATGAAGTTTGTGCTCTTCCTCGTTTTTACTTGCCACAAGAATGTCGTCTATGTAGACGAATAAAAAATGTAGGCCCTTGACCACTTCATTCATGAAGCGTTGAAATGTTTGCGCAGCATTCCGAAGCCGAAGGGCATTCTCTTAAATACAATTGTAGCAGTTATCGTTTTCCTCTTACAAATAAATGCTAATCTTGACGTCATGTTTTTTAAACATAATCTTTAGTGTAATATACATACAATTTTTTCGGATTTAAGGCTGTCTAAAGAGAGATGTTATGTCTTCGACGCCTGCATAGGTTATGATAGGCGATTTAAGCTTTTGATAAATAGTTATGAGACGAGGAAAGAGATAACACTTTAAAACGTGCGAATCTTTATGAGAATACAGTGGATCGTTATCAGTTGTAAACAAATATACTATACCGAAATTTATGCACCACTACATTAACCTTTACTAGCAGGATGGAAAGATCTATAGTCTATCCGATATATACAAATCCGATACATACAAAGCAGTGTTTCGCATGTTAAGCAATTAATTCTTCATCGCAATTTTTCAAACTTCTGCGGTTCACCCAATTTTTTTTTCTGGGAAACTGATTACTGAAAAAGATTTCTTAAATATTTCCAGACCGTTGAAGGCATCCTTCTGTCGTCGAGACATATCCTGTATTCGTTGTGAAATTAATATATGTTTGATATTTTTTGGCTAAATAAGATTAGCTCCAATACAATTTAATATTTAAGTGTACTTATTCACAAATTAATTTCTAAGCCATTTTTTTAATAATGGATCTAATTTTCACTGGACGATTAAAATAACTTGCAACCTATTAAAAAATGTTGCAATTTGGATTGCGCCATCCCATAGCGAGAAAGTAGAAGGGCGGAAATTTCAAAGACTTATAGCTTTCGTTAAAGCCTCACCTCTCTCCTACAGTTCGTAAGAAGTGTATAGAGTAGTAGTGTAGTCAAGTTTTCTCAGTTAATCCTTAAATGAGTTTAGTAGCTTCACCGAATCATTTTCACTGATCAATACGTCATTACTATATCACAATAATTTAAACTGGTGCAATTTATCTATTGCAAAATATTGATAAATCGTTGTTATCATTCATGACCACAGTTGAAAGAGTAAAAAACATTTTTTACATTTTTTATATAAATAAACAGCGTAAATTACATAAAAGATTAATTTCTATCATAGTGTCAGCTGTGACGTTCAGTTTGGTCGTTAACATAATTAATGCGTGTTTACAAAATCAGGTCATCAGGTTTTCAGGTCCACGTTCAAATTGTACACATATAATTATTCCATTTGTAAAATAGTAAGAAGATTTTTTAACAGATGGTGCTTTTTTTATATTTAGATTTGATAAGAGATGGCGGCGGTTTTTTTTTTACAGGAAATCAGTTTTTAGATATAGAACGTAAAAATAACCTTATAAAGTTTTTTACAGTGCAAATAACAGAGTGTTATTTATACTGTATACTGTATACTGTTGACATTTCAACATTTATAGATTAAAATCTAACTTACCACTACGGGTCCGTTTATCCCAGCTGACGCTACTGTGGCACCAAACCATTGAAACGATTTTGTATCAACTTGCTCGCCAAGCTCATTCAATTGATTGCCTAAATAAAACAAAAAATGGAAAAAAATAAAACAAATAATTATAAAACTAATTAAATATAAACAACATTTAAAAATAACAAAAATTAAATTGTACATATTTACAGAAATTTTTTTTTTAAATAACGAATAAAATAACCAAACGTTATAACAATAATAATAATAATAAATAAAAAATTTGGTGAATTTTATTGCATGTTAAAGTGAAAACCTTTATAATCAATATTTGTGTTCATCATCATCTTCAACTAAGTGCTAAGGTAAATTTAAAAAGTAAAAATACAACAACAACAACTATACACATAATATAAAAAAAAATTATAATAATTTTATATTTGTGACAAATTATCGGACCTTAAAGATGTTGTTGATTAAACAAAAAACCCAAATAAAAATTGTAAACGAGTGAATAGTTTTGTAGTGCGTGTGATTTTAAAACAGTTTAACACTTATTGACCCAAGTTTAAGAAACTAATTTTTATACAAGTTAAACTCGAGCTAATTGGTGTTAACTATACTATATCAAGGTATTAAGTTGTTAATGATATATTTTTTTTGTTACTAAATAATAAAAGATGAAACGAAAACCAATTTTATATTTCATTCATCGATTTGGTGTATTACATAAAACAGATACCTTTGGTTATTTTTACTCTTACGAGTTTACGACGGCTACGACTTATACAACTAGCAGCAGCACGCACTATATATATTTACATCTGCTTTTACTAAATATTATGGCGAGATAGATATTTAAATTTATATCCACCTAACTAAAAGAAATCTAGAAATTATAATCTATCTACGTATCGAATCTATCGTTTATACACCGAACCCACCTTTTATTTTTATAAAGCATTTGCCCAGACCTATAATTAGAAATCAATATTGGTATAATATCGAGAAAGATTTATGTATAACGATGTTTATTTTATGATCATATCAATTAAAATTTTAATTAATTTATGTGTAATTCACACTCAACAACGTTTTAGCGTTCGATTTAGGCTACCCTAAAATATAATTATATATATATATATATATATATATATATATATATATATATATATATATATATATATATATATATATATATATATATTTATGTATATATATATATATATATATATATATATATATATATATATATATGTGTGTATATATATATATATATATATATATATATATATATATATATATATATATATATATATATATATATATATATATATATATATATATATATATATATATATATATATATATATATATATATATATATATATATATATTGGACGTACTCATCCTCAAGGTGGTAGTTTAATGGTTAAGAGAGTTTCTCATCACGCCGCGGTTTCGAGTTCGATTCTCGCCGTTGACCAAAAATTAACATGCACCGGATGACATAGAAATGCGATTGTGTGTAAACATCGCGCAGACCACCTACAATGTACACCAATCGTTATATTGGTTAGATATAAATATATATATATATATATATTTATATCTAACACATATAGTAATGAATTTCAATGAATTTTAGGAAATTTTGAGTACCAAACCCCAGTATGTGCTACATATTGAAAATTCAAACTAACGAGATAAATATTAACTTTATACAAGAAATAGCTACAGACTTCCATCCACGTAGCGGTTTTCAAGACATAACCAGAGTTATAAAGATGAACAATACTTCGTCACTTCTAAATAAGGAAACGACTCATACCAACACTGATATGATGTCATTATCAACTCTATTAACATTCGTCATTAAATTATTAAAATTAGATCAACGATTATGAAAGATTCAATGTCTATTTACAGTGGTCCAGGTCAGATGAAGTAACATCTTCAATTATATATAGGATCCGGGGCCCCAAATGTCACCAGTTCTAGGTCTTTTGTGTAGATGTAAAAAAAATCACATTTGCTGCTCGAAATAAACAGCAGTATAAGACTCGAGTGTTCATTGTTCGTCCTTCTCGATAGAAACGAGTGGATTGAAACCCAATAGCAAGTCAAAACTAGCTTAGCGTCATTATAGGTTATTCGGTGATTTCCAACAACACTCAAATTAAAAAGTAGCTCAAGAATCATTAAACTTTGCATTTGTATACTTGAGTGATAATTTTGCCATTGTGTTTCAGAAAAACCGAATCTATCGAATTGTTCAATGTCACTTGTATCATTATATAGCTTAATGGCTCAATAAATAAAATAGTAATTCCACGTTAATCATAAGGCTCATATAAACCACCAAACTAAATATATACTTGTTTAAGCCACTTCTTGTTATACCAAGTAAATGTTTTATTAAAATAATTATATTGTGACGAAATGAAATTCTAAAGAAGTAGTAATTGAACGTCAAAGTGTTCCAACACTCACGATTTACTTTCAACGCGTTGTCACCCAATTTGGGGAAATTAGCTCGATTCGAGCTTGTCGAATCTGGGCCAGCTTTAACCATTCTACCATTTAATCGGTTAAGTTGATAATCCTAGTGAAAAATTATACTCACCATTTACTGCGCAAGTTGTAATTTTGGGTTCTTGAACACGATGGAGTTAGTTGGACGATAATTAACCTATACAACTCTTTTGATGGGATATTTTATAGAATTTTTCCAAGAAAGACGTTTGAGAATAAACGTTGAGAATAATCATGTAAAAATAAAACTGTTAATGAAAACGATAAAACTATAAGTAATACTTCGATGTCGGCTTAGTGAAATAAGTCGGATGTTAGAAAAGCTGGTTTCCCCAAAAAAAACTATCAACCTTTAAAACTCGTTCTCATGGTTCGTGAATCTTCTGGGCTAGCAGTGCCTGCAACATCGTTTCCATTTGATCCATTGGTGGTGGAGTTCGTTTTACCGGCCTTCTCTCACTATACTCTGATTCCCCACCAAACTCGGCTTTATCGAGACCTTGCGACGCTTGTTCCATTACGGCCCGTACTGCTTTTGAGACACTTATATACTCGCATTCCGTTGACGGAGCTCCACCTTCAGTTGGGAATGACTAAGCTCGTTGATTTTGACCATTATTACTTTTCAATAATCCCACGTCTGACACCTATTGAAACGTCTATAACGGTTCATATTCGGATTATTGACGACTCCGACGTGGATCAAAATAAAACATGAGTTTAGTCAAACTTCACATTATTTCAAAAAATTGGAAAGATTAGCCGCTAGCCCACAAGTGGGGGTTATGTCACTAATCTTGTCAACACAATTTATCTCACCATATAAATTCACTTTTTAATTCTAGACTAGCCGCTTGCCAATGGCCTTCAATTAATTACTTAAACAGTTAACCTTCACTGATTAAAATTAAACTTTTCCGATACGGCGATTTAGCACTGCTTATATACAAATCAGTGCGATTTTCGATATTTTCATTCGCTGTAGTCGCCTTGTGTGATTCGCTCGTTCCTTATAGTGTTATCTGTTTCCTCATCTGATAAGTACTTCTCACACTAACATCTCTCGCTCTCCGAAACAGACATAAAAATATTGCATTGTCCACGGTTGGATTCGAGCCACCATACCGCGTACTATAACCACTCGCCTATTGACTGCTATGATGCTGACTGACAAAGGTTAAAACGGTCTGCGATTTTTTTTTCTTGAGTGGCTGCTACCGCACACTTAGACCGGCAACGGTCCGTCATCTGGTAACGGTCAACGGTTCACTCTGGCGCATTCTCATGTTTTTGGATAGATAATTTAGATTAATTGGGAGAGACAAACTCAGGTCGTTAAAGTTGATTTGATGCATACATTAGCAATACTCAAAAGGTCATCCCTACCTTATGCTTAGGAAAGATAAAAAAATTTAGTTATTGTTTCAGTTTGGAACACACTGTATCAATACGATAAACTATATGGAATGTAAACAATTTTCCTACATTTTATTAAATATAATAAATTTATTCATAACACGAAACATAAAAAAAAATCATAAATTGAGCGAAACGTGCCAACTATATTGCACCTATATCATATACTATCAATACAAGCCTTTATCCGGATAGTTTTGACCATGTACAAACTATCGCTTATCCCAATTTGCATGTAATCCACAATTAATGATTCAATGCAAACACAGATTATGCATATTTATACAAAAATAGACAGAAAATCGACGAGAGATTTTATTATGCATTTGCACGATCAAACAAATTACAATATTTGTATGATCGCGAATTAATTTTTAATATATGACCGCACTGTAAAAAAAATGCTTGTCCTAAACATAATACTTATTATATTTCATTATAAGGAATTGCAAAATTGGTTTTGAGACGCGTAACATATAGGCTGGAAATAACGACATACAAACTTTAAAACCTATATACATTGTCAACCGCAAATTATATAAACCACGAATGTATTTCGTTCACTGTATATACCTTTAAAATTACAAAGTAAGTTGTGTTGTTGTAATTTTATTATTCGTTTTTTTTAGTTATTTCAACATAAAGTCAAAAACCTTAAGACGTTAATATATATTACTTTTGTGACAATTGTTGTTTTTACTTTTTTTTATTTATTCATAAATAAAATATTATATGAAAAGTAAAGTAAAAAAGTGTTTTTCTTAGAAAATTAATTTCGTTTTATTTTTAGATTTTTGTTTTTATTCGAAAGAAAATCCGTATAAAATTGTCACAGATTTCGTCGTTTGTTTTTGTCTTAATTTTAGAGCACGACAAAATATTTCGTTTGGTGAATGAATCATGTGCGGTATTATAATGTTTGTTCGATTGCGTTACAAGGGGTTAAATCACTTTTTAGCTTTAAAATATTTTTTAAGTCGCTATATACATTTGGCTGTTTGATGGAAGAAGCTATAATGCAAAATGATCTCATGCGGTTGATTACATAGTGCACTGTGTTTACAAAGAAAATCGAGATGAGCTCATAAATTTTTTTTTTTGTTTTTAAGATGTTTAGTTCTCACCATATTGTTATATAAAATATATGATTTAATAATTGTTTGGGTGAAATAGTACGAATCACTCCACACCACATGACGAGGTTGAATGACAATTTTGCTGAACACCATACAGTGGAATACTAATGCTTGCGTATAAGTATTTTATGTCGAAGTCATCAGTTTGTTCAACTGTTTTAAAAAAAAAAAAGCCAAACAAGTATATTGTCGTACAGTGACGTTTCTTACGTATCAGCAAAATATGTTACGTTCACAATTAATTTAACTAATCGGTTTCAACATTAATCATAATACAATAATCCCCTCGTTCTAAACATTGATTTCACACATGAATCGTTTATATGACGTACACGACGAGCCGACTACGCGAGATTAATATATTGTAGGCCTATAATTAGAGTTATGATTCAGAAATATATTTTTTGATTGAAATCTGATGAGCGCCGAAAAATATTTAAATCAACCTTTTAGATAAAAACAACTCAATTAAAAGTCTCGCGTAAATAAATAGTTTCCTGTTGAAATTATGTAGCTATAGATAGAACAAAATTATAAGAGTAAGTTGATTGGATTGCAATTCTTACGTTAATGTTTGACTTAGAAAATGACTTAATATATATATATATATATATATATATATATATATATATATATATATATATATATATATATATATATATTTATATTGTGATGAGATAAAACAATTGTGATGTGTGAAGAAGACTCAATAATTTTACTATCATATTTGTCGTTACCAGACTTCCCTAGTCACTTATGTACAAGAAGATAGCGAAGAAATGGGTTTTTAATTTTATTTTAATTGTATGACTGACCTGAACAAAATAAACAGGAAAGTCAAGAACTTTATTATTTACTTCAAGTATGTATACGAGAAATTCCCATATTCATATAACATCAACATATGTGTGTAAAAGGTACAGTGAAGGAAATATCTAATTTTGGAATCGTTTAGTAACAAATTAAAGAATTTCGATTGATAAAAAATAACTGTGCAGACAGACAGAAACTTTGAAATATTAATACAAATGGACATTACCAGATGACAGAATTAAAAATTAGATAGACCCCGTAATGGGCAATAACAAATTACACACCTTAAGACCGGAGCAATACTGCGATCACCAACACGTAAAAGCATTTCAGTGAAATGCTTCAAGTTAATATTCATAGAAATGAAGCCATCAATATAGAACAATAATGTAACCAAACCGAAGAAGCCTGTACATCAACTTAAGCTACAATTGTTCCAACAAGATACGGCAGAGATAAAACGAAGAAAATATCCAAAAAGTTTTTTTTAAGCTTAATAATGCACCAGCAATCCAAAATATCCGAGCACTACACCAATGCGTAAAGAGATGGAAAGAATATTTGGATAACCGAATTTACAAAGGAGTTTTATCTATACAGATATTAGACACTAATATCAATAATACAATAAGTGTGAAATTCTGACAAAATACTACAAAAATGCCAGGATTGACAGTTGCAATCTCCAAGAAAAGTGGCCCGCCAGCACAACAATAATGATACTCGCAATAATCTTCCTTGGCACAATCTCCCCAACGATCAGTGCAAAATTAAGAAACGAATAAGCTGGCTTTAGGCCAGGAAGAAGTTGCACCTATCACATTAACTCAATCTTTATCATCACCAAACAATCCAGTGAATGGAGTTCACCACTGAACCTGCTTTTCGTTGATTTTGAACACGCATTTGATATGATAAATAAGAACGTGATGTGACAGACACTTCAATATGATAGCAAACAAAGTTTGCAATGTGTTTGTTTGTGTCGATGACATTTGGATGCATTTGTTCTGTTATTAGCGGGATAAGTGTAGTGCGGGAGTTGGTGTCTTCATCTGGTGAAGGGAATAACAATTTTTATTTTTAGGTTTGAATAGTGAGAATTATTTATGGTACACATGTATTGGGTGATTTGCAGGTTTGAGTTAGTTAGGCTTGCTATTCTTAGGAATTTTAATTGATTTGGACTTGTGACACCTTCAGTGTAAGATTGTTATGAATGATTTTTGTTGTCAGAATTTGAAATTCAGAATTTCCTCCACCACTGATATGTTTCTTTTGTTTGATGAGGGTGGTAATTCCTATATACTACACATTCATCTTATTTATGAGAAATGCATCCAGCTGTATGTTTTCTGCATAGATTTGTTTTGCATGACTCATGGTTTTGAGGCGGTCAGAGCTATCTTAAGAATGTCCATAGCTGGTTAGAAATTGATGACTGCAGATTGGAGAATAAAAATTGGGTTCCAGTTTAGTAGATTGAAATGTGCTGTCTTGAGATTATAAATGGTGGTATAACTATAGTTTCATAGATGATGGCAGATAAGTGTTGCGGAATGAAAATTTCTGAGATTGGCGAATGCAGATTATTATAGATTAGATGTGTGATTATCTTGTGCTAACAAATTGTCACGTGTATGTAACTGGATTATTTTTCCTGGCTAACATACCTTTTTATTCTTCCCTATTGTTTTATGTAAACGGCAGTAGAAATATATCTTATATTGTGTTTACATTTTACAGTCGGTAAACACGACGGTAAACAAGGAATACACTATGCAACGCTTTTTTACTATAACAAAGAGACTGTGCAAAAACATACCAAAAGGTTTGTGTAATGTAAGGTGAGAATGCTGTGAGTGTACGAAGAACCCAGGAGTGGTTGGCTTGATTTTATTCCGGAAATTTAGATGTCAAAATGTAACTGTGCTAAAAAGTCGATGAAATTTTGAAAGCAAGACCGGCACCAAAGGTGTCAGGACAAATATTAGCATTAAACATCAATCACGCGACAGTTTGGAGTCATTTGAAAAAGCAGGTTAACAAAAAGAAGATCGATGTTGAGTTGCTACATAAACTGACGCAAAAAAATTTGATGAACCAGATTGACATCAATGAAATGCTGTTGAAACGCAACGAAATTTCATTTTTGAAGCGAATCATAACAGGCGATGAAGAATGGGTGAAATTCGAGAATATTAAACGTTAGTTCTCATCGTCTGGTGACCCTCCAAAGACTATAGATTTCAAAGACTATAGATTGACAGCAAACAAGATTATATTAAGTGTTAATGGAATTGGAAGTGTATTGTCCAAAAGCATGCAAGCTGCCAGAAAATGGGAGACACAAAACATCCACCACATGACAGTTGAGAATTATTTGAAAAACTCGATGATTGGGTGCCACATTAATTTACATAAAGAAATTTGATGAGTCGAATTGGCATCAGTGAAATGCTGTTGAAACGCAACGAGATCGAACCATTTTGAAGCGAATCATTACAGGCGATGAAGAATGGCTGAAATAGGAGAATATCAAACGTAAGTGTTTCAACAAAGCAATCCAGAAAGAGCGACCAGAATTTGCTGAGAGATGACTCGGAACAAATTGATGGAATTCTTTCTTGCTCCGTCTGACTACCATTTGTGTCGGTTTCTGCATAATCTCTTGATGGTAAAAAATTGCAGACCGCAACACCGCAAAAAGCACTTGGCGTCATAAATAGTAAAGATCATAGATAATGTGGTCAATTTTTACTTGATTAAATTTTATTTTCAACAAAGAAAATTTTTGTTGACTAATGTACCAAAAACCTCGTAGGCTTTATATATAATCTATTAAACACTCTCCGACCGAATATCGTAGATAATGGCCCAACTCTTAAAGAATGCTTTAGTATTTCAATTTAAATCAGCCAAACGATTCAGCGGAGTTTAGCAGACTCGTTTAAGTATCTGGAAGTACTTAGTACATACTATCAAATGTGTAAATGGATTAAATAGTGCAAATTTAGTGTTTTTGACTTCCATATAACCAATCAAGAACATTTACGTAATAAATCAAGTTACTAATCCAGAAAATTCTGTATTGACTGACCTGTTCAACAAGACTGACAGCGAACATGAAAATTCGCAAATCTTTTTCCGTTTACAATAAATTCCTGCACAACTGTGATGGTAGCATCGTTTAATAAGTGGACACGTGCAGCTTTTAAATATTATTCATTGCGTTTTACTATCAAAACCTGATCATGATTAATAATAATCTATGGCTTAGAAGCCGTAACCAGAGTTGGGCGCGTAAATTACACGATGTAGTTCACACAGTTATTTACATGTAAATCACACAAGTTATTTTTTACATCACGTAATGTAAATAACAACTTTTTTATGACAAGGGCGCTATCTATTATATAATTTAATGACTAATAGTTTAATTATTGTAAAAATTGACTGTGTAACGTTACAAATAAAACAAAAACCAATTAATATGTCAAAAATTTTTGATATCTTTTTGATAAAAAAAAACGTAAGTATGTATTAGCATTGGTAATATCTGTATTTTAAATTTGAACACAGATGGCAGTGTAGATACATAAATGAACTTTGTCTAGAATTTGTAGATAACTAAAAGTCTAAAATAATTATGATTGACCGTCTAAATGAACGGTTTGATTGATATTTATGATGCGTATAACCCTTATAAACGACCGCCCAGATGGCGCAGTGGTTAAAGCTGCGGCAGTTGAAGCGGGAAGTACCGGGGAATCCCGACAAGGGCAGGATGCAAAAGGAATTTTTCACCACTTGATTACACGTGAAGTGCCCATCACTGCCGTAAACGACCCTAACCGCGTTTCAACTGAGACCTTACGAACCAGTTTTAACGATATTGGTGCACATTGTCGGTGCTCAGCCCACAACGAATGTTTTTACACACAATCACTTTTTTATGTCATTGTTAATTTGTGGCCAACCTGAATAAGTACAAATATTGGGTAGCAACACGAGTATATACTTATAATCATTATTTCATATTTGGACGAGTGTAAGGTGACTTTTTCAATAGCCTACGCAAATATTCAAGCTAATATAGTTTACCATCGGATAGTCATACTATGCTAACTGTTGAGAAGTAATTAAAATTATAATTTTCTTCCAACTCATAGAAGTCATAATTTTTCCAAATGTAAATAAGCGCCGTCATTATAACTCACCATTTAATACGACAATTATGAACATATATTGTTATAATTTATGCTATTCTTCTCAATTTCTTCTTATTTATTTACTTCTTTTTATTTCTTTAAAAGAACAATAGTAAATAATGCAATTGAAGAATCTGTTTAACATTAAGACAAACAAAAAACTGTTAAAATCAATCTTATACCATTCTATACTTATTTGCATATTCTGTACCATCTTTAATTTGTTATGCTCTTCAAGACCTTCAGTCAACATATTGTATTACTTAAACAACAACAATTTATTTTATTATTGCTATTTCCCCATTTCTTATGCAAACAGCTGAGATCACTGAAAGCTAATAGGTCTTCGCCCAATTGCAAAAAAAAAATAAAAAAACTATCCAGATGGACAACATATTTCGAGAATTATAATCTCACAAAGCTCTTCTTACTTTGACACTCGTTTCTAAGAAAGATAGTTTCTTTGTTTTGTTTTAACTGTATATAGATTGGTTTTGGTATAAATTTAATGATGTGTAGGTTTTATTTGAGTTTTGATAACGTGTCGTCAAAAATTTGCCTCCCATCTTAATGATACTAGGACCCTACGGTAAATTTCCAACATTATAATTAACGTTCACTGTATTTTAATGTTTGTATATGTTTATTCAAAATTTCCAACCCAAAACAGATGTAAAGCATAAAAACATATTTACAGCCACAGCCACCAGATTCTTTAATTTTTGTTGTTGTTGTTTTTTTTATATCTTACAAGCGAGACAATCATCGCACGTGTGTATTCGAAGACGCATAAATAAAAAATAAATTTTATGATGTTGATGATTTTTTTGTTCGAATGCAGCATAAAAATTTAGAAATTAAACCTTATACAATGGTATCATGTGTGTGGGATTTGTTCGAAAGTTATTTTTCTCTTCTACATATATCGTATGTATTCATCACGTGACACATAAGACGATGATGATTGTTTTGATGGCAAATATTATAGGTTCGATTGTTTTAATAGTTTTTTTTAGGAGGGAAATAACAGTATGTCGAATACGATTAGCTTCCGCATATCATAAATAATTATTCGGTAGTCGAAACACGTAATCCCCAAATGACTACTCAACAACAATTATTACCTGCGTAAAACGAATTCTTTATTGAATTGAGATAAGCGATTAATTTATCCGGTCGCGCGTTCTTAACTCATTATGCGGGTGTGGGTGTACTAATTACATATATATACATACATATATATATTTATTTTGTTGGAGGTGTTAAATTACATCTTAGATTAGACGAACAAAATTCTTAATAAGGAATCAATAAATTATCACGTTATCGTCATACAAAAACATTATTACACTAGTCTTAAAATCAATCCAGTGATTCATGTTATATTCTCAGTTAATATAGTAAGATCATTATTATATATTCTCCGAGATGACCATCCTACATATTATATGTACACTATACACGATTATAGAGGTATACTATAAAACTATATAAATGCATGGGCGAACAAGTTTGATTAAAATAATTATTTTTAAGACGTTTATGTTCATTTATTCGGTTTCTTCGACTTTTGGTCATTCAATTGAATTTGAATAAAAATTTTTAAAGTTTTATAAATAAATGTGTCGTCATTTTATGATAAATCATTTTTATTGGAAGAAATTGTTGTTGTCTCGTCTCGATTTTAATTATTAATACTATTTTTCTAATTTAAACTTGTGAATTGATTAATTGATGATTGTGGGCTAAAGAGTAATATCAGATGATTATCGTTTGCATGTTTAAGAATATTTAAATAGGTTAAGACGGTCTCTTAAACATAGCTTGGGTATTTAAATAACATTAAATGTATAGTTTTCTTTAAATCGGGTTTAATTGTTAATTTATAGATGTGGTTAATTAATGACACGACTCGAAAGTCTACTTCGAGTATTTTGAAGAGGTAGATTACATTCATTATTAGATTTGTGTCATACAGTTTGGTACATTCAAGATGGTGGTGTACAAGCCATCTACCTTGTACTGGCGCGAGTACTGGCTATACGTTTCAGTGATCGGACCCTTAGTCTCGTTTGCCCCATTCATTTGGTAGAACAATGAGCGGGATTAGAGGGAAACCTCTAAACCGCATTCAAAGACTTGTTTGTCTTGGTATAGTAGGAGCTATGCACACCACTCCCACTGCAGCTCTTGCGATGACTGCTGCTACTAGATTTTTGGTCCTTCGGGTCACTGTCAAATATGGAGAGAGATAGGCCAGCACATAACTGCCCACATGCCCTCAGACATTATGGTGACGAAGCACGTCTTCGGGAAATTATTTCATGTAACTATTCCCGGAAATCACATTTGGGACTATAACAGCCCATCCTACCCCTCCGGCAACGACATGTTAATCTTTACCGACGGATCAGTATGCCGTAATCTGGTGCTGGGTTATACATACAAAATCCTGAGGTTGAATTATCTGTTCCGCTTCGTAGGTACGCTACTGTTGTTCAGGCAGAAACTACTGCAACTTTGAAAGCAGCTTCTTTTTAAAAAAATTGGAGAGATCGTCGAATCTGCATTCTTTTTTGACATCCGATTGGTTTCAATACTATTTCATCGAAACTTGCCTTGGAAATGATAAGTGCCTTAAATCGACTTTTTGTGCTCGTGTTTTTCATACTCTTCCCATAGACTGTACTGTTTCGGCTCATAATTCCTATTTGAAAACCAATTGACAACCTTGAAGATACCGAATATCCTGGACTTCATTAGAAGAACAAACAGATTCCGGGACTGAGAGTTTACGCCTGGGAAGGGATGTTACAATGGGCCAATTGAGCCTAAGTGACTGGAAAAAATGCCCTCTATCAATTATTTTCATGGCTGAATGCATCCTCCATTTCAGTACTAAAAACTGGCTATCTTGTATAAGTTCAGATAGTCTATGGGAATCGGGCAAATAGCCGTAGTTCCTTCTATTTGGCTTCGGCATAAGATAGGTAGATAAGAAACACCGAAACAAACAAAATCGACAAGGTTTTAAGTATGATTAAATAAAATCCTCCTGCACAAACGATTTATAGCACCCAAAACAGTTTGAACGACTTGAGATGTTATCCAGTAAGACGTCGTGCGTTCCCAACAAGCGATAGGAGCTCTATATTATAGTATTATTACGTTTTAGCTATGTTGTTGGTTACAAACGATGCTGAGCAGAACGTTACAGTCAACGGTGAACAGTATTTAGGTTATGTGACGGTTAGCTCAGTTTTGCTTTAGCCATTGTGTTGTGTAGACGCCTCAATTGTATAATGAATAAATATGCGCCACAAGACCGAGCAGAAATAGTGACAATATTCATTGAAAATAATCGTTCCATTATTTCCACTCAGTGGAAATTGCGTTAAAAATATTCTTATCGTCCAGTGCCTCACAAAACCACAATTTGTCGTTTACATGCGAATTTGGAAACGGTACGACAGCAGACAGACCCCGTTTTGGAAAACAACGGACGTCTTGTACCGCTGAAAATGTGGCTCTGGTGCGCGATAGTGTTCCAGAGTCTCCAGAAACATCAATTCGGGAAACATCAACTGATTTGAAAATGTTCCCGTATAAAATTCAATTGGTCTAAAAGTTGCTACCGAGTGATCCTGATCAACGAGTTGAGTACAGTAATGCAATCCTAAGGCTGTCTGGTGAAATTGAAAATTTTTCGTCTAAGTTGATAATGAGCGATGAAACCTATTTTCATCTCAGTGGTCACGTCAATAAACAGAATCCTCAATTAATTCATCAAACATCATTGAATCCACTTAAAACAACTGTTTGGTGTGGTATCCATGCTGGGAAACATAATTGGTCCCTATTTTTTTGAAAATGACCAAGCTGTTGAAGTTACTGTTACTTCCGAACGGCATCAAGACATGATTCGAAATTTTCTTGTGCTTGAAAAGCAAGAGCAAGGACTAGAGGACATGTGGTTTCAGCAAGACGGGACCACAGCACACACAGCCCGTTGAAAAATTCAATTATTGAATGCGGTTTTTCCACTTAGACTTACTTCGCGAAATGGCGATTTAGCATGGTCAGCAAGATCTCCGGATGTAACAGCAGCAGACTTTTTCTTATGGGGTTTTTTGTCAAATCAAAGGTTTATGTGAATAACCCCCAAACGATTCAACATCTTAAAGACAATATTCGTGACGAAATTGAAGAAATTCAGCCTGAGATGTTGCGGGATGTCATGAAAAATGGCTTAAATAGAGCCAAAAAAATTGCATAGTGAATCGCGGTCAACATTTAGCCGATATAATTTTCCAATCATAACAAAAAAAAATGTTAAGGCAATCAAAACGGTAGCGGGACTTATGCCCTACCCATTACCTCAACTAGCTGGCATAGATCTTGCTGATATATAATTCCAACAAGACGGTACAACAAACCTTCGCAGTGCTGGATACAATTAATTAACAGTTGAACCTTTGAGTACAAAATTCAATTTGGTACTTGCAAGATACGGGCGCGAGAATGGCTGCGAAAAGTGTTTACATATGTACATCCAGATTGCGCCATCTACACACCAGCCCCGGCGTTCAAATGGCCAAAATCGTATTAAAACATAAATCATCCAATAGAGCTATGATATTAAAACTGTAAACCTCTAGACAAACACTCTTTACAAAGTGGTTAGAAAGTCATTCTATTCAATTTAATGAACACTTTGTTGTTAATTTCAACAATTGTAAAGTTTTGTTTGTTGGGAACGAAAAATCATCTTAAAACTAACATATTTAAGGGATGTGGTTTTGAGAAACCCTCTCTGGGATATAAGGCTTCACGGACCAAGAATGATACCTTAATAAATTCATTTATTAGGAATGAATGCAAATGTGATTTTTCAGCATCACACAATCGATTATATAAATGTATATGGTTTGACATTGTTGATGTAAGGAAGTCGTGGGCCAATCAACATCAAATTTATACAAAATCGACAAATAGCCGGATGTCTACGATATAAGTGGTCAAACATATTTCATTAAATTAACTCTGAATCTGTCTGTGGCATTGTCTGTTTGTTTATAGTAAAATCATTTAAGACGTTACATATCTCCGCGTATATATGACGAGCTGCCGGCCGATAAATATTTTCGCAAGTTATGTAGTCTCTATCAGACTGTACTAGCTAATTAATTCAAGTAGTCTTCGACAGTAGGATTAAGCTGTATCAAATTAAGTCTCACTTATAACTTGGTTGGCTTAATAATCTACGTTAAATGACGAATTTTAGTTATAAATTCAAACACCAACCTAAAAGTAAATTAACCCTGCACTATAAAAAATAATTTACATAATAAATATTCATAAAATGACATAAATCAACTTAAGCAAATCGATAAATTAATCGTATATACAAATAGAAAAACAGATGTCATTTGAAGAATTCTCTTGCTATCATCAGTAGTTGCATGAATTTGTCTACAATACAGGGTGATTCAATAAGTCTGTAGGATGACAGGTAGATGGCGTTACGTGAATTTCGAGTTGTAATAAAGCATTGCTTTTTGATGAAAAAAATACAGTGGAAACCAAACAATGGCTTGATAAACATTATCCGAACTCTGCTTCATCGAGACAAATGATAGAGAAGTGGATTGCTGCATTTAAATGTGGTCGTACCAGCACAAATGATGCGGAGCGCAGTGCTCGCCCAAATGAGGCTGTTATTCCAGAAAACATCAAAAAAATTAACAAATTGGTTATGAACGAACGTAAATTAAAGGTATACGAGCTAGCTGACATTGAAAAGATATCTGATGGTAGTGTTTTTACCATTTTACACGAACAGTTGGGTATGCCAAAGCTCTGTGCTAAATGGGTGCCGCGTGAGCTCACAGTCGACCAAAAACAACAACGAATCGATGCTTCATGTCTCATCGCCATGTCTCATCAATGGATGAGACATGGCTGCACAATTACACACCAAAATCCAAAAGACAGTCAGCTGAGTGGATAGCAGTAAGACGCAACAGTCGGCCGGAAGGGTGATGGCGTCTGTATTTTGGGATGCGAACGGATTAATATTCATCGACTATCTCCAAAAACACAACGACTATAGCAACCATTACTGTGCACCATTACTGACTTTTTGCTATTTTCAGATCCCAAAAGAATGCTTGCTGGAAAGAATTTTAAGTCCAATGATGAAGTAATCGCTGAAACTGAGGCCTATTTTGACGAAAAGTTGGAAAATCACTATACTCGTTGTATCGCCCTCGAAGGCAACATATGTTATGTCCAAATTTTATTTTCTTACTTATCCTATAAGCTTATTGAATGACCTGTTACATAATATTTTACAAGATAATCAATTGTTATGTCGACTGAACGTATTATCAATTCATAAAAATATTTTATTAAAGAACAAATTAAATTGTTTAAAGCAACTGGTACCAATCAAGTACATTTGTGTATTAAGAACCAAATAGTCAGGCTGAACAATAAATTGTGAAATTTATTTCAAATTTAATTTAATTTGCGTTTTTTTATTATTTTATAGTTAGTTCTATTAATTGTATAATAAAATTAATTTATTTCTTGTTTTTTCGATTTACAAAAATAATAATTAATTGGCCATAAGTTTTGAGTTATAAGCTATATACATAACAGCTGCTCATAAAATTTACATTACAAGTATAATGTAAATACTTAAGAAAGTGTAAGTACAAGGCCAGTTAGACCAGTATATGGTAGTACTTTATTCTGCCATTAAGCTTTGCTACGTGTTGATTACGTTAATCACACCTCGCAATATGAATCAGTATATGGAAAGTGTTTAAAATAGCCACTTAAACCTAATGCTGCTCATTTAGTAACCAAGTACGGGTTCAATTTGATCAATAAAATAGTTATCTCAAAGAAATATTTATTCTACAGTTAATTGTTGATAGATAGTATTGACCAATTGGAAATAAGTGATATAACAGCATAGGTCTAGCAACCGTACGGTAATAACAAAATTATAGCTAACTCAAAATATAATCTACACAAGATTGGACATTGATGCAAATTTGAAGATAAATGTCTAAAAATAAACAAAAAATAACAGGTCAGTTTCCCATGACGTCTGAGTGGTCAGGGACACAGACTACCTGGATGTTGAAATGCTCACTCATCTCATTTAGAGACGAGCGGCAACCCAACGCCACTTTAGACGTCAGAGAAACAGAAACCAGCGACTTGATTGCCACCTGAATGTCCATATAAATTGCGATATCAGTAGAGAATACCACATAATGTCTCAACCAGTTCAGGACCTCCTCAATCGCTATCACCTCTGTCTGGAACACGCTGCAGTGATCAGGGAGACCAACTGCTATACCTGCTATGGCTAATAGTCGAGTGACCGTAATTGCCGCGATCTGCTTACCACAAATGTCTACGGGGAGAAGAAGAAACATGACCTCCACTTGTAGGTGTTGTCCTGAGCGCTCCGCTTATAAGCATGCAGGCCGTTCTTTGCACCTTCTCAATCCTTTTCCTGTACGTTACATTATCAAGAATAGATAACTACAGGTCTTACTATGGAAGTGAATAGACAGTGTACCAGCTCCGGCTTCAGGCCCCATCTCTTTCCGATGGCGTTTCTACACGAGGACAATGCTATATTAGCCTTGTTTACTCTTTCTAGAATGTTGAGCTTCCAGCTAAGGTTACTGCTCACGATTATATTCAGAAATCTTGCCTTGTCCGTAAAAACTAGTCTCTTGCCTTTAATAGAAGTGGATCTACTACAAGGATTTTATATTTCCTAGTAAATAGTACCAATTCAGTTTTGGACGCGCTAATTGCCAGTCCACATTTGATGGCCCACCTCATTATAATTAGGAGGGCATTTTGGATTACCTTCGTACCGTGCTTATGTATTTTCTAGAGACAGCTATCGCTACATCATCTGCATAGGCAATCACTCCTATCCCCTCCTTCCCCAGCTTTAACAGCAACCCATTCATTGCTATGTAACAGAGGAGAAGAGACAGGACACCTCAGTGTGGGATTCCCTAAGTCTCCAGATAGTGGATTCCCCCAGCTCCGAGTTAATCATCCTGCACCCAAGCATATGACTGATTAACCCACTTATAGGGAAATCCACGCCTAGCAGCAAAAATTCCTCCAGAATTGCCTCCGTCTTTACATTGTTAAAGGCCCCCTCAATAAGCGCGCCACCATACAAAACTCTTGCGAGAATATTGATTTCTCAATTGTACTTACCAGGGCATGCAGAACTGTGTCCACAGATTTCCCTTTACAGTAAGCGTGCTAAGTCTGAGCCCAGTCACTATAGGCTTTATTTTTAAGCGTATGTAGATATCCATCAGCCTTTCCAAGGGTTTCAATAGAAAGGATGATAGAGTTATTGGTCTTAAGTCTTTTGGGTAGCCCTGTGAGCATTCACCCGCTTTCGGAATAAAAATCACTCTGACCTTCGTCCACCCCCGCGGAATACAGACTAGTTTTAAACACCCTTTGAAGATTACTTCCAACCAGGGGTCTGAACCGTTCAAGTGCCCATAGGATCCGTTCTTTGGTTACGATTTCTTCTATGCGCAGTGAGTGTGCTTCTTGGTGAGTACTAGTCCCTATCGAGTCATCGAAGCTTCCTGGAAAGTGGGTCCCGATGAGAAGTTTCAAAGATTCCTTCCTAGAAGCAGTCCAAAATGGATATAAACAACGCTTACAATCTTTAATATCGAATCTTCTACCTAGAAGTTTATCACACACAAGAATTTGAACAAGGCTTATGTTGTATTCTTGGTCACTAGAATAACAGTATATTTTGACTGAACAGTATTTTTTTTACCTTACGCTTTGCAGCCAAATCGAGGACGTACGGCTATAGGTCCGATTTATCTAACCATCTGCACATTGCATAGCTCCATGCCAGCCTATTGTGCTGACATGGAAGATGGGTTCGGCCCATGAGTTCTGCACTCCAAGAGGGGGTCATAGTTGTTGGTCATAGTTCATTCACACCACCGATCGTAATCTCATGGTGAAAAATCCCTTTTGCAACCTGCCCCGATCGTGATTCGAACATCGTGATCCGGTACCTCCAGCTACAACTGCCGCGTCATAGTTCATAGTTCATTCACACCACCGATCGTAATCTCATGGTGAAAAATCCCTTTTGCAACCTGCCCCGATCGTGATTCGAACATCGTGATCCGGTACCTCCAGCTACAACTGCCGCGGCTTTAACCACTGCGCCAGCTGGGCGGACTGAACAGTATTTGCTTCGTTCTAAGAATTAGCATATCAGGATTTAGTATTTTAAAATGACTATTTTAATCGATAATGATTCAAAATTTCATTTGATTATCTCATCACAACGTCTATAGTTGATTCACAACTAAATAAACAAGTTGCAAAAATGCAAGACTGATCACAAAAGTTACAAAAAAGTATTTATATTTAGATTGGTCATGGTGTTTCAAAATAAAAATCTCAAATGTAAACGACTAGAGATATGTATACAAAATATGACAAATATATACAGTTTATAGCTGTACAATCAATCTCTGTTTATTCTTAAATGCTTCTTTATAATTATATATTTCGTTACACAAAACTCAAATCGAACACCAAACATATATTTTGTTACAAAACCAATGCCAAGAATCAAATTCAAAATTGATTAATTGATACAATTTATATTGTTTATATACAACAAACATTGCGTCATGCATCCATGAAATCAAAATTCCAATAGTTGTGTGTGCCACACGACACTCTAAGCTAAGTCTGAAAAATTGTATCAATTGCTTGTAAGATAATGCTGAGGTACAAAAAACCACAATTGTTGTAATTTGAAAGATAAATTATAATTTGGTTAGCGCAATTAATCACGTTATTGACTGGTTTAACACCCCGAAACTATCAAAAACTACTTTCAATGCCTAAATATATAATTAAACGTGACTTGAAGTGTTGATTGATCTATCAAATCTATATCAAAAATCGGAATCGATTCGAAAACGAAAAGATCTTGTCTAGAGTTTTGATAAAGGTGTGTGCCATTCTTATGCGCTTGTTACAAAACTACTTGTATGTAGTGTGTTGTTATATAGTGGGTGTTACATTTGTTCGTAATAAAAGTGAAATTGAAAACGACGATTGCGATAAATTTATATATACTTAAAAGACAATTATTCAAACAATCATATATAATATAGTGAGTAGGCGAAAAGAAATGATTTTTGTTATATAAGAAGTAGGTGTACACCTTAAAGGTGTTTTAGCTCGTACGTCATCGTTTCCTTGAAAAAAAAATTAATTTAATTAATTTACCCATTGAATCAAATTCAATCATTTGACATGAATTATCCCTTGTGTATTCACATCGAAATACAGCGCCACCTTGATTTACACCGGTTTGTATCTGCGACGTGTTTGCTTTTGGGGCACCAACTATAACCCTGAAATAAAAAAAAAATACGTATTAGTTAAATAAAATACTATTTTGCATATATTTTGAAACAGTCGGTCAATAGCAACAATTCGGATTTACTATAGTGAGCATAAAAGCTCTTGACAATGTATTGAAAACGTTTGCGGTTAAAGAAAACTTAGGTTGTAATCAAAGATACGTAGGGCACACAAAGTAGCTCCTTCGTAAATTGGGAATGAAGTGTCCCAACCTTAAAGACATTTTGGGAACATAAAAAGCATAAAGCGAGAACTTTTGAATAAGGAATCCCATTTCTGGAGCGCAAACCAGTGCAAGCCACTAATAATAATTAACAGCGAGAGCATAAAAGCTCTAGACAATGTATTGAAAACTTTTGAAATTAAAGAAAACTGCGGTTGTAATTATTTAAATTAACTTGTAAAAGCTTTATGAGAACATTAAAAGCATAAAACTTTGTTTAATAAGGAAACCCATTTTTTAAACACAAATAAAACAAAAGAGGGCAAAATAAACGGGCTGACGACCCGCATCCGTAAAAAAACCAAAAGTGTCAACAAACAAAAAAAAATCAGATACCGCCAACAAAATAATGACCCTTGGCTTATGAACCCGGAAACCCTGACCGTGCAGTCACTTCGAAACCCTGGCGCGTTTCAAGGCTTTATTACATGTATGAAAGAGTATCGGTTGAAACTCGTAGCGCTCCAAGATACTCAATGGTCTAAAAGTGGAGATCATGTGTCCCAGGGCTATACGTTGCTACACAGTGGAGTTGGATTTCTTATTGGGCCACAGGTAAAAAAGGCTGTACTGGACTTTCAGGCAGTCGTTAATCGAGCTTACAGCTTCGCTTGCACATGAGATCAGTCAACATGTCAAGTGTCTGTGTACATGCGCCCACTGATGTAAGCCAACCCCAAGATAAAGACTCATTTTATAATAATTTTGATAATCTGATGGGCTCTTTACCTGAGCACGATGTCAGATTGGTGATTGTTGACTTAAATGCTAGAGCTGGCAGAAATCAGACCGACTTATGCAATAATGTATAGGTCCCAACTCCCGACATGAAACCACAACCGAAAATGGGGAAAAATTGTACTTTGCGATCGATCATGATCTCAAAGTGGCAAGTACATTCTTTCCTCATAAAAACATCCATTTGGAAAAACTGACACATCCACGTAAAACATCCCGAAGCCAAATTGACCATGTGTTGATTTCTAAAGGGCGAGCTCGGGTTGTCCAAGACGTGAGATCGTATCGGTCGTCAAACAAATCCGTAGGCAGTGTTCATTTTCTGGTCACTGCAAAGCTACGATCAAAATTTTCGTACAAGTCAGGGAGAACAGGGGAATATACAACGCGATTCTCTTGTGGAGGTCTGATAAATGAAGAAACGAAATGGAAATATCAAGTTCTTGTCAGCAATAGCATTTTGCGATCCAATTACCAATCTGAAGAAGTGAACAGTGTCTGGGAAGTATTGAAAACCTCGATGCTACTCGCAGCACATTTTCGGTGTAGTGAAAACTAAGCCCAAAAATGATTGGTTTGATGAGGATTGTCGTCTTGCTGTTGAGCAACGAAATATAGCCCACAAGGAAGCGCAGACTCGGTTTACAATTGCAAGAAAAAACAAGTTAGTTTTTGCTAGGAGGACAGCTAAACGCATTTGTAGACAGAAAAAGCTCGAATGGTAAAAGGCTAAAGTCTTTAGGGTACAACAACTCAGCATTTTGAAGGAATCACTGAATTGTACCATAACTTGAGATCTCGGTTAGCTGCCATTCGGGACTAGAATGGAAACCTCTGTGTTAACGTCGTTGCGGTACTCGATAGATGGCGTGAACATTTTTCTGATCTACTTAATGTTCCACATGTATAGCTGTATTTGATACTCTCAAATAAAGGCCGCAGAGATGTTCATTAAGGATCCATCCTATGAGGAATTCACCAACAATTTTTCTTTGATTTGAAAGAAAAATCAACGAAAAATTGTTCATCGTGAGTTGATTGCATTAATTCAGAGCTCTTGATATTCGGAGGGCTAACTTTATTGAGTTCGACTGATATGGCGAAATTAATGGAGTAATGAGTTTCAAGTATCTTGGATATCTCTTTATACTCGCGATAATAGTGTGGGAGAGGTTTTATATCCTCTACGTCCACTTCTGAAATCAAAATTTCTTGAAAATACGGATAAGCTGAAATTGTACAGAGTGGTGATCAGACCCGTTGTGATATATGGATGTGAGAGTTGGATCTTGACGGATGAGTACAAGAGATGGCTTCTTACATTCGAGAGAAGAATCATGCGTGTGATATATGGCTCAAAACGCGTCGATGATGGCACATACCGAGTTCGTTTCAACCACGAGATCAGGAATTTAATGCAAATTCCTGATATCTATGCAAATCAGCGATCTTTAAAGGGAGAACCGCCTTTTGGTAGGTGAAGAGTTCGCTGTCGGCGACGATGGATCCACGGCGTAGAGAGCGATCTGGCATCTTCTGGTTGCTTGCAACAGTATGAAAAGCTGTCTCGTGATCGAATCCGATGGAGTCAGATTGTTGACACAGTGCGGGCCAACAATGGCATTTAAATCGAGCCCTGTGGCTAAAAGACGTGTCCTTTAATGCGTTATACCGTTTTGCCTCCAGTGATGCAAGTCAATTCGAAGCTCAATAATCAAACTAATAAATCACTTGCGTATATTGTGTCGGTACTTAAAATTTACATATAATCAAATAATTGCTATAAACCCCGCACATACGTACAGTTCATTGATTAAGTAATATATACGAGACTGTCATTTAAACTGGATCTTTGGAATAAAGAATGCACAAAGCAATAAAAAAACTGAAATAATTTGAAACACTGTATGTATAATCTCATGTGGCCTGCATAAACAAATCTCATTTGCACATATCACTTAACAACAACTTAGTTTGAATTTCGTCTTATACATGTGCTTTCAAAGCGAAAGGATAGCAACAACAACTACAAGTACTAAGGTTAGCTCATTCATAAACGCCGTATAGAGTTGCTGTACGCGAGTATAAGTCTAAATTTGATATAATATAAACAAAACAGAAATACAAAGTTGATTTAAATAAGTAGCAATATCTCGCTCATATATACACTTATAAAACGTCTTACGTAATCCTATATAAAATAGCATTTTTCTTATTTTGACCTCATTTGCAATTTAATGGATATTTGCTAGTATTACCCACACGTATGAATATATTATATTTTTTTATCAATGTATGCTCGATCGTTGACCATCCACACATTTACATACACGTTAATATTTTGGCGCCATTTTGTACAATTGTCAAAAGACGTCTGTATGTTATAGATCCAAAGGTGGTGAACGTTGATTTTTTAGTATGCTAAAACTTAAGCATATCTTAAACATAACATATGGTTTTGTTTAACGTATGTGTTTCAATCCATACGAATTAAAAACCTGAATTCTGACTTAACCAAAATATCTACTTTACTGAGATTAAAACTTGAGTTTGTATTTCATTCAAACTATCTTTTACTTTACTTATATATTTGGTTTTTAAGTTATTTTTGATTCGCGCGTAAATCGGTAGTTTCAATTTTATGAAAAATGATATTCGGTTGGTTGAAGGCCAAGTTAATTTTAAATTATCTTTTCTCTGGTATATTGAATCGTGAAATGCAGAAATTTAATTTTTGGTAATGTTATTGAATTTTTGTTTTTTCATTGTATTTAGGCCAAGGATGGAATTACGAAGCACAATTTATTTTGGTTTGTCTGGTAATGTAGATCAAAAGGTGTATAGCATTTCTTCGTACAGTAGAACATCTATTTTTATTTTTTATTTTTTTTTATTACTATGCAATCTGTTTTGGGGATCAAGGCACTTCCAACTTTTTCGCGGTTCGCTTCTTTACGTCCTTACCTTACGCTTTGCAGCCAAATCGAGGACGTACGGCTATAGGCTGATTTATCTAACCATCTTCACATTGCATAGCTCCATGCCAGCCTATAGTACAGACATGGAAGATGGGTCGGCCCATGGATCCTGCACTCCAACAGGGGGTCATAGCTATGTTCATTCACACCACCGATCGTAATCAAATGGTGAAAAATCCATTTTGGATTCGAACCCAGTACCTCCCATTTCCAACTGGGCGATTATCTGTTTTATTTGAAGTTCATCATATGGTTGTAACTGTCCATTTTTGGAACGTGTATCCATATTTTTTCTGAGAAGCTATAGTCTGAGCGAGTGCATCAAATTACGAACTCTGTAGATAGAATTTTTATTTTTTAGATATTAATGAGCTGTGGCGGTCCAGAGCAACTCAAACAAATCGCAAATTAGCTCACCCACACACAATTCATAAAATCGGTATTTCGAGTTAAGTTCTTGTAATTTACTAGTACTGTCACGTCACGACCGAAAGCATATATACGATTCGCACAGTATGAACATCAAGTCCAGCTAGTCATTCAATGACGTCATCATCAGATCGAAACCGGCCAAGTGGATTACAAAATAAGATACAAGCAACAACTCTCGAAGTACAACGCACATTCAAGAATTAACAGCCATACAACACGCTTCATTGGTGACCCTGACGGCCCTGTTTAGGCAACAACACGTCAATACCTTCTGACACAACCTCCCGATACCCTCCTGCCCTAGCTGCACAATCCTTCCAGGAAGATCGTTTCATGTCGCAACAAGCCTAATCACTAAGCGGGCGAAAGCAGGCACCCCAACGCATTACGACATAGATCATCATAATCAACAACGAGGGGAGAATTCACTTTCGGGGTAGTAATATGGCGGTCCAGAGCAACTCAAACAAATCGCAAATTAGCTCACACTACACTTCGATAAGTATTATACTACATAGCCTAAATGAATTTCATATAACAAAGATTTATCTAAGTATTTCTTAGTTATATATAACATCAAAAGGCCAAAGAAACAAACAATAAAGTTTTGGTTCTAAGTTAGTTATTCTTTCAGACTGTACCTCTACCAGATGAAAGATATTCGAATGAAAAACTTAATTATTATTATTAACGCAAACCTAGGATTCATCAAAGCGCAAATGCGCGCTCTGCAACCTTAGCAAACTGCAGCAGTTTGAACCAGGGCAGAGACGACAATTGATTTACAGGAATAATCCTGGAGTTGAGCACAAGGGATCTAATGCGGTCGAAAGCTGGACAGCTGCTGATGAAGTGTAAGCTGTCATCAACATCCTTAAGACATTTGTCGCATACGGCATCACTGACAAGTCCCATGCGATAAGGATGACTTTTGAAACGGCCATGGCCAATAAGTAAAGAAACCAATATTCTCAAGTTGTTCTTTTTCAATGAAAGAACGTATTTGGTCAGCTTCGGATTTAGCCACCTTATAAAATATTTCGCCTTGCGGCAAGAAGGGGTGGTTGACCTCGTCAGCTTTAGATTCGATAGGGCAATGTTTTTAATTGTTTGTTTCACTATGTGGTAAAGGAGCTGCTGGTTCATGAGCGGGAAACCAAATGACCGTGACCTTATAATTACAACCAAGGAAGGTTCAGCAACTATTTACAACCCCCTACCAGTTTACAGCTGGTATAAGAGGATTGATTAATGAGTTGAGGACAGTTTAACTATTCGTACAAAATATGATCTCTTTGTCGTTGGCAGCGAGATTAAAAGATGAAAACATGCAGTGAGTAGCCGCAATTAACTCCACTTTATGAATAGTACAGTAGGACCACAAACTGCCAGATATTCTCAAATCATGCGATGGACAGTAGTAACCAAAGCCAGCACCCAGTACAGAGACAAAGCCATCTGAAAAGAATACGAGTGATTCGGATATCTGTTTGAGCAAGTCTGGTGAGAAACATATATCTCTCGATGAATAAGCCAACTCATATGATCTGTGGAAATTAAAAACAGGCAGGAGCCAATCAGTAACCATGTCGGTTTCTGGTATAGCTAGTTTAAATTCGTTCAGAATTGATCTATGACCTGAAGAAGTGCCAAAAGCAAAACAACAAACTGTACCTAAAATGAAAGATTGTAACTGTGGTAGGGAGAGCATGAGCTCGTAGAACTTAATGCACCATACACAAGAAATTAGATTGTGATGAAAATATGTGAAGAAATACTTGCAGAGCTTTAGCCAAAATGGTGCAATTTGTGACTGAAACTACTGTAAAACCACTGAAATTAAGAAATTCAATGTCAATGAACAATAGAAAGAAAAAGTGGCAGGTTAGGACCAGCCCAGACATGCAAACTGAAAATAACAACTTTAATGAAAGAAAATTATACAAAATTGCTATAACTGTTAACGAATTAATGTGGGTCGTAATGTGGGAGAAATAAGATTTAAGCACTACCAGTACTAATAACCTTAAAAAATGGAACAGAACATATCTTAACAAAATAACTATATATCATACATAAAAAAGTGCATACAACTTTTTAAATTGATCTCTATCCCCACTATATGTATGTGAAGTTAGTCCAGAATTCATCCTAGAAAAAAGCGATGGAAACACTTATCTCAACTATCGTGACACTTTTTACTGTCAGCCCCGGAAAAATCAACTATCATGATAGTTTTCATTAACTCAGCCCAGAAAAATTTCATGATAGCTTTTTAGATACTCAGCCCAGAAAAATTAACTCCCGTGATAGCTTAGATTAGGTCAGCCCAAAAAATGACTGTCACGATAAGTAAAAAACTTTGATTAATTGCTATAGTGACTATATAAAAACATATAATGCTACATAGTTTTGTGTACACCCCTAAATTAATGTAAACAGTATATTGCAATTATCAAGTATTTATAATACTACCTAGTTAATTCCAATAAGAATACTGTATTTTATTTAGAAACAGTCAAGATTCTAGTTTTAATTCACATTATTTCTATAATGGGTTCTTGCCATATAGCCAAATGATCACCAAATGATTATTGATTTGGGTTAGGAAACATTTGATCAAGTATATGTGATTTTTCCAGAATTTTTCTATGATGGGTTCTTGCGATATAGTCACTCGAACATAGAAACCATTCATTGGACGGACCAACTGATTATGAAACTGAAGCGTCTGTTCGCCAGGAGATGCAGCTTCAAACAGCGTCTCTTCCTCATGCTAGAGGCGACTAAATCTTTTTGAATCTGGCAGTAGGTATAAAACGCTAGGGAAAAGATATCCTGTTCAAAAGAACCCATCATAGAAAAATCGCTTATATACTTTGAAACCTTTTTTAACTCAAATCAATAATCATTTGGTCCGTTCAACGAATGTTTTTCCTGTTTGCGGGACTATATCAAATGGTTATTTGTTAATCGTTTCAGTAATGTTTTTAGGCTGAGTATATGAAAGCTATCATGATAGTTTATTTTTCACGGCTGGTTATATGAAACCCTTAGTAGCGGCGAGCGAAATGGGAAACGTCCAGCATTAAGTTCTTTTACTGATTACTGATAAAATGAAGGTTCAATGTAAAAGAGTATCTAACATCTTAGGCATTTTGATTATATGTTCAAGTCCATCTTGAATGGGGCCATTTAGCCACAGAGGGTGCCAGGCCCGTAGTGACTATAATCTTGTTTAAGGAGATATCTCTTGAGAGTGCACTAAGTTGGTGGTACACTCCATCTAAGACTAAATATAACCACGAGACCGATAGCGAACAAGTACCGTGAGGGAAAGTTGAAAAGAACTCTGAATAGATAGTTAAACAGTACGTGAAACCACTAAGAGGTTAAACCCAATGAACCCGAACTTGAAAAAGAAGAGATTCATTGATATAAAAGTTGATTTTATCAATAAATTATATTATGCACTTTTCTTCTATAATCGCATTGCGATGTGTTATCAATATACTACATATGTAGATTTCTGTCAATGATTTTATATGGAGCTCCTTTCATATTTACTTGTAAATGTTACTTAAGGAACTATAAAAATATCTGCAAGTATGATGACACATGTATCTGATCGTACAAGCATTTTTGCAGTGAAAATCGTAGCGGTATATTTTATATAAATGCAGCTATAGTAAACGATCTTATCGGCAATGAAATGATTTGGGATACCTTTGGGACCCGTCTTGAAACACGGACCAAGGAGTCTAGTATATGTGCGAGTCATTGGGCTTTAAAGCCTAAAGGCATAATTAACGTAACTAATATATTGGATTACATGTAATTTTATATGATTGCATCTTCATCAATGGGCGTTTTAATCCACTCATATTGCTTATGTTTTATGAGTTAAAGCGTACTGTAAGCATATATACTGTGACCCGAAAGAGGGTGAACTATACCTGATCAGGTCGAAGTCAGGGGAAACCCTGATGGAGGATCGTAGCAGTTCTGACGTGCAAATCGACTGTCAGAATTGGGTATAGGGGCGAAAGACCAATCGAACCATTTAGTAGCTGGTTCCCTCCGAAGTTTCCCTCAGGATAGCTGGTGCATATTAATATTTGGGAAGAAAGTCTTATCTGGTAAAGCGAATGATTGGAGGAATTGGGGCCGAAACGACCTCAACCTATTCTCAAACTTTAAATGGGTAAGATCCTCGACTTTCTTGATTGAAGTCATTAGAGGTTCTTTAATGATATATTGTGCCTAGTGGGCCACTTTTGGTAAGCAGAACTGGCACTGTGGGATGAACCAAACGTTATGTTACGGCGCCCAAATTAATGACTCATTCAGATACCATGAAAGGTGTTGCTTGCTTAAGACAGCAGGACGTTGGACATGGAAGTTGTAGCCCGCTAAGGAGTGTGTAACAACTCACCTGCCGAAGCAACTAGCCCTTAAAATGGATGGCGCTCAAGTCATATGTACATAACCGATATGGCAAATTTAATTAAACTATTATAATCAAGCCATATCGAGTAGGAGGGTACAATGATATGCATTGAAGTGTTTGGTGTAAGCCTGCATGGAGCTGTCATTGGCACAGATTTTTCACGGCTTGTTATATCAGTATAGTAAATTATCCTATGATTGGCCATTTTATATTGGATTGTACTCGTATATGTTTTAAAGACAATTGGTTTTTTTTTTTGAAGATATTAATTTATTGTGCTTATGACCAATTAATATAATTAATACTAAAAGTGTCGCGACATAAGTTTTTCGGGACTGAGAGTAATGTAAGATAGATGATAAATAATGTTAAGATTGAATTTTTAACGAACTCTATGTTTTATATTTTGCATATATTTTTTATAATATAATAGATTGGTTATTGATATTGTTCAGTTAGATTTTTTATTATTTTGTTTGTTTATCTAACATTTTTAAAAATATGTATTATCGAATTGTAATGTCGTGACAGTATTTTTTTACTAACTAAATTACCACATGCAATTTCTTTCATTTTCGAGGATGAAATTCTGGGCTAACTTCACAAAGGTCCCACTATTTATACAACTAAGTGAATAAAAATTATCACCTACTAAAATTACCATCGAAGATACGTTTTGACAAAAATTTACCCTTAACTTCTAACAGTTTTATAAAACAGAATGAGAGTCCTACTTAGATAAATGAAGTACCGTGCAGAGAAGTCTATGGTGGCTCTATGATTCATGGTTTCCGCAAAAGTTTCAAGAAGCTAAAATAAAAAAAAATACTTTTTAAGCCAAACTGGAGAAATTCAATTGAATTTTTGAACCGAATGGGATAGTAATATCAAGGAAAGATAAAATTGATAGCACCTCTGTGATAATTTCAACTTGTATTAAAGACAAAATTAAAAATGATCCACTTTTGGAGGTTTTTTAAGACAAAACGAACGTGAAATCAACGGTTTTCCTGCATATATGACATTGAAAGAAGCGAAATCATTGCACGCGCAAGTCATATCTAATCTGTTTTAAACCAGAAGACGTAAATAAATACGAAAATCCCCACTACGCTAGCGTAGGGAACCTGCGTCCATTGAAGTACTACATATCACAATAGAAGATATGAACAAGGCTCTGAAAACAGTCGGCGATGGTTGCGATCCTGACCAAATACCTGCTTCTTTTTTGAAAGATTATACCAGTTTGTAACTTCCTCTTTGCATGCTGTTCATGCGTTCGTTGAGATTGGGAGAGTTTCCTTAAAAATGGAAGATAACCAGAATAACTCCATTATTTAAAACTGGGGATGGAAGTGATATATCATTTTATAGAGGTATAACGTCGATTTCATCTATATCCAAATTATATGAACTTGTAATATGTAATTCCTTCAAAGAAGTGGCGCCTATAGACATGTTCACCGTCCCAACATAGTTCCATGTCTAAAAGATCACCATCTCAGCACAATCTAAGTTATTGAAATCCACAAGCAAGTTGACGTGGTGTACACAGACTTTGCTGAGGCGTTTAACTCCATTAGAGTGCACTAGAACGGTTGTACTCATTTGGGTTCCCAAACAACTTTTTGGCTTGATTTAAATCTTACTTACGCAAACACATCCAATACATCGACATTGGTAACAGCAGAGCCAATTCAAGCTATACATCGGGTTTTCCACAAGGTTCTCATCTTGGCCCTTGGATTTCTACTATTTTCATCGACGCAATCACTGAAGTCATTCTACATTCAACATTGACAATTTAGCGATATGGTGTGAGTCAAATCTTCTTAGTCTGAACATCAAAAAATGTAAGAGTTTGTCCACCGGAAACTAAATCCAGTTTTAAAACATTACGAAGTAAACAATATGCCACTAAAGCGAGTATCAGAGATCAAAGGCCTCGGTGTCATTTTCGTGGAGAATATGATCAGTAACAAACATATAGAACAATGTGTTGCTAAATCTAATTCTATGTGGGGTTTTATTTAACGATGAACACGAGATATTTATGACCTGGAGACAATCAAGATTCTGTATTTCGAATAAGTGCGGTCGTAATTGAAATATTCTGTTAGTGATGAGTATGATCACGAATTACCATACCATGGAAACCTGGAACGTTTACCACCATAACTGGTTGGCTGCAAAACAAACAACATACCAACTCTGGAAATAGACGTGAGCTTTTAGTGTTCGTTTATTGGTAATATTTTATTAGGTCACATTGACGCACCAACAATACTGAAAAATTTACAAATTATTCAGTAGACATTTAAGAAGAAATGAGTTCCTGCAAGTTGATGTCCATTGAACCAACTATGGTTCTAATGAACTGATTAACATGATGTGCAAAAGCTTTAATCAGATAAATCACCTGTTCGATTTCACTCCTAGCAAGGATACCTTAAAACGAAGATTGAAGCAACACTTTGCTTCTTCCTGATTTTAATTATTATTAATTAATATTTTGTATGTCTGACTATTACGTCATTTTTAATGTCAAGTCGTATTTAGTCTATAAGCAATTACTAGTTTTTTAAAAATTGAGACATCTACAGGAACTACAGGAGCAATATACTGGCAAACATCTACATATCTTAAAATATTTCTTCCAATGATAACATTCTTCGATTTCACAAACGTTTGTCCTATTTCACCGTATTCTTGGTATACATACATCAATAGTATCAAACACAAAATCAATCGAGTAGTATGTTGGTGAAAAAGACAATGAGTGTGACATAAAAGATCACCAGAGTTCAATCCAGTATGTAGAGGCTTAATAAGAAGCTTCACTTTATAAAAATGTCTTCCAATGACATACTACACAAGTACACAATTTTTCAATTACAAAATAGTTGAGTGTATAGTTGGGTCGGCTGCTGATCCAAATACAATTGATAAAAATTTGCCTTATTCTTAAAACCATTCATTTCGCGCCAACATTGCATAATAAAACTGCGAATTTATTATTTCAAGGTTATGCTACTTGTTTTGATGTTCTGATTAATGTTACTCACAATGATGTCAGATGACCTAAACTTATTAATCTGAACACCAAAATAAATATTTACTTTGGAATTGCAATTATATCAGCGACACAGACAGATTACACAATTCTTTTCCCAAGTTGGTACATTTATAAAATTAATTACAAGGAAAAGCCACAGTATCACAATCACACCATATTCGTTCACAGTGACATTTCTTGTTTATAATTTACACTTTCTTATATACATACAAACATATACATACTTACACATGTTTGTAAACCACCTTCATAGCAAAAAAAAAACATTACTATAACACTTTTAATCCTTATTTGGCTAAAAGATTTTTTAAATGTCTTGTATTTAATGTTTGATTGCAAAACTGGCCAACAACAACAAACTGAGTGGATTAAATAAGAAGTTATAAATTCCGAAGGCGTTAAAATTGTTTTCTTTTACTTTTGAATATTTAAATTTTACATGGGTGGATATGCTGTGTTGTGTTGTTCATGAATGAATTGAATTCCAATTCCAAACCAAACTACTTTTATTTGTTGGTGTAGGCAATATGTGTATGAGTTCAAAATACCAGAAACACCTGTTCAAAAGAAAAACGAAATGTTTTCTTACTATAATAGTGCATCTATGCGATGTTGAAGTGCTAATAAAATTGGGTCAGCAAAAATTTAGATTATAAATTAGAATTCCGGTATCTGATTTATCACTAAATATTGTGTGAGGGTGGTGGATTTCAATTTCACCAGAACGATTTAATTTCTGCCGACTGACATTCCTCAATCTTACCTCATTCAATATATCATCATTTCTTATCGTGTAATAAATAAAATTTGCTAAATTACATTTATTTTTATTATGTCTCTCTTGTGTACTTTATTATTAATCTTATATAATATGGTTTGCTTATATAAGTATATATACCTATACATACAAGATGATTACCTTGAAAAGAATTTTATATTTCTTAAAGCGAATCGCAATCTTTTTATACACTCGACTGTAAAATTAATATAATAAATAACTGTTTCGAAACTGTCGTTAATTAATTTATAATCTTGGCATATGTTATGTTTAGTTTTGTGAGGATCAAATACGAAAAAAATCTTCTAACGAATGTTATGAGTCAGTCAAATTTGACGCTAAGTTGACGAAAAATCTTGTTCTAGGCCTATAATTTTTTTTTTATCTCTAATATGTTTTGGGGTTCAAGGCACTCCCTTCTTGTTCGCGGTTCGTTTATTTACGTCCTTCCTTTTCCGCCATTACAGCCAATTCGAGGACGTACGGTCCGATTTTCCTAACCATCTGCACATTGCATAGCTCCATGCCAGTGTATAGTGCTGACATGGAAGATGGGTCGGCCCATGAGTTCTGCACTCCAACAGGGGATCATAGTTGTGTTCATTCACACCACAGATTGTAATCTCATGGTGAAAAATCTCTTTTGCATCCTGCGCCTATCGGGCTTCGAACCCGGTACCTCCCGCTCCAACTGCCACAGCAAAGTATACAAAATGGAATCGAATTGCACATTATTCATGGTTCTACTACTTAGTTTGTCAAAATACATGATAACACAATATCAAGATCTGACACAGCTTGGGATTCCGTCACGATTATTAGCATATTCATCCTGTTGGTGAATTAATATTTCAATTTATCGAGCTGTTCTGTTATCCCGAGAATTTAGGACACATTTTCATACTATGAGTATCCAAATGATTTTAATGAAACATTTAAAAATTTCGTTTCAACGCGATTATCATGCTATACTACATTGCTTATTGCACACTTTTGTTCTACTCGACGAGATAAAACAAATCTTCATCATCGACAAACTCAACAACATTATAGAAACCAATGACCCATGATAGGTATATGCAAACGGGAATATAAGACAGATAACGAAACTTTGCTACTGGAGTTCCAGTAGCTCTGGGCTTTCTAAGATTCATGAAACCAATTATAAAAAGATGCTAGCTAGTGTACTCCGAAATAAAATTAAAATTTTCAGAATAAACGCACAACACAGATTCTGAAAAACCAAAGGCCGTTGTATCATTCATGCTGTATCATAAACAGAGCTCGGTATGTGCCATCAACGTCGCGTTTTGGGCCATATTTCACACGCATAATTTTTCTCTTGAATGTTAGAATCCATCATTCGTACTCATTTGTCAAGGTCCAACTCTCACATCCATACATGACAACGGGTCTGATCAACCTCTGTACAGTTTCATCTTATCCGTATTTGCAAGATATTTTGATTTTAGAAGTAGACATAAAGGATATAAAGCCCGATTGCCAGCAGCAGGGCGAACTTAGATATCCTCTCCCAAACTATTATCTTGAGTAATGAGAGATCCAACATACTTGAATTTCATTACTCGTTCAAACGTGCGGTTAGCACTACTGAATCAATTGCGAACACCATAGCATTCGCTTATAAACGACTGACAATTTGGCAGTTAGATTTCGAACATTATTTGTTCGAACGAATAACGAACCTATGAAGAGGATACAAAAGCAAAATATTGTAAGTCCTAAAATGGACGCCGATATATATAATCATATGCATAGCTCTAGCATCTCCTCTCTATTTCCAAGCCTGCCTTAATGAGGTGAATGGTGAACCCTGTTAGCCTTCGGGTAACAGAATGTGCTAGTGTTTTACAAATAAAACAATTATAAGCAGGTGATGATGATGAGTAGTGGGATCAGTGCAAGTGAGAGGAAACAAAAGAAAGCAGTAGTCGTGCGGAAACAGGATCGGTCCGTACAAACAAACCTCAGTACGGAGCTGGAGGTAAAGTGAGTTTCCACACAAATATTACAGAATGAAACTGACCTCGGCAATGACGTCAAACTAAATCAATGAAATGGTTGTAAGAAATGAACACAAAATGTATACTGGTGGACTGTAATGAGCCGCACCGCAGATTTTTGTGATCCAACACCTTATTAGTTAGTACGGGGAAATTTTATAGACCCACAGAAGTGGAGGACATTAAAGTGCCAATACGGTTTAGTTTATATACTTAAAATTTTAGAACATTCAAAAATATAACCCTGTGACAGTTTGACATGGTTCATTTCAAATTCAAAGGGGTATCATACAAAACGACTCTATAGCGAAATTGATCATTTACCCAATAGCCATGGACCACCCACTAACTTCAGATGGCTGGAAGGAAGTGTGGACTTATTTCAAATTTAAGAAACGCAGTAAATGATTAAAATAACTGACACTATTTCGTTTGCTGATATACACGGTTTAGTATACCAATCAACCATCTGAATTGCAAAGTTCTATTGATAATGAATATTATGATATCAGCGACAAAATAATTCAACTATCAAATAATAAACCGAATCCAAATATTTATAATAACAGAAATATACTTTTTAGAGGTATAGGATAGGTACAAAACCATTGGTACAAAATTACCCTTTCCGTATTACCAAATACCAATTCATGTTCGAAACGAATTGATGATTCGAACCGAATAGCAATATGAATCGAATTCCCAAATAGGTCTGCAGATATTTGGTTTAAGACTCGTTCATATTTTAAGACCAACGGAAGCTGAACACTGTGCAAGTATCTCTTTCACTCCGTTGTTATTTAATCCAATCACACAGGTATCATCTGCATATGCCAAAGGTTGATTGGATAGTCGGAAGATATTGTCTTGAGGTGTTTAACAAAATAATAGTTATCATTGAATATCGAACGAATAAAAAATTCTGTGTAATGAATATTAGAACCTTCCTGAGACTGTATGGTAGATCCACCCATGAGTATCGATGATTAATTTCATATATTATGCATCGTTGATTTAAATTTTCTATTCTAATTCTATTTCGAAATCAACGTTAGTTTTGGTTGAACAATTTTCTACGTACGATTGGATAAAAAAACAACTATTTAAACCGATTAAGGTTAAGATTGGAGTTCTTAATTATGACTAAATTACAACTAGTCGAAGCTTTTACTACTATACAGTGAATTCAATATTTTAGTGATCACTGGTTTCAAGAAAAAGGGAATTCTGACGACTCGACATTACTACATACCGACATACAACGTTAATGCACATAATGGTAAAGCATAAATTCATCAAGTTACACGGTTTTTAGGTTTAATTGGACATAAAAACAATATTGCAGTAATTCTGAATAATCTCGGAGTAGCCTTAAATTTTCTACACTTCCCTCAAAAAGATAGTAAGAACACAATAAATAATCACTATAGAGTACTGTTGCAAACGATTCACGATAAATGTAATGTCGTAACTCATAACATCGAAACTTTGGCCCCGTTAAAACCACAAGATAAGGGTTACAACCAAAATGTAAACATGAAGTTAGTAATAACAGTAGATAACATCACAACTAATAAAAGTTTAGTATTTTTTTCAGTAAACTGCGCTTATCAAATAAAGTTAAAGTGTAACGGTACATCTATTTTACAAATGGCATAATAAATACTAAGAAAGTATTAATAAGTATCGCAGTTCAATTTTAGATATGACATTGATTACATCGCAATTATTTTCGATAATATTGATTTGTAATAAATTTTACAAGCTCTTAATGCTAGGTAAAGTAAAATTTGATAGATTTACTCAGCTTTTAATATGTTCATAAAAGCATATTATGCAGTATTTGCAAAATGCATATATATATATATATATATATATATATATATATATATATATATATATATGTATATATATACATATATATACATATATATATATATATATATATATATATATATATATATATATATATATATATATATATATATATATATATATATATATACATATATGTATATATATACAGGGTGGCTGAGACCAAATGTTACTAACTTCACTCTACTGTCATTTGTGTAGTTGTCATTTTTCGCGCGTCAATTTTTTGACAGATTGAAGTTTGGTTAGTTGTTTATATGTGGTCAATAAATAATTGTTCTAAATTAATATCTTGATAAAAAAATCGTAATGGAATTCAAACGTAATAGTGTAATTGCACTGTATTTGGGTGGAAATTCACAAACAGCAATAGTTCGTCAGCTCCAGCATTTGAATGTGAATAAAATGTTTGTGTATCGAACCATAACTCAATACAACGAAACTGGTAGCATCGCTAAACGCAACAGAGGCGGTCCTAAAAAGACAGCAACATCAAAAGAAATGATACGAAAGGTGAAGAAACGAATCCAACGAAATCCTCGTCAAAGTGTCAATCAATTAGCCGCATGTCTACATATTTCACGATACAGCATTCAAACCATATTGAAAAGTGAACTACACTTGAAGCCCTACAAGATACAAAAAGTTCAAGATCTTACGGAGGCACAAAAAAAAGTTAGGCTTGCAAGAACACGAGCATTAAAGGTCTTGGCCGAACGTGATGAGATTCCAAAAATTGTCTTTTCTGATGAGAAAATTTTCACCATTTAACAGAATGTGAATAAACAAAATGATCGTGTTTGGTTAGAGCACTACGCCAACGATAATTTAGGTACAAGAGTTGCCATGCGCAAGCAATCACTAGCTTATGTTATGGTTTGGGCTGCAGTTACTGCAGATGGACGCACTCCTCTGGTTTTCATCGAACATGGAATCAAGGTAAACCAAGAGATGTACCGCCAAAAGATCCTAAACGATGCTTTGCTACCTTGGGCACGTAAGCACTTTGGTACGAACCGTTGGACATTCCAACAGGACTCAGCACCGTCACACAAAGCTCGAGAGACACAGCAATTTTTACAAAATTGCGTGCCGCGGCTGATTTCATCGAAAGAATGGCCACCATATTCACCAGACTTGAATCCCATGGATTTCTCCATACGGTCCATTTTGGAGAGTAAGGTCTCCACTAAAAAATACGAAAGTGTTGATGCATTGAAGTCAGCTCTTGTTCGAGAATAGAATAAAATTCCGCAAGCCCACGTACGGTCAGCATGCAATGCTTTCTATGGAAGACTGAATCAAATAATCAGAGCCAAAGGAGGTTAATCGAGCAGTAACATGTTTTTCATAAAATGTAATATGTTTTCAACATATTCCACGAAATTTCAATAAAAAATAATCAAAATTAAAAAAATTACAGCGTTTTCATTTGGTAACACTTGGTCCAGCCACCCTATATATATATGTATATATATATATATATATATATATATATATATATATATATATATATATATATATATATATATATATATATATATATATATTAAACATTATTTTGTTGCTATAGGAACGGGAAGAAAGTTCGCTTAATTGATCAAAAAAAAACAATCTTCATAATCTAGCCTTGTAAGCTTATCAAGTACAGCCTTAACCTTTTTAATTAATTTATTTTAATTTTTGGAAATAACCAGAAATCATATGGTGCTAGATCCGAGGAATGTGGTGTTAGTCGTATCTCTTCGATGCTAGAGATCGCAACGCTGGCGATGTAAAAAGTATCATCGCAAATTCCCTATGTTCCGATGTTTCAACAAATTTTGGAAAACTTTTGCTTAACATTCTTCGGTATACCATTTTGCAGTTACCGTTTAACCCTTTCTCAGGGGAAAAGCAACTACAATTTTTGATTAGGTCAATTAAACTGAAATCATTATTTCTGTTGGTGATTTTTATTGATTTGCTTTTACGAACCGGTATGCTTCGACAGCCAATTTTCGAAATTGTTCAGGAAAAAATTAGCAAAATTAACTCGACCCTCGTTTTGCGATTCATTTAAAATTTAAAACTCGTGGAACCGATTGAGTAGATTTGTTTGTGTATGTGTGTATCCCAGATGATTATTTAATGTTCGCGATACAGCAATGACTACAGCAATGTCATCAGTAGAAAGTATTGACCGATCTTCTCAGGGCTTGTCCTTTACAGAAAAATGTCCGGACTGAAATCTTCGAACAACTTGAAAATAGTATGTAAAGACGATGCAATCGTTTCATATGCAATTTGGCATTCATTGCATATTTGTATACAGTAACACCTCATACAATGCTCCCTCTTACAACGTTGTTTCGCTATTACGCTGTTTCTAAACCAAAAACAATTTAATTTGGAATCGAATGCTCTCAAAGACGTTAACAGTGATTTGGATATCAAATCGTAAAGTTTGGGTTACGGCTACCATTTTTAAACATTCGTTTTTGAACTATTTTTGCCCATCTGTTACAGTTTATTAACCAAAGTAAGAACTTAGAGATTTTAGAGCAATTCTTATCATAGACAATGCATAAGTGCATCCAAATCATTTATCTTAACTTGCAATATTCTTACCTGAGGAATTTTATGTTTTTAACTCCGAATACGACTTCTAGCTAATTTTATCTTTGGCCGACTTTCAAACAACTTAAACATGTAGTTTATACAAAAACTAAAACAATTCAACAATTTTTGAAAAAGTGTTCAGCGATTGAAAATATCCGAGACTCGTGGAATAAAGTTTCAAATGATTGTACGCGAGGAATAAATGGAACAAATTGTTTCTTAAAAAAAACGATTTTTTTTTCTATTACTCTTAATTATCAGGAACGCATCTACAGCGTTGTACGAGGTATTACTGTAGTGGCTTTAGCTTACACTCGTTGCTCTAAAGCATCCTCAGCTATTTTGTGTCCTCATTTTAATCAATGGTTCTGAATTTTTGAAAGAAGAAGAGTCATAAAACAATTTCAAAGGATTTGATATTTTTGGTTTTTTTTTCAAAAATAGTTTGGAGAAGGATAATGCAAGAGTTCGTACACACAATACTTAATATATTTGTGTGCATGGTGTTTTGCGTGATCCGAATAAAGTTATTAGAAGGTAAATATTTGCACCGATATTGTACCATTTGATGATTGGTTTGGATGATATTTTATTTTCGTATAAGATTATGCTATTACTCGTATGTTCCATTTACAGTTACGTGTAGAATTATTTCCCCCTCCCACCTCTTTGTTGGTTCGCTTAAATCGTCTTGTTGGTGGTTGTTGTCAAATATGCTCGCTAACATGTAAACCGTCTGCACATTGCATAGATTCATTTCAGCCTATATTGCAACATGGAAATGTGGTCAGCCCATGAATTCTTCACTCCAAGTGTTCATTCTCATTAGTTATCATAATCAGTTGGTTTGTATCCCAAAACTGCTTCAAGCAACTCACCTTTGTCAAGAATCGAGCTTAATACTATCCACTTCAATCTCATATATATATATATATATATATATATATATATATATATATATATATATATATATATATATATATATATATATATATATATATGTATATATATATATATATATATATATATATATATATATATATATATATATATATATATATATATATATATATATATACATTCCTCCAGAAGATAAGAAATGTGAAGAGATCTTTAAAGCGACTCACCAAAGACAAGCCGATGGCAGATATATTGTTAAGCTTCCCTTTAAAGAAACATCACCGACTTTGGGAAATTCCTTGATAGTAGCGACTCAGCGATTTTTGTCACTCGAGAGAAAACTGGCAAATCACAAAGAATTAAAGGAAAGATATGTCGAGCAAATGACCGAATATTTAGAGATGGGGCACATGATTGAAATTCCTGAGACCACAGAGAACTTATTTTATTTGCCTTATCATTCCGTATCAAAAGAAAGCAGCAGTACGACCAAGGTTCGCGTAGTATTTGATGGCTCGAGCAAAACTCATACAGGTGTCTCCTTAAATGACAAATTAATGGTCGGACCGACAATTCAAAATACACTATGGTCGATCCTGATGCGGTTTAGAGGTAATCGAATAGCTTTAGTTGCAGACATAGAAAGGATGTACAGACAAGTAATGGTTGATCCAGCTGATACAGACTATCAACGTATTCTACAGCGAGAAAACTCTAATCAACGTTTAAGGCATTATAAGTTAACCAGAGTAACATTCGGTGTTGCATGCTCAGCCTATTTAGCCATACGTACTTTGCAACAATTAGCTCACGAACATGGAGATGAAAGTATATCCCAGCATATATACTAAACGATTTTTACGTTGGTGATCTACTAACTGGTGCCCAAGACGTGAATAACGCAAGCTTTTTAAAAGACCAGATTACAAGTGTCCTACAACAAGGTGGCTTCTCATTACGAAAGTGGCGTTCAAACATAAAATCTTTATGTAGCTATGATAATTCTGACTTGACTGATTTATGCAGTGATGATACATTATCAGTTAAAATCCTTGAACTGCATTGGTATCCAAAAAATGATACTTTTACTTTTAAAATCAGTCCAGAGTCAAATAATAATAAAATAACCAAGCGTAAAATATTTTCAGAAGCCTCTCGGGTCTTTGACCCTTTAGGATTTCCATCGCCTTCTATCATTTTATTTCAAAATTTATGGTTCATAAAATTAGATTGGGATGACAGTTTGCCTGAACATTTAGAGAAACATTATAAAATTAGAGCTTACAGCGATAATAGCGAATAATAAATAGTGAATATACAGTGTTTTTTTTTGGAATAAATATTTAACTTACCCTAGGCTTTATTTTGGAAACGAGAAATCTGCCTACGATATTATTTGAACCTTTGCTTACACTTGGACACGGAAACTTGAAAACGTTAACATACTTTACCCTGCATTCAATATTGGACACGAGATTGAGGAGAACGAACAATTGGGCTGCAAACGGAATCGGCAACTCTAACTATATATAAAACATAATCGAACTGGGATATTGTGTTCCATTAACCTCATGCAAGGATACAATCAAGTTCGTTGGCAAAAACAATATAAATATATATAAGTATATATATATATATATATATATATATATATATATATATATATATATATATATATATATATATTATAATATATATATACATATTTAAATATATATATATATATATATATATATATATATATATATATATATATATATATATATATATATATATATATATATATATATATATATATATATATATATATATATGTATATATATTCATACGTATATATAGCATAATTGAAAATGATTTTTTATCGGTTATAAAACCGATTGCCAGCGGCAAGGTGAACCGTGGTAATGGAAGCTGAATACTGTTTCAGAATACTGATCAAGTATCTTTTTCACTCCGGTGCCCTTTAATCCAACCCCACAGATATTATCAACATATGCAAAATTGCATGATTGTCGGAATAAGATATAGTTCTGAGGTGTTGTACTTTTACGAAGGATGTATTCCAACAAAAGAGTTTAACGGATGTTTACAAATATTACAATGTCAACTATAAGTTTTGGTTGCACATTTTTTGTATATTACACTGCAGACATTCTGCGAAGTGAAATTTTTAATTTCAAAGACCTCGTACGATCTTGTCTCGTACAATCACCGGAAAGGCATCAAAACAAATATTTATGAATATATTTATGCGTTGCGAAAGAGTGTCACATGTGCAAAATACTGTGTATAATATGAATATGCTGCGCTTAGTCTAAAATTTGAAGGTCATTTAGATATATACTTATTATAAATATCCCATCTATTATATGAGATCAACATTACAGTTCATTCATATAACGCGACATTAAAAAAATATATATTTGAGCCCACTCACTCGCGCAGTATTTTACACTCTCGCGCTCTTACTTAAATAATTAGCCTATAAAACTTATGAGTGAATCTTAAATTTCATTCAATTTTATAATCTGTACGACGTCTTTCGAATAATTTCTTTATAAATTTTAGAGGTCAGAAAAAAAAATTTGTTTTTTTTTAATAACATTTGTATTCATGTGATGTCATTTCTTCGTTTAATTTTTGTAAATTTATTTATTTATTTATTTTTACGAACATGTGTATATATAAGTAAATGCGCACACATATGTATATGTTGAAACGAATTGTTTATAAAGATGATTTGTTTATATTTGACAAGTCGAGTGTATACGAGTATATATAGTGTAAGAAATATCGAAGTAATTTCAACACGGTTTGGTCAATGAACAACTCGTTCATATATTTCCACCTTTGTAATTGTGTTTTCGTGGTGTTTATATGGCCGAAAGCAATAAATAATTCAACATAACGAATTTTAACCGAAGAAAAACACTTTGCGCGTAAAATTGATGACTTTTTGGCATCTTAGTGTTTTTTTTTATTATCTGTATATAAATCAACAACAGTGGACTTGGTATATGTATGTACATATATACAAGCAAAATCAACCAAATAAATTGGATACTATAAAGTTTTGAGCTCATTTGGCCTAATGAGATAAAAAAAACTTTATATTTAACTTATATAAGTATAAATCAAGTTTAAGTCAGTTTATTTTTAGCGCTTCAGAATGAATGATTTCATCTGTAAGGTATGCGCATATAATCAGAAGTGAAATGCAAACAAAACCGAAAATCTGACTCGATATAGTTACCTGCCACGTCGAAATACAATATATATGATTGAAACAAATAACACATTTGGAGACATTTCAATAAAAACAACTAAATATATTTTCGTGTTTTTCATCTCGAAACTAATAAAAAATGTAAATAGAAAAACCTCAGAACAAATGAAAAATGATTCATCTTAGATTTTCGGTTAAATGTTAGCTGGCAGATGGCCAAATATGCCTCGTATGAGTAATAATTTTCCTTTTGCTATTTTTATTCTATGTCACTTATGTGTGTTCAAATGTCTTTTGACAACCAAGAATGTTTCATCAAATTGTATTTCACTTTGATTGATCAGATGTACTGATGAATTTAAGATACCATTCGTATTTCTGGGACGGATGATGTATGTATTTACCGGTGAATAATACAAACAAATATTATTTTATTTATTCTCAATCGTACTATGTTATCACATAATGACGTCTAACACCATGTGAGCTATCTATAAATGGTTATACGTTATTTTAGTAAGTTCATATATGGTAATATTGAAGCATGTTTACAGGTAAGCCACGCGTCATATTTGGTTTCGGTTTAAAATGTTGTTATTTCGCTATTTCATCGTTTTGTAAATATTTGAAAAGATTTCGAGTAAATGTGTTACGCATTCGATAGAGTTGTATATAATGTTGACCTAACCTCAGATGCAAACTGTTTCCGTTTTTACGATCACGAAGTGAAATCTGTATGGATTTTGTTTTGAGCTCATTAAGAGTCTAAATATAGATTAGGCCACTAGCGCATAGTTCACAAAATAAAACAGTAATGTATTTTTCTCTAATTGGGCTTAACAGGGTCATTAAAACACTAAGTTCCTAATCCAATCCAAATTTAGATATAAATCGACAATTTTTTGAAATCAGTACTTTAATGAGTTCGCAATTGTACTGAAAGTCCAGATAGTTACTATTTAAATTATATAAAGTACAGGGTGCGTTTCATGTTCCAGATCGTTCCAGGAATACGTGGAGAAGTTACAGTTTTTTGACGTTCATCATATGCCGAGCAAGTAAACTATTCAGCGTCTTATGAATAATTTTGAAACGTCTTATGAATAATTTCGAATTACATACACTGAAAGTAGAGTCAAGACTGCGCAACCAATAAGCCAACGTACAATGCTCTACATGCACAAGTATATAGAATGTCTTTATCAGCAATTGACACAACAGCTGCACAAATATGCACTATTATATAATGGTTATTTATAATGCAATAGCTGCATTATTAATAACCCTTCAATTGATACACCAAAAGACCACGACACCCTCGAACAGAAATGGTTTGGTGCAGAAATTGAGCTGGCGGATTCATTTTGTCATATTACATTGAGGATGTTACAGAGGCAATGCTATAACAGTTATTTAAGCCCGAATTGTATTGAAAAATGTGAAAAATTATGTGAATTTTCAGATGCAATCATGTTATGAGAACCAGCTTTAATAACGTCAACAATGGGTTTGGATGTAGTTCAGTTCAACATACTACTCGTACACCGGTGGAGTAAAACCATTCAGCTATTGTCAGAAAACCCCGGTGTGTCTATATACGAAGACGAGACCTCAGAACTGTCGCAACATAACTAACAAGACACTGTCTTGGGGAACATACAAGAAGTTGTGCGTGAGATCCAATAACTTGTACAGAAGTTAGGACATGCAAACTACAATTCACATACAATTCACCGTTGTCTTTATTGTAATGTGTCGTTAACATAATGGACAAGTTTGGTATGAAAGACACTAAAAAATTTGGGAGATGAATAAAAAAGAAAAGATAACGCAGACAAAATGATATGTACATGTTGCTATGGTACGTAATGTGATTGGAAGTTGAGAGCAGCCCATTTATTATATCTACGACCAAAATATAGCACAACAACCATCTACACTGTAAAAGTCATTCAAAGCGTAAAATTCACTTGGGCAGTTTCATATTGAAGCGATCGTGACTGATTTTAGGAGTGGTATCCGTAGCGAAAGTGTAGTAATCTTGTAAGTGAAATACGCTTTTCGGTAGGCAAAAGGGTCGAAGTCGGTAATGACAGATCCACAGCAAAGAGGACGAGCCAACAATGGCCCATAAAAGCTATGTAAAAAAATGATAATTCCTCCTGTTACCGCATTTTAGACCGGAGACTGTCCGTTGTGATACCACAGAGTCTTGGATTTACGGCTATAGGTTCGATCTACGTAGAAGCCTTTATTACTGACATGGACGATGGGATGGCCTATTGATTCTAAACTCAACAGGGGGTCCGAATGTGTCCATTAACACCACTGATCGCACCGTCCAAACAATCGATGGTGAAAAATTATTTTTTGCATCGTGCCCCTATTGGATTCGAACCCGGTACCACCCGCTCCATTTGCCGCAGTTTTAACCACTGCGCTACCTGGGTGGTCTGATACTAACTTTACATTTAGTCAAGTCTTTATGATTGGGAAGTGATTTGTTATTTCCATAAACTGGAACCAGTAATTTTTTACATCCTTTGAACTTAACCAATATTCCTAAATATGAAAGATGAAAAATAATTAGAATAGGACGAGAAGAGCATTTCTGAAGCAAATGTCTATTCTAGCCCCAATCGGAATTTGTAGGCAATACCTTCTGCTCCAACTGCTTCAATCTTAACTATTAAATCGCCATTTGGTCGACTGGAATATTAAGAGTATTGCATTAAACCGTTTACAAAAACTATCGAATTTAGCGAAAGCAATTGAATATTTATTTTTAGATACGTACGTAACTATTTCTATCTGTAGGTTTTGTTTTATTTTCAATTTAACCCAGTTTATGCAAATATAACCCAGTTTATGCAAATATGTAGAGTTTTTTGGTTCAAAGTAGTACCATACTTATCTAAACATGTCTTCTTGATTAAAGAACCATGAATTCGGAAGAACAAAATCCAAGGACATAAACCAGGTACCGCAGGCTCTATTCCGGTTAGTGATACCTACTCGAGACCTAAATTCTGTGATTTGTTACTAATAACATGAATTATAGATTCCTAAATGATTTTACAGCAGTCGCCGTTGAAGTAGATAGAGGGACAAGGTGATCTAGTGATCTCTGCAAACTTTTCATATGATTCGGAGCTTCATCATTTTACTATAGAGTTTATGCCAATCATTTCTGGAAGTATCCCAATCAATTCTGGATGCGATGTAAACTCACACCATGTATGCTGGGGCAGCTCTGATATTAATCCTATTGACATTTCCCTCCTGAAATACTCTCTGATCATCGCTACATTTCCTTCTCTCGAATCTGCGATAGGCTTGAAATTAGAGAATTTAGGTGTTATGGGCATATCAAATAAAAGACTGATTAGAACATAACTGCCTTAACTGCGTTTTGTTGCAACTTTAACCGTCTAGCTAGACAATTACCCAAAAATAATTTGACCAACCACGGAACTTTTTCTCACACCATGTCGACCGAGCTTTGTAAGGCAGTTGAGGAGAAAAAACTAATTATAAAAATCTTAGAAAGATGAACTGAAGATGCAATAATTCGAATTATTCTCTATCTGTCAAAAAATTATCAAAGCAATGATGATAATAAGTCGGGTGTCTTCGCTATTATCGCATGTATATATCAAAATAGTAAAGAATATTTATCTTGAATTTTGGACAAAATGCTAGAGAGATTCACGGTAATACGCTTTTTTGAGCGTATTGAGTGGAATGTAAATGGAGCAGTAAAATATCAAAAATTTCACAATCAAAGCTGATTCATTGAACTCCAAAAAAATCAATGGGACATTGATCCAAAAAAAATTAATCTTAAGGTTTTAGATCACAGATTCTTGGTGGGCTATAAAACAATTAGTTACGTCTATGTACCAACAACTATTGGTAGAAACAGCGAAACCATAGTGAACTTTCAGAAGCCCAAATGTGACACTTTTCCGCAACTGAAAATGAGCAAATATTTTTTTGTCAAATACTGCCACCTCCTTCAACGATCTAATCTACAAATTGTCGACATTGAAAATGATGCAGCGGCTTTAATTCATTGGACATTTGGTCTTTGTGGTTTCTGTAGGCAAAATTATGTGCCAAAACCCTATTAAATCGAAAACATGGTTTTCGATCATTGTATATTGATATTTTCGGTCAAAGAAATGAACGGACACGTATTGCTGCCTGTATGTTTGGTAGTGATGTCTAATTATTGCACTAACTTTGTAATAGTGTTTTCAGGTGGGCGATTTTGTCAATAAAAAATTTTAAGAAATATTTCATAATTAATTTTGAAAATTGAGTTCATTTTATTAACTAAAAATAGTCAACCTTCTACTGTTTATTTTAAACACAATTGAGTAACAGAGTTTACACTCTAAAAAAATTTTATTGGTTAACCAAAGTTGAGAAATTTTGCAATGAGTTCTAATGTTCGAAGGAGATGCGCTGCTCCCGATACTTTTTAATCTCATTTTGGATATCTTGTGAGATTGAAGTAAATGACAACGCAATAAAGATACACTTGATCCACTAGAACAGTGTTTCACTTCCGGTTAAATTGATTTACCGGGTTTATCGTCCAAATTTCTTTACCGAATTACCGGTAAAATATCAAATATTTACCGATAAATTTAAGTTTTGAAACCACTGATGATTTCCTACCGGCTTAAATTTCAAGAATATTAGCCAAAGGTATAGTCTAACATTCGTAAAATTTTGTACCTCTTATGATTTAAAAATGTTACAAATCGACAAATTCCAAAATCGTCAAATTCAATGATAAATATATTGTAATGACTTACGGGGAAACAATTCGTGATGAAATTCGTAAACCAATTGCTCGACGAATGGAAGTCATCGAAAAACTATAGTCAAATATAATTTTGGAATTTAAGACTGATTCGCAAAATTCCTTACAATATATCCCATGGCGACATTCACGGATTTCTGGATAGCAAAACCCATTGGAACAACATTTTGGCTATGCTGGAACGGTTCTTCAAATTAAAATCTGCTTGTTGAAGATAGACGTAAACATCGACATCAGCTTTTCCAACATGAACCTAATCAATGAAATTATAAAGACACTGGAGCCCGTAAAATTGGCAGTAGAATCGTCAAGCTTATAAGATTTTGCATAATTAAGTGTAGATGTCACATTTGAAATCATGATATGTAGATGAATTATTCTAAAGAAACCACGAAGTTAATTTTAACTATGGGAACGATTAATACCAAAAAGTCCAATAATTTTCAAACCGGTAAATTACCGGTAAATCGTTAAACCGAGCGAACTTTTATCATTTACTGGTAAATGATCAGAGTGTTGATCAGCTCCATTGAGTTGGATGTTGAGTGATAGTTGGAACTTGACGGATGAGTAGGAGGAATGGTTTTTGATTATATTTTTATGCTCCACATTTTTTTCACAAAATTTTATTGAATTTGTAATACACTGTTAAACTCAATTCCAATAAAAAAAACAAATTGCTATTTGCAAAATGATTAACTTAAGTCAACATATAGATATCCGATAAGGTTATTGTATGTGGTCGAATTGAATATGATTCGTTATTTGTGGAAATGATTTTCAGAAATAACGAATCACACTCAATGCATTAACACTTCATGGTCATGCCTAAAGATGTTGACTCAAGTTTGGCTTTTGTCTTCTTTTTTGGAATATGTCTCAGATATACAGTGTATACAGTGTTCAAGAAATCCAAAATTATAATAGCATACCGAAGATCGCTGTTATGGCCAGTAAACATCATATCATTGTACGGAATGAACTGCATTTCCACTATAAGAGCCTCAGAATGGTTTGAATTCATAATTACTCAAACGATATCATTATAAATATGTACATCACATACACACCTACGATCAATTCAACCTACGTGTACATATACAGATACAAAATGATCAATCCAAATGCTAAACGATTGATAATTAATTATAAAGGAACAAGAAACAATCTTAGAAAATATATTTTATTACGATCATTGGTTTTTATAGGTTGTTTGTGCACGTATTTGTACTTCAATGTCACAAACCATATGGTTGTTATTTACTCGATCGCTTTGTGAAATATTTAATTAACTCTTTTCCATTGAAATTATGGACCCCAATTGTATTTCGTATAGCGCGAGACAAACGATTTCTTGATCGTCTTATCATTTTAATTAGATCATCAATATTAGTAGATCGATCAAAAGTTGTAAAATTGTTTTCGATCTTTTCGTTTTTTTAAACTACATTTCTTATTCGAAAGAAAAAAACATCGACGATGAAAAATAAGTTATTTTTAGAAAATGAGAGTGGGTGAGAGTAATTTTTGAGATGTTGTTGTCTTTTTTAACAGTTTCACTGTCAATGAAAAATATTTGAACAATTTAAAATGCGAGATTCAACGAAAATGAGTAATGATTTTACGAAGAAGTGTGATTTTGGGTGTTGATCGTAGCGTATTTTAATACCCAATAATTATTTTCAATATTCGGTGTAGGTGTTTGTTTATTTATAACGTGTTTTAATAAAACTCAGTCATAGAGTTTGCGGAACTTAACCTATTTGTTTATTAGAATAGCAATATCTTTATTTAGGTTTTTGTATGCAAAGTCTTCTCGGTATACAACCGAGATATAACCAACTACTTATGAAAAACTGGATATTAGAGGTTAAGCCAATTAAAATAAAATGAACCATTACAATCTGGAAGTACCAAAATTAAAGAGTGTTATAACTACTATGACAATTAAATTGAGTTCTTTAGTCAAAGCCTCTCGTACATTTACCATGTTTGCATCCGGCGTCAGCTGAGAATCAAACCTAGATTTATGTACTGTTTCAATTGCACAAACCGACCGGTTGTGTGCAATTAAGACCAGTCCTTTAATCAATCAATAGAGGAGATAATACAATTTGATGACAAAAGGAAGATAGTACACGCGGGAGGGTTCAATTCCCCGCCGGGAGGATTTTTGTTTTTTTGATCTAGCAAATACTTTTTTTCCATTTTGTTTCCATTGTTTCACAACGATACTTTATCAAATCAGAGAAAGGTCAATTTCGAAATTTTATGTACAGACACAAAATAATATCCAACTAGCAACAGGATGTCTAATAGGCATGCCTCGACGTCTCTCAATTTCCAAATTTTATGTGAAACTACTGTCATACCAATTAGCAACTTGCGACTACTTTTATATCAGCTATTTAGTGAGACATATCCTCGGTAGTATAGTGGTGAGTATCCCCGCCTGTCACGCGGGAGACCGGGGTTCGATTCCCCGCCGGGGAGAATTTTTATTTTCTGGATCTAACAAATACTTACCTTGCACTTTGTATTAAAGTAAATCACAAACATTCCTCAGATCAGCGAATGGTCAATTTTCCAATTTTATGTATAGTGACTCCCAAACCAGTATCCAACTTGCGGCAGGATGTATAGTAGGCATGCCTCGACTCCTCTCAATTTCCAAATTTTATGTTAAACGTCTGTCATACCAATTAGCAACTTGCGTCGAGTTTTATAGCAGCTTTATAGTAAAACATATTCTCGGTAGTATAGTGGTGAGTATCTCCACCTGTCTCGCGGGAGACCGGGGTTCAATTCCCTGCCGTGGAAGATTTTTGTGTTTGAGATTTAGCAGATAGTTATCTTGCACTTTGTACTATAGAGGATGATCACAACGATACATTCTTCCGAAAATGGTCGATTCCACAGTTTTATGTACACACAAAATAATATCCTACTGGCGACAGGAAGTAGTAGGCATGCCTTGACGCCTCTCAATTTCCAAATTTAATGTTAAACGTCTTTAATGTTAAACATCGATTCACATTCATACTATTATGTCACACTCATATATAAACTCATATATATTACCTTATACACATTACTATCCATTTGCAAATGTTCATTCAGTGTCCTTCCACTCATGAGGAAATCGAACATTGCTTCCTTTTGACTAAAATTGCTACAATGCAGCACCAAATGTTCAATGTCCTCCACAACCAATAACTTTCACATAAATTATTATCACTCAATTGTCGTTTATAAAGACATTCCTTCCAATTACCATGATTTAATCTCACCCGCTCTATTGTTCGAATCATTTTTGTGTCGCCTTTGATCTGCTTGAAAAAAATGCTTGATCAAAGGCCACTCAAAGTACTTCTTCCCTTTTATCTCGCTCTTTTGTATAAACTCATTTTTCCATTTTTCCCACAGATTCATCTTAAGCATACGAAGTACATCTCTTGCATCCATAAAATCATATTCATTTATTTCTTCAAGCAAACAACTCCGTTTTGCAAGCATATCGGCTCTTTCATTACCTTCAATTTGTAGGTGTGAAGGTATCCATTGAAGAATGACCTCCTTTCCACAAAATTGAAGGTGCTCATACAGATTATCTACATACACATTTCAATTTTAATCCACTTAGGGAGTCAGAGAATAGAACTACTCTCCTCCTACCTTCATTCAGGTTACTGCACTGAATAATAATGTTTGGACAGTGAATGCAGTTGATCCAGAAACCTACAGAATGTTAGCAAATGCAATTAGTGCTCAAAACATTGAATGGTTCACGTATGAAAACAAAGCAGAGCAACAAATCAAAGTTATGGCCAGAGGACTACATCATACATGCCCAACTGATGAAATAATTGAGGAACTTAGTCAGAAAGGATTCAAAATCGTTAATGCTGTAAACATTCTGAAGAAAAAGGTAACTAAAAACTCAAACGATAAAAGAGTAACAACCAAAATCGGCCTACCCCTATTCATGCTAACATTTAACAACACCGAGAGCATTGATAAGACATATGGAATCAAAGCAATCCTGAACATGAAAGTCAAAATTGAGACATTAAAAAAGAACAGCAGTAGAATTCCACAATGCCACAACTGACATGTATATAACCATACTCGAAAATACTGCAATAGGAAGCCTAGATGTGTAAAGTGCGCTGGAAAACATCCATCAAAAGAATGCAACAAAAGTAGAAGCGAACCAGCGAAATGTATACACTGTGGGAATCACCACCCAGCAAATTACAGAGGCTGTGAAGTTGCCAAACAGCTGCAAAGAATGAGAAATAATAAAAGAAATCCAACAGAGAACATTAAAACTCTTAGTTCTCAACCTAGGACGCCATCCTATCCAAACCAAATCCCTAGTGTGAAATAAAAAAATAACAGAAATCAAACAAGAAGTAAAAAATCTTAAAGATAAAAAGGCTCTTGGTTACGACCTGATAACAGCAAAAATAATCAAAGCACTACCAGAAAAAGCACTACGGAAGCTACAGCACATAATCAATGCTGTCTTTAGACAAAGTTATGTTCCGAGACAGTAGAAAGTAGCAGAAATAATAATGATTGCTAAGCCTAATAAACCGTTAAATGACAAAACATCATACAGACCAATCTCTTTATTAACAACCACATCAAACATTTTCGAAAGATTGTTTCTGAAGAGACTTAAGCCAATTATAGAGACTATAGGAAACTTATATCACCACATCAGTTTGGGTTTCGAGAAGGCCACTCAACAATAGAAAAGGTACATAGAATCACTGATACGATTGAAGAGGCGTTGGAAGAAAAGAAGGTATGTTCAGCAGTATTCCTAGACGTAGTCCAAGCATTTGATAAGGTTTGGCACCATGGTCTGGAATTTAAGCTTCAACGAGATCTACCAAAACAACATTTTGAATTTCTAAAGTCATATAAATGACCGTTACTTCGGGTAAGACAGGAAGAGGAGTATTCAAAACTAAATAAAATATTGGCAGGAGTCCCACAAGGTAGTGTGCTTGACCCTGTGTTATACCTTCTGTACACAAATGATTTACCAAATATAGCAGAAGCCAGAATAGGGACTTTTGCTGATAACACTGCAATTATGACCACTGATGTTAGTATTTTCGAGTCAACACGGAAACTACAAAATGCTGTTAATACAGTGAACACTTGGACAAAAGCTTGGAGAATAATGCTAAACGAATCAAAATCAACACACATCAACTTCACCAACAAGAAAGTGAAATACATCCCGATTAGACTGAATTTTCAACAAATTCCTTACTCAGACAATGCGAAATACCTTGGCATGACACTAGACACTAAGCTTAGGTGGAAAGCACATGCTTAAAAGAAAAGACAAGAATTGAGTTTTAAATTCAGAAAAATACAGTGGCTTATTGGAAGAAACTTTGAGCTGACAAAAACTACTATTATATAAACAAATCCTTATACCTATCCGGACATACGGCATTCAACTTTGGGGATGTGCAAAGAAAACTACAGTTAAGATCATACAAACATTTCAAAATAAAGTACTACGTAGCATTGTCAATGCTCCATGGTATATTAGAAATGACAACCTCCATCGAGAACTAAACATGGAATACGTCAGTCATAAAATAATTAAGCTTACAAGGAGTCATGCACTGTGACTGCAGCAACATGACAACGAGGAGCTGCGGAACCTACTGGATCACACCAATGGACCAATGCGCCTAAAAAGAACAAAGCCTTTAGAGTTAGTGGTTCCCTGAACTACTGAAATCAAAGGACTGGACGAAATGGAATGAACCGATTTTTCTCATCCCACAAGATGCTACACTGCTTAAAAATACAAAACATTTACTAGATAATCACTGAGATCAGTTGTAATATTATACAGAAATATAGATATCTTAAACAAAAAAAAAATAAAAAAAAATCATCGCTTTTGTTGTGTCCCAGAATCCAAGCTCACCACAAGATTGTTTCGGGGAATTTTTGCACTAACCGGTCGAATTTTGGAAAATATATGCATATTTTCCTCAATGCTCTCAATTTTCAAATTTTATGTTAAACTTCTGTCATACCAATAAGCAACTTGTGACCAGTTTTATAGCGGCTATACAATAAAACATATCCTCGGTAGTATAGTGGTGAGTATCCCCGCCTGTCACGCGGGAGACCGGGGTTCGATTCCCCGCCGGGGAGGATTTTTTTTATTTTTTTTGGATCTAGAAAACAATTATTACTCATAGGCATTCATACCTTAAACGAGAGGTTGACTAGTTATGTTTTCTTTGCTAATAATAACTTATAAAATAAGTGATACTTTACAGCTTCGCTTCTCTCTCTCTCTCTCTCTCGCTCTCTATATAATAAGAATTTCGCCTATATAAACATTTCCAAATCAAAATATTAAGACGAACAAAATTCCAAAAAAAAGTAAAACGACATTGAACTAAGTTGTACAATTTCTTAGTTAATACTTGTGTAAATCTGTCGTCTCCATCACATTTCACATACGGTGAACTAATTAACCATTCACAAAAATACGCATACGTACACATATACAACTTTTCAATTTGAGTAAAACGCGTGTGCGTATAGATTGCCGAATGTCGTAATACGTACGAGTATATATATATGTGTAACGTAGGCGCGATTTCTGATTTCCGTTCGAGTATTGAAAAATATCACCTACATAATATTATATATAAAGGTAAACGATTCAGTGTGTTAACACAATAAGTGTTAATTTTTATTTGCTTTTCCGCATATTTATCGACCAACAATATATAAGTTGTCACTTGACCTTATTCGTTGCACTATTCAAAAATATATCGGACCCATGGGTTCACTGCACATGAGTACGATTACAAACAATGGCCATATATGTGTTACTAAGTAACACAAAAGTCCATACGGGTTCGAATTACATATGTATATACAATTATAATGTATGTATACAAATGAGATCATATATTATAACGATCGTTAAAATTATTAAACGGAATAATTAAATTTATTTTACTCGGAATTACACTAATTTTAATTATTAATTTCAATTTATTTTTGGAATTTGGCGAAGTAATATATCGGTCGTTCGGTGTCAGCAGGTGTACTTCATATATAGCAATTTACACATATTATATACACCATGACGTGTGAAAGCTAGTTTATAACAATATATTGTATAACGAATCACCTATAACAAGCTATATATGGCATAACACCGCGTCAAACATGACCGATCGAACCGTCATACACATTTTACTAAAATTGGATAGAATTACATATAGACAAGGTTCGTTAGAACATTACAATATAACAGCTGTTCCAATTTTTATCTAATATAAAAATTATTTATCATCGTTTTATAAACAAATTGTTTTTTGCTCCATCCAAATTACCTCTGTAAATCATTCATTCATATAATAATTCAATATTTGTTATAAGGTAAATTGGAAGCAACACAAAAAATAATAAATTTGTTGTTTGATTGATTGGGTAAGTTGATAGCGATCAAACATAGTTATTAAGCATTATGTATGAATACATAAAATCAGTGAATATAGAATTGATTGATATGGATAATTGTTTGTGTACACACGAGTATGCATTAACAATAAAAACTGACATTTTTCGGGGTAATTGGCAATGAATGACAACTATTACTTCTTTATAAAGGGGTTTTTCGGATTTGATGGGGTTTTTAGAAGACTGTGCTTCTATTATTAATTATTTATAAGTATTGGTAAACGTTGTCGGACATCATCTGTAATGTGGTAGTATTTCAGCCATAGGTCAGTTTTGAACTGATGAGTGACGTCATTGAATGACTGGTTAATGCTATTCAATTATAAGGGTTGTCTTTGCACATGTTCACAACATATCAGTGAAACTAGTTTATTGAATAGATAATTTGTTGTCATTAATGCTTAAATATGATTTCAGCCATGTGACAACTGCGGCTGGCGCAATTTTTACACTTTTCGCAGCAATTGCAGCCGTATCTCGAAAATAACTAGCCAAATGTTGTGCTCTAAGTATTCGATTGTCTCGGATTTATCGGCATAGACATGTGACTTAGCATATCCCTAACCAAAGTAATCTAATGGAGTTAGGCCAAACGATCTTAAAACCAATAGTCAGAGAATGGAGACTGGCGCAGGAACACTATTTCTCTGACCATCATTATATAATCTTTAGCCTTAACGTTTCCCCTGCCACCCTGAAAGCTTGTCTGGATCCCAGAAAGACAAACTGGAGCAAGTATTGGTGAACGTTTATAGAACTACTTATACCAGAGACCTCTGAGCCACCAGAGACAGTGAAGGAACTTAAAGGCATAGTGGACACTTTCACTAATGCTTGAAATCAGTCCTTCAACGCTGCATACCCAATAGGGTCATGGAGACTCTTCTGCGACAAGATGAAAGAAATCTCCGAGACCACTCGTCTCAGAAAGATTGTGTCTTCCAATCCTACCAGTCCCAGGAATTTAATTAAACCGGATGGATCCTGGACTGCTTCTAGTGAGGAACCTTTGAAACTTCTCATCGAAACCCACTCTCCAGGAAGCTTCCAAGACTCGACAGAGACTAGTAGAACGAATCCTATGGGCACTTGAAGGGGTCAATTCCTATAAATCCTGACCAAATTATTCCTGTCGAGATTCAGAAAAACTCGAGGATTATGCTCCCCTGGCTGGAAGTAATCTTCAAAAGTTTAAAACTATAGTCTTTATTCCACGGGGGTGGATCCAGGTCAGAGTGATCTTTATTCCGAAACGGGTAAATGCTCACAGGACTACTCAAAAGTCTTAAGACCCATAACTTTATCATCATTTCTATTGAAAACCTTGGAAAGGCTAAGGGATATATACATACGCTTAAAAATAAAGTGACTGGCATTTCAATATTCAGATAGTCTGAGTCCCCGGCCATTTAGACATCATGGGAAACTGCAGAGCAGACGAGCTAGTGAGGCACGGTATAACTCTCCAACTGCTACCGGAAAGGGCAAAGTTGGAGAGACTCATTCCCGCACTCAAGACTGTGCTTAAAAAGGAGGCATTAGCACCAGCGAACGATAGGTGGACGAACTTCCTCTCATGTAGAGTTGCTAAAGCTGGACAAGAAACGCTCGAAGCCACTCATCTCTGTAAAACGATCGTGGGGACACTCCCTTTTTGGAGAACATGCGAGGAGGTCTAGAAGCTAATAACTTTTGCAGAAGCTGTATAGACGAGGAGGAGGAAGAAACTGTAGTTCACCTCCTATGCTCATGCCCGGCTTTGGCACACAAAAGACATGAATATTTCGGTAAGTTCTTAATGGACTGCCTCTCTGATCTCGAAAACTGTAAGGTGCGGAACTTATTACGCTACGTAAGTAGTTCAAACTGGTTCTCATAAGAGTACAAGGCAAGTAAGATTCTGTGGTATCACAACGGACCGTTGGCGGTCTAAGTGTGCTGTAGCAGCCACTCACCTAACCTAACTTAATTGGGGTACAAAAATCATGTCTTTAACATTCTCTTCATCATCGTTTTTGAAGACATCCAATGGTCCAATGATTTTGCCGGCACATAAAGCACATTAAATTTTCTCCTGGATGAAATGGTGTTTCAGCAAAGGCTTGTGGATTATCTTCACTCAAAATCCGACAATTCTTATTATTAACGTATACCCATTCAATCACTACTGGATGCGTATTATCATTTAGAGTATACGTGATGCGAAAACGATCAATAGTTAACCGAATTAACCGCTGTGATGAACGATTTTATGACGACTGTAAAATTGCCCTAGTACACAATGAGTCAACTAAACATTTATTTTGATAAAATATGTCAACAATTTGCAAGCGTTGCTCTGACGTAGGTCTATTCATTATGAAATGGCAAATCAAACTAACAAAAAACAAATATCAGCTGTCAATTCGGTTAGCAAACAAAACAGTGTTGCCAGTTTAAAGATGTGGACCTCCTAAAACAACCTTTATATAGCGTGCGTCGCTATCTTGCAGCAATTCTAGCGAATTATAGATGCTCGCTTGAAATAGTAAAATTATTAATTTTGTTGCTGTGGCGTGACGAATGACGAATTTTGGTTGTGAACCCCACAGATTCATCGCTTTTTCTAGGGTATATCATATAATACATATTACTTGAATGGTCAACATTTATTTAACGTTTACATAGGATTACTAATAAGTACATTATCTAATTTAAAATTATAAGAGCATCTTCAACATTGTTCGGTAGGTTGATCTCAGGAATACGATTCAAACTTCTAACTTTTGTCATAAGAATAGATAGACTGAAGTAAACTTATATTTGTTTTTTGTTGTGACAGGTGCATGTTTTTAGATTTCTAAGACTCTATTTTTAGAAGGTTTCTTTTGGAAACTACTTTAAGATACAAATTAATTTACGATCATAGTAGTTTACGATTACGATCATAATTCCACATGAAGTTACAAAACTTAGCCGCATTGTAGATTACTTCGCAATACTTTTAAGATAAACCATTCAAAACTATCTGTTTTGGGGCCGAACCACTCCAAACTCATTCCAACTTATGGCAAATAGTATATAGTATCGCAATGACAATCTTTAAGATTTTAATGGATTGGTTACGTATTCCCACCCTCGTAATCGGATATTCCAGATTCTCACATATTCCAAAATTTTGTGTCTTAAAACCCATATAACCCCAAATTACCAAAAACTCTAAATCCACCTACCAGTAGGATGACTAGAAGCAGTTCAAAAAATAAATTTTGAAAAGTCGGTAAGAAAAAGTTTATATCTATAAGTGCCTTGGAGGTCATGTAAGCAGATGGCGGCGATTATATCCCCAATATCAGCCATATCTCAGTGGAAATGTCTTCAGAAAGGATACTCGACGATAGTTAGATCGCTTAACGAAGGAACTGGCGAATCTAGACTATGTTACACCGACAGGTTCCGAACTACCTGCTCCTCAAGGGAGTCTTGGTTCTTTACGAATGGCTCCAAGCTACACGGTAAAGTAGGAGCTGGAGTTTTCTGTGATAAATTAGAAGTAGATATAGCAGTTCGGCCCCCTGATCATTCTAGCATGTACCAGGCAGAGGTGATAGCGATTGAGGAGGTCCTGAACTGGTTTAGAATAACGTTGGGTAAAACTTTCAGATAGTGAGCATTTCAACATCCAGGTAGTCTGGGTCCTCGGCCACTCAGACGTCATGGGAAACTGCAGAGCGAACGTTCAAGCGAGGCATGATACAACTCTCCAACTGCTACCATAAAAGGCAGTATTGGCAAGACACTCAAGACTATGCTTAAAGAGGAGGCAATAGCCTCAGTGAACTATAGGTGGACGAACACTTTCTCATGTAGAGTAGCAAGGCAAGTCTGACCAAAGCAGGACTTGAAACACACAAAGACACTAATCACCCTACGAAGACGTGATCTCAAAACGATCGTGGCGATACTCACAGGACACTGCCTACTTAGAGAACATGCGAGGAGGTTAGGTCTAAAAGTTAATGACTTTTGCAAAAGCTGTATGGACGAGGAGGAGGAAGAGACGGTAGTCCACCTCCTATGATCATACCGGTTCTGGCACACAAAAGACATGAATATTTGGGAAAGTTTTTAATGGACTGCCTCTCTGATCTCGAAAACTGTAAGGTGCGAGACTAATCACGCTACGTAAGTTGCTCAAACTAGTTCTCATTAGGGTTATATTGAAGTAAGATCCTATGGTATCACAATGGACCTTCAACGTAACCTAATCCTTACAAATGTTGCTTGACAAATATGCAAGGACTTTGCCTATACCATCACAAGTTATGGTGGTTGTATTTGGTTGCTTTATTATTGCTTAAAAGCAGTTCTCAACCGAAATCGTCTAAGCTTTTTAAAACCATATATAATACACGTTGTAGGTGATTAGCTCAACAAATGAATATTTACACACCTTATGAGTATTCAATGTCATCGGGCATAAGTTGGGATGGTTCGTTTTTTGGTCTACAATCAATATTGGATTAATAGAATTGAAAAATCTGTCTGTTTCTGCTGTCTGTATATCATATATTCAATGATATAAATGCAGAATAATCTGGATTAACAAGAAGTTGTATTAGTGTTAATGGTATATGATTGAGTAATGTGTCTGATAGCATGCTTAGAGCTAATGGTAACACATATTCTACTGTTGCTGAATTTTAAACATTTCACCGAATTGTTGCTCAATCTGTAATACAACCTCGAACTAAGACAGTAAACACATGGTGTATCTTTTGTGAAGGAATCGATGAGCTACTCTCAGCAGCCAGATTCCAAAAGGTTTGATTAAAAGATTATACTAAGAAAAGCCCTCCGTGGAAAGGAGTATGGAAACTTTACCGAAAGCCGAGAGGAATCTCAAGGACATCAAGACATTAGTAACCTATTTAATGAGACAAAGTTTACACTTTATAATAGAATACGCAGAGTCTGTTGGGAAACATTTGCTTACCTAACGGTATCAGAAAGGCAATATACTTGGTATAGAAGAGAGCGGGAAATAGAATAGATTCTTAGAAGAGCAACCTAGCTTTAATTACATTCCTGATGGAGAAAGGTGATTAATGATACAAAACACCTGTTACGGCTCTATTGGTAGCAGCCGACAAAAGATTGATACGTACGTCAAAATGGATTCACCCCATGTTCAATATATGACACCATTAAGGCGAAATAATACTCTCAATGCGGCATTTTGTCATCTCTATGTCCGCTCTAAGCAACCACGTATTTATAATGATTATACTCCTGGCATATGTGCTGGTTATAATCATTAGGAGTAAATTCGATATAAACCTGTTAGATCTTATAAAAGCCATCGACACAGTATTTTAATGGTGTATATACAGCTGCTGTGTAGGGTTTCCGTTATCAATGGCCCTACTATTTAATATAATGTTTTGGATGCCCTGTTAGCGATGGTTCTACTGCATGTGAATATCAATGAGGACACCGCCTTAACTGCATTTAAGATGCAGTTTGAGTGAAAACCGAAAATGGGCTGAAAAGGGGATACACAGCAGCTTAAAAGGCATCAGGTCAAACACCTGCGAGTCAAAACAGTGTAGAACTCGGAGGTGTATGTTGCGGAACAAGTCATGTGAGTTCATTCATCTTGAGAGCAGAGCAATAAGTCTAAATATAATTCTCTTGGGAAATGATTTGCTAGGTCTAATTGATTAACTGCTAATCTGTCAATGATGAAACACAAGTAAACTGACTGAGATACGCTCAACAAACTAACTTATTTTCAATAACTAAAACTGTCAGTTTTAGGTATAACCCAAGGTCCACACTTAAATTGGGATCAAATTATATAGCAGATACAATTCAGCAGAAAATTTTTAAGTTACAATTAAACCAAAATCCCAACGGGTTGTCAAAAGAGAAGAAAATATGAGTTGAGTGCTTCTTTCCTATTGCAGATCGATACCGTGAAGATGTTTTTAGCAACTTTTTTAGGATATGAAAACTAAAACCGAGATAATATATTTCATTGATCTTGACCATTTTTCAATATCAACATGATTAAGACAAAATTATACATTCACGTTATATATCATTAAAGATTGTGATAGCTCTAAACATAATTTTTAATAATTACTATGTTGACCTAAATGCTCACCGGCCAGATAGCTCAGTAGTTAAAGCTGTGTCTTTGGAACGGAAGATGCCGAGTTCGAATCCTCGAGTGCAATTTGAAACTTTATACGTAAATCGGACCTATAGGCGAGTTAATTGTAATGGCGTTTAAGGTAAGGTACCTCAAAGTGCCAATTACGATGTTTCAAATCATATCTTATTTTTCTACCAATCGAATATTTCGACTGCAACTGCTGTCCCCCAAAAAATAAAATTTACCCGTCAAAACAACAAAATATAGACACCAATGTCAAGTTAAGTACATATATGCACAGGAAGTGATAATCAAGCAAGTATAAACGCGCGCGCGAAGAGTTGGATACGATATCATTATTTTCAAATATTTTTTATCTCAATTTCTCCAAAAAAAAAAAAATTGTGTCGAGTAACACAAAATGTTACAAGTTAGTCATTGTGCGTAAGACGTGCATGTAGCCGCAGATAAGAAAATCATGTACAATAGGTAACCGTCATAACGATGGAAGATGAATCATAACGTATAATCTATAATCTAATCGAGTAGTTTAGTATTCAAAACAAATGAAAGTATGAATAGTTTTATCTTTCTTATATGATAACAAAAGAAAGGCAATAAAAAAATTGACATCTGATTTTTATGTTTTGTGGAAGGTCAGTTATTTTGTACCGAGTGAGCTCAGTACCCTAGTATGCGTAAACATATATTATGTACAGTGAAAGTTGAAATGTTTATGATTTTTTGCTGTGGTTGTAAATTTTTACATTTGCATCCCACTTATGTTAGTATTACGTGGTCCATAATTGGGTTGAGTGATGACGTCATTTAGAGTTTTGACACATATTCAGTCATAACAATTGATTTACGAGTGTTTCGTCGAATGTATAATGATTATGTTAAAGACGTCAAGTATGTAACCTTTACCTAATTTTTGAAATAATTAGTGCGAATTTGCGATTAGTTGTATATACTCGTACATGGTTTAATTGTGGTCAACTTTAAATTGTTATTCGAAACGAGGTCCAAGCACGCAAATGCAACTCCCACAATTTCTGTATAATAGTTAATCTTGATGATATAATACAATATGAAATTAGAATATTTAGACACGATCTAATTAAATTGTACATACATTTTTAATTGCCTTATTATGTATGTGTGTGTATGTTTGGGAATGTAAATGGATAAGTACGTGATAAGATGGTATTATAATTCTGATTTGGGGGTGACATCTAATTTAGAATGACAGCAAACATTATATACAGAATTAATCAAATTAATAAGCTCTGTTAGAATTGTTAGATAACTTTGAATTTGGAAGGTCATTTAGGTTAATCGTATTGTAAGTGATAGGGAGAATCCAATCAAGAATAATGATATATTTGTGGTTGAGTGTGGTTGTGATACTCAAATGATAAGATTTCAGAATGAGATTATTTTGTAGAAAATGTTTTGATTATCATTTCGTTGAAAATCACAATTTCCAACGGTGCACATTGTAGGTGGTCAGCCCAACTAATGCTTCTAATATACAATCGATTTTTATACCGGAGGAAATTGTCGGTGCAACTACCAAGTAGGATTCCGTCCAAATCGGTCAGTCACTGATCAAGCTTTTTTCGCTACGGATGATTAGATTTGAAGCAAGCCTATGACTCGATAAAACGAGAGAGACTATGGTATGCGCTTGAATATTTAGGAATACCACACAAATATGAACATCTTTGTAAAATGACAGTAACCCAGTCACAATGCTGTGTTAAGGTTGAGAACAGGCTATATCGAGAACTTTTGCAATCACTACTGGTGTTCGACAAAGAGATGCGCTGTCCCCAAACTTCTTGTCCGTTGGCCTCAAAATCAATTAGTCCAAAACAAAATATCTGATTTTACCTTTTAGAGACCAAGATGCAACTGATCTCAGTAGTGGTAACCACACGTTTGAAGGAGTAATGAGATTCAAGCATCTTGGATCTCTCATTACTCACGATAATAGTGTGGGAGAGGATATCAAGTTTCGGCTGGCCGATGGCAATCGGGCTTTAAATCTTCTACGTCCACTGCTGAAATCAAAACATTTGGCAAATACGGATAAGCAGAGTGTTGATCAGACCCGTTGTCATGTATGAATTTTTATACCATCTGGGGCATGTTAAATTTTGGCGAGTTGCTTGAGACCACGACATTATAAAAAGGTTACAACCGGTGACATATTTGAATTATTATCATTGCTTCAAATCATAGCAAACCTCAATCTTCGTCTCAATATTGATTGTTACACTCAGTTGATGGTTTAGGTAATTCTGTAAATATAATTCTTCCGTTGAGCTATCGATTTGACAATCTAAGGCGATTCTAGCTATAATTTGGAATCACATCGAAATTTTGACAAAATGATTTAAAATCATAAAATCCTTAATATCTCGGTAAATAGAAGCCCTAGAGCGATTTTAGCTATAATTTGGGATCACATCGAAATTCTGACTCACGTGAGAGTAATGCTTGCAAATTGTTGAAATTATTTATCAAAATAATGGTACTGTTCGCTAGACTTATCGAGCATTATGTCCATTTTACGATCATCACAATCGTCTCGCAGAGCAGCTAACAATCTGCACGTCATTCTCAGCAACTGGAAATTTCTCCATTCAATTTATGGTATATTTTATCTAAGGTTTACGTGAGTTAAAGCCATCCGACTTCTGCACACGCTGCCAATTAATGACCCTGTTAATTGGCCACCAAGATCGTGTAATCCTACTCCATTAGATTATTTTGTTTGTACGGACGCAGTTACTGCCAAAAGTGAATGATAGTGGACGTCCAGATCTAAACAAAACACCTTTAGTTATACAGCCAACTGGGCACATGTATTTCATTCCAATATTCGTTAAGATGTTAAGCGATATTCGTTAAGATGTTAAAGAATAATTTGAAAAGTTCGATTTATTCCTGCAGATAAAATACCAAAAAACTATATTAAACACCGTGAATGCCAGCATTATCAATTACCCGAAACCCAGCTTACCATAGTAGAAATTACATCTACCAAGCAACGCCTTCAGATAGGATCAGTGTATTGTCCACCTAGATATAACCTGAAGAAACCGAACTATTTGAATATCCTACAACAGTTCGATGGTAGATTTATACTAGGGGGTGATTTTAATGCAAAGCATGTTGATTTTGGCTCTAGGCTTACAACAACCAAAGGTAACGAACTTAAAAATGCAATAGTAGAAATGGGATGTACCGTCCATTCCTCTGGCAAGCCAACATATTGGCCCACGGATGCAGGTAAAACTCCTGATCTACTGGATTTCTTTATATCAAAACAAGTTTCATCAAATTTTATTGAAGTAGAGGATAATTCAGATATGGACTCTGATCACTCTGCAGTGATACTTTCCTTAAGCGACAAGATAATTAGAAAGGAAACGAGACCAACTCTTGCCAATAAAACAACTGATTGGGCGAGCTTCAGATCTGAAGTAGAAAATAAGATTAACTTACAAACACGACTAAAAACTATTCAGGATCTAGAAGAAGAGGTAGAAAATTTCACCGATATCATTCAGATTACCGCTTGGAATAATACTAATGGAACAGTATCCAAAACCATTGGTAAAAGTTACCCAAGAGAAATTCGGAATCTTGTCTTAGAAAAAAGAAAAGCTAGGAGAAAATGGCAACAAACAAGGAGTCCATCTGATAAGACTATTCTAAATAATAAATCACAACAGCTTAAGCGAGAAATTCAGAAGCTAAATGAAAAATCGTTTTCTTTGTATCTGGGAAAATTGACCGCTGATGAAGATACGAACTACTCACTATGGAAGGCAACTAAAAGTATAAAAACCAAAATTACGCCAATCCCTCCTATTAAGAGAAATGATGGGTCGTGGGCTAGAGATAACAAAGCAAAAGCTGAAGAATTTGCTAACCATTTGGCTGATATTTTCAAACCGAATGAGATTGAATCGGATATTATAATCGAAAATGAAAGCAGCAATTAGGGTGGAAAGGGTGGAATTCTTCTAATAACCCAAAAAGAAGTTACCAGTGAAATACAATTCAATCTGAAGTCAGCAAAGGCACCTGGATATGACCTTATAACGGGAGAAATTTTAAAGCAACTACCAAAGAAAGCTATCGCTAAACTAACTTACTTGTTTAATGCTATTATCAGATTAAGACATGTTCCTTCGGCCTGGAAAGTTGCGGAAGTTATTATGTTACCGAAACCAGGTAAACCCCCTAATGAAGCTAAATCGTATCGTCCTATATCACTGCTCCCTATCATTTCAAAGCTAATGGAGAGACTACTCTTGAAGAGAATGAAGCCAATAATAGAAAGTAGAGACCTAATACCGGGTCACCAATTTGGGTTTAGATGCAAACATTCTACAATTGATCAGGTTCACAGAATAACAAACATTATAGAAACGGCGTTAGAAGAAAAACGAATTTGTTCGACATTATTTCTGGATGTGGCAGCAGCTTTCGATAAGGTATGGCACGAGGGTTTAATACATAAACTTAATGCTATGCTTCCGGGGCCATATATTGATCTTTTGAGATCATATTTATCTGAAAGGCTTTTTAGAGTAAGACAAGAAGATGAGTATTCTGAACTGAGAGAGTATTCTGAACTGAACAGTGACCACATTATATTTTAGTTTGTAAGAATTCAGATGTAAATTGATGGTTAGTCTGGAAAGACTAGTTTCAATAATATAAAAAAAATAAAAAAAAAAAAAAAAAAGATAAAATACCATTCATCACGGCAAAGTAAAGGCGTCAAGTTGTATGACTGATTTTCGAAGGTAACTTTTTTGCTATCGGTGGCCACACATTTATTTTTTGCATGAAATGAACTAGTTGTCCTTAGATTATCTGAAGTTTTCTGAGGAACAAGCAATTCAGAGGAACTTCCTCTTATTCCTGTTATTGAAATTGAAATTGCTAACTTTTTGTAACCAAACAAACCATATCGACCTTGAACAATTCAGAAGCAAACTACCGTATAGTTTTCAGCACTTAATATAATCATTTAGTATATAACGTTTTGGTTCAATAATCGCGATTACTTGCGTATATAAAACGCTGTCACATATATACAAAAACATGAAATTTTTTTTAACTTACCAGCGTCGAGCGTTCTCTTGGTGCAGGGCCACACTAAATCCAAACATGGTATTATCCATACTCGCATGATAGACATAATTCGTGGTATCCAAATTATATCCGTTTACATATAAATCGGGAACTATAAATCCAAACAGCAGTAGTATTGCACAAAATATGATCCTCGCCATGTTTTTAATTTTTATATTTTTGGTTATTACTAATAATTTTAATTAAAAATTCACTTAATTAATTATTTTTGTATCTCTCGCGCGGTCGCTCTCTTTTTAAGTAAGAAAAAAATAAGATTTAAATTTTTATATATAACTTCTTGTTCTTCCACGCCACACTAACACATCACTGATATATGGAATATTAATTTAAATTACAATTATGCAAGGATCACTTTATTTTTAATTAATAATTTATATATTCATATCAAACATGTAAGATTATGTCGTCTTCGTATCTTTATAAAGATGTAATTCTTTTGATTTACAACAACAACTTACAGTAACACAATCGTAACAAAAAATTCAACAAAATAAGAAATAACTGTAACAGCGCGATTTTATTTCAAATAAATACACTAAACTAAACTAAAACTACACAAAAAATTAAATAAAATCATATAAATTTTAAAATAGACGATCGTCTGACGATGAGAACATTATATTTTTCTTAAAAATATAAAAATATCTTCGCGGATTTTTTTTTATATATTTTTTTGTATTTCTTATAGAATCAACAATAAGACGAGAGAATAAGACACACAACAACACACACACACATACACAATTCTTTCCAAAAATAAAATTAAATTTCGGTTTTGTTTTTGTTGTTAACTTTAAAATTATAAATTAAAATGATCACATAACATTTTCATCAACTATATAACTTGTTTTAATTTAATCACAAAACTAATTAAGAAACAAAGTGAAATACATTTTAACGGTATGGATCGCGAAAAATTCACTGATCACAAAATTTTGTGCAACTTCTACTAACCAATAATTCAAAATTAATTAAATTTAATTTAATTAGTTTCTTTTTTACTTTTTTGACTTATACACCCGTCGAAGTCGTCGAATCAACTGAACTTTAATATTTTCTCTACTTTAAAAACTAAATCTTAATTTTTTTTATTTTTGTTGCTGTTATTCGTTTGGTAAAAAGTATACGAAAAACAATAGAAGAAAATTATATTATTAAAGTCACAAACCAGTTAATTATTTTCATGACATCTAGACAGAAAAAATGTAACTATTAATTTTACTATATGTGTATTGGATAAACATTTAACGACATCTATTGGAATTTAGTAGTCGTATAACTTGCGCTATTATCTCATAGACTTTTGTTCGATTTACTTATTAAGGCGAGTTTCATATTAGAAATTAAGAAGCGATATAAATTACAAAATCCTTACACTCGTTATCTTCGTTTATAAATATATGAAAACGCTATGACTCGTTCATACTCATACCTATTATTATTTTGTCGTAACTCATAATTCCGATTTGGTTTTGGCTTATGAATATAAACCTAAGTACTAGAGTTCTTGCTGCAAGGTGATAGAAAAAGCGTACTCTTTAGCGTTTGATTATAAGCACAAGTTCCTAATCCGATGATCGAAACGAACTCGCTTTGTGACGTCTACATATAACAAGGTTAAGATCATATATCACATTTCGTACACCCATCTACCAAGATCCAACTCTTACATCCGTATATGGAAATGGATATAGAATATAACAATGCCACGCAGCAAGGTATCATCCGCTCACACTCGATTATAATAAGTTTAACACTCGTTGCTTTTGAGACCAATGAAAGCTGTGTTCTATCCTAATGGATCCAATATCTCTTTCATTCTTTATATACACAATTACTTTGGTGTTCCAATTTTAACTGCAAATGGAGAAACGAAACAGAATCGAGGCATTTTGATACAGATTGATAATGGGCGATGAAAAGTGAGTTGCATACGATATATGATGTGCGAACAGATCGTGGCTTAAGATGGATGAAGCGTACAAAATATGATAATCCCGAACTAAAGCCACGTAATGCTTGGTTTTGTGAGATTTCGTAAGGGAATTGTATATCATGAGCTGATCCAATCATTTAGGTCATACGATTCATTTCATTATTAAAAACTAATAAGATTAAAGCGCGCCATTAAGGCAAACCTCGCGGACAAAACTGATTATAGCACCGATTTCCATCTCAAGAATGCCAGACCACAATTCGAGGGATCTTATGGTTAGGAGGTTTTGATGCATGAGTTGGGGCATACCAACTATTATTTGTTTTGCTCTCTGCTATATTTTCTCAATAGTTTAAGTTACGTTATCTCCTAGTAGGGATTCAAACCAATCCACGATTCGATCACTGCATTGTGAACAATAAAAACCACTCGCTTGTTTTTCACTAGAACTTTTATTAAAAATCACCACCATTCACTCTTACAGTAGTTTTATTTCACAGTTACTTTTACTATTTCACTTTTTCACTTTTTATCATTTTTTCCCGATTTTAATTTATCGCTGTCCCAATTCAAACTAAAACTCTATACGCTTTCTGTTCGCGTATTTATACTCATTTTGCCCGCTTCTCGGTCATAGTATAGAAGTTTCCGTTTGTTCATTATTTCGCTTGTATACTGCGATTCAAGCTGTATACTGTAAGCTTGTATACTTCGATTCTTCCTCTATAGAGAGCCAACCTTTTCAAATGTACAACCTTTGGTTTCCCTCGGATGCCCTTCTGAATTCGGTAGATTACATCATTGATTCTCGTGATCACCTGGTATGGTCCTTATCAGCCAGGATGTAGTTTTGGTGATAAGCCTCTCTTCTTCAAATTTTCTATTATTTGCACGGATGTCATATCGTGCCTTCATCCTATCACTTGAAATTTGTATCCTTTCTCTGACAAATTTGTGTATCTCGTCGATACCTACTTTCAATTTATCGAAATACGCTTGTCCACACAAAGCTGTTGTAGGAATTGCTCCAAACTTCAAGTCCCAAGGCAATCTTAAATTGTGCCAAAAACGATGGTAGCTGGTGTTATTCTCGTTGACTCATGTGTTACTGACCGCTATGCCATTAGGAACAGTGGTATATTTTGTTCCCAATTACGTTAGTTTCTGTCCACGGTTTTCTTTAGAAGTTCTTCTAACGTATAGCGTTAAACCGTTCGACAATGCCGTCTGACTGAGGATGAAAAGGAGTTGTTCTAGTTTTGTTTGTCCCGAATAATTGACACATTTCCTGAAATACTACTGATTCAGAATTGCATATCGATCAGCAACACATGGCTGATTTTAAATGATGTCTGAAAAATCAATTGGTTTAGTTTTACGCACAGAACTTCAGGAACTACTACAATGAAGGCATAATGGGTTTTACAAGAAAAATTGACAAAAGAATATCGATTAAAACACCACATATTCGGGTTAAAAAGTTTATTTACCGACCAATGGTGCAGTCCTTATAGCAGCGCCAGTTGAAGCAAGGGGTATCGGGTTCGAAGCCGATAGGGCATCACGAAAGAGTTCGGAGTTTCGGAGTGCCTTTAAGCACAAAACAGATTTGTTTGAACATTGATGTAATCTAACTTTATTGTATGCAATCTTATTAGTCAATACACTAGGGATTGTTTTCGCACATACCGTATTCGAAATACCGTATACGACATCGGAAATTGAGTGTTCAGGGGTCATTTTAAAATGTGCGAAATGTTGCTCGTCAGCAATGCGGGGCCTCTTTGGTATTTTTATCAATATTAATAGGAAGGTAATAATAGTTTCAACTATTTTAATCCCAAAAAAAAATGTGCAAATCTGAATTATTTTCAGAATCTCAATCGAGTATAGGTTTATCTGCTATACGCCTAACATCTAACTGGATCGGAGTCATTTTATATTCCACTTCTTTATATTCAACTTGATCAGTGATAGTTGTACAACTAGATGATATTCTTGGGAAAAAACAGCAACATCAAGACGGGTTCCACCACGATCTGGTATAACTTTCGAAGAGCATTCGAGACTAGAATAGCTATATTTTTAAAACTATAACCACAAATCAATTTGTGCTATAACTCTGCGGGTCGAAACGATAGTAAAAAATGGAATAAGAATTGCACATTGAAGGACAATGTAAAGTGAAAACATTTGATGGAACTGCATCGTATACCTGATACTCAAACTGGAATTATGTAATTTATTGATTTTATTTGACTGGGAGTTGAGTGGGACTCTAGTTTCAGACGTAGTTTCAAATCATCCCATGTCATCATCATAAAAATGATGCTAGTTAGCGATAGTGAATTGTACTAATAAGTGCAAGAAAGTAAAAGAAATGGAAACGAATATATATATATATATATATATATATATATATATATATATATATATATATATATATATATATATATATACTCTTCGAGTTTCCACTCCTAATACTGTATCACAAAGGGTTCATGGTGCAAACCTACGTTTCCATCAACGCGCACAGACGGGTTCTGCAACCCTAGCAAACTGGAGTAGTATGAACCAGGACAGAGAAGACATTGGATGTACAGATCTGGACAACTGTTGATGAAGTGTATGCTATCATCAACATTCCTTAAGGCATTCTTCACATACGGCATCACAGATAAGTCCCATGCGACAAAGACGGTCTTTAGAACAGTCATGGGTAGTAGGAACAAATATTCTTAAGTGGTCCTTTTCGTAAAAAAGTGTATAATTAGTGAACTTCGGGTTAAACCCTCTGACAAACTATTTCTACTTACGACAAGTAGGGGTAGCTGTAGGGGTACCACATCAGCTTTAGAATCAATAGGGCAATGTTTTTAATTGTTTAAACCAGTTTTAACCAAACACTTACTCAATTTCAAAGTGGATAGGCACACACATTGCCAGTGCTTTATTGTTGCCTTAACCATTTAGAGCTGGTTAGAGGATTGTTGAAGCAGTTAAGGACAGTTTTACTATCAGTATACAAAATATAATCTCTTTATCATCGGCGCAACTAGACTCAGTTGAAATCACGTAGTTGGTGACAGCAATTAATTCCTCTTGATGAATAGTACAGTACGTCCTCAAACAGACTGAGGTTCTCAGATTACACTATAGACAGACTACCAAATTCAGCACCCTGGTCAAAGAGTCCTGCGTCTGAAAGTACAAATGATTCCGATATGTGACTGAGCAATTCTGGTGAGAACCACTTAGGCAAGAGCCTTCTTATAATCATAATATATACCATGTCGAATTCAAGTTGCTGAAATTAGCCCAAGCCCGAAATATTTTTAGTTTAAGCGTTGGCTATATATCGATATATGGATTTTAACTGCTAAGATTCATCTTTCGACATTACACGCAATTGTGAAGGGTTGGAGAGTAATGAACAAAATATAGTTTGTTCTCGCATTAGGACTTGATAGATCTACAGTTAATACGCATATGATTGCCTAGTATGGCCATATATGGTTTAATATATTTATTACACGTTTTAGTGCAAATAACATTTTATTAACAATTTTTCGGGATAGCTATCTATGTATACTTTAGTCTATAAATGAATAATAATTATTTCGGGCTTAGGTTAACGTCAACGACTTGTCGATTTCCGGCAAAGCTCGTTTAAATGTATTAAGAGTTGATCTATAGTCTAAAATAGTGCCAAAAACGTTTCACGCCCCAGCATTCCTTAAGCGAAAAGCGGTCAAACAAGCTGTAACAAAAATCAAGGATTTTAAGGGAGAGAATGAGCTCCATGGCTATAGGAGATGAGTCGAAGGCGTGGTTCTAGTTAAAGCGTGTCAAACAATATTTTGAAAACAGTAAGGTTTAACCGAAAAACTGGTTTAAACACCAGATTTCGATAAATAAGGAGTGAGATGTATTCCAGGACGTGTATTTATCAATGGTAGATCTATAACCAAGTTGACCGCCGTTTTAAGATTGCTTGTTAAATAATATGAAAGCACTGTAAGGTTTTAATGTGAATATTGTTTTCGGGTTGTATGTTACTGGTTAAGAGAGTTTCTCATTACGCCGCGGTCTCGAGTGTGTAAAAACATATTTAGCATTAATCGTTATAGCACCAACCGTTAAAATGGTTTGTAAGGTCTCAGTTGAGACGCGGTAAGAGCCGTTCACAGTCTCTAAGCCATAGATTATTATTGTTTTCGGCTTATTGTTGTTTTACTGCTGTGGTTATCTCAAGGACTAAACAAGAACTGAACGGAGCTAAAGCTTCACATAAATTGTAAAGGATCATTTATAGTAAGATTGTGAAGTATTAACGAAATTTTCTACCATAATTAAGATATTGTAGACCCAGAGGGCCAACGTTGTACGTGATTAACGTGTAAAACGTGTTCACTTTCCATTCATCGACCATTCGTTTCACTATACGATTTGAATATACTCTCTGGGAATATTAAGACTCTGAAATAATGAAATCAATCCCTTACGGACACGATATTTTTACTCCCGAAGATTTATCGCTCCAATTTGTATTGCAAACCTCAACATTGGTATGATCTCAACAGTCTATGACACAGACGATGGTGACCTACAATTGTTAATCTGTTCACCTGTCATTCGCGCTTGTTTCGTTCACAAATTCGTTTAGAACAAAAATTTCTTTAATTTTCCCTGCAACTTTGTACCAAACTTACGTTTTTTTAAAGCCCACATCTCGTTTCGCATATTATTAAATTCGAGTCTAATTTTCACCAACCTTTCTGGTAGAGGCATTGACAACTGGAATGTGTACATACAATTTTTTTTTAAATAACACCTTTATTGGTATGTCCAGTTTCCTTGTTATATAATATTCATACGGTTAACTCATGTGGTTTGATTCGTTGGAGCCGCCTTACTTCGTTTGTACTGTCCAGTAGTTGTACGGCCTAGACATTGGTGTGGGTATAAGAAGTCTTTTCTCATGTTTTATGGCACATTCGCGGATGACGTCGTCAATCAATTGAATTTCTAGATCCTTGTGTATTTCCCGGTTAGTCACGAATCGGTAAGCGTTGGTGATCATTCGAAGAAATTTATTTTGACTACGTTGTATAATGTCTCTATTAGACTTATGAGTACAACCCCATAGCTGCGCGCCATACATCCATATTGGTTTGAAGATAGTTTGATAGACTAGTCTTTTGCAATACAGGTTAATTTTGGAATTATGCCCAATTAACCAGAACATTTGAGGTTGTTTTAATCGTATCTGTTCAGCTTTTTGTCTCACGTGATGTTTCCAGTTGAGCTTTGAATCTAAATGCAGACCAAGGTATCTTGCCGAATCAGCCTGCGGCACTTGCGCTCCATTGAGGTATAAGCGTAGATTACTATTTTAGTGTCGAAGTGTAAATGTCACAAAGGTTGATTTAAGCTCATTAAGCACGTTGCAGATTTTCCACTACCTTTGGTTGTGATTCGTCTACTGACATAATTACGGTGTCATCGGCAAACGTACCGATAAATGTTTTATTCGTTTGTGGTAGCATTTTGCTCATTTTGAATATCAATCCCTTGTGCCAAATCTATCAAAGGCCTGGTATACATCCAAATATTTCGAACGAAACATGAGATCCATAGAATACCACCACAGTATCCAGAGCTTGTCGTAGGAGGCGACTAAATCTGGTTGGATCGCTGGGCTGACGACCCGCATCCGTAAAAACCAATTACAGTTAAAAATGTCAACAAAACTAAAAAAATCGGATACCGCCTAAATAACAATGACCCCCCGCTTAAGTACCCGGATACGAGAATGAGGATCAGCACGTGGAACGTGCAGTCACTAAGAAAACCTGGCGCGTTGGACGGCCTCATCACATGCATGAAAGAGTATCGGCTGGAACTCGTAGCGCTCCAAGAAACTCGATGGCCTAAAAGTGGAGTCCATGTGTCCCAAGGCTATACGTTGCTACACAGTGGAGATGACCTCGGAAATCTTGGAGTTGGCTTTCTCATTGGGCCGCAGGTAAAAAAGGCTGTCTTGGACTTCGAGGCAGTCGATAATCGAATGTGTAAGCTTCGCTTGCACATGAAATTAGCCAACCTGTCAATTGTTTGTGTACATGCGCCCACTGAGGTAAGCCAACCCCAAGATAAAGACTCATTTTACAATAATTTGGATAATCTGATGGGCTCTATACCTGAGCACGATATCAGATTGGTGATTGGTGACTTTAATGCTAGAGCTGGCAGAAATCAGACCGACTTATGTAATAACATAGGTCCGTACTCCCGACACGAAACTGCGACCGAAAATGGGGAAAGAATGATGTACTTTGCGATCGCTCATGATCTCAAAGTGGCAAGTACATTCTTTCCCCATAAAAACATCCATTTGGAAACATGGACACATCCACGTAAAACATCCCGAAGCCAAATTGACCATGTGTTGATTTCCAAAGACCGAGCTCGGGTTGTTCAAGACGTGAGATCGTATCGGTCGTCAACAAAATTCGTAGGCAGTGACCATTTTATGGTTGCTGCAAAGCTGCGATGGAAATTTTCGTACAAGTCAAGGAGGACAGGAGAATATAAAACGCGATTCTCCTGTGAAGGTCTGATAAATGAAGAAACGCAACGAAAATACCAAGATCTTGTCAGCAATAGCATCTTACGATCCAATTACCAATCTGATGATGTGAACAGTGTCTGGGAAGTATTGAAAACCTCGGTTGTCGATGCCGCCCAGCACACTCTCGGTATAGTGAAAACTAAGCCCATAAATGATTGGTTTGATGAGGAGTGTCGTCTTGCTGTTGAGCAACGCAATATAGCCCACAATGAAGCGCAGACTCGGTTTACAATTGCAAGGAAAAACAAGGCAGTTCTTGCTAGGAGGACCGCTAAACGCATTTGTAGACAGAAGAAGCGCGAATGGTGGAAGGCTAAGGTCTTAAGAGTACAACAACTCAGCAATGAGCACAATTCGCGTGGTTTCTTTAAAGGAATCACCGAACTGCACCATACCTTAAGATCTCGGTCAACTGCCATTCGGGACCAGGATGGAAACCTCTGTGTTAACGTCGATGCGGTACTCGATACATGGCGTGAACATTTTTCTGATCTACTTAATGTTCCACATGTATCACAAGCTGTATTTGAATACCCTCAAATACAGACCGCGGAGATGTTCATTGAGGATCCATCCTATGAGGAATTCACAATGGCCATGCAGAGATTAAAGAAAAATCGTTCACCAGGGGTTGATTGCATTAATTCAGAGCTCTTGATATTCGGAGGGCTAACTTTGTGGAACTGTCTTTTCGACCTTATTCGATTGGTATGGCGAAATGAAGTTATGCCTGACGAATGGAAAGTGGCCGCGTTATGCCCAATTTTCAAAAAGGGTGATCGCATGAAATGCGAGAATTATCGCGGTATAGCTCTCCTTTGCACAGCATATAAGTTACTGTCTTACATCATCTTGGGAAGAATTACTCCTCTAGCGGAGGAAATTGTCGGTGACTACCAAGGAGGATTTCGTCCAAATCGGTCAGTCACTGATCAAGTTTTTTCGCTACGGATGATTCTTTCCAAGTACTACGAAACATCTCGCGATGTACACCAGGTGTTCCTAGATTTCAAGCAAGCCTATGACTCGATCAATCGAGAGAAGCTATGGTATGCGCTTGAATATTTAGGAATACCACAAAAATATGTACATCTGTGTAAAATGACAGTAACGCAGTCACAATGCTGTGTCAAAGTTGAGAATAGGCTATCGAGAATTTTTGCAATCAATTCCGGTGTTCGACAAGGAGATGCGCTGTCCCCGATACTTTTTAATCTCATGTTGGAATACATCCTTCGTAAAAGTGCAACACCTCAGGACAATATCTTATTCCGACAATCCAATCAACTTCTTGCGTATGCAGATGATATCTGTGTGATTGGATTAAATGGCAACGGAGTGAAAGAGATACTTGATCCACTGGAACAGTTTTCAGCTTCCGTTGGTCTCAAAATCAATGAGTCCAAAACCAAATATCTGATCTCTGGTTTTCGAGACCAAGACGCAAGTGATTTCAGTAGTGGAAACCACACGTTTGAAGGAGTGATGAGATTCAAGTATCTTGGATCTCTCATTACTCACGATAATAGTGTGGGAGAGGATATCAAGGTTCGGCTTGCCGCTGGCAATCGGGCTTTGTATCCTCTACGTCCACTGCTGAAATCAAAATATCTTGCAAATACGGATAAGCTGAAGCTGTACAGAGTGTTGATCAGACCCGTTGTCATGTATGGATGTGAGAGTTGGACCTTGACGGATGAGTACGAAAGATGGCTTCTAACATTCGAGAGAAGAATCATGCGTGTGATATATGGCCCAAAACGCGACGTTGATGGCACATACCGAGTTCTTTTCAATCACGAGATCAGGAATTTAATGCAAATTCCTGATATCGTGCATGAAATCAAAGGACAGCGAATACGCTGGCTCGGTCACGTTCTGCGTGCTGATCCGAAACGAATGATACAGCGATCTTTGAAGGGAGAACCGCCTTTCGGTAGGCGAAGAGGTCGCTGTCGGCGACGATGGCTCCACGGCGTAGAGAGCGATCTGGCATCTTCTGGTTGCTTGCAACAGTATGAAGAGCTGGCTCGTGATCGAAACTGTTGGAGCCAGATTGTTGACACGGTACGGGCCAATAATGGCCTGTAAAAACCGAAAAAAAAAAAAAAAAAAAAAAAAAATAAAAAAAAAAAAAAATACATCCAAAAAGACGACGGGGCAATATTTCTTTTCTTCTAACGCTTGCTCTATCACCGTAAGCATTCGATGGACTTAATCTATTGTAGAATGGTTGTTCCTGAACCCAAATTGAAAATCAGGGACGTTTACCATTGGCTTTAGACGTTTCAGTAGTAGTTTTTCAAACAGATTTGATAGGGTCGGAAGCAGTGAAATTGGTCTGTATGATGTTACTTCTTCATCTGGTTTACCAGGTTTCTTCAGCATAATTATTTGGGCCGTTTTGAAGCATTTGGGTACATACTTCAACCTCATACAGGCATTAAATAAGTATGTGATCATGATGATTGCTTTACGTGGAAGCTCCTTGTACAGACCCGGTGATATTTCATCAATTCCTGGTGCCTTCTTTTGGTTCAGACTTTTGTCGATTTCTTGAGCAATTTCCATTGGTGTGACCCTTTTAAAATCCTGATTTGGTTGATAAGCAGGTGTTGCGTCAATGTTGGATTGAATGTTATGGGGCTGAAACACTGTTGCTAGGTGTTGAGCAAAGAGTTCCGCTTTTTCTTTGTCTTGTCGAAACCAACTGCCTTGAGCATTTCTTATAGGTGGTATTCGAACTACAGGTCGTTTAAAATTTCTGGTTGCTTTCCATAACGAGTAGTCCTTATTCATTTCTTGACCTAGCCCGCTTAGGTAGTTGTCGAAGCAATCCTGTTTGAAGCTTTTGATTAGTCTATTGACTTTGTTACTTACACGATTGAAAGTTGTCTTGTCAGCGGGATTTCTGGTAAGATGCCATATTCTCCTTGCCTTTGTTCTTTCTTTGATTTGTTTTCTGATTTCAGCCGGATATTTAACTTCGATCTCCGTTTTATCCTTTATTTCTGGAGTAGTTAGACTAGCGGCCAATTGAATGTATTTAATGAAATTGTTTGTTTGTTGTTCCAATTCGTCAATACTTTTAATACTAATTTTTAGCTCAAGTAGATCTTCCATTTTTCTCTGAAAAGATCCCAATCCGTGAATCGATTAGTAAGGTTTTACTTTTTCTGTTATAGCGTTTACTGATAACAGTACAGGAATGTGATCAGACGTTAAGTCGTTAATTCCTTCGATTCTAGTGCAACTGGATGGAATATCTTTTATGATGAAGAAATCAAGTAGATTTGGAATTTTTCCTGCATCCGTTGGCCATCCTGGAGAAAACTATTCGTAGTTGTTTTCCTGAACCGCATTGAACAAAGCATTCCCTTTCCAGGAGAAATTAGCCTGGAACCCCAAACTGTTTGTTTTATATTATAGTCCCCTTCAATAATCAACCTTGGAGCGATTTTATTGAAGACGTTATTAAATTGTGACTTCGTTGGTGTATGCCGTGGAGGACAGTATGCTGCCGCACTATTTAAATCTGCGCCATTATATTGGATTGAGATCACAGTTACTTGCATATAGCTTTCACGAATATCCTCTTGTTGATTATGTTTGATATTATTTTTAATTAGTACAGCTGAACCACCTCTGGCTCTTTCACTAGGATGTGTTGTCCAGTAGGAGTTAAATCCCTTTATTCTGATAAAGCTTGTGTTCGAGAAGTACGTTGTTCGTTAAGAGGCAGTGGTATTTTTGGGTGTTTCTGTTCAGTGTCATTGTTCATACTTTGTGTAATATTTTTTGGAGGTATTTCTGTTTTTGTGCGCCCACGTTTCTAAGTATTTCTGTTATCAGCACTGGAAACTTCTTTTTCCAGTTCTTCATCATCTATACAATAATCCTGTTGACTCAGAGCACTGCATTTATTATTCTGTTTAAAAGCTGGAAATTGCCGCAGCAGCCACTTGGAATTTTTTGAATGATCATGTTTACTGGATGATTTTAATCTCTTCTTTTAGTATAGAGTTTTCTCTTTTAAGTTCAGCAACTTCATTGCTCAGCTGGCGCGATTAGATTCTCCATTTTTTGAAATTTATTTAACAGCTCCTCTCTGCTTATAAAATTTTTTGATGCCCTCGGCATTTGTTCTGATAATAAAGTTCTTTTTTCAGAGGGGACTGCGTTGTTTGCAGATATGAGTTTGCTATTTAAAACTGGTGATCTCAACATTGTCGTGCTTTTCGGAAAGTTGTTCCCTCTATTTGGCAGTAGTTGTTCCTCCACAGGATCTATGGTATCGGCCTCCGACGAATATATGAAGCAGCCGGGTTGATTTAATGCTATTAAAGATGCATCCGTCTCGCTTTCTAAACTTTTTCCATTCATTATTATTTGTTTTTATTCTCACGAGTTGCACGAGAATTAACGGTCGCCTATGACAGAGCTCTGCGTTTTCATAGGAAGGCTATGGGTTGAGTTCAATATATTGTTAACAGGATTTTTTTAAAGCTATCTCTTGCAGGGATTGTTGAGGTGAGGTCTAACGTTAAGTAGAACCACGCGTTATATCTCGACTATATGTGATAAGACCATGAACACGCGGTTATTTCTTAACTTCCACATACCAAGTTTATGCCAAGTTCGATATTAGATAAATGATATTGGTTTAGAACTGTAAGTGGTTTGTCCAACGAGCTAAGCATAGTAATGCTATTGTTCTACAGGTATCTAAATATTTATGAATCATGCCTCTACCCACATGGTTTAACCTAAATTTACAAACGTAATACTTTCGGCGTTATAGTACCATATTTACTCAGTAAATCTATGACGATTGTTGTTAGCCCAGATCAGTGTAATTGAACCTGTTGTGTGTTAAAGTAAATTTGATCCATAAATCACGTGCTTTCAGCAGACATATCAAATCCCTAATTCAACATAAAATTACAAACCGAGATACGTTTCCGCTTCGTTCGTATTACCCATTAAATAATTTCAAATATTTATTGATCGCATAAGTATCACGATAAACGTTCTACCATTAACCACCAAAACATATACATATATGGGGTGAGGGACGGAACGACTCACCATACAATATACTCAACATATTGTTTTCCCGATATTTGATTTTTCAAACCCTCGATGTGTTGATTGATAATGTTATTGTTGAATGAGACGTAAATGTATGTACATACATAGCAGACAACGGGGAGATATATGCTATAGTTATACGAGTATGCGGAGACGATTAAATGACCACGAATTAAATATTTTAAAGTGTTTACAGATATATCATTTTTAATGAGTGGAGTGGATTCTCTTATTATTTATGTACATAATACATAATGTTTATTTATGTATAAATAAATTTTTAATAGAAATTTATGTAATTTGATATTTCATAATCATCCCAGTTTTGTTATAACGATGAAAATTATTTTTATCATATTATGATGAATGAGTTGACGACCACTTAAATGTTTATTATACGATTATGATGATCTACTTATTCGAATCGGGTTATTGAATTAAAATGAACTGTTTAGATTATTTATGATTTGTTTGAATGACAGAATATCTCTTTGTAACGGTTTTTACAGGACACTGTTGGCCCATACCGTGTTAACAATCTGTCTCCACCGGCTTTGATCACGAGTCACCTGTTCATATTGTGGTAAACAATTAGAAGATACCAGAACGTTCTCTACGCCATGAAGCCTTCACAGCTCCACCTATATTTATCGTTTTATCATTCGGGTTAGATCAGCACGTAGAACGTGACCGAGCAAGCGTACTCCTTGTCCTTTGATTTCTTGCACGATATAAGGAATTCGCATTAAGTTCTCATGATTCAAAAGAACTCAGTATGTGCCTCAGCATAATTCGCTCTCGAATTTTAGTTCTCTCTATTACACTTTTGTCAAAAACCAACTCTCACAACCATGCATGACAACGCATCTGTTCAACACTCTGTATGATGTCAGCTTATCCGGAAGATATTTGTAAGATATTTTAATTTCAGAAGAGGAAGTAGATGGTATAAAGCCCGATTGCCAACAGCAAGACATTATTGTTAGAAATGAGAGATCCAAGATACTTGGATCTCTTTACTCCTAATTCAAACGTCTGGTTACCATGACTACTGAAATCAATTACGCCTTGGTCCAGAGATCAGATATTTGGTTTTGGTGTCGTTGATTTTGAGACCAACGGAAGCTGAGCACTGTTCTAATGGATTATCTAATAGAGATTCTGTTCTAATGGATATTCAAATGCAGCTTGTAATATATGTGGAACATTAATTAGGTCAGAAAAAAATTCACGCCATGTATCGCGTACCCCGTCCTGGTCCCGAATGGCAGTTGACCATGTTTTAAAGGTATTGTGCACTCCGGTGCCTCCTTTAAAGAACCCAAACGAATTGTGTGCCGTCCTCCTACCAAAACCGGTTTATTTCCTTGCGATTAAAAACTGATTATTATTCTTTCTACATTTTCGTTCGCAGTTTCGTGTCGGGAGTACGGACCTATATTATTATATAAGACTTCGTGCTCTGGTATAGAGATTATCAGATGGGCATGTACACAGTGGGCGCATGTATACAGAAAATCGACAGGTTTGCAAATCTTATGTGGAAGATTAGCTTATAGATTCGATTCTCGACTGGAAGTTAAACACACTATTTTTTATCTGTGGCCTAATGATGCACAGGTAAAAAAGATTTCCGAGGCCATCAGCACTGTGTAGCCTTTTGTACATGTGGTCTCCACTTCTAGCTCAACGAGTTTCTTAGAGAGCTGCGAGCAAAACAATCCACGTCGTTTTCAGTCAAAAAGGAGGCAACTCTCACGGTTTTCATGGTGTAGTGCATCATGAATTTTTGCCAGAAGGCCAGATCGTAAACAAAGAGTATTATTTGGGCGTTATAAGACGTTTGCGTCAAGCAATTCGCCGAAATATACAAGAATTGTGGGCAGAAAACTCGTGGATTTTGCACCATGATAACGCACCGTCGCACAGTGCCATCATTATTTGTAATTTTTTGGCGAAAAATGCAACGAATACCAAAAAACAGCCACCGAATTCACCTGATTCAGCTCCCTGTGACTTCTTTCTGTTCAATCGAGTTGAAAAACCGCATTACGAGACAAGCGTTTCAGCAGCCGAGACGAAATATTGGAAAAATCTTCCTAGCACTAATGGACATACCAAAAACCGATTGTTCCTTCGAGCCATCAAATATAAAAATGGAGACAGTACTACAGCAACAGAGCGAAGGAGGAACACAGCTCTTAGTCACCATAGCGGAGTTTCGCATACAGGCAAGCGGCACACTCACCCGTCAGCAGTTGGAGAGAACCCAGCAAAATGTCGGAACCATTTATTCAAAGTATCGAAATGCGGATAAAGAGTTGGTAGTCCAAGAGCATATTGCTCCATACCTGATTGAACACCGACAAATACAGCTTGCTTACGAAGAGTTCATGGAGGAATGCCAAGCATACAAAGTTCTACCACCACTACCGACAAAGAAAGAAGAAAAAGTGATATCGCCAAAACAAAATCAACGAGCTCCATCACTGGCACTGTCAAAAAACTAGAGTCAAGTCTCCACATTTCTGCTGAGCTAACCGACAAACAGCCGTTTTTGTTTGTATTACAAACATAACCATTTCAACAATTCAGAGGGTAATCCGTCAACAAGACGGACGTAGATGAAAAACAAATACATAGCAGAAAGTCGTATCACGCCTATACAAAAGTCAGCTGCCCAATTGATCAACCATCTATCAACAATTGGAGAAAATTACGAATGAGCATGGGAAGTCCTCCAAACAAGGTTTAATAACAAACGATTATTTGCAGCTTCGTATATTTCAACACAATACTTACGATTCCCAACATAGATCATGCGAATGCCTCATGGATTCGATCATTATACGATACTACAGTCGAAATGCTACATAACATCAAAATGTTGCGTCTAGAAATTCCATTCGATGAACTAATTGCGTACATAATAATGAAAAAAGTAGATACAGAGACACTAGAGCGGCAGGAAAGCGGCCCAAATGCCCTCGTGAAGTTCCGAGACTGGAGGAATGCATGCGGAACTCCTGATACAAAGGTCGAACATCATACGACACAATAAACCGGAAGTCAAAGAAAATCACCGGATGTTCCTAAACACCAACTACACCAACGTTAGGCAACCAGCTGAAAACAATGCAGCCAACTGCCATTGTTGCAATGACTTATTGCGTCCATTTTCGCAACCTTTCTATCAAAAGGAGAATCGACTTCGTAAATAGAGCTAGAATTTGCACCAATTGTCTCTCTCACAGTTCAAAGATAGCCTGCGGACAAAGGAATCATGTAACTACTGTAACTGTTAGCTGTTAACTTAATACACTGTTACATTAGCCGCCCCAACTTTTAGAGTAAAAGGTAGCAATAAGCACCTTCGAGTACATTCAAACAACTATTCTGTCAACCGCCTTGTGAAGCGCCATTCAAGATCCGAGCCATGATTGATCAAGGTTCCCAAATATCGCTGAGCACAGGGGAAACGGTTCAACAGCTAGGGCTTCCATTAAAACAAACCGAGATAAATATTTCAGAAATTAGGGCCACCACCACCAATGTTTCAAATACATTCGTGCATATTTCCATAATGTCTCATTTTCCGTCGACATACAAATTAAAAGTTGACGCATATGTAATACCAAAAATGGACAGCCAATCACGAGAAGCCAGGAGGAATACATTACGCTTAGCGGATCCAAGTTTTAATCAACCCGCGACGATTAATCTTCTTTTAGGAGCGGGCGTTTACAGCGAATTCATAAGGAACCGAATAATTAGAAGCAAACCCAGTGCTATAAGCACTAGTTTAGGATGGATAGTCTCTGACCCGTCACAAACCACTCTCCATCAGCAAACTGTAGCAACTCATACAATTCACCAGACGGAAGAACGCATAGAAAAATTCGAATTAGAAGAGATTCCGAAAGACGATAGTATTTGTTAAAGATGCTTCATGTGAAACTCTCTTCCAGCAAACAACGAAACGAGATAAAAATGGTCGATATATTGTACAGTTAGTGTTTCAAGGAAAGCCAAATAGATCTACTCGGTTCCTACACCTAGAAAAAAAACTCAGCTTGAAAAAAACCCAGAATTAAGATCACATTATTTAAATTTCATGCTGGAGTTTCGTGCTGGAGTGATTGAACCAAAGGTATTTGTAAAGTTATAGCATTTCCATTTTTTTATTTTTTTGTTTATTACTATGCAATCTGTTTTGGGGCTCAAGGCACTCCCAACTTCTTCGCGGTTCGCTTTTTACGTTCTTACCTTACTCTTTGCAGCCAAATCGAGGACGTACGGCTTTAGGTCCGATTTACCTAACCACCTGCACATTGTATAGCTCCATACTATAGTACTGGCGTGGAAGATGGGTCGGCCCATGGATTCCGCATTCCAACAGGGGGTCATAGTTGTGTTCATTCACACCACCGATCGTAATCAAGTGGTGAAAAATCCCATTTGCTTCCTCCCTCTATCGAGATTCGAACCCGGAACCTCCCACTCCAACTGCCGCAGATTTAACCACTGCGCCATATGGGCGGTGCATTTCCATTTGTTACTCTCGTTCTTACTGCCATTAGAAGATACACGTTTGTTAGTTAATTCCCATTTATATGTCTTGGTAAACGTCAAATATAATGGATTCGGCGTTATTGGAATGTCAGTAATTGATTTATTAATGTTGAAAGGTACGGTGTTAGAAGAGATGCTAGTGGTACCGGATATATTTAGGCAGTGAGTTCAGCCATATTTAGTCACCTTCTACGAGAACCTCTGTTTACTTTACTGTAGTAAGAATGATAATCTTTTGAGAAACAACTATAATTTTAAGGAGTCACTCAAATATTCTCATCCGAATTGGGTGATATAATAGAAATGCCTCAAACACATACTGTATAATGCCGATGGCTAAGTAAAATTATCATAAATGACACACGATTGTATCACCCAAAATAAGGAAATAACAAAAAACTAACCGTCATCACCTTGCACATTGAAGCGGAAAATAATGAATAGGGCAATTATATGTGTATGCTATATGCTAGTGTGCTACTAATAAATGAACTATTATGCTAAATGATTATGTTGGTGCATATAGGATAAAATTTCACACTTGAATAAACAGAAGTGTCATATTATTATTATTAGATAAAAGAAAATAACTAGTTAATACATAAAGAGGGGGTTTGGACTTCTTAAGCACTATTTATATAATGAAATCCGAGTGATTACTCAACATATACCAGATACTATAGAAAACAACCTCATAAATTTTCTAACATGTTAAGACACAAATACTTGTGCTGCATATACTGGATATAACTTTTTAATTATAACAACCACAAATATGACGAATATTCGCATATGTTCTGTAACTATATGATTGACATCACTCATCTCTATAAAAATGAAAAATAAACAAACATAAAAAAATCGCTCATCGTATTTCAGTAATTATCTATCTCAACCGAAAGACAAACAAAATTCTTAACTTCCGATAATATACCGTACAACCAGCCTTCATTCAAAGATCTGTTGATTACGTAATGAGGTATTGTTGTACAATTATCCAATACAGGATTTTTTTTTATTGAAGAACCGCAACCGCTGCTTAAGCAATTCGTTGGATTGGAAGTAATTCATTGGATTCGAATAAGGGAGCACGAGATCGATTATTTATTACTGTACCATAATTGGTTCGTGGGAATTTTAAATATACTTTTGGCAAGTGATGATTAATAATATTTTAAAAGAAACATGATGCCATCCAGTCTGTTACTAATCATGGTAAGTAGATGAAAATATAACATGTGCTTCGAGATGTGGATAAATCTATATGATCTAGGATTTTTTTGATATTTATCAAAATATGTTAATTGGATTTTAACAGCTACAAGCGTAGTACCAAAGAAATTAGAATCTTGCTATCGTAAAAAAGTTTTTTTTCATCCTGCCCCTATCGGGATTAGAACCCAAGCTCCCCTGCTCCAACAAGCCGCAGCTTAACTACTGCACCATTTGATCGGTCATTTTGACATCCCCTTACACATTATTATGGCGAGCAATGATAAACTCGATAACTCCCTCAAACGTGTAGTTACCAATAGTAAAATCCAGTGCGTCTTGGTATCCATAATCGCAAAGATAAGATAATACTATGCCAGTGGATTAAGTATTTATTTCACTCCAATTCATATACAAATATCACTTGTATGAGGAAGCACTTGAGTGAAGTTATTACATTGAGGTGTGTTGGGGTGTAGGACATTATCGGCACTAATGCAAGGACATAGTTCAATTCTAATTGAATTAGATGAATGTCTAATTGAATGTCTGAAATCGACATGGTTAAAGATAGGCTTCTACCTCTTTTAATTTCAACAAATCATTTCTGGTGGTTTATCCATTCAGGGATATGGCTTTTTACCATACTTACTCAATAAAATATCCAAATCACTTGTAATCTTTTCAGGTGGCTCTCTCTATGAACCTCTGATAGGTTGGGGACACACATACTGTACTATTTATCAAGCGGAATTATTTGCAGTTACCCACAATGGCAGCCTTTAATCTCATTGCCGACGATTAAGAGATTATATTTTGTACAGATAGGAAAATTGTCCTTAACTCGTTGAACAATCCTGGAACCAGCACAAAATTGGTCGACGATTGTAGAAAGTGTATAAATCTTGATGCCAGTCCACTGTAACATTGAAGGCAAAGAAATTGCGACTATTTGGCTAAAACTTTGAATTTAAAGCTCACGTGATTAGCAACTCCTACTTGTGGTAAGGGGAATTTCTTTGTTAGACGGTTTAACCTGAAGCTGACTAATTACGTCCTTTACATGAAAAAGGACAACTTAAGAATACTGGTTTCTATATATACTTACTTACTGGCCGTTCAAAATACATCTTGATTGCAAAGGACTGGTAAGTGATGCCATATGTGATGAATGCTTTGAGGATGTTGGTACTAGTTTACTGTCTGGCCTTCGATTGCATCAGATCGCTTGGGGTTAAACTACTCCAGTTAGCTAATGATGCAGAATCGGTTTGTGCACTTGTTCACTACAAAGATAACCTATGCAGAACGCAAAACTCTGGTATGGTGTTATTTTGTTCTTCCGCTGAAGAAATTTTTTGAATTAGTGCTCATTGGTAAACTGTTGTATTCTAAAAGCAACAACTTTCCAGCCTTCACTAACTTTACGTTTCTAACTTTGTTTTTCTTTCATTGTTTCATGGTTAACAGCAGCTCAACAGCAACATTTCTCATGGAATCAATCTGTTTGAGCCTGAGTGATTTTTGTTAATTGGTTCTTACAGGTCGTTAATGGCTCGTACTGAATCAAAAATCTGGTTCCATCGATTTCGATCACGGGCCAGCTCTTCATACTGTTGTAAACAATGAGAAGATGCCAGATCGCTATCTACGCTGTAGAGCCATCGTCGCCGACAACGAAAAAGGTGGTTCTTCCTTTGAAGATCGCTGAAACATTTGGTTCGGATCAGCACGCAGAACATGACCGAGATATGACTCGTTGTCCTTTTATGATTAAAATGTGATTAAAAAGAACGTGGTATATGTTCCATCAACATCACGTTTTGGGCCATATATCACATTCGCATGTTTCTTCTCTCGAATGTTAGACGCCATCTTTCGTACTCATCCATCAAGATTCAACTCTCACATCCATACATCACAACGGGTCTGATCGACACTCTGTACAATTTCAGCTTATCCGCATTTGCAATATATTTTGATTTCAGAAGTGGACTTAGAGGATAAGGCGAACCTTTATATCCTCTTCCACACTATTATCGTGAGTAATGAGAGATGAATCTCATTACACCTTCAAACCAGTTGGGTTACCACTACTGAAGTCGATTGCGTCTTGGTCTCTCAAACCAGAGATCAGATATTTGATTTTAGACTCGTTAATTTAGAGACCAGCGGACGCTGCACACTGTTCTAGTGGATCAAGTATATCGTTCACTCCGTTGCTTTTTAATCTAATCACACTTATATCATCTGCATTTGCAAAACATATTATCTTGAGGTATTTCACTTTTACGAAGGGTGTATTTCAACATGAGATTGAAAATTATCGGGAACGGTGCATCTCCTTGTCGAGCACCGGAAGTAATTGTAAAAGTTATCGATAGCCTGTTCTCAACTTAAACACAGCATTGTGACTGCGATACTGTTATTTTACACAGATGTACGTATTTATTTGGTTTACTCGTTAGGCTTGCTTGAAATCTAGGATTACCTGGTTTACATCGCGAGATATTTCGTAGTATTTTTAAAGAATCTTCCGTAACGCAAAAGCTTGACCAATGACAGACTGATTTGAACGGTAGTCCTTGAAAGTCACCGATAATTTCCTCCGCCAAAGGAGTAATTCTTTCCAAGATAATGCGCGACAGTAACTTGGCAAAGGAGTGCTGCACCGCGATAATATACTCGCATTTCAAGCGATCACACTTTTTCGTCAGTCATTACTTTAAAATTATTCTTAAACCAGAGGTTTTCATCTCAGTCCCGAATGGCAGTTGAGCGAGATCTAAGGTGTGACGCAATCCAGTGTCTTCCTTTAAGAAACCATGTGAGTTGCATTCATTATTGAGTTGTTGTCCTCTAAAGATCTTAGCCTTCCACATTCGCAGTTTTTCTGTCTCCACTTCGCTAGAACTGCTTTATTTCTCCTTCCGATTGTAAATCGAGCTTGCGCTTCATTATGGGCTATATTTCGTTGTTCAATAGCAAGACGACACTCCTGATAAACCAATCATTTTTATGTTTAGTTTTCACTTTACAGGGAGTATAATGCTGTGCAGCATCGACAACCGAGGTTTTCAATACTTTCCAGACAGTGTTCATTTCATCAGACTGGTAATTAGATTGCAAAATGCAATTGCTGATCAGATCTTGATGTTTTCGTTGCTCATGTTCTTCATTTATCAGACCTTCACAGGAGAATCTCTTTGATTTGTATGAAAATTTCCATCGTTTTGCATGGATGTGTCCAAAAATGTACTTGCCACTTAGAGACCGTAACCGATTGCAAAGTACATCATTCTTTCTCCATTTTCAGTCGCAGTTCCGTGTCGGGAGTACGGTCCTATATTATTACATAAGTTAGTTTGATTGCTGCTTGCTCTAGCATTAAGTCACCAATCACCAACCTGATATCGTGCTCAGGTATACTGCCCATCAGATTATCCAAATAATTGTAAAATGATTTTTTATTATGGGGTTGGCTTACATCAGTGGCCCAATAAGCAATCCAACTCCAAGATTTCCGAGGTCATCAGCACTGCTAAGCAATGTAAAGGGTCCGCCATCTAAAGTTTTTTTTTCAACTAGTGCTTATTTCGTGAATGGTAACACTTAGCTCATGTCTGATTTGACAGATAATTAGTTTTATCCTTCCACTGAACGAATATGCTTGTGTATACGCTTGAACAACGCTGGGAAATATTGCGACATTACTTTGAAAATCATGGTAATGTTGCAGAATGTGTGCGAAAATTGCGTACGTATTTTGGAAGAAGAGAAGCACCGTCAGCTCCGTATGTTCGTTATCTTGTGAAAAAAGTGAAAGAAACTGGCATCCTCATCGATAAACCAAAGCGTGAAAAGCCAAAAACAGTGCGTATACCCGAGAATATTGATACTGTGGCAGCAAGTGTGCGTGATGCGCCATCAACATCAATTCACCGTCGTTCTCAACAATTGAACTTTTCGGAGACATCATTGAGACGAATTTTGCATAAAGACCTTGGTATGACGCCATACAAAGTCTAATTGGTTCAGGAATTTAGGCCAACTGACCATCCAATGCGTTTTCGCTTCGCTGAGTGGGCCTGCGATCGACTTGCAGAAGATGCCGATTTTGCCAAAAAAATCATCTTTTCGGATGAAGCTCATTTTGATCTTGGCGGGTATGTAAACAAGCAAAATTGTCGCATTTGGGGCACGGAAAACACGCACGCATACATTGAAAAGCCGGTACACCCAAAACGAGTCACTGTTTGGTGCGGATTTTGGTCCAGAGGCATAATTGGGCCATTTTTCTTCGAAAATGAGCAAGGAGTGGCCGTTACAGTCAATGGCGATCGTTATCGGGCCATGTTGAACGAATTTTAATTCACAAAATTTGAAGAGGAGGATATTGGCAACATTTGGTTTCAACAGGACGGCACTACGTGCCACACAGCTGAAGCTACACTCGATGTTTTGCACCCTGTATTTGAAGATCGCACTATCAGCCGCAGAGTTGATGTCGTTTGGCCACCTCGGAGCTGCGATTTGACACCGTTGGACTATTATTTGTGGGGTGCCCTCAAAGATAAGTGTTACGCCGACAAGCCAGAGACAACTGACGCTTTAAAGGACAATATTCGTGAAGCCATTGGTGAAATACAGCTGCACACAATCGATAATGTCCTTAAAAATTGGACCGATCGTGTAGGCTACTGCATGGCCAGCCGAGGCAGCCATTTGAATGAAATTATTTTCCATTATTAACCGGAAGGATTGTACATTTAAATAAAAAAAAATTTGAGAAAATATTCAGTAGTTTTTTTTATAGCATTTTCAAAAAAAAAAGTTATTTGTCGGACCCTTTATAACCATAGGACACATGGTCTCGACTTTTAGGTCATCGAGTTACTTCGAGTTGTACGAGTTCCAGCCGATACTCTTTCACACATGTGATAAGGGTGCCAACCTCACGAGGTTTTCTAATATGACTGCACGATCCACGTACCGATCCTTAATCTAGTGTCCAGGTTCTTAGCGGTTATTCGTTGTTTGGCGGTATCCGATTTTGTTTGTTTTTATTGTTGACATTTTTGACATTTCATGGGTCATTAATTGAACAAATCATGAGACGACAACATACCATCAGTGCATTAGTTGTCTTATATAATGACTGTAAAATGTTAGGTAAAATAGTGAATAATTATCTTTATCTAAAAGAAGAGATTAAATTAAACTATATATTGACCACCATCGACGAGAATCGAATTATAAAAAAATTAACATGCTACTAACCAGATCATAATACATCATAAGTCATATAAATCACTTTCCCGCCATCGCGCTCTTTCCCAACATAAATATAACGAAATTGATTACCAGATACGTACATATACACAACACCTTCAATAATAAATATTTACAATCTCTCGCCTATCTACAATATAATTATATATATGTTATTGATTCGGTTTTTAGATAAACATATACATAAATCATGCATCCCTCGTCCAAAATAATTTCATAATTAAATTATTTCTGTGTTCAAAAATTAGTTTATTTCATTTTAAACAATAAGTCACAAAAATAAATTTTCTCATAAATCTGGTTAACAATCGTTTTTTAAGATTTTCATCTTAAAAAAAACACACACAAGAAAATTTATATTTTATGTACCATAAAAACCACAAGAGACTATGTAGCATATAGCTCAGTTTTCCATCTGTGTTTATGCTCACCGATAACATTCAATGTACACCACACTAAATTTTCCAATGATGATTGGAAAATGATGAAAAATGATGGTTAATTTCACCTCACAATAAATATCTGTATAGTATATACCCATTTATAAAGTAGCTCTTAACCAATCAGAAGTAAGTATGAGTAAAATATTTTCTTAGCCAATAAGAATGGTGCGAAGTTTGAGAAAAATAAAATGAACAAAAAAAAAACACTGTGCGACGCCGACATATCAGTTGTGTGTTTATACTATTGAACATTTCCCCTTCGTGTTTGTTAAAAAATATTCTTTGCTTTAGTCGTTTACTATTTAGTATTTAGTTGATTACTTCGTTAGTTACTTAATAGACGTCTTAGTTGTAAATCGTGCGTTAAAAATAATTTTCGAGTGACAAGTGTTTGGCGCAAACCAAAGTGAATTGTTTCTAAGATCTTAACAATATGGATACATCAATGATAAATAAAAATTTATCTACGACACCGTTTTCGATCAACGACATATTAACAAAATCGACGAGTCTACGGCGAAAATCATTGGATAATTCGTGTTATGATAAGAAAAATTATCGGTCGAATTCCGTGTCACCCACCACGATAATTATGGAATCAAAATCTGAAAACGACGATGAACATAATTGTGATGATAATTTTAATTATGCAAGAAAGTTACGTGATAATTCATTAATATATTATAGTAGTGGTAGCAATAATAACAATAATAATAATAACAATAGTAATTCACGCCGTGGTTCATTGGACTGTTTTTTAGTGGAAAGTGAAAATGAGCATCATCATAATACGGCGAACCGTTTAATTATAAATTCAAAAAATTATTTTCTTGATCGCAACCATTATCATCACTATCATCATCCGTCACACCATACACATTATGGCCATAAAAATAGTAATAACAATATTATAAATAATAATAATAGTGGTAGCAGTGTAAATAATAATTTAGAGTCCCCATTGGATATGAGACGATGTATTAATACCGATTCAGGTAACTATATATAATTCACCTTACACCTTTTATATTTTGTTTAGAAAATATTCTCACCTTATGAAAATTTAACAGTCACACACACACATAAAAAAATAATGAAAAATTATTGACACGTGTCAAAATACATTAGCTAATAGTTTTTTAAGTTGAATATGACTTTCCATGAAAAATTATATAATTTCACTTCAGCCTTTTGTTAATATTGCTATTATCGTTAAAAGCTTTTTGGATGATACCATTTCATGCTATTTTCGAAATCGTCAATGGTACCATCGAAACGTATGGTACATAGTTATAACTTTTTTGTTATAATATTAAATATAACTTTACTTATATTCAAAAGCATTAATAAAGTGACTTATTTAGATTGTGATTCACCACCTCCACCACCATTGTCGAATGCCATCCCACAACATCAACAATCAGCCACCTCGTCCTCATCATCATTGTCTTATAATTTAAATCAAAGCACATCATTAGACGATAATTTATCATCGCATCGTAAAAAACGTTCGCGCGCCGCCTTTAGTCATGCCCAAGTTTTTGAATTGGAACGACGTTTCGCCCAACAACGTTATTTATCGGGGCCGGAACGTTCCGAATTGGCAAAAACGTTACGTCTAACGGAGACTCAAGTTAAAATATGGTTTCAAAATCGTCGATATAAAACGAAACGAAAACAAATACAACAACACGAGGCGGCCTTATTGAATGCAACAAAACGGGTACCGGTACAAGTGTTGGTGCGCGACGATGGTAATTATACGGCACAAAATTCGCACTATACGACTGGATTAGATCCAGCCCTTGTCAACATGTATCGACATCAGGTAACCATACAATTTATATATGTGACCGGACACATTACTAATATTATATATATATTTTATTTTGTACGTTTCTATCAGATGCAAATGGCGTACGGAATTCCAATACCTCCACTATCATTTCCATATTTTTACTCGTCCAAATTACCAAATACGACATCGCCTAATACGTCGAGCGGGAGTACACCACAATCGAAACTACTACCAAACGGAACGATACAACAGCCGCCGTTGAATTTTTCGAAGCGGGAAGTAGAAATCCATCAAATTTCGTCGTCGTCGAACGAGATTTTGGAAACAAATAAAAATCATAGCAATAGTTGTAGTAATAGTATAAATAGTAATATTAGTAATAAGCACATTGATGATTGTGAAATGATTGAAGAGAATGAAAATGTTGAAATTGATTAAGGGCACTTAAGTATAGTACCAACATGTAAAAAAAAAAATTATTACCTTATCAATACGTAATTGTAAATAAAAATTAAATTTAAAAAAAATGTTTGTCTTATTCATCATACTCGTCTAAGGGACCACAAAGGACGACTATAACTTCTTAACTTTGACTCCTATTTTGTTTTTGTTACCTAAAACCGATCATAAACGCATATAGTAATTATTATTTTAGGAGGTCTCAAGTGTTATTTGTCGAGACAAATACAAGAAACAGAAACAAGTGTTTTTCTTCTTTCAAGCAATAATGTTGTGTTTTATTATATTTTGGATTGGATTACTTGTGGTGAATCTCAGTTGTTTGTGTATGTATATATACAAAGTATTAAATCTTCAACGTGACCATATTGAAGTTTATTGTTCCATCCTTTTGGTTTTCTTATGTTCGGCGCACTTCACATATTCAATTTGAGTCGTTACACTCGTTGTATATGAACACAATAGCTGTTCAATTGTTTTGATGTAAATTCCTGCTGTGCAATCGTATCACTAGATGCAATTGGACTTTAAGAGACCTCCAAGTTGACTCGATAAAATAATATAAAAGGACGTCGTGAAAACGGACTTAGCACATGTACACGGTAAAAAATTGTGTACTCATTTTTAATCAAATTAGGGTTACATAATAGTCCACACCAAATTGAGATTACATTTTAAACTTTCGCTGAGGTTGAAATCAAAATTTAACCCGACAAAAACATACTATGTAGTATATTTGAAATTAAAAGATGTTTAAGTAACTAAAATTTATTTTTAATTCATATTTGTTAAACTATAGTAAATAATTGTAGATTAAAATTTCGCTTACGGAACGCTAAACATTTTTAATCTCAACAACTTACCGAGTAATATTCGATTAATACAAGATTTTTGAGTAATGAAGGGTACATTTCAATTCATTAATCTGTGATTACAGATTAAAATAAATTTTTAGGATTATAATTTCATAAAAACATTTTTATTTTTAATTTTTATTATTATAAATATATGTACATATAAAAATACAAAATATTTTAGGCATTTCATTAATTTCATAAAAATAGGGTTACAAAATACATTCCTATTCCATAATTTTATAGTTTTCGAAAGGTTTTTCAATTTTTAATTTAATATAATTTATAAAACGTTCTTGATTAGTAAAATTAATTTCATAATAATTCATTTTTTCGTTAAAAGTAACAATATCAAATAAATCTAGACTAAAGAATTATTCTTCATTAACGTGATGTACTCTTAAATTTTCCAAGCTGATTTCGATGATTTAAAAATAAAAATAGTTATTTTCTATAGTGAAATCCTGGATCGAATTCAAATCAAACCACTTAGTAGCAATACATTTAACAAAGCTACTGTTTAAATATTGAAAAAAATTTCAATTAAGTTACCAAATGGCTTTGATTTGTTGATTTTAAAAACGTTAAGTCCAATAAAAATTGTAAACGTCATTATTAAATTTGATATGATAAACTTAGAAAATTTTAAAGAGCTTCTAAAAATGTAAAATCGACAGACGGTCGAATTATTTGTTCATCAAGTTGAATGTAATACTGTGATATTGCTGCCGTTTTTGGATCAGCTGCAATTATGTAAGGTTCTTTGATATGTTTAGAAAAACTACCAAGAAGTGTATTTATCTAAAACAAAAAATTTAAAAATAATATTATCTACACAAATTGTTTCAATTATGTCGTTAGATTTGCCTTTATTTAGATATTTTATTTAATAATATAATTTCCAAAACCATCAAGGAATTAGCAAACTTTTCAGATACGGATATTCAAAGCTTACGCTTAAATAAAATAATTAAATAGATGCTTTCGGTAACAGTAATTAAAATAAAAATAAAAAAAAATAAATAAACTTACATCTTCAAACTGAACAATTAATTCAACACCTTTTTCAAGCTAAGAAGATTTTCATTGTTGGGTTCCAAGCTGAAAGAATAATTTATCATTAGGAAAATGTCATGTACTTCATATAATATTAAGCTAACTTCCAAATTTTTGAAAATTATCACCCGTTGTTAGTTGAAGAACGTTTTCCATTTGGTCACATTCCAATTCAACAAATGTTAAGATTGGTCTTCATATTGAATTTCAAAATCATATAAAATCTAAGATAAGTTAAACAAATTATCAATGTTGGTAATATAAGATGTCGATAAACTTACTAGTTCTGGCTTATAAAAATAAAATGGAAAGGTAATAAAAATATTTATTCCTTGCTTAAGCGGAAGCCCTTCTATACTGTTCGTTTTAATTTTAATTTTATTGCCCCAAGCTGCACATCGGCGACACAGGTTTTAAAAATTTCTTTATCATCTTTATTTGAACCTAACCTGGTCAATGACGATTCATCAGTGGTTACTAATTTTCTTTTTTCGCAACTGACCAAACGTGCCCTCAATTTTATGTCTTTTATTGTTAATGTTTTTTTGAACAGTTCCCGAAGTTTTTCCTCAAAAAATTACTGAGTAGTTTTTCAAAAATTAGTCTGCTTGCTTTAGAAAGAAAGTTTTTTGGTCATATTCCTTCAATATTTCTGCTCCTTCCAAAATATCTTCCAAAAACCTGTGCAAAGCCTTTAAATAAACACCTAAAAATGCAATTTACCGGTGCTATCAAAATACCATTGTTTCAAAGAAAACTGGTAGTTACTTTCAATTGGTATATTATTTACCACTAAAATTTGTATGGTATCAAAAAAATCCAATTTTTTGAAATATCTGTATTATACTCACTTAAATGTAATGAATTACTGGATGTTAAATTTTCCATTTTTAATAATTTGTTTATATTTTCATTTTCTATTTTATAGTTAACTTCGATTAAAAAATTAAATTAACCATTTCCACTAAGTTCACTATCACACTTTTAAATTTAACTTAAAACTAAATTTAATATTCATGCAGAATCATGTTCGTCTAAACCAAACAAAATAAATGTGATTTCCAGTTATTAAATATTTTGTTTAATCAGATGAAATTAAATTTTAATAAGCTTTACTCAACTTTTAATATTATTGAGCTGAATTTTAATATTCGCTAATTGAAAGTTATTATATTACTGATATTGGTAATAATATTACTTCATTTATAATCCAAATTTAGTATAAACAATATTTAATGTTTTGAAATACTTATAATTTAATCTAGTAAGGTTACAAAAGTGAGTGTAATCTTTTGTAAGGATTAAAAAGTAGTATCATATTTTTTACCGTGTAAGATATGTGAGGTCCTGTAAAGTTTAATTTGAAAGTTTTGTAGCGCCGCGTGATTGGAAATCTTTGTGAATTGTTATTCAAAGCTGCGATGTAATGATGTTAAAGTAATTGTAATTTGCCAGGCCGGTTTCAATCTGATGATGACGTCATTGAATGTATGGATCAAAAAGATCAAATCCATCTCATCAGGCATATGCTAGCGGACTTGATATTCGTACTGTGCGATTCGTTATGTACCTTTAGTGACGCGCCAGTTCTAGCGAATTAAAAGAACACAACTCGAAATATTGATTTTATTTGACTGTGGCGTTAATTGTACGAATTAATTATTTTTTACTTAGAACGCCACAATTACTCCCCTCGCAAGTGAAGGGAAACCATTTTTGATTCATGTTTGTATTTGTAATTTTATATTTAATGCCGTAATTTGAGGGTTGGGTGCCTGATTTCGTCCGCTTAATGATTTTAGGTTTGTGGCGGCAGGGAACGAACTTGACTGGCTGGCAACAGGGCTGTATTTGTGGGTGAACCGCATTCGCTCATCTTAGTGATATTCGGCTGTGTTGCAGATCATGTGATGAACTCCCTGGAAATATCTGTGCCTTGAAAAGACCGTTGAAGATGACAGACAGTGAGAAGTTGCGAGGTCGTATGAAATCATTTTTCGGGGGTTGTGTGTCAAAAGGTATTGATGTGTAGTGTGTTGTTCCTTAACGAGGGACGTAAGGGTCACCACCAATGTAGCGCCGCGTTGTTGGAAGTCTTTTTGAATCGTTATTCGAAGTTGCCATGTATGATGTTAATGTTGTTGTTACCGCTAGGTAGGTTTCGATCTGATGATGACGAATTAAGTGACAGTGCGATCGTAAAGTTAAAATCCTTCTCACAAGGCATATGTTACCGGACTTGATACTCGTACTGTACCATTCGTATATGTACCTTTAATGGTGCGCCAGTTCTAGCGAATTACAAGAACACAACTCGAAATATTGATTTCATTTGAATTAATTTTTTATTGGTTCTTACTTAGAACGCCACAGTGTGTTAAATGTAAACGGTTTCTCAATGTCATCAAACAGGTCTTCATACTCATCTACGAGTATATATTTACACTTTTATTCCTTTGGGCATTGAAGTGTTTGTTTAATTCTTATTTTTTGCAATCGGTTTTGAGCCTCAATTTACTCCCAACTTTACCGCCAAATCGAAGACGTACGGATACAGGTCCGAAAATCAGCAGTTTCGTGACGCCAAATTATACAGTAACAAGAAACTACATTGTCAGGCCCACAATAAAATAGTTCAGGGCCACAATTAAATTGAGGAGATAAACACAATAAGCTGTAGAGGAACAGATTGTTCCACAACCGCCAGTTGTCTTAGGAAATCTTAATTTTAATGCTCCATTTGAGATTACTAAACTTTTAATTCAACTAAACCTAATCGAGAGATGTAACAGTTTTCGAAAAAGGTGATGTAGTGTGTAAATTCACACGTGTGAAAAGTGTACAAATACAAAAGTGTACAAATATTTATACTGTAATGCAAAATCTTTAATGCACAAATAAAATTTTTAAGTGAACTTAAAAATATTGTTAAGATTAACGAGTTTCAGCCGATACTGTAAGTTTATATGATAAGAAGCCAAACTAAAACTAAATGTATGACTTACAGTACCACTCCATCCACTATGATGAAATTGGATTAAGTAGCCGATCCACAAACTGATAACCATAAAAATATCTGTCGAAACACCACCAGAATTTAGACAACAACCAAGGCGTCTATGACATTTTAACCCAATGATAGGTCACGATCATTTTTTCAACATTTCCCGTGGGAGAGCCATTGTTTTTATACATGGAATGAACAAATTTATCCCATCATCCTTTTTCAATCTCAATCATAATTTTAAAATCTTTTCAAAAGAAACCGCGAAATCAGCCAGACAAAATAAATCTGCTCACAAGAAAGTAAGCCCAACGAAATTAAGAAAAAACATCAGAAAAAAAATCTGAGCCGACAACAAGAAATCCACTATAAAGCTTCCGAGTTGAAAATAGTTGTTCCCGATGGAGTTACGCCTCCGTCAATTCCGTATTAGGGTTCAAACTAGATCCTGTGAACATCTCGGAGGAAATTGTCTAAAGAAACCTAATGGTAATGGACATAAAAAGGCCACCGGACCTGATGGAACGCCTGTTCGAATATTGAAGGAGTTTGCCAGTGGCTTGGCTCCAATATTGACCAAAATTGTGCCCCTTTCTTATAAGCAAGATAAGTATCCCAACACCTGGAAGAGTGCGATGGTGCCACCGGTCCTTAAACGTGTTGCGATCAATTGTGTCAGCCGTGGCTAAAATTTTTGAGAAATGCATTAACCAACAACTGGTGCATTATCTTGAGATTTAATAATTTCAGATAAACGGCTTCCGCAAAGTCGCCCCACATCCGATCTCTTGACGTATATTGTAAACTAATGGAATCTCGCCCTGGAGCACCAGGGAGAAGCGTTTGTAAACTTGTGGCATATGGCTTGGATTCGATTAACATCAATCTTTCGAAAAGCTTATGGATAATAAGCTTTTCGAAAGATCAACGTTGTGATAAATTGAAGATCATCAACGACACACTCCCCAAATGTCCCCCAGGGATCAGTTTTGTCACCAACTTTGTTTTTGTCCCCCAGGGATCAGTTTTGTCACCAACTTTGTTTTTGTTATACATTAATGACTTTGCTGATAATGCAACATTGCACTCTTCTATTTCATTCGAGGTCGAGCCAACTCCTTCAGAGTTTAACGGTAAACGACTGGAAGTTGTTGCTTTGCTTAATTTCGATTTGAGTACATTATTTGAGTGGAGAGTTAAAAATCAGGTCAATTTGCATTAAATTCCTGATCTCGTGATTGAAACGAACTCGGTATGTGCCATCAACGTCGCGTTTTGGGTCAAACCATATATCATACGCATGATTCTTTTCTCGAATGTTAGAAGCCATCTTTCGTACTCATCCGACAATGTCCAACTCTCACATCATTTTGATTTCAGAAGAGTACTTAGAGGATATAAGGCCCGATTGCCATGGGTCCGGGTACTTAAGCGAGGGATTGATTTGGTGGTATCCGATTTGTTAATGTTTCTTGACATTTTTAACATTGGTGTTTTTTACAAATTTAGTCGCTTCCTACGACAAGCTCTGGATACTGTGGTGGTATTCTATGAGTCTCATGTTTCGTTCGTAATATTTACGAAACATGGATGCCCCAACCGACAGGGCTAAATACATACATAATATAGCAGAATTTAGCCCCGCAATAGTTATATAGATAAACGTAGCGAACCAAATAAATTGTTAACTCTTAAAATAGTTGAGTGCACTTATCTTTTAATATTTACCGTCAATAAAAATTGTCAGTCAACCGATTGTTTCTGCCGAAACCTCGAACCTCTTTTACAATAATTGTTTATTTTCTTTTGCAATCTCGTTTTGGGTTGAGGACTCACGGACAAATATTTCACGGTTTATATTTAATATTAGACTTAAAATGGTAGATGAATCGACCAAAGAATTCTGTACTTTAAAAAGTGGGAAAAGGTCATTTTACATTCCATCAGTATTAGAATTGGGATCCAATCACAGTAAATGAAATAACTTTAACTATTTTTCCCCACCACTTAGACTCAATAGGCCTATTGTGACAACCTCTTCCGGACGTACACTCAAGTCTCGAAATCTATTGTTCTCGAATAAAGCCCAAAATATATGTTATACTCAAGGTCGTTAGTTGATCCTCAGATAGAAATTGTGATCCAAAGCAATGCAGTCTATGGGGAGAGTATGGAGGACAGGACCACAAAAGTGCTCAACAGTTCCTTCTTCTCCTCCCTCACACTGTTCGCAGTTTGGAATGTTACGAATTTCAATTATGCAAGGAACAATGTCACGTGAGAATTACCAGCTAGAACGCCAAAGTGTGTATATATATATATATATATATATATATATATATATATATATATATATATATATATATATATATATATATATATAAATATATGATAATTTATTCAAGAAGGTCTGGAATCTTTCCTAAACGTTCCAAAGAATATTTCGAATAAACGACAAAAGATGGTGGTCCAATCGCTTATAGTGCAGATCACCTTAGTGGTAGTCGATTTCACTTTTAAGAGATAATAACGTAATTCCTAAAGTGGGTGCAGGTTCAAAAAAATGGGACAAACATGTGACTGGCTATCCAATGAAGTTTAATTTAATTCAAACTACACAGTCGATTCAAGGTAACTACAAACTCCAAAACATGTTTCGATGAAATAGTATTGGAGTCATTTGCCTTTAGAGCAACAGGGCTGCCAGAAATTATGCCCGTTCCAACAAGATTACAGCATACTAACTCATCGATAAAGATCATCATATCGTCAACATAGAAAAAGGATGGACTGTTGTAGTCCCATTTGTGCTTGTTGGTAATAATTACACGAAATAAATTACCAAAAACGTGCTTCGACATCAAAGTATCCGAAAGGCTGTGGATAGTTATGTGCCAGCCCACCTTCATATTTGGTAATGCTCAGAATATAAATTAATTATTTCTGCCTTGTCGATAAGCGGCAGTTTGCTCTTCATACCTTTTGATCCAAATATCAAGCGCTAGCAGTCCCACAGCTATTTTAAAAACTTTGACCATTGCATCATTTGGTACATTATAGGAAGATTATTGTGTCCACATATGAATGCAAGTGTTATTCTCAAGACTGTAATTGTCTCGAAATTGTATAAAGATTGTTTTTAGAGACGCAATGTTTTTGATCTGATCAACGATAAAATGGTCAAATTATGCAATCAAATGCTACAATCGTGGCTCATAATACTGCAATAACAATTTTATAACTTACATAAAGTGTTTACTGTAAATAAAAATTCGTTTAAGTTTGCAAAGTGGCTTATATATTTATAATATTCAACATGTATCGACTAAGTAATACAAAGCAGAACTTACCTATTTATTTTCATCTTAAAAATTAATTTTATAAAAAATCTTAAAAATATTTCTTAATTTTAAGTTGCTATATTAGTGTGGTGGTAGTGTTTTTTTTTCGAAAGAACCAAAAATTAAGAATTTACTTAACAACAGATATTGTTATAATTTTTAATGTTTTTTGAAGTAGATTTTAATAAATTTTAAGTAGCATTTCTTACTAATAATAATAAAGAGTTATCATTATTTATGAATTCTTTAATTTTTTTTTATTAATTTGAGCTGGCATGTTTGGTTATATACACACATACATACAAACGTAAATTGGTTGATTAATCATTTAAGAAATATATACATCGTGACCTTGAACTCGTTTTAGAAACACTTAAAGATTATAATAATATTGGGTTTATGTTACGCAGGTTTGGTAAAAATAGTAGGTAAGCATAAGGGTCTTAAGCAAACATCAACACCAGCTGAGTTTATGAAAGAAAGAATAATTTAGTCGTGTCGGTGCATATTTTACATGGTCACACCAACAAATGCTTATTACACACTCGTAAAAATCGCACTGAATCCCGTTTCACTTATTATTCTCTGGTGTATGACAAGTAAAATCATTGGTTTATGCTTATAAACCAACTACAATTCAATTGACATCATGATGCCATAACATTGTCGAATTATATGTGGCATACGGCCAGCAGAGCTCGAAAAAGTAGCCCAAAATCTGACGTTACTTAATACAGACTTATAATTAACAATCGACCCTAACGCCGAATCAAGCCAGTTTAAAACCAAATTAAAGCAGTAAAATGTCAATACCAAAATCCATTTATTACCAGGGGCCATTCTGAAATAATCTGATATGGGATGTTTTCCGATATTGAAAAAAAGAGACCCACCACGAATTATGCGAAATTCGGATATTAAATAGCAGTTAGATTTTAACATTCAATAGTATATTTTTGTAATGGTATATTGATTTTCATAATTGCAAAATCCGATTTCAGGTTCGAATTTTTCATAATATACAAATTATCCTCGCAAGGCAACTGATTTTCCCAAGCCATGTGGTTTACAGTGAACCCAAAAACTTCTGGTTCTCATAGGTGTCAATGCATTGATACTATGTGAATTAATTGAATTATAAAACTCCATTTGTGATAATTTCTGTGTTATACTGACAATAAATGGGAGATCAATATATATCCATGTTACCTATGTTCCACCCGATTCATAGATGTGATCGTATACCGCATGTTGAAATTAACAACGAAGCAAATTCAAGAGGTTTCATCTTACTCACGGGGATTATAATTTATCACTTACCAAATCGATCAATGATGATGAGGTGGAACAACGATTGGACATAATGAAATATAAGCCTAAACACTAAAACTAAACTGTCATATCAAACATATTTGCTAAGCTCTTTCAATTGACTAAAAAACCAAAAGATGTTGATAAATATATGAAGATCCGAATAGCTTTGAAAGTAATTTGTATATACAAGTTCCAAAGTATTCGAGGTCAATCAGGCTTCAGAATTACCGTCTGTGTAATATCCAATGAATCTTTATAAGATTGGGAGAATTTTCACAGTTATAGAAAATCTCTCTTGACATAATATACCACCAAGTTAATTTTTGTAGAAAAATTTGGCATGAAGCAATCTTCTTGAGTTTACTAACAGTACCATCAAGGTAATTGATGGTACTGTTAGTAAACTCATCTTCTTGAGCACGATTGGGAACTGATGTTGATTGATACACAGACACATTTTGAGAAACAGCTGCCTTATTCTCGGCTTTAAAAGCTGTAAATGCACGTGCATGTGTTACACTTATCCAATAACAATTCAGTTTGCCGAACTCGTTTCACAAGTTCATCCACAAATTGCCTTGTAGTTTGGGTAGAACAATCAACACTTTGAAAGTAGTTTTGAATATTTCCCAATTTTGTTCAAGCGTAAAGCGAACCATTTCATAAATTCATAACCATTTCATACTCGTAAAAACCGGTAATTGAAAATGCAGACACTACAGGGACCAACCATTATTTTAAATAAATTTGAGTAATGTTGTCGCTTAGAATTTAGATCAAGTTTTGTTGCTGTTATATGCCGCTCGTTTGCGCGATAAGGACAATCATTCCAGTAGTGTTGGAAGCAAACAAATATGGAGGAAACTGCTCATATGTCATCACTACATCAAACTCTATAGAGGCCAAGAACCTCTTTGGGAAATCATTTAGTGTCATTATTGCAGAAAGGTATAAATAAGGCTATACAATAACCCATCCTACTTCTCTCACTGAGGTAATCGTAATGGATGGATCAGCACACTCCAGCAGAGAAGATACAAATTTATCTCATGTCGCCTACTCAAAATCTTCCTTTAAACAATTAACCAGCAAAGATAATAATTCTTAAACTATGAACGATATACTTTGAGGAAGTACTTTGAGGATCTTGTTAGACATTCGTATTTTACACGGTTTTTGTCTCATCACATGTCCTGAATGAAAATTCAAATCAATGCAAACTTTGAGCAAGTTAAACACTTCAGATTACTTCGCAATAGATTGTGGTTTTATTTTTAGGATCAACTAATAACCTAATGACACCGGATATCTTGGTTTATAATTCGAAAAACAAACAAATTTCGGGACTTCGTTTATAATAAAATGAATTAATGGACGAATCGACCATGAGTGAAGGGAACAAATGTATTCTATCACGTTAAATTGAATTGACGTACTTTTATGTGGTAATATTAATCTATTATTGTAAATTGTAAATATTATAATGAATAATATTTTATGAATAATAATAAATCCAATTGGAACCGAAGATGCAATATCTTATGCATGAGTCAAAATTTATTGAAAATTGTCAAAACTGAGAACTGAATATTGGAAACTTGAATTATCGTGTCAGAACTCAGAAGGTATGATATGTTATGTTATGAATCAACCATCTTTTGAATTTGACAGTTAATTTATAAAAACAACTTTTTTATATATTGTTTTTGGCTTCTACTCGAGGAAGAACATTGCTGATGTAGCCGAAAGTGTTGCGGAGGAACCTTCCACATCAATATCACGATGTTACCAAGAATTAAACATTGATTCAGGCCTCAATTAACTTAATGATCTGCATTTGTATCTTTGCAAAATTAGATGAAGCTCATTTCATATTGGATGATTTCGTCAAAAATAAAATTGTCGTATGAAGAAAATCGTCAAATAATTTCAGAAAAATCATTATCTCTGCAAAAAGGTAGGGGTTGGTGGTTTCTGGGCTTTTACAAGGTTGCAAATGAAAGGGCTGTTACTTTCAATGGAGAGAGCGCTAAAGACAAATGATTGAAGATTTTTAATGGCCTCAACTGAAACAAATAGATAAAGAGTATTGTTATTTTGAAGAAGATGGAGCTACGAGCCATATTTCAGGTCGATTAATTTCAAGTAATGGTAACATTAACTGGCCACCTAATTCAAGCGATTTAACTTCATTAGATTACTTTCTATGTGGTTTTTTGAAATTTTATGTGAATAGACCAACAACAATTGCAAAGCTGAAAAAGAACATTTGCCAAAATTGTTGAATGTGTGAATAAGATCTTGAAAATTTTGACTTTCGTATAAAACTCTATAGACGTGCCAGTACTGGAAATGATGTAATTCAGCCATATTTTCGAATTATAAATTTGGTTAGCGATTGCTACATTTAACAAGGATCATTTTTGTCACTGTAAAAACAATGTCGTAAATAACTAAAATTGTTGAATTCTGAAAATCGAATTGAATTTCTTGATACAAAAGAAGTGTAAAAATAGACAGTCTTTGTGGGTTTCACAAGAACATATTTGGTTTATAAAAGAGTGTATAATAGTTGCTCTTCACAACAATTCGAAATAGTGAAACTACAACATGGTGTATTTTACTAAAGTCCTTAGCTTTGATGGCTTATATATGGGTTAAAAGCCATCTCTTCGTCACAAGACAATCACTCTATCTACTAGTTTGCAGTCGCCAATCCGAAATCTCCAGTCCGCAACCTACCTGCAGTTATACTTCTAGATTAAACATCACTACGTAAATATGAAATAAATTTATTTATGTCTAGCTCAAGAATCTTTAACAATTAATTTAATTAATTAATTATGTTTTTTTTAAGCAAATTAAAATCAAAGTTTGATTACTATTTCTAATCAAAAACAGCACATTATACTAATCTACTAATCTAGAATATCTAATACTAATCTAGGGTCACCAGTCATCTATTCTTAACCAGCTACATACAATCTCGAGATAGATTTGATCCTTGACCCCTTACAGTAGATAGTTAATTACATTGTTCTTGTGAAGAGAACTGTTAAGGTGATTTGACATTATAAAAGCTGATTTAGTTAAAAAATGGTCGATGTTACAAAAGGAACGACCAAGAAAGAACGCAATATATATATATATAATAATTAATGTGAAACATGTTGTAAAATCAGTGCGCGAAATTGAAATCTTGCTGGCCTAAGTCATTCTACAGAGGCCCAAAATAATATCCCGATTCAACGCCACACTCTTGGTTGAGAACAGACAGCAAATCTTTTCCAATCAAGACGAGCGAAAGACGAGTGAAAAAAAGTTGTTTAAAAAAAACAGGCTTAATAAAGAAATGCGGCTTATCATAAAGGTGCGGCTTATTAAAGGTCACATTAAAAAAATAAAAATTCAAAAAACCAAAAAATATGGCAATTTTATTTCAAAATTAAATAAAAAGTGATAAATAATAAAAATCTAGGTACCTTGATGACTTCATTTATAGTTACCTAGGTAATATAAATTGGGTTAGTTCGAAAATATTAATTTAGGTACTCGTAACTTCATCTTCGTTTTCACTCCCAAACCCTCTGAAACCATTTATTAAAATATTAGAAATATCAAAATCAATGTCCTCATCCGGGACAATTTCTATTTCCGAGACTATCTCTCCATTGGAGTCGGGCTCATCATCAACTGCACATACGACATTATCATTTTCGTCACCGTAAAAATTAATGCCCATTTTGCGAAAGCCGCTGGTTATTGTGGTGACTGTAACGTGCTTCCAGGCAGTCGCTATCCAGCCCAGAACTTCTTCATTAGATGCTCTTTTTATAGCGCCGATTTTGGTAAACTCTTTATATCCAGTTTCCATCCATTCCTCCCACAAACTCTTCAGTTTGGATTTAAAGGATTTGTTTGTTGATATATCTAGCGGTTGAAGCTTACTAGTCAATCCGCCTGGGATCATTGCAGGAATTGTATTAAGTTTATTAAGTTTTAATTTCCTCCGTCCTATGACCAGGTGCCGCATCGAGGATCAACAGCGATTTTTAGCGAAAAAAGATTTAGGTCGTTTCCTCCAAACTTTGTCTAACCATAATACCATCTCGCTGGAGGACATCCATCCCTTCTCGTTGGCCGATATCACCATATTTCGGGGAAATATTCCTTTAAGAATGGTTTTTCTTTTGAAGATAACATATGGTGGTAATTTTCTTTTCCGATTTTCTGTTACTACTGGACTCAGCAAACTTAACTGCATCCAAGTTAAATTGGATTGAATAACAATTTAGTTTTCCTTTTTGTTCCATTTTGAGGTTATAAACTGTAATTATTAACATTTAACAATTTTTATTTTTTTATTTTGTTAACCGTATTTCAGGCTTAATAAAGGTGTGCGGCTTAATAAAGGTGTGCGGCTTATAAAGGTTTATCAAAAGTTTAAAAAAATATTTGTCGGAGAAGCCGCGGCTTATTAGCGAGGTGCGCCTGATAACGGTAAAAGAGGGTAGTGTGAGAAAATCCAAAAACAATCGCTCTGAAACTATTTTAGGAAACGGAAAATATACATAAAACAAGATTTCATCCCTAAAATATTAAGGGAATCAATAAAAAAACTCAAATTACAGAAATTATAAACAAAAGTCTTCGGGGATGACTTCCAACAACTGGGGATCGGTTGGTTTTACGGATGGAAGTAAATCCAACAATCCACAAGTTGATGGAGGTGGGAGGGGAGGTCTACTGTAGCAGTAGGATCAAAACATCGTTATGGTATGGGGTTTGTAAAAAGCGTGTAGATTTTATGATTCTGAATAGTATTTTTAGGTGAGTTGTAATTCGAGTTGTTGCTTGTATGTTATAACGATTGAAAGTTGTCTTATCAGAGGGATTTCTGATCAGATGCCATATTCTCCTTGTCTTTCTTCTTTCTTTGAAATCAGAGAACAAATCAAAGAAAGAAAAGGACAAGGAAAATATGGCATCTGACCAGAAATCCCGCTGACAAGACATCTTTCAATCGTGTAAGAAACAAAGTCAATAGACTAATCAAAAGCTTCAAACAGGATTGCTTCGACAACTACCTAAGCGGGCTAGGTCCCGAAATGAATAAGGATTACTCGTTATGGAAAGCAACCAGAAAATTTAAACGACCTGTAGTTCGAATACCACCTATAAGAAATTCTCAAGGCAGTTGGGTTCGATAAGACAAAGAAAAAGCGGAACTCTTTGCTCAACACCTTGCAACAGTGTTTCAGCCCCATGACATTAAATCCAACATTGACGCAACACCTGCTTATCAATCAAATCAGGATCTTAAAAGGGTCACACCAATGAAAATTGCTCAAGAAATCGACAAAAGTCTGAACCAAAAGGCACCAGGAATTGATGAAATATCACCGGGTCTGTTCAAGGAGCTTCCACGTAAAGCAATCATCATGATCACATACTTATTTAATGCCTGTATGAGATTGAAGTATGTACCCAAATGCTTCAAAACGGACCAAATAATTATGCTGAAGAAACCTGGGTAAACCAGATGAAGAAGTAACATCATACAGACCAATTTCACTGCTTCCGACCCTATCAAATCTGTTTGAAAAACTACTACTGAAACGTCTAAAGCCAATGGTAAACGTCCCTGATTTTCAATTTGGGTTCAGGAACAACCACTCTACAATAGATCAAGTCCATCGAATAACTACGGTAATAGAGCAAGCGTTAGAAAACAAGAAATATTGTCCCACCGTATTTCTGGATGTATCTCAGGCCTTTGATAGATTTGGCACGAGGGATTGATATTCAAAATGAGCAAAATGCTGCCACAAATCTATTGCCAGCTGCTTGAATCATACCTCTCTGATCGTCAATTCAGAGTCATCCATGAAGAAACATGTTCTGACTTTTATCCAACGTTAGCGGGAGTTCCGCAGGGAAGTGTTTTGGGACCTGTCCTCTACCTTCTCTACACTGCGGACATATACCTACAACGAATAAAACATTCATCGATACGTTTGCCGATGACACCGTAATTATGTCAGTAGACGAATCACAATCAAGGGCAGTGGAAAATCTGCAACGAGCATTGAACAACGTTACTAAATGGACAATTGACTGGAAAATTTTGCTTAATGAGTTTAAATCAACCCATGTGACATTTACACTTCGACACAAAAATAACAATCTACGCTTATACCTCAATGGAGCGCAAGTGCCGCAGGCTGATTCGGCAAAATACCTTGGTCTGCATTTAGATTCAAGGCTCAACTGGAAACATCACGTGAGACAAAAAGCTGAACAGATACGATTTAAACAACGTCAAATGTACTGGTTAATTGGGCATCATTCCAAAATGAACCTCTATTGTAAAAGACTTGTCTATCAAACTATCTTTAAACCAATATGGATGTATGGCGCGCAGCTATGGGGTTGTACTCATTAGTCTAATACACAGTTAAAAATCTTGCAACAAAATGGGTAGGTTTATTTTTTGTAAGCTTCTATGTGTTTATTATGTCTCTAATTAAAGTATTATTTAATTAATTTTGTACATCTCTTAGCTGCCATCCATTTTGGGATATTAGCTCTCGAAATCGAATGCATCTTAGATTTTGTGCCTATAGTCACCCACTTTTGGAAATCGGAGGATATTGAATATTGGAGAGGCGTTACAACTAAACTACATAATATGTTGAAAATATGTAGTTAATTTAAAAATCGCGTATGAAATTACGGATGAATTTAAAAAAACTAAATGCGCACATTTAAACATTATTTTAAATATCTTAAACAGCATTTGGCGATTCATTACCATATAGCATGGTAGCAAGAAACATGGGCCCATTGATTCATATGTGGACTATGCGAAATGAAGCTGAACATCGCTTTTTCACAAAAAATAAAACTTCAAATTTTATAAATATTTGCCTCACATATGCTACCCGTCACCAACAAATGATGGCAACATTTTGGCAAAATCTTGCACTATATCAATACGTCGTGGGCAAGAAAAAGGATCTAAAATCAGAAAGCTGTCACGTCTTACAAATGCCTCTATTTCAAGTTTCATGTTTAGAAGAGGAGTTTCATTATAAAAACATTTTCTTTATTTTAAAAGAAAAGTATGTTCAAGGAGAGTGCCAAACTATAGAAAGCAATAGTGTTATTTATTTCAATGTTGAAAATTTTAAAGGAATTTTTGAGAGTTCTATAATAGTTTTTTATTGATCAAAATAAACTCCGAGCCAAAATATATGAAATATATAATATAAAATATAAAAAGCTATGAAGCACATATTTGTAGTAATAACAACCACTATTTTACATTATGTCATAAAGTTCAAAATATCTAATAATGAAAATTATGTATGTAATTTATATTTAGTTGTGTTAAGAATAATAACAATTTTGAAATGTTAATCAATATGTAAAAAAAACTTTATAAATAAATAAAAAAAATAAATATTTTTTAAATTACATTAAAATTTATTTGATATTAATTATTATTTATTTGTTCCTTAAAAAAAGATGTATAACGAACCTAAATTTGATGCAACTGCACCATAAGTTAAAATGAGGTTTGTTATAATCAAATTTGATACATTTAGTGTCGAAACTTTGTTCGATGCAAAAATTATATCGAAATGGCTTTTTCGACGCAATTAGTTATTAAATTTTTTTCGATACAATTCCTGCATCTTAATTTTGTTTTCGATGCAATTAATATTGAAACAGATTTCGATGTTAGGTTTACATCGTAAAGTGACGTAAACTTGAGTTGGATCAATATGCGATGCTAATTGCACCGCATACCAAAAAAATTTTCAACTGTGTAGAGACATTATACAACGTAGTCAAAATAAATTTCTTCGAATGATCACCAACGCTTACCGATTCGTGACTAACCGGGATACACAATGATCTAGAAATTCAATTGATTGACGACGTCATCCGCGAATGTGCCGTAAGACATGAGGAGAGACTTCTTACCCATACCAACCTCGAGGCCGTACAACTACTGGACATGAGTTAACCGTATGAATATTATATAACAAGGGAACTGGACACTGGTTCAGCAGACCCAAACAAGTTTTATGCTTATCTCATAAGTACTAATGTCAACCCTACTAATGAATTAAGTAATAATATTTAAGATTGTAGTAGTCATACCAATAAAGGTGTTATTTAAAAAAAAAATAATAATAATAATTCGTAAGGCCGGTTTCAGTCTGATGATGACCGTCATGGGATGACTGTGTAATCGAAAATATCAAATCCATCTCGTCAAACGTATGCTACCGAACTTGAAGTTCGTACTTTGGGATTCGTATATGTACGGTTAGACGTGACGCGACGGTGCTAGCGAATTACAAAAACTTAACTCGACAAATCGATTTTATTAATTGATTGATTGTGCCGTGATGATAATTGTATTTGCGAAATATTTGAGTTACTCTGTTCACAGATTCATTATCGGCGAGTAGCCTAGGTAAACTTGTTTTTATAAGTTTATATAAAAAAGAAAATGGTTATTCTAAATCATAATTTGAAACCGTCCATATGGAAAAATTGAGGCTCGGCCCGTCATTAATCTTCTAGCAAAACAACGATCCTAGGCACATGGCACAACTCGTACACGAATGGAATGCAACCGCCTGTTCTTAACCCCATATTTATGGGAACACTTTAGAACGCCGAATGAGGAAATTCAGGATAACCAATAATAATTTCATCGAAAGTAACCAAGAAGTTAGTATAATCAGTGAATAGAAGACTGAAAGCGGTTATAAACAATAAAAGAGGACCAACTCGATTTAATACTTATTTATTAATCGACCCACTTATATTTTAAGTGTATGCTCATTTTCGTTGCAATCATCTATGTACGCTTTCTACTTTCTTTTCTTCTATAAAGTTGACGAAAAATGAATCGATGATTTCAAATAGTTTCTCAGTATTTCAAAATTGACCACATTTTAAATTAAAATAGTAAATACGTAGCAAATAGACGATAACACTGATATACTTTTCACAATTCAATTACAAAATCATGCCACCAATATTTTTCAAATTATTATTTTGCCGCAAAATAAAAAAATATTAAATCTCAAAATAAAACATAATTTTATTGTTTACATCGGAAATTTTTAATACTAATATTATAATTATTTAGTTCTTTTATTTATTCTATACCGAAGATATATATAAGAAAAAAATCTGTTCTTCTCGTAACTATAACACAAGTATATTTTATTGTTAGAGGTAAATTACAAAGTTCTGTTGAGCACATGTTCATCAAAAAAAAAATTGTTTGATTTATTTTTTATTTTATTATGTCTTAAATTTTGGTTTTGGAAAACTTAAGTTCCTCTTTTTCGTTTTTATAAATTATACAGAAAAGAATAACAAAGGAAAATTGTTTTATATTTGTTAATTAACAAAAACAATATATATCCATCAATTTATTTAGGTAAAGTAATCCTTGTAGTTAAGAAATGCACTTTGTTGCTTATTGATTTCGCAATCATGTGTATCGAAATGCCCAATTAAAACAACAAAATGTTTATTTACACTAAAATTTACAAATTCATTGTTATAATAATTAATTTAACTTAAGATGTTCCACTCATGTATATTGTATACGATGCTCAGCGCACATACAACATTTTGACTCACGCATTAAAATCGAAATACAAACAATTTTCGTCTAATTTTATTGATTTTCAAAATAACAGAAAACAAAAACTATAAAAAAAGGAAACACAATTGTCTAGCCACGGCACGACTCGACATCAAATAGAAGCGGGAAAAGTATAAATTATTCCTCGAGTTGTATAAACTAAACAATTTATTCTAATTTTAAAACTTAAGTATTTTTGATTGAATGTCCAACACGATTATTTATACAATTTAGTTCATTAAACTAAAATATCTACTTAGTATAAGTAAGGCGAATCGCAAGTATTCGATTAAACGAACAATGCGCTAGTTGGAAAAAAATACTTACCAACTACACGAAAACTATAAAAACAAAGTTGTTTCTAAAATTAATAACTATAAAACTATTGCGGATAAGTAAATTAAATATTATTATATTATGAATTTAATATTATTCCAACTTGGGTGGCAAATTAACTATAAACTATATAGTGATTTTATTAGTATTGTATATATTTTAATAACTTCAAAGTGTATTTAACCGTTGAACTAACTGTGTTTTTCTTCGAATCGAGAACAGACAATATGTGTTGATGATAGTTTATTTACAAATATTTTGTAAAAAAAAAATCCATACATAAATAGTATTTTAAGATGAAATTCATTGAAAAAAAAATTTTTTTTGGATTATTGTTTGATAAGTCATCAAGTGTAGTGGTTCAAATGACATTCATTTGTGTTATTTTATAAACCAACCGGATATAACAATTATATGAAATTTTGAGCAGTATTTGTAAAAGTTTCCCTGGAACCACAAAGTCATACGCCCTTTCAATGTCCAAAAATATCGCCATCATTTTATTGTTTTCCTTTCGTACTTCCCACACAAATTTTTCCACGCAGTCATTCGCAGAGAAAGTAGTTTCTGGTAGCAAATTATTTTCATCCGTTCTTTCATCATACCATTCACATTTTCAACATTTAAAATCATACTCGCACATATCAGACATTTCCGAATAAAATATTAGAGTTAATACTTCCAACAAGGTGTACTTGGACCAATCCTTTACCTCCTATATCGGTTACCGTCTATATACCAATTACAGAAGCAACAATGTCAACTTATACCGATTACAAAGCAATACTTACAACAGCAAAGAACATCAATGACTCGACTAGTTTATTACAGGAGGCTACTAACCTTATATGTAATTGGAGAAAGAAAGTGCCAATTAAATTTAACGAAGCAAAATCAATACAAGTGAACTCTACAAAATAATCTAAAAATTAATCATAATCCATTACTGATAAATTCGATATAGGAGTGCCGCATGCAAACACCGCTAATTATCCCGGGATGACATGAGATGCTTATCTTATATGGAAGGAACATATAAAAAAGAAGAGGGATGACCTTAACATAAAATTCAGAAACGTGCATTGGCTCTTATGAAGACAATCTCAATTCGCGATCCACAACTGCTGTTATACAAACAAATTCTGAAGACTGTATGGACATATGGTAGCATTTTGGGGCTGTGCCAAGAAGGCAAATATTAAAATCATACAAACAGTTCAAAATAAAATCCTGCGATTTATTGTTAATGCATCGTGGTAAATTCGAAACAACAACCTCCATCGAGATCTATAGATCGAGCTACTATATTCCTACAACGTCTGCAGTAGCAATCTTATACATTTTATTGTGTGTAATAAATATAGTACTAAAAGTTCAGTTTTCAATTATCAAGAGACTTGATCGAATAATTATCTACAAATAACAAAGATCTAGAATCAATTTGATCTGCAATTTCATTGATGAAGAATGAAAACCGAATAAGATCCAAAATTATACTCTTGAACGTTTCTCTTGATCTGCCAATGTCAAAATGTAAAATTATCAATTGTTATATGAAAAAAAAAATCACGAACGGGCAACGCTTGGAAATTATTAATAATTGCTATCGCAATTCTAAATAGTTGGTCGCAATTACCTTAAATTTTCGGATTTCATGCCATTTCAAGAATTTGAAATCTCTCAAGCTACATTGTGGTAAATTTTGCATAAACATCTTGCTGTACACCCAAACAATATCAAATTAACCTAAGAACTGGAGCCTTTAGATTATATAAAACGTGCCCGGTTGGGTTGTACGATAATTGAAAGGTAAAATATGCGTTTTTGGACAGCAACAAACCCACATATACTTCAAAACTCCATTGCAACCACACTCAGAGAAAAACTTGGGTCAAAAACACCAAAAAACTAGGCAAATTTAACCAAAAACTTAGTATTTTCAACCAACTAAATGCCTTAGTAAAATAAATAAATAAACTCTTGGTTAAAATAATTTTTAATTTTAAATAATTTTTAATTTTAAATAACTTAACTTTGGTTATTTAAATAAAACTTTAACCAAAAGTATTTGGTTATTTTTTAAATATAAAAAAATATTGTTTTTAATAACCAAATAAAAAAGTTAAATTAACCAAAAAAAAAGTATATTTCACATACGACTATAGGGTTTCCAATTATCCGACACTTATAATTATCCGAATATCGAATACCAACGGATAAAATAATTCGGATAATCCGAATATCCGGATAGTAACAAAAATTTTACTTTAATTATACTCGATAACTTCACGAATTCCATTTTAAGGTCTTGATCGATTGTAGAGCATTGGCAAAAACCTTATCTTCGACTTGGTCCCAAAGAAAAGAATCTAAATGTGATACATTACAAAATCTCAGTGACAAAGTGTTATCACCTCTTCGAGAAATAACACAATCAGGAAACTTTTCTTGCAAAATCGAGATTGTGTCGTTGCTTGCATGGCACGTAGCGCCGTATTGCGTGAAAATAAGCGTCGTCCACATCAATACCTTCCAATTTTAGCCATAAAAACACATTAATCATAGCTCGGTAACGTAATCCATATATCGTAACAGTTGCATAAGCATCTTTTTGAAAAAGTAAGGTCAAATATCACCACCAGCCCAAAAACCGCACCAACCAGTGACACGTTGAGGATGGAGAGGCTTTTCAACAATCATTGGATTTTCTGAGACTATTGTGTTTATTAAGGTAGCCTTCGAAGGCCAACCTCATCACTGAAGATGATTCTTTTATGAAAATCCTGATCATTTTGAAGCAATTGAAGGAACTAATGAGCTTATGGTGATTAATCTACGACGCTTATGGTGATTAATCGACTTAAGCTTTTGTGCTTACTTTCAATAGTTAGCTTACTTTCAGCAATATTCTCAGTGGTTATTGAGTGACGCATACGGTTTCGATTTTCCAGATCTCTAAATGTTCCAACAGCTCAAATTTTTCCACCAGTTCCCATATTGCCAGCCGAGAAAGGTGCTTCACGACAGTCAAAAAGTGCTTTAGTTTTGCGAACTGTGATGATGCTGCAAAAGCGACACTGGGCGATAAGATATCAAGCAACTGTTTTAAAATAAATTCTCTTCGTTATTTTGGATTGGTCCAGTTCATTCATAGTTCTATTTACCGGTTTCTTTATTTGATAACAACATTTGATCCTAGTTATCAAGGCATATACCATCGTATTTTGACATGTAACATCAGCAATGGTTTACTCTCTTGTTCATTAACATATCCTTGTAAATTATTATTCTTTACCGAAGAGGATTTAATCATTTTTATAACTTTCCTGAGGTTTTCTCTTCTTGTTCGAAGATTATGCTAACATCTTCAAAACTATTAACATTCATAAAATTGTTTTCTAAGTTAAAGGTAAATGTAAAAAACAAAATATATACGAATAATCGAATAGTCAAAATTGGTCGAATAATCCGGATTATTCGAAGATCGGATATCCGGATTGGAAACCCTACATACGACCTAGTTTTAACAACTTTTATTATTTGTATTAAATTGTTATTACACCTCATTAATTTTCTTTTCATGTTTTAATTTTTTTCAAGAACTTTTCTTTCGAGTAATCCCACAGCTTCTTCATACACTGAAGTGTTACAGCCAATTTATACTTCCCATTTGAGGAAACTTTAACAAACGAAAACGGTGGATTATCATCATAAATCAGAGTTTTTATACATTGTCCACTTGCTGTATCTCATATTCGACATTTGACGATTGAATTGCACCGCCGAAACAGGATTTGAATGGGCTGGAAGTTTTTTTAAACATTTGCACATAGTCGTACATCCCATATTCGTACCAACTCGTCGAAACTGCCCGAAACGATTAAATAACTTTTACTTTTTTTCTAAATTACAACAAAATACATAGTTCTGTGTCCCTTTAGTGTTTTAAGACATTTTTAAGAGCTTTATTCTCATATTTTTAATGTTTTGTCCGATAAAAGTAGCCGACTGTCACTAAACCATGCAACATCGCTTATGACCAATTTGTATCCAGTAATGGTTTTCTAGAATTTTCCATCGAATTATTCCCAATTTTTTTTATTTATCCACTAGTCAACCATTCACTATTGAGACTAAATTAAACCGTCGAAACGGCTTTCTTACGACAAGCTTACTGAAATTCATACTGGAATTGTTATATTGACTATTTTATGTTGGTAACACAACTTACGATGCTGAAGCTTTGCGTGATGAATTCGTTTATAAAGTATTCGGGCCAAGTGAAGTGTTTTTGCATTTGAGACGACCCACCATGAACAACTAAACCTCACTTGTGTCCAGCTGCAATTGAACAATATTTTCAAAATGTGGGTAAAGTCCAATCTTATTGAAACTAAAAACTAAAACATTGCTTACCTAATAAATCCAGATACAACTCATAATTTTTTGATTCATTATAAAATTGGTTATTTATTTTTAGAGTATCGTCCAAAATTGGGAATAACCTTGTTTTCACTGAAGAATTTTATTAATGTGAACTAAATATTTGGTTAAAACAAATAATTGTTGGTGAACAACCGACTTTCACTTTAATCTAGGTAAGTTTTGCCAAAATTGTTTTAAAAAATTTCTGACAAATAATTATTGCTTGGTCAATGTTACTAAAAACTAAGTTTACACTGCTAAATTGTTTGTCAAAACTACTTATTAATGAAAAAATTAACTTGGTTATTTTAAACATTTTTTAGTTGTTTAACTATTTTTTTTAGATAATTTAACCAAAACTACGTACCAATATTTTGGTTAAATAAATTTTGATCAATTATTGCTTTAACCAAGTAGCAAAATTTTTATGTTTTAATTCAAAGTAGAGAAAACTTGTGAGCTCACTATCGTGCATGTTGGGAGACTATTTTTTGGCAGTATTGAATGAAATCAGCGGTATGTGGTTCCAACAAAATGGAACTACATGTATCACACAGTTGTATCACAGTACATGTATCAACACAAACAATTGATCTATTACAGGACGAATTTGGTAACCGTGTCAGCTTGTCAAATGGTCCGGTTGAATGGACAACTCTGTCATGCTATTTAACGATTTTGGATTTCATTTTATGGAGTTACATTAAGTTATTGATTTATGGTATCAACGATATAATGGTCATCTAGTTTGAATCGGTTTTCACACTGAGCTAAGCTTCTTTAAACAGAAAGATTCACACACCGGGCATATTTAGGTATTTATAATAGATAAACATCTATGTACGAGTATAGTTGTAAATCTATGTTAATCGCGATACGGGCAGGATCTGATTACGATCAGTGGTGTGAATGAATAAATCTATGTTATCCTGTTGGAGTCAGACTTTATCCAACCCATCTTCCATATGTCAGCATATTCTTTGATATAAAATTTTCTCACACGAAACATATTGAAACAGGCAAATTTCTACACTGAGGCTGTTTTCGAAATAACTTTTTTATGGAACCTTACTTATTCAAATGAGTATCCTGACGAGGTGAATTATTTTCTATGTATATCTTGCAAACAATTGTAAACTGACTGTCAATATTAATGAATAAAATATTTTTTGATCTAGTCGTATTTGCGATAGTATCTAACACCGATTTATTTTCGATAGTTGTCTGACGTATCATACACATATTATAAAAGGCTCAAGGCTCTCCCAGCTCTTTCGCATTTCGCTTATTTACGTCCTAATTTATGCCTTAAACCTTGTGTCTATGCATTTTTTTTACGTATATCAAATAAGGGTTACCCGGGTAACCTTATCGGATTTGATGAATTACACGTAAAAATGTATCAATTTTATCCAATCTGACTAGGAATTCCATTTGGTATTGGATTTTGTGTTTAAAGGGAAATGAAACAAGATATCTTTTATTTTATTTGTGAATTCCCTACTAGACCTACATTATAATTCCAATTGGATAATATGAGTATGCTCATCTCTATTCATATTATATATCTCTTCATATTATATATATTTTCTCTTTTTACGAAATAAAATAAATTTCTATTGTTTCATTTTCTGTAATTATTACCTGTAACGGTGAGATAATAGTAGAAGTAATATTTGAATAGATAGGATTTGAACAATTTTAGTGTTCTAGTTGTGGTGTATAACCAACTGTCTTTTATTTAAATTTTAAACGCAATTTCATCTGAATTTTTGTTATAATGGAGGATTTTTGTGAAGTTAGTAGTGCTGAGAATATATGCAGCGGTTGCTCGCTTCATGTGATAGTGAAAATGAAGACACTGCCATGAATTTCGAAGATAATGGGACATATGATGAATGGTTACCAAACGACGACACAGCCGATTCGGATGTGAAAGATGTGGTTGGAGATTGTCTTTTAGAGGTTGAAGACGAAGAAGATGAGGATAAAGATTTCGAGCGGGATATTGAGAATGACATAAATGCAGGGAACACTACAATAAGTGAAACTAGTTCATGTTCAATTTTGCTTGGGAGAGATCAAACCCAATGGCGTACTAACTTTAGTGGAATTAAAAAAACGTTAAAACACAATATTTTGCTGCAACGAAAACTTTGTCAATCCGGGATGCGTTTAAACGAATATTTTCGAATGAAATATGTTTAATTATAATTCGAGAAACAAATAGAAGAGCTGATTTCGTTTTGGCGGGATATAATAACAAAAATCCATTGAAGCCAGCAAAACCATGGAAACCGTTGACAATCGAGGAGTTTGATGCATACTTTGAAATTCTTATTACGGCTGGTGTGAGACATTCGAATTCTGAGCATACAAAAGAAATGTGGAAAACGGATGCCTACCCATTATTTCGAGCTAGCATGTCATTGAACCGATTCTGGCAGCTAAATCGATTTTTACGGTTTGACAATGTAAATACTAGACCAGAACGTTTAGAAAACGATAAAACAGCTGCAATTACAGATATATTCCTCATGTTAAATACAAATTTGTGATCAAACTATAAACCAAGTGATTCAGTGACTGGGGATGAGCAGTTATTCCCCTACAGAGGAAGAACTCGTTTTACTCAATATATGCCTTCCAAACCGACAAAATACGAGATAAAAGTTTGGTGAGCTTGTGATTCACGAAGTTCTTATCCTATTATAGGGCAAATGTATGCCGGCAAATCTTCTTCGTGTAGGAAGTTAACCAAAGAGTCGTGAAAGACTTGTGTTACCAATTCAAAGGATTTGGAAGGAATTTTGCTACCGATAATTTTTTTACAACCTCACCACTAGCTCGGCTTTTGATGACGTGGGACCTTTCAACTGTTGGTACAGTAAAAAAGAACAAACCTTTTCTACCGAAAGAAATGCTTCCATCTAATCCGCGTCCGGAAATGTCTTCTATATTTGGATTAAGTTCAGATAATATATCGTTATGCTCTTATGTGCCTAAAAAAAGAAACCAGTCATACTTTTGTCAACAATGCATTATTGTGATTCAACATCGGGCCCGCTCAATAAACCAGAAAATATACATTATTATAATAGTACTAAGGGAGGGGTCAACAACATGGATAAGTTGGTGCCACATTACACGGTATAACGGAAAACGCTAAGATGGCCAATGGCATTTTTTTCAATAAAGTAGACGTTGTAGCTTTAGCGGCAAACATCATTTACTAGGAAAATAATCCTCAGTCTCAAGTGTTGCGTAGCAATGCACTAATAAATAATAAGTTTACATTTGTAAGCATTGCACACATTAAAATATTTATAATTATATATTAATATTAATTACCGAAATTCATAATTTAAGTATTAGTATGTCATAAATATTAAATCCCGTAATGCTTCTATATAAGCATAAAATTATACGATGAAAGAAGAGATATAGATCTGGTTATTTTAACTCATTACATATTGAGATCCAGTCGTGTACACAAAAGTATAAATTAATATATAATTAAACAAAAGTAATAAGTTAAATAAAATCTTATTATAAATAAAACTTTAATATATTTCCTATCAATTAAAATAAAATCAAAAGTGTGTTTAATAATTCAGACAACAAATTAAATCTACTAATATCCTAATTATAATAATAATTATAATATAACACACATTAATTCATTCTAATAAAACAAATATAATACAACAATGGTGACAGCGGTGGGATGCTTTAAACTTAAGTCGAATTTAAATCAAGGTTCTTCACAATCACATCAATATTTCAAAAGACCGAATAATATTAATAACGAAAATTTTATTTCTAATTCGTACCGAAAATCAAATCCAAATAATAATCGTGAAAATGAATCCAATAATAAATCGATTTGTAGATACTGTAAAAAAACAGGTCATTTAATTGAAAACTGCTTCAAGCGTCAGCGAAACAATTATTCTCAAGTTAATTCACAAATTTTTACAAGTCGTGTAATTATTCCGGAAAAATTAGAAAAATCCGAGCAACATCCGAACACTGGTGCCCGGATTCAAAACATCGAACCAAGTGTTCAACAGTAAATGAATCTAACCAAGACCAAAATTTTGTTGGTTCAGATAAAATTTATAAATTCTCAAAACATAATTGTGATCTCCTTAAACTTGTTCAATTAAATATTGATATTTTAACGGTGGGTAAACACTATTTTTTAATTGACACAGGTGCAGAGATAAGTTTAATAAAAAGAAACGTAATAAAGTATGATACTGAGGTTTTTCCTAATTTAAAAATTCAAATACAAGGTATAACAAATGAAAATATAAAAACCTTAGCTTTGGTTAAATCTAATATCTTAATAAAACCTGATTTCACAATTCCCCATTCTTTTCTCATAATCCCAGATGATTTTCCTATAGATTGTTCTGGAATTTTAGGAAAACTTTTAAATGTATCATTGATTACGAACAGAAAACCTTATCAATCCAGTTTAATAAACTTTTTCATAGTATTCCTCTTATTTCTAACAATAGTGAACCAATCATAAAAGACATAGTAATTCCATCAACAGTAGAAACGTTTGTTAAATTACCAACAATAGGTATGAACAACAATGAAAATTATTACTGTCGTTCCCAAGAAATAACTCCACGAGTTTTCTTAGCTAATTGTATCGTTAAACCATGTAATGGATTTGCAACATTTAGCATCTTAAATAATAATGAACATTCGATTATTCTAAATGATGTAAAATTAAATTTCCAACAACTCAATCAATATAATGTCTTTCATCTAAAATCATTCTCTAAAAGTATCCCCAATCGATTGCAATTACTTGAATCCGAAATAAATACCTCACACCTAAATGAGGAAGAAAAACCATCAATTTTAGAAATATGTCGAGATTTTAATGATGTGTTTTTTCTACCAGGTGATACATTAAATGCAACAAATGCAATTTACCATGAAATAGATATCTTACCAAATAGTCAACCAATCAACAAAAAACTCTATAGATTACCAGAAGTTGCTTAAAAGGAAATTAATTCTCAAGTGAAGAAAATGCTTGATAATTTTATTATTGAACCTAGTACATCATCATGGAATTCTCCTTTAAAATGAATTAATTGTACCCAAAAAATCATCTGATGGCGAGAAAAAATGGAGATTAGTGGTTGATTTTCGACGACTTAATGACATAACTACGAATACAGTTTTTCCTTTACCAAATCTTTCCGAAATTTTAGACCAATTGGGTCAAGCTAATTATTTCTCAACTTTAGATTTAGCTGATGGATACACCATCAAATTTTAATGAATACTAAAGATAAAAATAAAACTGCATTTTCAACTACGTACGGGCATTACCATTTCTTACGAATGTCATTTGGTTTAAAAGGCGCACCTAACACATTTCAAAGATTGATGAATCACATTTTAAGTGGATTGAATGGAATAAAATGTTTTGTTTATCTAGATGATGTTGTTGTTTACGGTGTTAATCTCGAGGATTATAATGATAGACTAAAGAAAGTTTTATCATGTTTCAGAAAATTTAATATGAAATTACAACCGCACAAATGCAACTTTCTTAGAACAGAAGTAAAATATTAAGGTCATATAATAAAGCGTAATGGAACAAAACCGGATTCAACATTAATTGATTCGATTTTAAAATTTCCTGTCCCTACAAACGTTAAAGAAGTTTCGTCATTTCGTCATTTACTGATGAAGCTTTCAATACTTTAAAAAATTGTCTCTGCAATCCACCAATTTTACAATATCCAAACTTTAAATCAACATTTATACTGACTACCGATGCAAGTATAATAAAGCCATAGGAGCAATTTTATGTACGATTCCAAAGACTTACCTATAGCATATGCTAGTAGAGTTTTGAACGTAGCAGAAAAAAATTATCCTACTATAAAGAGCTTTTAGCTATTATTTGGGCAGTTCGTCGCTTTAGACCATACTTATACGGACAGCAATTTATTGTACAATCTGACCACAAACCATTGACGTATTTATATTCTCTTTCGAATCCTTCATCTATCTTATTAAGGTTTAGAATTGGAAGAATACAATTTTACCATTAAATATAAACCAGGAAAAATCAATTATGGAGCCGATGCATTATCACGTTTCTAGATTCCTCCAAGTAAAAATCACGAATTTCACCAAATTAACGTAGTCACGCGTTCAGGCAAAAATCTAAACCATACTTCTTCTCATAATTCAAATCAAATGCAAAATGATATTCAAGACATTACCGATCAAACAATGGATCAAAATAATATACATAACAACTTAACTCAAGATACGTCGGATGAAACCAATACATCTAATAATGCAATTCAAAATAACACGATCCAACATCATAGCAATTCACAGAATAATTCAAATATATCTTTCAAATATATTGGAGCTCATCAAGGTATTCGTAGAACTTTAAATCGCTTAAAGTATTATTATGAATTCCCTCACATGATAACAAGAGTTAAAACTTTCATAAAAAATTGTAGCTTTTGTCAAAAAAATAAATATGGACAGAAAACAAAAATTCCGATGAAAATTACGGATACTGCTAAAACGCCTTTCGAAAGAATTTTTATGGACATAGTAGGGCCAATTAACCCACCTTCTTATTCTCAAAATCGTTATATATTAACAATTCAAGATGACTTGACAAAATTTTCCTTAGCAATTCCAATCTCTAATCAAGAAGCGTTTGTCAATATGGATTACCTGATATTATAGTCACTGATCAAGGCTCTAATTTTATGAGCAAACTTTTTAATGATATGATCAAATTATTTAAGGTTAAACACATAAATTGTACTCCGTATCATCCACAGTCAAACGGTTCACTTGAAAGGTCACACCGAACTCTGCGTGAATACCTTAGAACTTTTACAACAAACGACCAATGCAATTGGGATAATTGGTTAGCTTATGCAATGAACGCGTATATAATAGTACTCCTCATACATCTACTGGTTTTATGCCATTCGAATTACTATACGGAAAAATTCCAAATATTCCTACTTCTATTAAGAAAAAACCTGAAGCTCTCTATAATTATAATGATTATGTAAGCGAATTAAAATACAGGTTACAAAATTCATGGAAAGTAGCAAGAAATAAATTAATCAATATGAAACATAAATCCAAGACACTCTATGATAAAACTGTTAATTTTTCGAATTTTAACGTTGGTGATGAAGTTTTATTACGAGATGAAACCGGTGATTCTAAAACCAAATCATTATGACAAGGACCATATAAAATAATAAGAAAAATTTCCGAAGAAAATTCCGAGATCAAAATCAAAAATCGCTTCAAAATAATCCATAACAATAACTTAAAACATTTTAATTCTGATACTAATTTCGATTGAACTTATTCTGATATTCTTATATATTCCTAAATTATCAGTTAGAAATTATCATAAAAAAAAAAAAAAGTTTTGTTTCTTGTTATTTGCGTCAACTATAATAATATCTTATAGGTAATACATTTAGAAAAAATAATTAATTTTCTCCAATTTTATTTTGCTAAACTATATGAAATTGAAATTGAAATTAAAATTAAAATATATAAAAAATAAAAAAAAAAAATTATATTGTTAATAATTTATCATTTTATTTTGTATAATAAAGAAATAATAAAATATGTACTACATTTGAAAATTAAATTTAAATTATGTCATTTATAAATAAATATTATAAAAAATTACAGATATAAAATATATATATATATATATATATATATATATATATATATATATATATATATATACATATATATATATATATATATATATATATATATATATATATATATATATATATATATATATATATATATATATATATATAACTGAATTAATGTAATAATATTAAAATTAATAGTAAAATTTATAAAAAAAAAAACGAAAAGAAAATATAATTTTCTTTTCTTTGGGGTGAAGGTGTTGTGTAGCAATGCACTAATAAATAATAAGTTTACATTTGTAAGCATTGCACACAATAAAATATTTATAATTATATATTAATATTAATTACCGAAATTCATAATTTAAGTATTAGTATGTCATAAATATTAAATCCCGTAATGCTTCTATATAAGCATAAAATTATACGATGAAAGAAGAGATATAGATCTGGTTATTTTAACTCATTACATATTGAAATCCAGTCGTGTACACAAAAGTATAAATTAATATATAATTAAACAAAAGTAATAAGTTAAATAAAATCAATTAAAATAAAATCAAAAGTGTGTTTAATTATTCAGACAACAAATTAAATCTACTAATATCCTAATTATAATAATAATTATAATATAACACACATTAATTCATTCTAATAAAACAAATATAATACAACACAAGCCATAACGCACCAACGAAGAATTTTTCTACAGGACCTTGTGAAACAGTTGGCGATGCCAAATATTTACATTAGATCATCCACTCCAAATTGTATCAGAGGATTTTCAACAAAGTCAGGGATAGAGTGCATGTTGGGAAACAAATTCTAAATCAGCGGTTGGAAACCTCAAGACCTAAAAGAGATGCCTCAGGCCGAATTACTGTCGTAGGGGATTGTTTTGTCTGCAAAAACCCAGTAGCAAAGAGAAAACAGAAAACTCGAAAAAGTTGTGAAATGTGCAGTCTTCCTATTTATGCCGAACATTGCTTTGTTACTACGAATACGAAATGTGTGTCACCGAATAAATATGTTTTTATTATATTATATTCAAAGTTTCTGTTATCTTGATTTTTGAAATACATAAAATGAAATATAATTGAATTTTATAAACTGATTTTTAATTTGTATCGGAACGGAACCTCTAATTTCTCAAATTTGGCTAAAGGTTAATTCACACCACCAATCGTAATCAGATGGTGAAAAATCCCTTTTGCATCCTGCCCTATCGGGATTCGAACCCAATATCTCCCACTCCAACTGCCATAGCTTTAACCACTGAGTCACCTTGGCGGTCATATTATACTTGATCATTGGAATGAGTCCCATATTTAGGTGGTTGATTAGAGACAAATACTAAAATTTAGACCATAAATGTAATAAGCAGCTCAATCGTCTATCTTAAGTCAACTAATTAAATCGAGCCAAACATTACCTCAACATATGGACATAACTATATACATATATGTTATTTTTTTATTAACTTACAGTTCTTGAACGAGGCGACAATATCTCAGCGCCGACATAATTTTTTCGATGGCATAATTTTTTTTATGTTTTATTTACATTTAAGGATATTTACATTTTGAGTTGTTATGATTACATTTTTATAGTTTTTTGTACACTATATAATTTTACATCTATATAACGAGACTTAAAATATATATTTTAAACAGTACGTAGTAGTACTTTAATGGGGTTAAAAAACAAACGAAATGATGAATAGGTTTTTGATATATAATCTGGTTGTGTACTAAAGAGTTGTATTATTTTTAGACATTTCTGTTAGACCATAATATGTTGATGGTATCGGATTACATGGTTTTGAAAAATGTGTGGCACAGCACTTCACCATTATAGTATTATATTGTGATGCCGTGGTGGAGACTAAAAAGGAAGTATATACTATTTACGCTAAATTTTAAGCGAAACCTTGAATATTTCATTCGTGATTTACTTAAGATGTTCAATAATTGTGTTACGTCTGTCAATTACAAATTTAATTTATTTAACTTAATTTTTTGTTGTTGTATAATTTATGAGTGGTTATTATTAAAATTTCTACAAGCACTTTACTCAAGTGTCTTTCTCATAATATGTATTTGAGTTAAATTTAATATATTCTTAATTTCACTTTATGTTTATGTTATTCGTATATACAATTTTTTTTGAAGTAGTTTTCATAACTAATATGATCCTATTTAACACAAAATGTCTCCACACTATATGTATATACGAGTGCATATATGTATGTACATGTAGATCGGAGAGAGTATCTGATGGGTTAATAATTTGTATACAAGAAGAAAATAATAATCATTAAGAGTTCAAGATCATGTTCTTAAAACGAAATGCTATGATTTAATCCAGAAATTTAAGAATTTGATAAAAACCATGATAGTGGATATTAAGGGCAACAAATTTTTATTCTCATGTCATAATTTAGTTATGTGGTACTTAACCAATTTGTAATATAAAACCTTCGTATGGGGCGAACAGAAGTTATCAACTTTTTTATGACATAAGTAGTATTCTCTCGATCGTCAATAAACGAGATCGTTCATATATTATATACAATTTTCCTTTTAATTTTCTTAAACTTAACATTGAAATTATATTCGAACAGCATTTGCCAAATTGTGTACATAAAAAAAATCATCTTATTTTTATATTGCGTGGTACACGAGCTAACAAATTATTCTTGAGGTTTTTTCAAATTTTCATCTAATTTTTCACAAACAGATCCCTATTATAATGTATATACTGACGATGATGATCTATCGCGTGGTGGTATTTAATTAATTGTTATAATATAAAATATAAATTTTGCGTTTCATGAAACCACATCATTATTTTCGAGATAGTACAACAAAAATTAAATTATAAATTAAAATTAGATTTACTTTTATTATCTAATTGATTGTTTATCTTTTGTAAATTAAAAATCAAAATGAATTTTCCATCTCGATTTTTTTTGTGTACACAGCATCAAAAAAAGAACATTAAAATCTTAAAATTTCTTAAGTCTTAAATTAAATAAATTTAACAAAATCTACATAAAAATTAATTGTTTATTATTTTGTACAGTGTGTCGATTTCATTATTTCACACACACCCAGCCATCGTTAATTAATGTTTTGATCTGAATACGATTTTCGAGTGAAGTGTCTTGCAACTCAATACGCGTATATTTATATATGGAGTCCAATATGTGCATCGATTATGCAATTAACGTCTGGAGTTAACGAAATACTGTACTGAAAACCTTTATATAAGTCGAATTTTATGAAACAATTTCTAGACGGGGCTTGAAAACAACCTTGATTCAAATTATACTATTTCGTTATTTACTGTTAAATCTTTAGAGTACACACACATACAAACGAAATATGTTTAAGGCGTCAAAATTTTAAAAATCGTGTAGTTAATTTACACTAAACATCTTCCACGTAATAAATCATCTCGTATATTACAATTCGAGTGAAATAAAAAAATTTTTAATTTTGATTTTCAATTGATTGATTGATCATCTCTGTTGCCTATATACATAAAATTGAAAAATCAGTTTGGGGAAAGTGTTAAAAAACCAACATTTATTAGTTTTTATATTTCGATTCGAATTTATCAATATAATAAGTGATATACAATATGATTTTTATATATTTTTAATTAAATTAATTAGAAAATCATAAATTATGCTAGTGATTAGTCCATATGTAGTGAAGAGTGAAGAAACCAAAAATTATGTTGTCTGGGAATTTTTATTCTATAAATTATGTTTATTTATTGTTTTAAATTATATAGTCATAAAATATTAAATGCAAATAAAATAAGATTTTGATTTATTACAAAAATCAATTTTTTTGGAAAAATTAATTTGAACGTATAAGCACACAGTAACAGAATCAACCACTTAGGTTGTTTCTTGATTTTCGTCATTAAAAATTAAATATTTCGTATTAAATATAAAAAATATTTATCATAACAATTCAGCTTCAACAGATACATGGTAGTTGCAATAATCTTAAAACTGTTGGTTCTGTGATTCTAATGAAAGGAACACATATATATATATATATATATATATATATATATATATATATATATATATATATATATATATATAGTACCGTTTGTTTCTTGCTTGGCAATGAACGAAGTTCTTAATAACTTTCCCACTAATCTGAATGAAGCTGCTGTATCGGACTCCACAAGTTTCTATCGAGAATCTGCTTTGGCCCAAGAGTATATAGCTGATCATATTTTCTTGAATGCCACAAGGTGCCTGTTACCTACATGACGGTTTAACGGTTTATTTTTCCTGTATTTTTGCTGCAATTTATTCGCTTGTGGTAGTGAGTTAAAAACCTTCAATCGTGCACAACGAATGCGTTTCAACTATCATACAGTATAAGCCTAAATTTTCTTATGTTATTCAATCGTATAGAGGCCAGTAAGTAACAAATTTCAAATCAGATGACGATTCAATTTGTAAGACTCAAAAAAAAGTATCAGTGATTGAAGAGTAATTGAAAAGAATTCATTACTTGTGTCAACTACTTGGCGTTTCAGGTCATATATAGTACATCTATCCTACCATCTTGGTTTCAAGTGGTAGTTACCTATCTCACAGTATGTTGCAATTATATACAAAACTAATGGTCTGGTTAAAAACAATTTTTTAATCAAGGTGGAAATTATTCCAGAACTCAAAATGCCACTATAGGGAAAACGGTTAAAACCCAAATAACTTCCAGATTATAAAAACACCCAATCGTGATTGATGTTTGATCACCATCCCGCGAATCGAATCCGAGACCAAGCACGCTACTTTCACTTTGACGAATTATGTTGCTAAAATCAACTCACGAAATATGTAACTCACATTCGGGTAATTTTTTAATATTTTAATTTTATTTTGGAGTTATTTTATCAAAAAATGAGTTTTCCCAAAATGAAGTTAAATTTAATAACATTTTGATCCGGTCCTTTTTTAAGATGGTGTTGTTAGTTGAAAGTGGCGTACCATTTCTAACCGTGTGGACAACCCAAGTAAGCTCAACCCTTTGAAATTAAAACATGGTTAAATTTTACTTGCGGGCGTTTTCCGTGGATGCCCATGTTTCCAAAGAGATATTGTACAGATAGAATACACCTACAACTTTGAGATCATAATCGATCACAAAGTACACATTTCTTTCAACTCATAAGCAATTTGAGATAACACATTCAATTGTTAACTGATTGTAACTTCAATAAATTCTTTTTTCAATCTGGCCTAATGAAAAATCACGTTCTAAGTTTACCGACGAATCATATCCATCATGGAGCAAGGTATGGCCTATAGGGAAGATTTTTTCTTAGTGTATTCATTTTTTGGAGAATTTTTCGAGTTCTAAAGATTTTTTATTGCCTTTTATTTTATATCGAAACACAATTCATTACAATATTGAAAAACACACTTATAAAAGCAATGTTGCAAAAAAGACATACAAAATATTACAGTCGCTATAAGAAAGAATGTTCTTGTTGGTTAGAACCATAATCCAATATAGGAGTACCATCTTAAACATAATCCTGTTATTCTTTGATCTTTCATCAAAGTCCAAACTTACTCTATGCAGAGCCAAAGCTAACCACTAGTTTTGCATTTACACATCTCGAATAGCGTTGATGAATGTGTCCGCTGTTAGTGCATCTTAGTGATCTGCACTTTAGTTCCGGTATGATAAGTTAACTGGTCGTACGATGTCGGATTCGAACTCTTGTTATTTCTGTTACTATTTGTTTCATTGTTTTGAGCTGTATGCGATGGAGAAGCGGCATGAAATCATCGCCGTAGTACCAAGAAACCCATCAAGTACCTGCAAGAATTTGGTGCTGTTTAACAAGGATGTCAGCTATCTGTTTATGTTGTACGTGCTGTTTTTCTAGTTATAGTTAGTGTTGTCGAGCAGAATTGTCTGTTGTTCCTGCTGTTTGTAACTGTTGAAAAAGAAATACCTGCAACATTGATTTCGTCCGTTAGTGGAGTCACCGGTCTTTTCTCGGTTGCACTAAACTCGGTTTTATGTAATGTAGCTTCTTCCATTATGTGCCACCACCTGGATACCAATTCTGCTTTATAGCCCGCATTCTATCGATGCAGTTTCTTTTTCAGTTAAGAATGACTACAGTCAATAAACCCCCTTCTGTCATCAATTGTTTATCTCATTTGCGCTTTTCGGTAGTAATTACATTGGCACTGTATTATATTACCGTGACAGAGAGCATATGGGAAGATATGTGCCATAACTCACCTCCCACCATATCCTGGGGTGTATTGTAGTTCCCTCTATACCCAGACAAACCAGTCTCTGGAGGCAGTTTATAGAGTTCCCTTCAACGTCACTCTATGTTCTAGGCCATCAAATAAGTGCGGAAAATGAGATTATGGATCTGTTACAAACCCCTTGATTTACCAAATGACCATTTGCATTTCTAGTAAAAGTTACATGTTGATAGAATTGTAAACATCAGAACGGAATGGTATAAGCCCCAATTTTTGAAGACTATTACCCAAGAGAGTAATATAATTCAATGCAATATGTAATATTGTCTACATAAATCGGACGTATGGTCGAACCATAAATCGTCGATTTGGGAATAAATGATAATTGGTAAGTAAATCCCTTTAATAACCCTGAAAGAAGTTATTAGTGAAATAAAATTCAATCTGAGGACTGGAAAGGCTCCTGGATGGGACCTTATAACGGAAGAAATTCTAAAGCAACTACTAAAGAAAGCTTTTGTTGAACCAACTCATTTGCATACTGTTATTACATTACGGCATGTTCTTTCTGCCTGGAAAGTCGCAGAATTTATTATGTTACCAAAATCAGGTCGACCGCCCAATGAAGCTAAATTGATATTCCTGCTTTTATAATTTCAAAGCTAAGAGAGAAACTCCTGAGAAGTGGAGTCCTAATACCGTATTAGCAATTTGGGTTCATATGCAAACATTCAACAATTGATCATGTTCGCAGTAACAGATATTATAGAAAAAGGCGTTAGAAGATAAACAAATATGTTCGATATTTTACTGGATATGGCAGCAGCTTTCGATAACGGCAGGAGTTCCGCTAGGCAGCATTGTATTGTAGGTCCAGTCCTATACCTATTATATACAAGTCCAACCACGTAAGAACTATTAACCGCTTTACTATTAACAGGGTAAAGTGTAGAAAAGGCGGCGAATAAATTCTAATATGCAAGTGAAGAAATGCGCCAGTGGACCAAGCGATGGAAGATCAAACTTAATGAATTAAAATCTGCACATACTGCATAAATACATCGGTATGACACTGGATTAAAATCTTAAAATAAAAGAGCATGTGAAGAAGAAAAGAAAAGACCTTGATCTTTAATATATAGACAATTGTACTGGCTAATTGGACGAAGGTCAAAATTAAGCATATGCAACAAATTACTGATTTACAATCAGGTCTTAAACCCGATCTGGCTATATGGCATTCAGCTATAGAGCTGTACTAAGAATACTAACATCAAATTTATACAAAACTTCCAGAATAAGGTACTTCGGAGTGTAGTTAATGCACCCTGGTACATTCGAATTATTGATTTGCATCGTGATTTGGTGATTCCGGATATAAAACACGAAAAAGAGATTTGCAGCGAAGCATGAATCTGGAAAGCATGAATTAATGGAACATGTCAATGCGGAAACCTCTCGGCTACTGGATAATGAACATTTGGTTAGGAGACTTAAAAGAACGAGCTCGTAAGTATGTGAGCCGCTATCTTCCAACGGACAGGCATTGGTAGAAAGGCTAGTTTCAGTATAATAAAAATATAAATAGGATAAAAATGAGTAAGATAAAAATGAAGTCTTCGTCATTTTGATTTTGAAGCTCATTGGAACATGAATAAAAAAAAGGACTGTAGTCAGATATATTTCTTTCTCTAAGAAATTGAACATAGGACTTACGGACCATGGTAATAAATATAACAGAAGAAAAATCCCAATTGGACTAGGCTTTCGCCCTAATCGAATTGAGTTGGATACAATATATTGGCTAATGCTTTGATATGTTATCACTATCGCTTATCACGAATATCAAATAGCATTTAACACCGCTGCAGCGCACACCGAATGGTGAATATTAAATTTTATGTAAAGGCATAAAATTAACCATTTATGTAATTTGATAGTTTGAAAATTTAGAAAAAAAATCTAATCCTTTTATTTATTGATGGTTTTATATTCATCTTATAAAAATAAGAAAAAATATTCTGTCGTCATAAAGAGTTTTTAATGAGTTTGGAAGACATACATAAGTTAAAATTTTGTGTTTGTTTATGTATATGTAAACAGATTAATATTATGTCGATTATATTATTAGTACATTTAACTTAAATGCTGTTAAAATGAATACACTTTTTTTGAAAATATTTTTATTATAATATAAATAAATAAATAAACATTTAAGAAATATTATTGCTTTTATTATATTCATTTAGTTGGAAGACGTAATTATTGTCTTTTCAGTTGTATTTTAACACGTCTTATATACATACATACTATTTGATGAACCTGATTTTTAATGGTCATACAGTACGACGAGATGTTTAATTTTAAATTGTCTTCACATTTTAACCAGATGGCATTCCAATTTTCCGGGTAATAATTATAATTTGTAAGAGTAAATAAGTACAAGATATAATATTTTACGTATGTGTAATTTGGTATAACGCCAGCTATTTGGGGCACAACTAGATGATGAGTGGATTGTTTGTATAAATATACCAAGGTTGGTGGATATGTACCTATCATGTTAAAATATGTATGTATGTACATAGAAACCTTCATATCTCAAATCAATCGGATGTTTCAATTAGTCTCAACTTGGTCGATTTATTTAAAACGTTCAATAGATTTAATGATAATTGTATATTGCCAACAAAAATAATGATTTTGTAATTGTACTGAGATATGTATATCGAATAAGACATATTTGAAATTGTTGATAATTTAGTATTGTGTACTTTAGCCACTGAAATTAATAAACAAAAATGCGACCACTTCCCCATATATAAAACGTTGATTTTCACAAATCCATGTCTTTAATTAACTGAACTAAATTAAAACAAAATTCAGACCACGAATTAAAAAAATATTATTTACAAATTAATGAGTAATAAAAAACGAATTTTAATTTAATTTCACAATTTTCAAGATTCAACAGAATTTATTTTCTTTATTTTTATTTTGTTTATAATAAAAAAAAAAATTAAAAATAAAATGAAAATTTTTTTTCTCTTTTCATGAAAATTGATTTGTTGGTTTTTGGTACTTATACAAAATACAAAATTTGAATAAACTTATGTTGTTGAATTGGTTAAATTTGAATTTTAGATTTAGTGAAATTTTACAATCAGATGGAGCGCGTCTGAGTTCTATATTTGCTCGATTTTTTTTTATGGCCATTCATTATAAGGTGTGATGGAGGAAATTAACAAAAAAAAAGGTAAATAGCAATTCGAGTTTTTTCCGCAACTTCTAATCCAATAGTGGATCCTCGTATCGGCACTTTTGCCTTTTTACAGTTCGATTATGATGGTTGATGTGGATGAACATATCTAGTCTATGACTCTCTTCCTAAGTGTAGTACTTATGGGCTGTGTTTCAGTACTAAAGTAATGATGGTATAGGTATCATATTTATAGTAAAAGATTTGCTAGATAATTTTTACAATAACAATTTAACATTGTGAGAACATTTCTAATTTCATCATATGTGTGTTGCATGTACAGTTCAAACTCATAACTCAGTTCAAACTTCAATACTCTCAACATCCATGATTCTATTAGTAAATTACAAAAGACTACTAACCTGATATGTGAATTAAATGATCGATTCAAGTGAACTTTACAAATATTAAAGTTAATCATACCAATAATGCCCAAATACCAATAATGAACATAAAATTTAGACAAATGAGCTAGCGTTCCACAACAAACTGCTGTTATACAAACGAACTCTGAAATGAACATATAGAAGCCAATTTTAGAGTTGTGCCAACCACAATCTCCAACGAGATCAATCGCTCGCTTGTCGCGCATACAATTTAGTATGGTGCAAACAGCAATTCTCCAGCATGAAAATCTGGACAAAGACTGTATGATGACTATCACTCCAGAAAACCAGAAGACACTGCGGCAAAAATAACTGAGGAGGTGTTAAACGAAACTGGGGATAATCATGCGATTCCTCCGACTAATCAAAATACATTATTATGCAATCTAAATTAATAACTGAGTACACGACTCAGTTGTAATAGTAATAATAATAATAATGAAAAATATTAGACTTGTTGTGGCATGACACGAACCTTAGGACTGCATATGATGCTGTATTATTTGTGGGGTCGCCTCATTCGCCTCTTTTAGTATAGTGTTTTGGCTTTGTTGCAGCGAACTTCCTGGATATATCTGTGTGCCTTGAGAAAAGCGCAAACCGGACTACCACCATTGAGAGAAGGCAGACAAATTCATTTGAAGTTAGTTTTGCCGTGTTAGGTAGGTAGGAGGTACTAGGAAATTTTTGGGAAGGTTGTGTTAGAAGATATTGACATGTGTAATGATTCCTCTAAACAGGGCCAATAAATAAGAATCACCCATGAAAAGTATGAAAGTTTATGAATCGAATTTTGAATTTTGGTTGTATGTAATTCATGAGGCTGGTTTCTATCTAACGATGACGTCATTGAATGACCGCTTAATCCATAATTAAGTAAGTCATGTTTAGCTACGAGTATGATGGATTCCACTTTTATGTTGGTGCTTAATGGATCTTTTTAAGACATTATGCATTTCAGTGTGGTTCCAATTATACAATTTCATTACGAATGTTCCGATTTGGTCCTGAATATTTTTTTAAGTTCGTTGGCGTAAACCCATTCCTTCAAGAAACTCCACTAGAACCCTTCATGAAAACAAATCAAAGGTCGTCAAATCAACGGAACGCGAAATCAGCGCATTTCGAAAATATTCGGCCATCTAAAAATTCTCGCAGAGTGGCCATTGTCTCTCTTGTATAGTATGAGCGCTGTAGGTCCATCTTTCTGGAAAAGCATGTCACGATTATTTAGAACTATGGGACGTAAAAACCTTTTTCCAACATGGTTTTTAAGATAGCGTCCCAGAGACGGTTTCTAGATGCTCATTTTAGTTTTCGAAAAAATAAGGGCCAGTAACTCTATATCAGCCATAATTCCACACCAGAGATATAATTAACATTAAAAATAAGATTGTTAAAAAATTTGTATTTTTTGTCGCAAGCAAAATGCAACTATTAATACATTGTAGCTATTGTAGTGCATCCCTGCATAATTGAATTTTATATGGAAAAATCATCAGATTAGAATGCGTCGTTCGGGAGAAAGCGATGTTCGGGAGATAGCCAAATGAGTAGCACGTCAGTAGAAGCGATGTTCGGGAGATAGCCAAATGAGTAGCACGTCAACGAGTAAACACATATGGATTAATGTGGACACTTTCTCGTACAGCATTCGCAGCCTGTGGATACTGGACTTCGATGCTCAAAACGGGTCATCTCAGTACTAAAATGCTGATGAAATTTTCGTTATGTCGTAACAATTGTAACACTCTAAAACTATTATGGCCCAGACCATGACAGGTCTTCAACAAACATAGCTTATACTCCTATATAGCTATTTTGATCCATAACAAGGAGGCGTTAATGCACAAACGATCAGCCACAGTAACCACTCAACACTCACCATCCCATAACCAGCACAAACCAATAAGCTTGGTTAACACAAAACAATACTCACACAATATATCTACTCGAACCTGCCAGTTTTCCCCAGCACATACTTCCTCTACTGGCCATCTTATCAATGCTGAACTCACATATATGCCCCAATCAACAAACCATAGCCATATGCAACAACTTGTTTATCTCAATTCCGCATGACATAGTTTAAGAACACCACTGATAAGAGTACGAATTTCTACCTTACTCTTTGTATTGTATTGTATATTTCAAATTTGCTCTGAATCAAAATGCTTGTTACAATAAGTTCCTATTTAACGTGTCTAATTTGGGGTCAATATCAATGAAAATCAAACACAATGAATAATTATATCTGTATTATCAGAATTGAATAAGTGTAATCGTCTGAAACTATTGAGCTTTCTAAACTGAGCATTGATCTTATGAAAGATTAATTGTTATCTTTATTAATGCTGTGAGGAATCATGTAACTCACTAGTTTTTATTTTTATCTCGTAAATTTTATTATTGGCTTGAAGTATAATCAAACCATTTATGTATGGAATTCAACATCATTCATATGTCCATTCGTTGAACTCATCCAACATTCGTTGAACTCAATTTTTAATGACTCGGCCACACATTTCAATGGAAACGGCCACTATTTCACGTTCAATATCGGCTTCTCTAACGACGCCGACTTGGTGGCATAGAGCAATAATTTAACGTAGCCCTATAAAGAAAAATCAAGAGGTGTCTAGTCCAGTACATATCACACAAGTAATCACACGATCTAGGCGGCCAATCGATGGGACTATTTCTAGATATAACACGTTCGTCGAATTTAGATTTCAAATAAGTCGATTGTTAGACCCACTGTGTGGTATTTCGTATCGTCTTGTTGAAACCACATATCATTAATGTCCGAAGAAATAACGTTCAAACATATCTCTGGACCGATCTCCATTAACATCAACGTGACGGTCGTTTTGTCAAAGTTGCAAAGCCCCAAATAGAAAATCCATTATATCCAAGCTTACTCTCTTTCTGAAACAAAATTTCACCCAGTATAGGTCTGTAAATATCAAAACTTGTTTATGTACACAACCGAATGTAACGAAATGCTTTGACAACATAACTTTCATCAACTGTGATGTAAGGTGACTGCTGTCGCTACTTTATCCCTTATCTATCTGTAATCGAATACTTCAAATATTATGGTTGTCAACAGGAGTAAACAAACGAAAATAAATTTACACTGTCACCCTGTGAGTCTATACATATACATCCTACTCTGAATTGAAATAATTTTATGAAAAAAAAATTAGTGGCCAATATATGCGCAAAACTTCTGAAAGATTATACAAGCTAAGATATAAATGGGAGATATTCTCGTGCCGAACTTCCTACCTAATCCCAAAAGACACTCGAAAACTACAAATATAATAAAATTGAAACATGTTACCAACGAGTAACAAATAATGGCATACCAAAGCATTGCTTGCAAGATGAAAATATACCAACAACATTATTGATTAATACAAAATAACTGATCCTCTGTAATTTGTTTTTCTCTGTCTCTACTATCTGATTTTGGGCCCAAACATTTAAGGTTCCACTTTTTCAAGTTCTACCTTATGCCGAAGCCAAATCAAAGACAGTACAGACATGAATATAAGTCAGCCCATGAGTTACGTATTCTAACAAAAGATCGTAAGTGTGTCATCACCACACCTCATCACCGAACGGTATTCGAACCCCGTACCTTTTGTTTTAACTGCCGCATCTTTAATCACGTCGCCATTTTATTCTCTGTTAGAACGTACAGCCAATTCAACATTTTCCAGTAATATAAGCTTATATATGATGCTATGGAATGTGCAGATGTCTTTACGTTTGTGTATCAAACCAAGCCGTCTGCATTCTCGATTAAGATTGGTAGTATGCATTGTTAAGATTAGCTGATAACACTATTTGATTTAGAAAATTTTAGTTAAACAAAATATTGACATAATTGATATCACAGATGTCATTTCCAATTAAGCCACACCTCATGACCTTAAAAAATTATATTTAAGCCACTTGTACACCATTTTGATTTTTTGATTTATACAGTTATTCGTTTTCACGAAAATCGTTTCCTTTGAAAACCATTAAATCAAAGAAAATTAATTAATTTTTAAAATTTTAATTATTTTCTAATTAAATAATGATTTATTAAAGTAATTTTGTTTGGTGTTATTGAAAGTTGAAAATAAGCAAAATTTGAGTAAATGGGTCAGTTTATGATATTTGAATTTTTATTAGTTTATTTGTTTGACTTGAAATTTAATTTGATTAATGTATTTTATAGTCTCATAAATTTCGTAAGCATATATATGTACATACATATATTATGTTGTTATAGTAATTATCTATAGAATAATTTATTGTAATAGTTAATCGGTAGATTAATAATTTATATTATTGACAGACAGAGTCCTGTGAGGTAAGCCGAAGTTTAGTGAGAAATGTATTATCTTGGATAGCCCTAGATGACGTTACTCTCGTCTGATTATCGCTACGTCTCCTTTCCTCTAGCTAGCTTAAGAACCCTAGAAAAACTCATTGCGAACTTTATATACTTCATCTCAACCATTCACAGTCGCTCAACCAGTTCTATCTTCAGTAATGAAAAACAGTAATTGATTAGAAATAGATAGGGTGGCTGGCGAGCTTGAAAAAGCAGTAATCGGCATCTATAGGAAGAACTACGTACGCCTAAAAAACAGGGGCATCATTGTGGACTGTTTTTAACTGGGCAGATTAAGGAAGCAGACAATTAAACTGCTATGAGTCGAAATGAAGATATTTCTTCGAGGAAGTGACCTTTCGACGACAGCTAAACTCAAGAGAGTTCGCTTTGGCAATATAATGGTCTCTACCGGAATTCTAGAGAAACCTAATGGAACTTAGAAAGTGGTAATTCAAATAAATTAAATGGAAATTACTTCCCACGCCAACTGTTAAGTTTCAGAAATAGGAACTTGGTGGTAAAGAGAGAAGTCGATGGAGTATCGGTTCTTCCTTAGAATTTATAACACCAGGTCCAGGCAGGCTATATCCGGGTTTCCTACAGAAACAACTGAAAATCGTACAACAGAAAAGATAGTGTTCATCCCGAAAGGTAGAAAATCTAGATATGATCAGATTAAAAATTTTCGACCTATCAACCTAATACACGTTTGATAACGCTTCGTTTAGGGCGATATTCTCTGCAGCTAAAAGACATGGCATGCAGACCACATTTAGATATAGTGTTACGACTACAGTGGCCGCCAGAAAGGAAAGTCCTCAGGGTGAAGTTCTGTCTCCGTTCTTGTGGTGTCTTGTTGTTAACTCACTGCTAGTACGATTAAATGACAACGGGTTTTAATATAAGGGTTATGCCGAGGACATCGCCATAATACTGGTTGGTAAATATGAGGATGATTACATGCAAATAACGATTTACATATAGCTGTAGACTGGTGTAGTGATCCGGGTCTATCAGAAGTTTATCGCGTATAAATCGCGGGGCTTAAAACCCAGACGCATGTATTGGCTATACGTTTCAGTTATTAGGTATAATCTCGTTTGCTGCCATTATTTGGTGGCCTATAGAACATTGAATAGAATTGAAGCGAAACCTTGCATACCACACCCTTTTCGGCTCTTGAAATGGCTGTTGGTCTGCTGTCGCTTAATCTTTGGATCAGAAGGTGTGAAGTGCAAATAGCCGCTCGCCTACAAGTTAAAGCTCAGTTTAGCCAAAAGGCCGGCACATTACTGCCCTAGGACACTATGGTCTCGAATCACGTTTTTACCGAAAAAAACAAATCAAGCTACAAAATTCTATCCTATCTCTTCTATGACGTTCTCATGATCTTTAAAGATGCGTTAGAATATGCTATAATCTTACTGGTGCCGAGTTATACATGGTGAGCTGAAATAATATATCCCATTATAATAGATACGCTATTCTCTTTCAGGTGAATATTGCTACAATTTTTAGGGCCCCTCTATCTGATAGCCAGGAATTCTTTCTGACAGCCAGGCTGCTCTTAAGATGAAATCCAATATTATTTCATACCAACTGGTTGGAACGGCTAATGAAGTTAGACTTCACTGGGTACATGGATATCAAAGAAAACGTATTGGCCAAAAAATTTGTCCGTTTAGATGCAGCTTCCACTTTGTTGGGATCTGAGTCAACTCTAGTGGTGATGTTATTATCTTTTAAGAGAAATATCGAATATAACCTTCGTGGTTTGTACCAGACATATGATCACATGAATGATAATTTCGAACAGCACAAACTGCGAACAGTGTTGGAGCACAAGAAAAAACTATTGAGGAAGATTTATGAACATCATCTAAAGAAGAGGGATAATTCATCACCGTGTAGCCTTTCTGAAAACTTGAGAGCGGAGGAATCACCATAAGATTAGTTTAGATGATACTAAATTTGAGAATTGTATCAATCTGAACCTAATATATTGCTAAATATTCCACCTGCTGTTAATTGATTATTTTAATGTATTCGCTCTACATTATAATAACAGTATACGACATCTATATTCATCTGGTGGTTTTCAACCCTTTTCCGGCATCACAAAACTATTTTCTGTAATTTAATCTCAAATATTCAAAAACAAAATATCCAACTTAAAATTCACCTGACGCCTATACAATTTAGAAAACTATTAGCAGATGAGAAAACAGAACAGTTCATCCAAATCATACAAATCTGTCAAAATATACATGAAACGTGATGTTTTTACATTAATGAAATGTTACAACTTATGTGTATCTTATCTTGATTTGCATATACGATTCCACTATTATGTTACCATTTTCGAAATACTGGTATATGAGAACGATATCCTATTTTTTTGCTTTTCACGTTCGTTTTGTTTTATGCATCCTCAAAACGAGGATACTGTGGCATTATTTCCGTTTGAGTAACCACATCTTTCACCGCCCATACACGTGTTTATCTTCTGTTCTGCTTTCATATGTGTACCTTAATTTTGGTTTCTGATACTGCGGTAGTATTTCTTCTGTATTTTCCAATTTAGAACAATAGCGGTAATATTCGAACAATAAGGCAATTAGAGGAGTGAATAAAGAATTCTTATGATACACTTAAATGGTTGGTAATAATGTAACTAATTATAAGACATATGTTAACGCTAATTGTAGATATATAACAATGGAATGAATGTGTACAGTACAATTAGCAGAAATGAACAACTCGACTTCATGTAACATATACAGATATACAGACATACATGATATTATCTTATGACAATAAATTAGACATAAATCGATTTAAATTTACTCAACAAAATATTAATCGAACATAATTATAATTTAATTTATTTATTTTGATTTCGAATATTTTAAATCGAAAAAATTAAAAAATATCAACATCCTTTATTAAATATAAATTGAATTTTCTTTTAATGTTTTTATTTAAATTTAATATTTATTGTTTCTATAAAATAAAATCATCTTTCACATGTCAGAGAGAAAAACGAAAAATTAATTTTATGAATTTACAGCGTGTATCGCAACAAGGTTAAACATTGTATATTTCACTTCGACACATAATGCTACAAATCAGTTTTAGTACAATCAGTAGCATAGGCATAAACAAACCTTCGAATAGCGTTCGAATTTATGTGTGGTGTCGCTTGGTATTTAGGTGCTTCTTCACACCTTGCTCTTAAATGAGTTGTATACCCAACTATCTATTTAAGGTGCCTGTAACATTTAGATAATTATTAACAAATAAATTTAAGAGCAAGGTATGAAGAAGCACCAAAATACCAAGTGACACCTCAAATAGAGATCAAAGAAAGATCGAAAATCTATCGACCAAGTAAGAATCTGGTACGAGTCCTGTTTACTCTGTCTTCCATCACCATCAGCTTTCGGCAGTTTATTTGGAATACTTGGAAACCAATCGGTTTCTTTTCAGTACGTCTCAATGATACGCAAAAAAATATAGTGCTTATGATCGTAAACTTCTCGCGGCTTATTCGGGTATAAAACCTTTTCGACATCTTCTTGAAGGTCGTATTTTTACGCTCTATACCGATCATAAACCACTTATTTATGCTTTTAATCAGAAACTGGAAAAAGCATCTCCTCGTCAATTTCGATACATAGATCAATTCACCACCGATAATCAACACATTTCTGGTCTGGACTCTTTCACGCTTTAATTAAATTCCTATCCCTGAAATATCATCGCAGATGCTCAAACCAATGATGAGGAACTTCAAGAACTTTTAAGGAGTAAATCTTTTATCAAGTTTGAGAAATTTCCCATTTCCTTCAATTCGAAACAATTAATTTTTTGCGATACTTCTTCTAACATACCTAGGCCATTCATACCCTTAAATGTCCGAAAACAAGTTTTCGATGCTATTCATAATCTGTCTCATCCTGGTGTCAAAGCTTCCATCAAACTTTTGACTCAGAATGTAATCTAACCATCAATTAAAAAAAACGTACAGAAGATGGCTCAAAATTGTGTAGCTTGCCAAAAGGCTAAAGTTTGCTCGACATAAAAAATCTCCGCTTGGTGCCTACAAATTAACTTCTTAACTTCTTCAATTATTCATCTTGATATCATTGGTCCGTTGCCTGTTTCTGATAACCAGCGGTATTACCTGATATAACTGCTGCAACTGTTGCTCTTGCTGTCTATTCGCATTGAATAGTTCGCTTTGGTGTGTCAGAGTCCATTGTTACGGACCAAGACATGCAATTCGAATCACACAACTTTTTCGCGAACTGGCTAACTTACTAGATTTTGAACGAAGGAGAACAGCTAGTTACAATCCTAAATGTAATGGCATGATTGAAAGATGGCATCGTGTCATCAAATCTGCCATTATGTACTACAACCGATCTGATTGGACTAGTGTTCTTCCTTCAATCTTGCTAGGACTACGAACGACTTACAGTGACGAACTAAAAGCTACTCCAGCTGAACTGGTTTACGGATGTACGACTCGAGTCCCTGGAACATTTTTAGACGCTACGAACTATCAAATTTTACAATATGACTTTATTACTAAGTTAAGATGACAATTTGATGAAACTCGACCTGTACCAGATGCTCGACATGCTACGGACTAAATTTTCATGAGTAAAGATCTGCTGATTAGATCGCTCATTTTTTTACGAACGGATGCAGTACGCAAATCATTACAACCACCATACACTGGCTCGTTTTTAGTTATCGACCGTATAGATAAATTTTACACTTTGGATGTAAACGGACGGCATACGAAAATTTCCATTGACCGACTTAAACCATACTACTCTAACAATCAATCACAGAATACGGACACTAACAACTGTACAAACTGGACTTATTGTACCGACTCACGAACCAGAACGTATTATTTCGGCTGATGGACCTAAATTTTCTACTGAAAAGCCCAAAGTGCGCAAACGGTTTCGATTCGACTTATAAATCTTCGATCTCTCTGGGAAGGGAGTATTTGTGGTGTCGCTTTGTATTTTAGTGCTTCTTCATACCTTGCTCTTAAATTTATTTGTTAATAATTATCTAAATTTTACACCTTATAGATGAATTGAGATTTGACATTTGATATTCCCAATAACTCCCATTCTTTCAAATATACTATTCGTTCGTCTTGTACAGTTTTTGCTATATCTTATAAAGATTTTTAAAATTCACTATTATTAAACAATCGGAATTTTTTCCGATATCGAAAAAGCCGATCCGCCAAAGTTTTCTATTATGAAATTATTTGGTCAAATTTGGCAAGTATAAGTATGAAGCTAGCAATAATGTGTTTTGTTATTCACTTGAAGTTGCTGAATTTAATTTAGTTGTTGTCTTTTAACTGACTGATTAGTTGTCAGATAAAATCTTGCTCCTTAAACTGTTATTCAAAACACACAAAAGTCGGATTTGACTATTCATTTTCGGAAAATCCGATTTCGTTTGGACTTTTTAGTTTCATATAATAGCGGATTTTTCGATATCAGATTTTCATAATAGCAAAATCTGATTACGAATTTTTAATAAAAGCCTCCTGATCCTTACTGTATCAATAATATGGTTTCATTGGTTTCAATGATAGTTTAACAACTTTTAAACAACTATTCCTGTCTAAAAAGGACTGGAAAATGATATTTTAAAAAGCCCGCTTAGAGGAAAAGTAAAATGTTGGCCGATAAATTGGCACACCTGTCCACTATTCTAACGAGCGTTACAGAGCATTTAGTTTGTACAATCCTTTATTTTGCCAGTTCATCTGAAGTATGTTTTGTAATTATCATAATGAATAAAAACATCGTCATGAAATTGGTCGCAAATTTTATATTTGATGCTTACAGTGTATAAAAATGATGACTGGAATAGTGCAGTGAACAGCAGCAGCGATGTGATGTAAAGTTTGCCACGCTCTGCTGGAGCAACGTCTTCAACTGAAGTGAACAGCAATAAAATAACTGTAATGGTGACGAAAAGTATTATTGGTTAATTTTAAGAGAGGTAGTCGATGAAGTTTCTGTATCTCACGAATTAATTCGTACCACTGTACACGATTGTTGGGGTATTAAATGCAATACCACTCGACCAGTTCCGAAAAAATTAACTAACTTCGAAAACCAAATCTCGCAATAATCGCGTTAACACATACGAGTCAATTATGACACCACAATCATAAAACACATTATAATTGGTGATAAGATATGGATTTACGAGCTTGACATACATCATTCCAGTCGACCAGCTTCGAAATGTTCCAACTAAGCTGAAACAGAAAAAACTACGTTTTCTTTGATTATCGAGATTTTGTGCACTCGGAATTTTTGCCAGAAGGTCAAACGATAAATAAAAATTTTATCTAGTCAGTTTGACTGAAATATGGAAGTCACCGATTGATTTCTGTGAAACATCCTTAATAGTCACTCACCAATTATTTGCTCTGCTAGAATATTTACAAAATAATGTATGACACTGAGTCTATTTTTTATTTTAATCCAAGCAAACAGTGCGTTGGCAAAAACTCCATGTTTATTTACTCGACCCTGAGTATATAGTACACCGTGTTTTTTTATTATGAATTTAGCAAAATATGTGCTTGCTCAGTTTATGAAGTTTTGGACTAATGTAAAAATGAGTGTAATAGAAAACATTTATATCGAGGGTACTTTTTTTTATTTCAACCCGAGCAGGTTCAACAATCTGTACTACTGACACCGGATAATTTGACACCGTACAATATTTGCTCTGTGTCCACTGAGTAAGTAAAAAATAAAAACCAGTAATTATACAAATCTGAACAAAGTTGAGCAAAAACTGTGTTTCTTGGGCATTGCTTCCCTTTCATACCAATCGAAAAAAGTCAAAAAGATTCCCTTTAATGTTATGAGCTACAAATTGATAAACTGAACTTCAGATAAACTATTATTTTTAAACTCTGGATGAGATTTATGAATTTCTGGTACGATTGATTCTAAATTGAGATGCGGAACTTATTTGCAAAGTATTAAACTACAGGTTGTGGCTCACGTTAAAGATTAAATGAACCACATCGATATTAACACAAACAAGACCGCGAATGACAAAAGAACAAAAGGTGACATGATACTTCCGCTCAAAAAACAACGTGAATTATGATTAAAGCAGATTGTCAAATCATTTTGGCCGTCGGAAAGAGACAAAAAAATTTCCAGATTATGTTTATACCATTTAAGCGGTCTAGCTCTATGCGAGCGAAAGGTGGTATTAATGGTTTTTACTTCAATTAGTCAACCAATGGCAATGCCAACTTTTTACCTAGTTTTAATTTTTTTTACTAAATGTCATGACTTCACGCAAATTGGACTAATAGTCATACCTCCCCATTTAGATTTGGTTTAATGTCGATTGTAAAAGTTAAAAATAAACACAACATTACTGGGTTTTCACGACCAATCACATTAATTAATGTAATAATTTATTGAGATCATATTTAGGCTTAAGCCTATTTCTAAAAACTAGCTCAGTCCCAAACCTTGTATCCAAATACCTAGTGCCGTAAAGATTGCGTAGGTTTATTTGAGTATTATGTGGACCATTGCGCAGATAGAAAACTTGTGAAATATATTATTAATAACAACAATAAGTTAGAAATAGGAGTTTTTGGAGAAACCGATTAAAACAACGAGTTATGCAAAATGTTAATAAGTCCTTTAAACAAGGAAAGAAACTATCGGAATGTCAGGAAAATGACACATTAACCAGTACAGGTTCAGACGGCAAAACATCTTCAGGTAACCAGAATAAAAGACAGATGTTAACCTCTATCTAATCATAGATCTAATCATAAAGAAAAATGTCCGAAAAGTCATAAACACACCCAGTGCTTCTGAAAAACCTTTGTCTTTGAGAGCAATACTTAGCGACATACTTTAAGAACTCCACTGTGAAAAAACTCTAAAATGGAGGTAGCTTAATTAGACTGCATACTATTCAAAGACCTATCTAAAATTATAAAGAGTACAAGTGAGTCCGATTCAGCCGAAGAGGACAAGGAAAAGAAGTACATTAAGTTGCTCAGTCACTTGCCCATATTAAATTCGAATGTTTGAAACAACTAATGAAGCATAAATTTGCAATTAAAACTAATAATTAAATATTCAAAGTAAAATATCTATCGGAAATCATTCTAAAAACAAACCAGTAGTTTTCTACAATGCTCTACAATAATTATATGATCTCATTAAGAAAGAAGTAATAATTCAATTAACGTCAATATAATTTAACTAAATAAAAATTCAATGTAACATGTATAAGTAAAAGTACAGATTTACGTTTTAAGTGATTATATTGTTGCCAAATAATTTATATGAGGTTGTTGCGAAACTAATATCGATCTGTATCACGAGCGCAACACCAACGATGTTTCGACACGATCATATATTACTAAATATTTAATTTTCCATTGAAATAATAAATTATTGGATCAATAAAATTTAATTAATTAAAAAAATTCTAAAATAAACAATTTCGAACTGCGTGTACATTGGATGTACACGGCGCAGAGTCATGTGCATAAGCAATGTAATAATATTTAAACGTTCTGCTTATAAAGACTTAACTGACAACTAAAGACGACCTGAAACTTATTTAATTTTGAAACCTCTAATTTAACTACTCTATATGTATATGTAAACAAAACGAAGACACTGTAATATAATAGCATCCTAACAATGTTTTTTAAGTCTATTAAAATAGTCTAAATCCCCCAAAAAAATTATTACACATTAATTGAGAAATTCTATACGAAAATCTAAACACATCCGTCAAAATTAACAAACAATTACAAAACTATTTTAACTAACTTGACTATAGCTAGTGCTACTACTCAATATGAGAATACATGCACTAATTTCCTACATAAAAACTATATACCAACTCTAGTCTAGTTTAAGATTTAAATTACAACATTGTTAAAAATGCATTTGGAAAAATTTAATTTTTCTTAATTTTCTTAACAAAAATAAATAATAATTTTTTTTAAATCTATGAAAATTCTAATTCTGATTATTATTATTAGAAAAATTGTAATGTAAACAAACATAATTATATGACTTTATGTACACGAGTATAATATGTAGACACACCAAAAATACGTTAAATCGTTTTTTATTGCTTACTTACTTACTTGGATAGGATATCTTGAACTATTTTATTATCTACGTTTCGTCTCTATATATAAGTAAATAAATCTGTTGTTTTTTTGGTAACAGATTTGTACTCTCTTATAAGAGTGATTATCTTGTATAAATACATAGGTGGTGGCACTATCAAAATTAGAGATTAAACAAAAATAATAGTTATGGGTTTTGTACCGTGTGAAAAATCTGGTCGCATTGTTCAGAAGTCAGATCGTTCCATGTGCTTTAGAACCATCATCGTCGAGCTTAACCTTACTGTCTAGCAAAATAGTTGCAATTTAAAACTGTACAGAATGATGATCAGACCCGTTGTCATGTATGGATGTGATTTAAATGAATAAGTAGAAGCGATGGCTTTTAACGTTCTAGAGAAGAATTGTATGTGTGATATATGGCCCAAAATGCGAGATTGGTGGCACATACTGAGTTCCTCTCTCTTATTCTTTTTTGTCAAGTACTATGTACAATACGTAATAAATTAGCAATGAGTTCTACAAAGCATTAATTGCTCTTTTATTTTCAAATTTTCTGAAGGAATGTACTAGTTCCCCAGGGTTTTCAACAATTTCCAAAAAATTTCGATTGGGACTCAAACTATCCGCATTTCATCTCTTACTTCTAGCAAAGCCCTCTTGATCAATAAAATTCGCTTTGCTTCTAGTTATTAAGTCGTTAAAGCGTAAAAAGCGTTTTATTGGTTCAAACGTCCACAATTTGGCTTCGGTGTGAAGTACGACAATTAAATGGAACTGGGAACAAATATACCATAGTTGAAAAAACAGACTAACAATCTCTAGTAAAAGCTTAAGGGTTTGTAACGATATAACGTTTCGTCTCGTTACTTAATGTAAAAGATTTCATTAATGGTCTTTTTGTATGTCACATCATTAGAATATCGATGCAACGAGAAAATAAAGTCACATTGCATTGTTATCGAATTAGTGTTATCGTGTTCGATTGTTCTAGTTCGATGACCAGTATTGATAAGTATAGCTTTATGAAAAAAAAATAAATTTTTGTATTGTTCACATCTAGCGTCATTTGGCACGCAAATTAAGATCCATCAATTATCGTAAAGCATATTCTCATCCACACATTCAGGTTTTGATGAGAATTTTACTTCAAAATATCGGAAAATATATATTTTTTAAAATCAGTTTATGGCATAGATATTGAATTGTGCCCAGTTTAAAAAAAAATAAAATCAAAAAATAATTAAGTGCAGTATTGTTTCTATAAATCACTTATGATGGTGATCGAACCGTATATCCGCTAATATATAATTGATTGTTCTAACAAACATAAATTTTTCTTCATCAACCATTTTAAAAGTATTTAAATGATTTTTAACCCAAAATTTATGTTTTTTTTAAATAAATTGTGTTGTAATTGCAACTTACCGAGTTTTTTTTCCCTTCCATTTTCTTTTATCTCGTGAATTTTCATTTTAAAGAAAATCCAGAAAGAAAACACTGAGGATGGTACAACGTGTGTAGATATTGACGGCCATAATTGAATATTAATCACTTGATTAAATCATAGTGATTCTATATAAAATTCAGCTTAATGTGATTCAGCTAAATCGGGTGTAGCTATCACATTAGTAATATTGATACCTTATTGGCATAGAAAATCAAGGAGCTTATTTCCAGCATCACTGTGAAATTCAAAGTGAAACATTGTGCTTACGACATATGTTCTCTAATAAATAATTTTTTTTATATATCATAAATATACTTTAAGTGTAGTTGTGTTAAATTTTATGTTTAAGAAAATTATAAATTAATTAAATTTAAATTAGTGCATGTTATATTATATTTCTCTATTATAGTGTTGGTTAAATATTTTGGTTATTAGGTAATCCTAATACCTTACCAATTAATGAAATATATGATATCGTTTTGGTTTTGTGCGGAATATGTTTGAATCGCCAGAACAACAAAAAAATAAAATTACTCAAGTTTGTTTGGGATTTCTTTTATATACAAGTATCAAATCGGATGCAGAAAGCTTTCTTCATGACCTTGGTAACTGTGGTGAGTTGATTTTTTTTTTATATGTTTTATTGCAAAGCATCCTAAATAATACAAGCCAAACACAAAGACCCTTTAAATTTATAGAGCTTTTTTAAGGGGTATAGATTTTGATACTTTCCATAAGAACTAATGTTAAATTGAAGTTTTTTGAATCAAATTTAATGAATGAAAAATACTGAAAACGAAAATTATTTTTATATCAATATTTAAATCAAACATTTTCATATAACATATATGGAAACCAAATGAAAATACGAATTATTTTAATAGTTATGATAAAAATAAAAACGGTTTGATTTATTCAATTTTTATGCATGTATATGTTATAATTGGTTCTAAACGCCATATAAAAATATATAAAACGAGATCAATGACGTATGAACTACGAAAAATAAACACTTACTTCAAGTATTGGATAATAGATGGCACTTTATAACTTTAAAAATATAATCGTTTTTATTGATATTTTAAAGCATATTATTAATGCTATAATACAAAGTGCACAATAAAAATATCCAATTATGTAAATGAAAGTAAATACTTGAACAATTAATTGTTTTTTTTATCCCCATACAATTCTTGTACTTGATACAAGATGGCACTAAAAAAATCGTTACTGTTTTTAACAGTGTGAATTTTTAAAATAATTATAAGTATTTGTATTATTTTTTATTATTAAAATACATTTATTTAGATACAACTTGCATTTAACAATAAAACGGTACCAATAGCATCGTCCACAAAGATTTATATTCAGCGGTTTTGTTTTTGTCTTGTTGTATTACCGAAAAAGTTCGTTAAATTTAAAATTATCATCATTACTATGAAGACGTTTCACTTCAGATGAATATGAAGCATTCATGTATGGTTTTGTTAACCAACTTAATTTATTATGTTGTTAAACTTCTGCAACATTTGCAAATTTAAATATATAACCGATTTTTTGGCTACAAAATAATTATTTTGTAGCCAAAAAATCAGTGGTTAACAAAAATAATCAATCAGATCAAGGAAATCATCAATGTTTTAGTATTAGATTGATTTTTGACTATTGGAATCCGACCAAGCAACGACGAGGTAGTGGAAAAGCGATGTGAGTAGCCCGCGTAATAGTCTGGATGTGTTATGTTAGGTGCCAACTACTATTACGTTATGATTCTGAAAGCTTTGTAATATTAAGAAAATTGAACACAACTAATTTTTAACCAAAAAAAAACTTGCTCGATGTCGATGTGAATACTATCTCAAA